>CM067853.1:104527-1304527 GCA_034638295.1 Phortica okadai
TCCTTTTAAAAATATATTAAATTTAATTTTTATCCATAGAAAAGTACTTTTGTAGTATATGTAACCATAAACTAAATAAAAAGAACAAAAAAAACATGGTTCCTTTTAAAAATATATTAAATTTAATTTTTATACATAGATTTAAAACAAAATCTAAAGTCATTCATAGAAAAGTACTTTTGTAGTGTATGTAATCATAAACTAAATAAAAGGAACAAAAAATTATGGTTCCTTTTAAAAATTATCAAGTGTATGTAATCATAAACCAACTAAAATAAACAAAAAAACATGGTTCCTTTTAAAATATATTAAATTTAATTTTCATACATAGATTTAAAAAAATCAAAAATCATCCATTGAAATGTACTTTTGTAGTGTATGTGATCATAAACCAACTAAAATAAACAAAAAAACATGGTTCCTTTTAATATATATTAAATTTAATTTTCATACATAGATTTAAAAAAAATCTAAAGTCATCCATTGAAATGTACTTTTGTAGTGTATGTAATCATAAACCAACTAAAATAAACAAAAACACATGGTTCCTTTTAAAATATATTAAATTTAATTTTCATACATAGATTTAAAAAAATCTAAAGTCATCCATTGAAATGTACTTTTGTAGTGTATGTAATCATAAACTAAATAAAAGCAACAAAAAAAACTTGGTTCCTTTTAAAAATATTCAATATTAATTTTTATGCATAGATTTTAAATAAAATCTAAAATCATCCATTGAAATGTACTTGGATAGTGTATGTAATCATAAACCAACTAAAAGAAACAAAAATATATCAAATTTAATTTTCATACATAGATTTAAAAAAATCAAAAGTCATCCATTGAAATGTACTTTTGTAGTGTATGTAATCATAAACTAACCGCCGTATTTAAGGAAATGTCTTAAGCAAGTTAAGACGCTGTTAAGCCGTAACATTCTCTTAACTGCCAGTTGATAACATTTTAAGAAAATTCGTATTTTAGGAACAGAAAAAAAAGCTCTTTTCGTCTTAACGAAGACATTTTCTAATACCTGCTCGCGAGGACGTCTTAACAAAGATTTTAATGGAAATGTTTGCGAAATTAATATAAATTGTAAAAGTATGACTTTTTTCAATATTAATAATTAAATAAATAATAATTTTCTTATTACATTACTATTTTGAATAATTATATTCACTTTTACTCATTTTGCAAAAATTTTGTTTTCAAAAAATAATATAGCAATTGAAGCCACATAATCATGAAAACTCTATAATTGCATTTGATTACTGATTTATTTATATTATTACAATTTTATATTTTTCAAACCAGAAAAACAAAAGCAATTGTAAACATGAATGAATATTAGGTAGGTCTATGTTCCATGACGATACACGACACATGTGCGATTGTGTCAGCTAACCGATTACTGTGTCAATTGTGTCAGTGAATCAGTGTCAAAAGTGGCGCACTTGTGTCTCAAAATCGAAGAAGAAGACGAGACGGAAGAAAAGTTCTAGCTGCACTCATGTTCATTTGAGATACGCGAAAACATAAGCAATTTCAATATTCCATGCCGAACTTAACATACGCTTAACATAAATTTTTCGTACTGTTCTGTTAAAAACAGCTTTCGGGTAAAGAAGAGCTTTGGACTTAAGAGATTGTTGCCTAAAATACGAAAAATCTTAATATCTTCTTTAGAAATATCTTCGCTGATACATTTGTATCAACGAAGACATTTTTAAGACATTTCCTAAAATACGGCGGTAAATAAAAGGAACAAAAAAAAACATGGTTCCTTTTAAAAATATATTAAATTTAATTTTTATCCATAGAAAAGTACTTTTGTAGTATATGTAACCATAAACTAAATAAAAAGAACAAAAAAAACATGGTTCCTTTTAAAAATATGCAATATAACTTTTTATGCATAGATTTTAAATAAAATCTAAAATCATCCATTGAAATGTACTTTTGTAGTGTATGTAATCATAAACTAAAAAAAGAAACAAAAAAAACCTGGTTTCTTTTCAAATATATTAAATTTTATTTTCATACATAGATTTAAAAAAATCTAAAGCCATCCATTGAAATTTACTTTTGTAGTGTATGTAATCATAAACTAAATAAAAGGAACAAAAAAAAACATGGTTCCTTTTAAAAATATTCAATATTAATTTGTATGCATAGATTATAAATAAAATCTAAAATCATCCATTGAAATGTTCTTTTGTAGTGTATTAAATCATAAACCAACTAAAATAAACAAAAAAACATGGTTTCTGTTCAAATATATTAAATTTAATTTTCATACATAGATTTAAAAAAATCTAAAGTCATCCATTGAAATGTACTTTTGTAGTGTATGTAATCATAAACTAAATAAAAGGAACAAAAAAAAACATGGTTCCTTTTAAAAATATTCAATATTAATTTTTATGCATAGATTTTAAATAAAATCTAAAATCATCCATTGAAATGTACTTGTGTAGTCTATGTTATCATAAACTAACTAAACAAAACATAAAATCATGGTTCCTTTAAAAATACATTTTAAAATATATTAAATTTAATTTTCATACATAGATTTAAAAAAATCTGAAGTCGTCCATTGAAATGTACTTTTGTAGTGTATGTAATCATAAACTAAATAAAAGGAACAAAAAAAACATGGTTCCTTTTAAAAATATTCAATATTAATTTTTATGCATAGATTTTAAATAAAATCTAAAATCATCCATTGAAATGTACTTGTGTAGTGTATGTAATCATAAACCAACTAAAAGAAACAAAAAAACATGGTTCCTTTTAAAACATTTAATATTAATTTTTATGCATAGATATTGAATAAAATCTAAAGTCATCCATTGAAATGTACTTTTGTAGTGTATGTAATCATAAACTAAATAAAAGGAACAAAAAAAACATGGTTCCTTTTAAAAATATTCAATATTAATTTTTATGCATAGATTTTAAATAAAATCTAAAATCATTCATTGAAATGTACTTTTGTAGTTTATGTAATCATAAACTAAATAAAAGGAACAAAAAAAACATGGTTCCTTTTAAAAATATTCAATATTAATTTTTATGCATAGATTTTAAATAAAATCTAAAATCATCCATTGAAATGTACTTTTGTAGTGTATGTAATCATAAACTAAATAAAAGGAACAAAAAAACATGGTTCCTTTTAAAAATATGCAATATAACTTTTTTTGCATAGATTTTAAATAAAATCTAAAATCATCCATTGAAATGTACTTTTGTAGTGTATGTAATCATAAACTAAAAGAAGAAACAAAAAAAACCTGGTTTCTTTTCAAATATATTAAATTTAATTTTCATACATAGATTTAAAAAAATCTAAAGCCATCCATTGAAACTTACTTTTATAGTGTATTTAATCATAAACTAACTAAAAGAAATAAAAAAACATGGTTCCTCTTAATAATATTCAATATGAATTTTTATGCATAGCTTTAAAAAAAAATCAAAAGTCATCCATTGAAATGTACTTTTGTGGTGTAGGTAATCATAAACTAAATAAAAGAAACAAAAAAACATGGTTTTTTTTAAAATATATTAAATTTAATTTTCATACATATATTTAAAAAAATCTAAAGTCATCCATTGAAATGTACATTTGTAGTGTATGTAATCATAAACTAAATAAAAGGAACAAAAAAAAAAACATGGTTCCTTTTAAAAATGTTCAATATTAATTTGTATGCATAGATTTTAAATAAAATCTAAAATCATCCATTGAAATGTACTTGTGTAGTGTATGTTATCATAAACTAACTAAACTAAACAAAAAATCATGGTTCCTTTAAAAAATATTCAATATTAATTTTTATGCATAGATTTTAAAAAAAACTTTAAAGTACTTCATTGAAATGTACTTTTGTAGTGTATGTAATCATAAACTAAATAAAAGGAACAAAAAAAACATGGTTCCTTTTAAAAATATGCAATATAACTTTTTATGCATAGATTTTAAATAAAATCTAAAATCATCCATTGAAATGTACTTTTGTAGTGTATGTAATCATAAACTAAAAAAAGAAACAAAAAAAACCTGGTTTCTTTTCAAATATATTAAATTTAATTTTCATACATAGATTTAAAAAAATCTAAAGCCATCCATTGGAATTTAGTTTTGTAGTGTATGTAATCATAAACTAAATAAAAAGAACAAAAAAAAACATGGTTCCTTTTAAAAATATTCAATATTAATTTGTATGCATAGATTTTAAATAAAATCTAAAATCATCCATTGAAATGTACTTGTGTAGTGTATGTAATCATAAACCAACTAAAAGAAACAAAAAAACATGGTTCCTTTTAAAACATTTAATATTAATTTGTATGCATAGATATTGAAAGAAATTTAAAGTCATTTATTGATATGTACTTGTGTAGTGTATGTAACCATAAACCAACTAAAAGAAACAAAAAAACATGGTTCCTTTTAAAACATTTAATATTAATTTGTATGCAAAGATATTGAAAAAAATTTAAAGTCATCCATTGAAATATACTTTTGTAGTGTATGTAATCATAAAATAACTAAAAGAAACAAAAAAACGTGGTTTATTTTAAAATATATAAAATTTAATTTTCATACATAGATTTACAAAAATCTAAAGTCATCCATTGAAATGTACTTTTGTAGTGTATGCAATCATAAACTAATTAAAAGGAACAAAAAAAACGTGGTTCCTTTTAAAAATATGCAATATAACTTTTTATGCATAGATTTTAAATAAAATCTAAAATCATCCATTCAAATGTACTTTTGTAGTGTATGTAATTATAAACTAAAAAAAGAAACAAAAAAACCTGGTTTCTTTTCAAATATATTAAATTTAATTTTCATACATAGATTTAAAAAAATCTAAAGCCATCCATTGAAATTTACTTTTATAGTGTATTTAATCATAAACTAACTAAAAGAAATAAAAAAACATGGTTCCTCTTAATAATATTCAATATGAATTTTTATGCATAGCTTTAAAAAAAAATCAAAAGTCATCCATTGAAATGTACTTTTGTGGTGTAGGTAATCATAAACTAAATAAAAGGAACAAAAAAACATGGTTCCTTTTAAAAATATGCAACATAACTTTTTATGCATAGATTTTAAATAAAATCTAAAATCATCCATTGAAATGTACTTTTGTAGTGTATGTAATCATAAACCAACTAAAAGAAACAAAAAAACATGGTTCCTTTTAAAACATTTAATATTAATTTTTATGCATAGATATTGAATAAAATCTAAAGTCATCCATTGAAATGTACTTTTGTAGTGTATGTAATCATAAACTAAATAAAAGGAACAAAAAAAACATGGTTCCTTTTAAAAATATTCAATATTAATTTTTATGCATAGATTTTAAATAAAATCTAAAATCATCCATTGAAACTACTTTTGTAGTTTATGTTATCATAAACTAAATAAAAGGAACAAAAAAAACATGGTTCCTTTTAAAAATATTCAATATTAATTTTTATGCATAGATTTTAAATAAAATCTAAAATCATCCATTGAAATGTACTTTTGTAGTGTATGTAATCATAAACTAAATAAAAGGAACAAAAAAACATGGTTCCTTTTAAAAATATGCAATATAACTTTTTTTGCATAGATTTTAAATAAAATCTAAAATCATCCATTGAAATGTACTTTTGTAGTGTATGTAATCATAAACTAAAAGAAGAAACAAAAAAAACCTGGTTTCTTTTCAAATATATTAAATTTAATTTTCATACATAGATTTAAAAAAATCTAAAGCCATCCATTGAAACTTACTTTTATAGTGTATTTAATCATAAACTAACTTAAAGAAATAAAAAAACATGGTTCCTCTTAATAATATTCAATATGAATTTTTATGCATAGATTTAAAAAAAAATCAAAAGTCATCCATTGAAATGTACTCATGTTCATTTGAGATACGCGAAAACATAAGCAATTTCAATATTCCATGCCGAACTTAACATACGCTTAACATAAATTTTTCGTACTGTTCTGTTAAAAACAGCTTTCGGGTAAAGAAGAGCTTTCGACTTAAGAGATTGTTGCCTAAAATACGAAAAATCTTAATATCTTCTTTAGAAATATCTTCGCTGATACATTTGTATCAACGAAGACATTTTTAAGACATTTCCTAAAATACGGCGGTAAATAAAAGGAACAAAAAAAACATGGTTCCTTTTAAAAATATATTAAATTTAATTTTTATCCATAGAAAAGTACTTTTGTAGTATATGTAACCATAAACTAAATAAAAAGAACAAAAAAAACATGGTTCCTTTTAAAAATATATTAAATTTAATTTTTATACATAGATTTAAAACAAAATCTAAAGTCATTCATAGAAAAGTACTTTTGTAGTGTATGTAATCATAAACTAAATAAAAGGAACAAAAAATTATGGTTCCTTTTAAAAATTATCAAGTGTATGTAATCATAAACCAACTAAAATAAACAAAAAAACATGGTTCCTTTTAAAATATATTAAATTTAATTTTCATACATAGATTTAAAAAAATCAAAAATCATCCATTGAAATGTACTTTTGTAGTGTATGTAATCATAAACCAACTAAAATAAACAAAAAAAACATGGTTCCTTTTAATATATATTAAATTTAATTTTCATACATAGATTTAAAAAAAATCTAAAGTCATCCATTGAAATGTACTTTTGTAGTGTATGTAATCATAAACCAACTAAAATAAACAAAAACACATGGTTCCTTTTAAAATATATTAAATTTAATTTTCATACATAGATTTAAAAAAATCTAGTCATCCATTGAAATGTACTTTTGTAGTGTATGTAATCATAAACTAAATAAAAGCAACAAAAAAAACTTGGTTCCTTTTAAAAATATTCAATATTAATTTTTATGCATAGATTTTAAATAAAATCTAAAATCATCCATTGAAATGTACTTGTGTAGTGTATGTAATCATAAACCAACTAAAAGAAACAAAAATATATCAAATTTAATTTTCATACATAGATTTAAAAAAATCAAAAGTCATCCATTGAAATGTACTTTTGTAGTGTATGTAATCATAAACTAACCGCCGTATTTAAGGAAATGTCTTAAGCAAGTTAAGACGCTGTTAAGCCGTAACATTCTCTTAACTGCCAGTTGATAACATTTTAAGAAAATTCGTATTTTAGGAACAGAAAAAAAAGCTCTTTTCGTCTTAACGAAGACATTTTCTAATACCTGCTCGCGAGGACGTCTTAACAAAGATTTTAATGGAAATGTTTGCGAAATTAATATAAATTGTAAAAGTATGACTTTTTTCAATATTAATAATTAAATAAATAATAATTTTCTTATTACATTACTATTTTGAATAATTATATTCACTTTTACTCATTTTGCAAAAATTTTGTTTTCAAAAAATAATATAGCAATTGAAGCCACATAATCATGAAAACTCTATAATTGCATTTGATTACTGATTTATTTATATTATTACAATTTTATATTTTTCAAACCAGAAAAACAAAAGCAATTGTAAACATGAATGAATATTAGGTAGGTCTATGTTCCATGACGATACACGACACATGTGCGATTGTGTCAGCTAACCGATTACTGTGTCAATTGTGTCAGTGAATCAGTGTCAAAAGTGGCGCACTTGTGTCTCAAAATCGAAGAAGAAGACGAGACGGAAGAAAAGTTCTAGCTGCACTCATGTTCATTTGAGATACGCGAAAACATAAGCAATTTCAATATTCCATGCCGAACTTAACATACGCTTAACATAAATTTTTCGTACTGTTCTGTTAAAAACAGCTTTCGGGTAAAGAAGAGCTTTCGACTTAAGAGATTGTTGCCTAAAATACGAAAAATCTTAATATCTTCTTTAGAAATATCTTCGCTGATACATTTGTATCAACGAAGACATTTTTAAGACATTTCCTAAAATACGGCGGTAAATAAATAGAACAAAAAAAACATGGTTCCTTTTAAAAATATATTAAATTTAATTTTTATCCATAGAAAAGTACTTTTGTAGTATATGTAACCATAAACTAAATAAAAAGAACAAAAAAAACATGGTTCCTTTTAAAAATATGCAATATAACTTTTTATGCATAGATTTTAAATAAAATCTAAAGTCATTCATAGAAAAGTACTTTTGTAGTGTATGTAATCATAAACTAAAAAAAGAAACAAAAAAAACCTGGTTTCTTTTCAAATATATTAAATTTTATTTTCATACATAGATTTCAAAAAATCTAATGCCATCCATTGAAATTTACTTTTGTAGTGTATGTAATCATAAACTAAATAAAAGGAACAAAAAAAAAACATGGTTCCTTTTAAAAATATTCAATATTAATTTGTATGCATAGATTATAAATAAAATCTAAAATCATCCATTGACATGTTCTTTTGTAGTGTATTAAATCATAAACCAACTAAAATAAACAAAAAACATGGTTTCTGTTCAAATATATTAAATTTAATTTTCATACATAGATTTAAAAAAATCTAAAGTCATCCATTGAAATGTACTTTTGTAGTGTATGTAATCATAAACTAAATAAAAGGAACAAAAAAAAACATGGTTCCTTTTAAAAATATTCAATATTAATTTTTATGCATAGATTTTAAATAAAATCTAAAATCATCCATTGAAATGTACTTGTTTAGTCTATGTTATCATAAACTAACTAAACAAAACATAAAATCATGGTTCCTTTAAAAATACATTTTAAAATATATTAAATTTAATTTTCATACATAGATTTAAAAAAATCTGAAGTCGTCCATTGAAATGTACTTTTGTAGTGTATGTAATCATAAACTAAATAAAAGGAACAAAAAAAACATGGTTCCTTTTAAAAATATTCAATATTAATTTTTATGCATAGATTTTAAATAAAATCTAAAATCATCCATTGAAATGTACTTGTGTAGTGTATGTAATCATAAACCAACTAAAAGAAACAAAAAAACATGGTTCCTTTTAAAACATTTAATATTAATTTTTATGCATAGATATTGAATAAAATCTAAAGTCATCCATTGAAATGTACTTTTGTAGTGTATGTAATCATAAACTAAATAAAAGGAACAAAAAAAACATGGTTCCTTTTAAAAATATTCAATATTAATTTTTATGCATAGATTTTAAATAAAATCTAAAATCATCCATTGAAATGTACTTTTGTAGTTTATGTAATCATAAACTAAATAAAAGGAACAAAAAAAACATGGTTCCTTTTAAAAATATTCAATATTAATTTTTATGCATAGATTTTAAATAAAATCTAAAATCATCCATTGAAATGTACTTTTGTAGTGTATGTAATCATAAACTAAATAAAAGGAACAAAAAAACATGGTTCCTTTTAAAAATATGCAATATAACTTTTTTTGCATAGATTTTAAATAAAATCTAAAATCATCCATTGAAATGTACTTTTGTAGTGTATGTAATCATAAACTAAAAGAAGAAACAAAAAAAACCTGGTTTCTTTTCAAATATATTAAATTTAATTTTCATACATAGATTTAAAAAAATCTAAAGCCATCCATTGAAACTTACTTTTATAGTGTATTTAATCATAAACTAACTAAAAGAAATAAAAAAACATGGTTCCTCTTAATAATATTCAATATGAATTTTTATGCATAGCTTTAAAAAAAAATCAAAAGTCATCCATTGAAATGTACTTTTGTGGTGTAGGTAATCATAAACTAAATAAAAGAAACAAAAAAACATGGTTTCTTTTAAAATATATTAAATTTAATTTTCATACATATATTTAAAAAAATCTAAAGTCATCCATTGAAATGTACATTTGTAGTGTATGTAATCATAAACTAAATAAAAGGAACAAAAAAAAAACATGGTTCCTTTTAAAAATGTTCAATATTAATTTGTATGCATATATTTTAAATAAAATCTAAAATCATCCATTGAAATGTACTTGTGTAGTGTATGTTATCATAAACTAACTAAACTAAACAAAAAATCATGGTTCCTTTAAAAAATATTCAATATTAATTTTTATGCATAGATTTTAAAAAAAACTTTAAAGTACTTCATTGAAATGTACTTTTGTAGTGTATGTAATCATAAACTAAATAAAAGGAACAAAAAAAACATGGTTCCTTTTAAAAATATGCAATATAACTTTTTATGCATAGATTTTAAATAAAATCTAAAATCATCCATGAAATGTACTTTTGTAGTGTATGTAATCATAAACTAAAAAAAGAAACAAAAAAAACCTGGTTTCTTTTCAAATATATTAAATTTAATTTTCATACATAGATTTAAAAAAATCTAAAGCCATCCATTGGAATTTAGTTTTGTAATGTATGTAATCATAAACTAAATAAAAAGAACAAAAAAAAACATGGTTCCTTTTAAAAATATTCAATATTAATTTGTATGCATAGATTTTAAATAAAATCTAAAATCATCCATTGAAATGTACTTGTGTAGTGTATGTAATCATAAACCAACTAAAAGAAACAAAAAAACATGGTTCCTTTTAAAACATTTAATATTAATTTGTATGCATAGATATTGAAAGAAATTTAAAGTCATTTATTGATATGTACTTGTGTAGTGTATGTAACCATAAACCAACTAAAAGAAACAAAAAAACATGGTTCCTTTTAAAACATTTAATATTAATTTGTATGCAAAGATATTGGAAAAAATTTAAAGTCATCCATTGAAATATACTTTTGTAGTGTATGTAATCATAAAATAACTAAAAGAAACAAAAAAACGTGGTTTATTTTAAAATATATAAAATTTAATTTTCATACATAGATTTACAAAAATCTAAAGTCATCCATTGAAATGTACTTTTGTAGTGTATGCAATCATAAACTAATTAAAAGGAACAAAAAAAACGTGGTTCCTTTTAAAAATATGCAATATAACTTTTTATGCATAGATTTTAAATAAAATCTAAAATCATCCATTCAAATGTACTTTTGTAGTGTATGTAATTATAAACTAAAAAAAGAAACAAAAAAACCTGGTTTCTTTTCAAATATATTAAATTTAATTTTCATACATAGATTTAAAAAAATCTAAAGCCATCCATTGAAATTTACTTTTATAGTGTATTTAATCATAAACTAACTAAAAGAAATAAAAAAACATGGTTCCTCTTAATAATATTCAATATGAATTTTTATGCATAGCTTTAAAAAAAAATCAAAAGTCATCCATTGAAATGTACTTTTGTGGTGTAGGTAATCATAAACGAAATAAAAGGAACAAAAAAACATGGTTCCTTTTAAAAATATGCAATATAACTTTTTATGCATAGATTTTAAATAAAATCTAAAATCATCCATTGAAATGTACTTTTGTAGTGTATGTAATCATAAACCAACTAAAAGAAACAAAAAAACATGGTTCCTTTTAAAACATTTAATATTAATTTTTATGCATAGATATTGAATAAAATCTAAAGTCATCCATTGAAATGTACTTTTGTAGTGTATGTAATCATAAACTAAATAAAAGGTACAAAAAAAACATGGTTCCTTTTAAAAATATTCAATATTAATTTTTATGCATAGATTTTAAATAAAATCTAAAATCATCCATTGAAACTACTTTTGTAGTTTATGTTATCATAAACTAAATAAAAGGAACAAAAAAAACATGGTTCCTTTTAAAAATATTCAATATTAATTTTTATGCATAGATTTTAAATAAAATCTAAAATCATCCATTGAAATGTACTTTTGTAGTGTATGTAATCATAAACTAAATAAAAGGAACAAAAAAACATGGTTCCTTTTAAAAATATGCAATATAACTTTTTTTGCATAGATTTTAAATAAAATCTAAAATCATCCATTGAAATGTACTTTTGTAGTGTATGTAATCATAAACTAAAAGAAGAAACAAAAAAAACCTGGTTTCTTTTCAAATATATTAAATTTAATTTTCATACATAGATTTAAAAAAATCTAAAGCCATCCATTGAAACTTACTTTTATAGCGTATTTAATCATAAACTAACTTAAAGAAATAAAAAAACATGGTTCCTCTTAATAATATTCAATATGAATTTTTATGCATAGATTTAAAAAAAAATCAAAAGTCATCCATTGAAATGTACTTTTGTGGTGTAAGTAATCATAAACTAAATAAAAGAAACAAAAAAACATGGTTTCTTTTAAAATATATTAAATTTAATTTTCATACATAGATTTAAAAAAATCTAAAGTCATCCATTGAAATGTACATTTGTAGTGTATGTAATCATAAACTAAATAAAAGGAACAAAAAAAACATGGTTCCTTTTAAAAATGTTCAATATTAATTTGTATGCATAGATTTTAAATAAAATCTAAAATCATCCATTGAAATGTACTTGTGTAGTGTATGTAATCATAAACTAAAAAAAGAAACCAAAAAAACCTGGTTTCTTTTAAAAAATATATTAAATTTAATTTTCATACATAGATTTAAAAAAAATCTAAAGCCATCCATTGAAATTTACTTTTGTAGTGTATGTAATCATAAACTAACTAAACTAAACAAAAAATCATGGTTCCTTTAAAAAATATTCAATATTAATTTTTATGCATAGATTTTAAAAAAAACTTTAAAGTACTTCATTGAAATGTACTTTTGTAGTGTATGTAATCATAAACTAAATAAAAGGAACAAAAAAAACATGGTTCCTTTTAAAAATATGCAATATAACTTTTTATGCATAGATTTTAAATAAAATCTAAAATCATCCATTGAAATGTACTTTTGTAGTGTATGTAATCATAAACTAAAAAAAGAAACCAAAAAAACCTGGTTTCTTTTAAAAAATATATTAAATTTAATTTTCATACATAGATTTAAAAAAAATCTAAAGCCATCCATTGAAATTTACTTTTGTAGTGTATGTAATCATAAACTAAATAAAAGGAACAAAAAAAAACATAGTTCCTTTTAAAAATATTCAATATTAATTTGTATGCATAGATTTTAAATAAAATCTAAAATCATCCATTGAAATGTACTTTTGTAGTGTATGTAATCATAAACTAAATAAAAGGAACAAAAAAACATGGTTTCTTTTAAAACATTTAATATTAATTTTTATGCATAGATATTGAAAAAAATTTAAAGTCATTTATTGAAATGTACTTGTGTAGTGTATGTAATCATAAACTAAATAAAAAAAACAAAAAAACATGGTTCCTTTTAAAACATTTACCGCCGTATTTTAGGAAATGTCTTAAGCAAGTTAAGACGCTGTTAAGCGGTAACATTCTCTTAACTGCCAGTTGATAACATTTTAAGAAAATTCGTATTTTAGGAACGGAAAAAAAAGCTCTTTTCGTCTTAACGAAGACATTTTCTAATACCTGCTCGCGAGGACGTCTTAACAAAGATTTTAATGGAAATGTTTGCGAAATTAATATAAATTGGAAAAGTATGACTTTTTTCAATATTAATAATTAAATAAATAATAATTTTCTTATTACATTACTATTATGAATAATTATATTCACTTTTACTCATTTTGCAAAAAATTTGTTTTCAAAAAATAATATAGCAATTGAAGCCACATAATCATGAAAACTCTATAATTGCATTTGATTACTGATTTATTTATATTATTACAATTTTATATTTTTCAAACCAGAAAAACAAAAGCAATTGTAAACATGAATGAATATTAGGTAGGTCTATGTTCCATGACGATACACGACACATGTGCGATTGTTCAGCTAACCGATTACTGTGTCAATTGTGTCAGTGAATCAGTGTCAAAAGTGGCGCACTTGTGTCTCAAAATCGAAGAAGAAGACGAGACGGAAGAAAAGTTCTAGCTGCACTCATGTTCATTTGAGATACGCGAAAACATAAGCAATTTCAATATTCCATGCCGAACTTAACATACGCTTAACATAAATTTTTCGTACTGTTCTGTTAAAAACAGCTTTCGGGTAAAGAAGAGCTTTCGACTTAAGAGATTGTTGCCTAACCGCCCTATTTTAGGAAATGTCTTAAAAATGTCTTCGTTGATACAAATGTATCAGTGAAGACATTTCTAAAGGAGATGTTAAGCATTTCCGTATTTTAGGCAACAATCTCTTAAATCGAAAGCTCTTTTTAACTCGAAAGCTGTTTTTGAGATAACAGTATGAAAAATTTATGTTAAGCGTATGTTAAGTTTGGCATGGAATATTGAAATTGCTTATGTTTTCGCGTATCTCAAATGAACATGAGTGTAGTAAGCACTTTTATTCCGTCTCGTCTTCTTCTTCCATTTTGAGACACAAGTGCGCCACTTTTGACACTGATTCACTAACACAATTGACACAGCAATCGGTTAGCTGACACAATCGCATATGTGCCGTGTATCGTCATGGAACATAGGCCTACCTAATGTTCATTCATGTTTACAATTGCTTTTGTTTTTCTGGTTTGAAAAATATAAAACTGCAATAATATAAACAAATAATTAATCAAATGCAATTATTGAGTTCTCATGATTATGTGGCTTCAATTGCTATATTATTTTTTGAAAACAAAATGTTTGCAAAATGAGTAAAAGTGAATATAATTATTCAAAAAAGTAATGTAATAAGAAAATTAACATTTATTAAATTATTAATATTGAAAAAAAAGTCATACTTTTACAATTTATATTAATTTCGCAAACATTTGCGTTTAAAATCTTTGTTAAGACGTCCTCGCGAGCAGGTATTAGAAAATGTCTTCGTTAAGACGAAAAGAGCTTTTTTTTCTGTTCCTAAAATACGAATTTCCTTAAAATGTTATCAACTGGCATTTAAGAGAATGTTACGGCTTAACAGTGTCTTAACTTGCTTAAGACATTTCCTAAAATAGGGCGGTAAAATACGAAAAATCTTAATATCTTCTTTAGAAATATCTTCGCTGATACATTTGTATCAACGAAGACATTTTTAAGACATTTCCTAAAATACGGCGGTAAATAAATAGAACAAAAAAAACATGGTTCCTTTTAAAAATATATTAAATTTAATTTTTATCCATAGAAAAGTACTTTTGTAGTATATGTAACCATAAACTAAATAAAAAGAACAAAAAAAACATGGTTCCTTTTAAAAATATGCAATATAACTTTTTATGCATAGATTTTAAATAAAATCTAAAGTCATTCATAGAAAAGTACTTTTGTAGTGTATGTAATCATAAACTAAAAAAAGAAACAAAAAAAACCTGGTTTCTTTTCAAATATATTAAATTTTATTTTCATACATAGATTTAAAAAAATCTAAAGTCATCCATTGAAATGTACATTTGTAGTGTATGTAATCATAAACTAAATAAAAGGAACAAAAAAAACATGGTTCCTTTTAAAAATGTTCAATATTAATTTGTATGCATAGATTTTAAATAAAATCTAAAATCATCCATTGAAATGTACTTGTGTAGTGTATGTAATCATAAACTAAAAAAAGAAACCAAAAAAACCTGGTTTCTTTTAAAAAATATATTAAATTTAATTTTCATACATAGATTTAAAAAAATCTAAAGCCATCCATTGAAATTTACTTTTGTAGTGTATGTAATCATAAACTAACTAAACTAAACAAAAAATCATGGTTCCTTTAAAAAATATTCAATATTAATTTTTATGCATAGATTTTAAAAAAAACTTTAAAGTACTTCATTGAAATGTACTTTTGTAGTGTATGTAATCATAAACTAAATAAAAGGAACAAAAAAAACATGGTTCCTTTTAAAAATATGCAATATAACTTTTTATGCATAGATTTTAAATAAAATCTAAAATCATCCATTGAAATGTACTTTTGTAGTGTATGTAATCATAAACTAAAAAAAGAAACCAAAAAAACCTGGTTTCTTTTAAAAAATATATTAAATTTAATTTTCATACATAGATTTAAAAAAAATCTAAAGCCATCCATTGAAATTTACTTTTGTAGTGTATGTAATCATAAACTAAATAAAAGGAACAAAAAAAAACATAGTTCCTTTTAAAAATATTCAATATTAATTTGTATGCATAGATTTTAAATAAAATCTAAAATCATCCATTGAAATGTACTTTTGTAGTGTATGTAATCATAAACTAAATAAAAGGAACAAAAAAACATGGTTTCTTTTAAAACATTTAATATTAATTTTTATGCATAGATATTGAAAAAAATTTAAAGTCATTTATTGAAATGTACTTGTGTAGTGTATGTAATCATAAACTAAATAAAAAAAACAAAAAAACATGGTTCCTTTTAAAACATTTACCGCCGTATTTTAGGAAATGTCTTAAGCAAGTTAAGACGCTGTTAAGCGGTAACATTCTCTTAACTGCCAGTTGATAACATTTTAAGAAAATTCGTATTTTAGGAACGGAAAAAAAAGCTCTTTTCGTCTTAACGAAGACATTTTCTAATACCTGCTCGCGAGGACGTCTTAACAAAGATTTTAATGGAAATGTTTGCGAAATTAATATAAATTGGAAAAGTATGACTTTTTTCAATATTAATAATTAAATAAATAATAATTTTCTTATTACATTACTATTATGAATAATTATATTCACTTTTACTCATTTTGCAAAAAATTTGTTTTCAAAAAATAATATAGCAATTGAAGCCACATAATCATGAAAACTCTATAATTGCATTTGATTACTGATTTATTTATATTATTACAATTTTATATTTTTCAAACCAGAAAAACAAAAGCAATTGTAAACATGAATGAATATTAGGTAGGTCTATGTTCCATGACGATACACGACACATGTGCGATTGTTCAGCTAACCGATTACTGTGTCAATTGTGTCAGTGAATCAGTGTCAAAAGTGGCGCACTTGTGTCTCAAAATCGAAGAAGAAGACGAGACGGAAGAAAAGTTCTAGCTGCACTCATGTTCATTTGAGATACGCGAAAACATAAGCAATTTCAATATTCCATGCCGAACTTAACATACGCTTAACATAAATTTTTCGTACTGTTCTGTTAAAAACAGCTTTCGGGTAAAGAAGAGCTTTCGACTTAAGAGATTGTTGCCTAAAATACGAAAAATCTTAATATCTTCTTTAGAAATATCTTCGCTGATACATTTGTATCAACGAAGACATTTTTAAGACATTTCCTAAAATACGGCGGTAAATAAAAGGAACAAAAAAAACATGGTTCCTTTTAAAAATATATTAAATTTAATTTTTATCCATAGAAAAGTACTTTTGTAGTATATGTAACCATAAACTAAATAAAAAGAACAAAAAAAACATGGTTCCTTTTAAAAATATATTAAATTTAATTTTTATACATAGATTTAAAACAAAATCTAAAGTCATTCATAGAAAAGTACTTTTGTAGTGTATGTAATCATAAACTAAATAAAAGGAACAAAAAATTATGGTTCCTTTTAAAAATTATCAAGTGTATGTAATCATAAACCAACTAAAATAAACAAAAAAACATGGTTCCTTTTAAAATATATTAAATTTAATTTTCATACATAGATTTAAAAAAATCAAAAATCATCCATTGAAATGTACTTTTGTAGTGTATGTAATCATAAACCAACTAAAATAAACAAAAAAACATGGTTCCTTTTAATATATATTAAGGGGGTACATACGTCTAGCAAGTCGAAAAATTTCGATGTAAGAAATAAATTTTTTTGGGTGGTTTCAAATGAAAACTTATCAAAGCGAATATAACACGTTGCTTATTGGTATTTAAGGTTTAAAACAAAAATTATTCTACCTCATATTTACCGAACCTACTACAGAAAAATCCAAGTTATCACTAACACTAAAAACAAAAAGATAGCTCCACGGTCGACACGATAACTCGTACAGTTCTTAATATTTTTTGATGCGGATTTTTTAAAAAAATCAAGAATTGTACTCTCTTTGGTCTGTCGGGCCGGTTTTTTGAATTTCGAAAATTTAGAAAATTGAGGTAGTTTTAAAAACAAAAATTCGTTTTTTGACATACACTTTTCAGTTTAACTATTTTTAAAAAATTTCAAAATCCAAATATCAAAAAACTGGTTCGACAGACCATAGAGAGTACAATTCTTGATTTTTCAAAAAAACCCGCATCAAAAAATATTAAAAACTGTACGAGTTATCGTGCCGACCGTGGAGCTACCTTTTTTATTTTTAGTGTTAGTGATAACTTGTGTTTTTCTGTAGTAGTTCTGGTAAATATGAGGTAAAATAATTTTTGTTTTAAACCTTAAATGCCAATATACAATATGTAATATTCGCTTTTATTAATTTTTATTTTAAACCACCAAAAAAAAAATTGTTTCTTAAATCGAAATTTTTCGGCATGCTAGACGTATGTAACCCCTTAAATTAAATTTCATACATAGATTTAAAAAAAATCTAAAGTCATCCATTGAAATGTACTTTTGTAGTGTATGTAATCATAAACCAACTAAAATAAACAAAAACACATGGTTCCTTTTAAAATATATTAAATTTAATTTTCATACATAGATTTAAAAAAATCTAAAGTCATCCATTGAAATGTACTTTTGTAGTGTATGTAATCATAAACTAAATAAAAGCAACAAAAAAAACTTGGTTCCTTTTAAAAATATTCAATATTAATTTTTATGCATAGATTTTAAATAAAAACTAAAATCATCCATTGAAATGTACTTGTATAGTGTATGTAATCATAAACCAACTAAAAGAAACAAAAATATATCAAATTTAATTTTCATACATAGATTTAAAAAAATCAAAAGTCATCCATTGAAATGTACTTTTGTAGTGTATGTAATCATAAACTAACCGCCGTATTTAAGGAAATGTCTTAAGCAAGTTAAGACGCTGTTAAGCCGTAACATTCTCTTAACTGCCAGTTGATAACATTTTAAGAAAATTCGTATTTTAGGAACAGAAAAAAAAGCTCTTTTCGTCTTAACGAAGACATTTTCTAATACCTGCTCGCGAGGACGTCTTAACAAAGATTTTAATGGAAATGTTTGCGAAATTAATATAAATTGTAAAAGTATGACTTTTTTCAATATTAATAATTAAATAAATAATAATTTTCTTATTACATTACTATTTTGAATAATTATATTCACTTTTACTCATTTTGCAAAAATTTTGTTTTCAAAAAATAATATAGCAATTGAAGCCACATAATCATGAAAACTCTATAATTGCATTTGATTACTGATTTATTTATATTATTACAATTTTATATTTTTCAAACCAGAAAAACAAAAGCAATTGTAAACATGAATGAATATTAGGTAGGTCTATGTTCCATGACGATACACGACACATGTGCGATTGTGTCAGCTAACCGATTACTGTGTCAATTGTGTCAGTGAATCAGTGTCAAAAGTGGCGCACTTGTGTCTCAAAATCGAAGAAGAAGACGAGACGGAAGAAAAGTTCTAGCTGCACTCATGTTCATTTGAGATACGCGAAAACATAAGCAATTTCAATATTCCATGCCGAACTTAACATACGCTTAACATAAATTTTTCGTACTGTTCTGTTAAAAACAGCTTTCGGGTAAAGAAGAGCTTTCGACTTAAGAGATTGTTGCCTAAAATACGAAAAATCTTAATATCTTCTTTAGAAATATCTTCGCTGATACATTTGTATCAACGAAGACATTTTTAAGACATTTCCTAAAATACGGCGGTAAATAAAAGGAACAAAAAAAACATGGTTCCTTTTAAAAATATATTAAATTTAATTTTTATCCATAGAAAAGTACTTTTGTAGTATATGTAACCATAAACTAAATAAAAAGAACAAAAAAAAACATGGTTCCTTTTAAAAATATGCAATATAACTTTTTATGCATAGATTTTAAATAAAATCTAAAATCATCCATTGAAATGTACTTTTGTAGTGTATGTAATCATAAACTAAAAAAAGAAACAAAAAAAACCTGGTTTCTTTTCAAATATATTAAATTTTATTTTCATACATAGATTTAAAAAAATCTAAAGCCATCCATTGAAATTTACTTTTGTAGTGTATGTAATCATAAACTAAATAAAAGGAACAAAAAAAAAACATGGTTCCTTTTAAAAATATTCAATATTAATTTGTATGCATAGATTATAAATAAAATCTAAAATCATCCATTGAAATGTTCTTTTGTAGTGTATTAAATCATAAACCAACTAAAATAAACAAAAAAACATGGTTTCTGTTCAAATATATTAAATTTAATTTTCATACATAGATTTAAAAAAATCTAAAGTCATCCATTGAAATGTACTTTTGTAGTGTATGTAATCATAAACTAAATAAAAGGAACAAAAAAAAACATGGTTCCTTTTAAAAATATTCAATATTAATTTTTATGCATAGATTTTAAATAAAATCTAAAATCATCCATTGAAATGTACTTGTGTAGTGTATGTAATCATAAACCAACTAAAAGAAACAAAAAAACATGGTTCCTTTTAAAACATTTAATATTAATTTTTATGCATAGATATTGAATAAAATCTAAAGTCATCCATTGAAATGTACTTTTGTAGTGTATGTAATCATAAACTAAATAAAAGGAACAAAAAAAACATGGTTCCTTTTAAAAATATTCAATATTAATTTTTATGCATAGATTTTAAATAAAATCTAAAATCATCCATTGAAATGTACTTTTGTAGTTTATGTAATCATAAACTAAATAAAAGGAACAAAAAAAACATGGTTCCTTTTAAAAATATGCAATATTAATTTTTATGCATAGATTTTAAATAAAATCTAAAATCATCCATTGAAATGTACTTTTGTAGTGTATGTAATCATAAACTAAATAAAAGGAACAAAAAAACATGGTTCCTTTTAAAAATATGCAATATAACTTTTTTTGCATAGATTTTAAATAAAATCTAAAATCATCCATTGAAATGTACTTTTGTAGTGTATGTAATCATAAACTAAAAGAAGAAACAAAAAAAACCTGGTTTCTTTTCAAATATATTAAATTTAATTTTCATACATAGATTTAAAAAAATCTAAAGCCATCCATTGAAACTTACTTTTATAGTGTATTTAATCATAAACTAACTAAAAGAAATAAAAAAACATGGTTCCTCTTAATAATATTCAATATGAATTTTTATGCATAACTTTAAAAAAAAATCAAAAGTCATCCATTGAAATGTACTTTTGTGGTGTAGGTAATCATAAACTAAATAAAAGAAACAAAAAAACATGGTTTCTTTTAAAATATATTAAATTTAATTTTCATACATATATTTAAAAAAATCTAAAGTCATCCATTGAAATGTACATTTGTAGTGTATGTAATCATAAACTAAATAAAAGGAACAAAAAAAAACATGGTTCCTTTTAAAAATGTTCAATATTAATTTGTATGCATAGATTTTAAATAAAATCTAAAATCATCCATTGAAATGTACTTGTGTAGTGTATGTTATCATAAACTAACTAAACTAAACAAAAAATCATGGTTCCTTTAAAAAATATTCAATATTAATTTTTATGCATAGATTTTAAAAAAAACTTTAAAGTACTTCATTGAAATGTACTTTTGTAGTGTATGTAATCATAAACTAAATAAAAGGAACAAAAAAACATGGTTCCTTTTAAAAATATGCAATATAACTTTTTATGCATAGATTTTAAATAAAATCTAAAATCATCCATTGAAATGTACTTTTGTAGTGTATGTAATCATAAACTAAAAAAAGAAACAAAAAAAACCTGGTTTCTTTTCAAATATATTAAATTTAATTTTCATACATAGATTTAAAAAAATCTAAAGCCATCCATTGGAATTTAGTTTTGTAGTGTATGTAATCATAAACTAAATAAAAAGAACAAAAAAAAACATGGTTCCTTTTAAAAATATTCAATATTAATTTGTATGCATAGATTTTAAATAAAATCTAAAATCATCCATTGAAATGTACTTGTGTAGTGTATGTAATCATAAACCAACTAAAAGAAACAAAAAAACATGGTTCCTTTTAAAACATTTAATATTAATTTGTATGCATAGATATTGAAAGAAATTTAAAGTCATTTATTGATATGTACTTGTGTAGTGTATGTAACCATAAACCAACTAAAAGAAACAAAAAAACATGGTTCCTTTTAAAACATTTAATATTAATTTGTATGCAAAGATATTGAAAAAAATTTAAAGTCATCCATTGAAATATACTTTTGTAGTGTATGTAATCATAAAATAACTAAAAGAAACAAAAAAACGTGGTTTATTTTAAAATATATAAAATTTAATTTTCATACATAGATTTACAAAAATCTAAAGTCATCCATTGAAATGTACTTTTGTAGTGTATGCAATCATAAACTAATTAAAAGGAACAAAAAAAACGTGGTTCCTTTTAAAAATATGCAATATAACTTTTTATGCATAGATTTTAAATAAAATCTAAAATCATCCATTCAAATGTACTTTTGTAGTGTATGTAATTATAAACTAAAAAAAGAAACAAAAAAACCTGGTTTCTTTTCAAATATATTAAATTTAATTTTCATACATAGATTTAAAAAAATCTAAAGCCATCCATTGAAACTTACTTTTATAGTGTATTTAATCATAAACTAACTTAAAGAAATAAAAAAACATGGTTCCTCTTAATAATATTCAATATGAATTTTTATGCATAGATTTAAAAAAAAATCAAAAGTCATCCATTGAAATGTACTCATGTTCATTTGAGATACGCGAAAACATAAGCAATTTCAATATTCCATGCCGAACTTAACATACGCTTAACATAAATTTTTCGTACTGTTCTGTTAAAAACAGCTTTCGGGTAAAGAAGAGCTTTCGACTTAAGAGATTGTTGCCTAAAATACGAAAAATCTTAATATCTTCTTTAGAAATATCTTCGCTGATACATTTGTATCAACGAAGACATTTTTAAGACATTTCCTAAAATACGGCGGTAAATAAAAGGAACAAAAAAAACATGGTTCCTTTTAAAAATATATTAAATTTAATTTTTATCCATAGAAAAGTACTTTTGTAGTATATGTAACCATAAACTAAATAAAAAGAACAAAAAAAACATGGTTCCTTTTAAAAATATGCAATATAACTTTTTATGCATAGATTTTAAATAAAATCTAAAATCATCCATTGAAATGTACTTTTGTAGTGTATGTAATCATAAACTAAAAAAAGAAACAAAAAAAACCTGGTTTCTTTTCAAATATATTAAATTTAATTTTCATACATAGATTTAAAAAAATCTAAAGTCATCCATTGAAATGTACTTTTGTAGTGTATGTAATCATAAACTAAATAAAAGGAACAAAAAAAAACATGGTTCCTTTTAAAAATATTCAATATAACTTTTTATGCATAGATTATAAATAAAATCTAAAATCATCCATTGACATGTTCTTTTGTAGTGTATTAAATCATAAACCAACTAAAATAAACAAAAAAACATGGTTTCTGTTCAAATATATTAAATTTAATTTTCATACATAGATTTAAAAAAATCTAAAGTCATCCATTGAAATGTACTTTTGTAGTGTATGTAATCATAAACTAAATAAAAGGAACAAAAAAAAAAACATGGTTCCTTTTAAAAATATTCAATATTAATTTTTATGCATAGATATTGAAAGAAATTTAAAGTCATTTATTGAAATTTTTTTTTTTTTGCTAGTTGAGTTCAACTGCCGTCGCATGCAGACGTGTTTATTTTTTTTCTTTTGTGCTCCGAAAAATAAATTCTAAAACTCATCAGTGCAGTGAAAAAAACTTACTAATAAATAGTGAAAATCGCGAAAAGACGCTTAGTGCGATAAAACCGCACAACTCATTAACTAATTAATCAATAATTAATTAGTTAATTAGTATTAATAACACTGAAAAAAAAAAAAAAAAAAAAAAAAAAAAACAATTAAACCAACGTGACAATGAGTGGTAAAAACAATCAAAACGAACTTCGCAAACAACTGCAGCGCGAGCAAGACGAGCGCCGGCTCTCTCTGCAACGGAACAACGCATACTTCACATTCGTCGCCGCGCCTACCGAAAACACCACAGCCACACAACGAGCGAGACCTGCAACGATCGAGCTCTTGCACACAGCGAACGAAAGAGCGCGATCTTGCTCTCCGTCGCTACCGTCCGCGCATCAAAAGCAGCAGAGCGCCGTAAGCGCTTCTATGCAGGTATGTACTGGCCAGAGAGACCTGTGCTTATCAACTGCGACCAGCACAACAATCTCTTTAACTACCGCAACGGTAAATACAACAACAACTTCAACTGTATCAACTGCCTGCTCGATCATAACACCCGCTATGCAAGAGCCATCAAGTAAGGCGCAACAAAACACTACGAACGGCGCGCTCTCAGCAAAACAGAATGCGAAGGAAAATATTAGGCCGGCCGTGCAGACTGGAATGGATCGCTACATTCAAATAAAGCGAAAGTCGAGCCCCCTAAACTCGAAGCCAAAAATTGTCCGTGGCAACTCCAGCCCAGAAAAAAATGAAATGCCTGATAATAGCAACAGGTTTAAAATTCTAGAAGACAAATCTGATGATCTGGCTCCCGAAGCAGAAGGTGTGAGAAGGAAGCCAAAGCCTCCACCAATATACATTCGAGAAAAAAGCTCTAATGCTCTCGTTAGCAAATTTGTCGAGCTCATTGGGAAGGACAGTTTCCACATAATTCCGCTTGTAAAGGGAAATATCCATGAAACGAAGGTACAAACTAAGTCCGAAGACAACTACAGAGTACTGTCGAAGTACCTGAGCGACAACAAAAAGAACTTCTATACGTACCAGCTAAAAAGCAGCAAAGGCCTGCAAGTCGTACTAAAGGGCATAGAGCCTGAAGTAACTCCTGCAGAAGTTATCAATGCGCTAAAAGAGAAAGGATTTAGTGTAAAAACTGCTTTCAATATACTAAATAAGGATAGAAAGCCGCAACCACTCTTCAAGGTTGAACTTAATCCAGAAATCATGCCGCTCAAGAAAAACGAAGTGCACCCGATATACAAACTTCAATTTCTACTGCACCGCAGAATCACTGTAGAAGAACCGCACAAACGCAATGGTCCCGTACAATGTACGAATTGCCAAGAATATGGCCATACAAGGTCGTACTGCACCCTACGCCCGGTATGTGTAGCTTGTGGAGAGCTCCATAATACCACAAACTGCCCAGCGAGCAAACAAGACGCCAACATAAAAAAGTGCGCCAACTGTGGCGGTAATCACACTGCTAACTACAAAGGTTGCCCAATATACAAGGAACTGAAGAGTCGACTCCAGCAGCGAGTGACCACTGCACGCTCCCGGAACGTACCGACTAATACCACTCCAACCAAATCCAACCCAGACGTGTACTTCTCGACTGCAGCCAGATCTTCACTTGCCCCTGAAATCTCACCCAAAAGCGTATCATTTGCGAGCGCTCTTAAATCCGGATTGGTTCCCCCTACCTCAAATACGCTTCACTCACAACCAACACATGTAGACCTAAATGCGGCCCAACAGTACCAACCATCGGAGCAGCAACAAAGCAGCTTTGAAGTAATGCTATCAACTATGCAGCAAAGCCTTATGGAGTTTATGTCATTTATGCGGACAACAATGCAGGATCTAATGCGAAACCAAAACCTGCTAATTCAAATGCTGATATCTCAGCAGTCTAAATAATCAATGGCTTCCCTACGCATATCTACGTGGAATGCTAATGGCGTCTCACAACACAAACTTGAGCTAGCTCAATTTCTATTTGACAAACACATTGACGTAATGCTACTCTCAGAAACACACCTTACAAACAAATATAATTTTAACATACGAGGCTACGTATTTTACGGAACAAACCATCCTGATGGCAAAGCACACGGGGGGACTGGTATTCTGATTAGAAACCGTCTCAAACACCACTGCCATAGAAGATTTGCTGAAAACTATCTACAGGCCACATCTATAAACATACAATTAGATAGTGGTAACCATCTAACACTAGCCGCCGTATACTGCCCCCCTCGCTTCAATATATCTGAAGCTGAGTTCATGCAGTTCTTTAACACACTCGGAGAACACTTCATAGCAGCAGGTGATTACAATGCTAAGCACACTCACTGGGGATCTCGTCTAGTGACCCCAAAAGGAAAACAATTATACAATGCAATTATAAAAGCCAGCAATAAGCTCGACCATCTCTCTCCCGGCAGACCAACATACTGGCCGGCTGACCCCAATAAACTACCCGACCTAATTGACTTTGCAATAACAAAAAACATTCCCCGAACCTTGCTAAGCGCCGAAAGTCTTTCAGATCTCTCATCTGATCACTCGCCTGTATTAATTAACCTACTTCGACATCCAAAAACCGTAGATCAACCAAGTAGATTGACCTCGCACAAAACCAACTGGGTCAGTTACAAAAAATATTTTAGCTCACACATTGAGCTTGATCCTCCCCTAACCGTTGAAGCTGAGATCGACAGCTTCGTAAACAATCTAGAATCAGTCTTCGTTACCGCAGCTCGTATCTCAACACCCCAAACGGCACAAGCTCCACGTAACCAAAAGAAGACTAACCTACAAATCGAGCAGCTTGTTATCGAAAAGCGACGCTTACGTCGAGAATGGCAATCAACCAGATCGCCATCTGCACGACATAGGCTTAAGAGCGCCACACGCAACCTCTCTAAAGCGTTAAAGCAAGAAGAAGCATATACCCAACGCCGGTACATAGAACAACTATCAACATCCAGTACAAGAAACTCACTGTGGAGAGCTCACCCATCCCTAAGCTCACCGACAGAAACCGTGATGCCTATACGAAACCCTGCAGGCGGCTGGGCCCGCAGCGACGAAGATAGAGCGAGAACATTTGCAGCCCACCTTGAAAATGTGTTTCAACCAAATCCTTGCACAAATGCGACTACACTACCAGCATTAACAAACGACGCCGAGCTTCAACGTGACCCAATCGAGTTTCGACCAAACGAAATCGCTAGTATTATCAAAAAGGAACTGAACCCAAAAAAGTCACCGGGCTGCGATTTAATAACCCCAAAAATGATTATTGAGCTCCCATATTGTGCTGTTTGCACTATCGCGAAGCTCTTCAATGCCATCACTAAACTTGGCTATTTTCCAGAAAGATGGAAAAAGTCTATCATCATAATGATACCAAAGCCAGGAAAAGATCACACGATTCCCTCGTCTTACAGACCTATAAGTTTATTATCGTGTCTATCAAAACTCTTCGAAAAATGCGTGCTTACTCGGATCAACTCATTCCTGAGAACACACAATAAAATCCCCTCACACCAGTTCGGCTTTCGTGAAAAACACGGAACTATTGAGCAGGTTAATCGCATAACATCAGAAATACGAAGCGCTTTTGAAAACCGAGAATACTGCACAGCAATATTTTTGGATGTCTCACAAGCATTCGACAGAGTTTGGTTGGACGGCTTAATGCATAAAATTAAAACAATGCTTCCAAACAACACGCACAAGCTACTAAAGTCATACCTCTACGACAGGAAATTTACAGTGAGATGTAACAGTGATATGTCCGACGACCACATCATTAGAGCTGGAGTTCCTCAAGGTAGCGTACTTGGTCCAACGCTATATGTCCTCTACACATCAGACATCCCAATAAGCAGACGACTAACAACATCCACCTTTGCTGATGATACAGCTATTCTCAGCCGTTCCAGATGCCCTTCGCAAGCAACAGCGCAGTTAGCTCTTCACCTGGTCGACATAGAAAAATGGCTAGCTGACTGGCGAATAAAAGTCAACGAACAAAAATGCAAACACGTTACGTTCACTCTAAACAGGCAAGATTGCCCACCGCTGATGTTAAACAACACTACGCTTCCGCAAACAAACGAAGTGACATACCTCGGAGTACACCTCGATAGAAGACTCACACGGCGCAGGCACATCGAGGCCAAGAGAACGCATTTAAAACTAAAAGCAAATAGCCTCCATTGGCTTATCAACGCTCGCTCTTCCCTTAGTCTTGACTACAAAGTCCTGCTCTACAATTCTGTTCTCAAACCTATCTGGACCTACGGCTCCCAGTTATGGGGAAACGCTAGCAGTAGCAACATTGACATCATCCAGAGAACCCAGTCAAAGATATTGAGAACCATCACCGGGGCACCGTGGTATGTTCGAAACGAAAACATACAAAAAGATTTAAATATTCAACCAGTCAGAGATGTAATAGCAGAACTCAAGGAACAATACTACAGCAAGCTTTCTACGCACCCTAACCATCTCGCCAGAAGATTAACAAGGTTGTGCAGCCAATCCCGTCTTCGTCGAAATGACCTTCCAACCCAGCGATAGACCCTAGGGCCCCACGAGCAAACTACAGTTCAAAAGAACTGTTAATTAACGTTTAGTCTTAAGATCTGCAAACTTATTGTTAGTCTCATATGAAAGAGAAGATCCAATAAATAAAGCAAAGTAAAAAAAAAAAAAAAAAAAAAAAAAAAAAAAAATTTATTGATATGTACTTGTGTAGTGTATGTAACCATAAACCAACTAAAAGAAACAAAAAAACATGGTTCCTTTTAAAACATTTAATATTAATTTGTATGCAAAGATATTGAAAAAAATTTAAAGTCATCCATTGAAATATACTTTTGTAGTGTATGTAATCATAAAATAACTAAAAGAAACAAAAAAACGTGGTTTATTTTAAAATATATAAAATTTAATTTTCATACATAGATTTAAAAAAATCTAAAGCCATCCATTGAAATTTACTTTTATAGTGTATTTAATCATAAACTAACTAAAAGAAATAAAAAAACATGGTTCCTCTTAATAATATTCAATATGAATTTTTATGCATAGCTTTAAAAAAAATCAAAAGTCATCCATTGAAATGTACTTTTGTGGTGTAGGTAATCATAAACTAAATAAAAGGAACAAAAAAACATGGTTCCTTTTAAAAATATGCAATATAACTTTTTATGCATAGATTTTAAATAAAATCTAAAATCATCCATTGAAATGTACTTTTGTAGTGTATGTAATCATAAACCAACTAAAAGAAACAAAAAAACATGGTTCCTTTTAAAACATTTAATATTAATTTTTATGCATAGATATTGAATAAAATCTAAAGTCATCCATTGAAATGTACTTTTGTAGTGTATGTAATCATAAACTAAATAAAAGGAACAAAAAAAACATGGTTCCTTTTAAAAATATTCAATATTAATTTTTATGCATAGATTTGAAATAAAATCTAAAATCATCCATTGAAATGTACTTTTGTAGTTTATGTAATCATAAACTAAATAAAAGGAACAAAAAAAACATGGTTCCTTTTAAAAATATTCAATATTAATTTTTATGCATAGATTTTAAATAAAATCTAAAATCATCCATTGAAACTACTTTTGTAGTTTATGTTATCATAAACTAAATAAAAGGAACAAAAAAAACATGGTTCCTTTTAAAAATATTCAATATTAATTTTTATGCATAGATTTTAAATAAAATCTAAAATCATCCATTGAAATGTACTTTTGTAGTGTATGTAAT
This sequence comes from Phortica okadai, assembly GCA_034638295.1. Lineage (NCBI taxonomy): Eukaryota > Metazoa > Arthropoda > Insecta > Diptera > Drosophilidae > Phortica > Phortica okadai. The sequence continues at coordinate 134,076 of CM067853.1, forward strand.
CATAAACTAAATAAAAGGAACAAAAAAACATGGTTCCTTTTAAAAATATGCAATATAACTTTTTTTGCATAGATTTTAAATAAAATCTAAAATCATCCATTGAAATGTACTTTTGTAGTGTATGTAATCATAAACTAAAAGAAGAAACAAAAAAAACCTGGTTTCTTTTCAAATATATTAAATTTAATTTTCATACATAGATTTAAAAAAATCTAAAGCCATCCATTGAAACTTACTTTTATAGTGTATTTAATCATAAACTAACTTAAAGAAATAAAAAAACATGGTTCCTCTTAATAATATTCAATATGAATTTTTATGCATAGATTTAAAAAAAAATCAAAAGTCATCCATTGAAATGTACTCATGTTCATTTGAGATACGCGAAAACATAAGCAATTTCAATATTCCATGCCGAACTTAACATACGCTTAACATAAATTTTTCGTACTGTTCTGTTAAAAACAGCTTTCGGGTAAAGAAGAGCTTTCGACTTAAGAGATTGTTGCCTAAAATACGAAAAATCTTAATATCTTCTTTAGAAATATCTTCGCTGATACATTTGTATCAACGAAGACATTTTTAAGACATTTCCTAAAATACGGCGGTAAATAAAAGGAACAAAAAAAACATGGTTCCTTTTAAAAATATATTAAATTTAATTTTTATCCATAGAAAAGTACTTTTGTAGTATATGTAACCATAAACTAAATAAAAAGAACAAAAAAAACATGGTTCCTTTTAAAAATATATTAAATTTAATTTTTATACATAGATTTAAAACAAAATCTAAAGTCATTCATAGAAAAGTACTTTTGTAGTGTATGTAATCATAAACTAAATAAAAGGAACAAAAAATTATGGTTCCTTTTAAAAATTATCAAGTGTATGTAATCATAAACCAACTAAAATAAACAAAAAAACATGGTTCCTTTTAAAATATATTAAATTTAATTTTCATACATAGATTTAAAAAAATCAAAAATCATCCATTGAAATGTACTTTTGTAGTGTATGTAATCATAAACCAACTAAAATAAACAAAAAAACATGGTTCCTTTTAATATATATTAAATTTAATTTTCATACATAGATTTAAAAAAAATCTAAAGTCATCCATTGAAATGTACTTTTGTAGTGTATGTAATCATAAACCAACTAAAATAAACAAAAACACATGGTTCCTTTTAAAATATATTAAATTTAATTTTCATACATAGATTTAAAAAAATCTAAAGTCATCCATTGAAATGTACTTTTGTAGTGTATGTAATCATAAACTAAATAAAAGCAACAAAAAAAACTTGGTTCCTTTTAAAAATATTCAATATTAATTTTTATGCATAGATTTTAAATAAAATCTAAAATCATCCATTGAAATGTACTTGTGTAGTGTATGTAATCATAAACCAACTAAAAGAAACAAAAATATATCAAATTTAATTTTCATACATAGATTTAAAAAAATCAAAAGTCATCCATTGAAATGTACTTTTGTAGTGTATGTAATCATAAACTAACCGCCGTATTTAAGGAAATGTCTTAAGCAAGTTAAGACGCTGTTAAGCCGTAACATTCTCTTAACTGCCAGTTGATAACATTTTAAGAAAATTCGTATTTTAGGAACAGAAAAAAAAGCTCTTTTCGTCTTAACGAAGACATTTTCTAATACCTGCTCGCGAGGACGTCTTAACAAAGATTTTAATGGAAATGTTTGCGAAATTAATATAAATTGTAAAAGTATGACTTTTTTCAATATTAATAATTAAATAAATAATAATTTTCTTATTACATTACTATTTTGAATAATTATATTCACTTTTACTCATTTTGCAAAAATTTTGTTTTCAAAAAATAATATAGCAATTGAAGCCACATAATCATGAAAACTCTATAATTGCATTTGATTACTGATTTATTTATATTATTACAATTTTATATTTTTCAAACCAGAAAAACAAAAGCAATTGTAAACATGAATGAATATTAGGTAGGTCTATGTTCCATGACGATACACGACACATGTGCGATTGTGTCAGCTAACCGATTACTGTGTCAATTGTGTCAGTGAATCAGTGTCAAAAGTGGCGCACTTGTGTCTCAAAATCGAAGAAGAAGACGAGACGGAAGAAAAGTTCTAGCTGCACTCATGTTCATTTGAGATACGCGAAAACATAAGCAATTTCAATATTCCATGCCGAACTTAACATACGCTTAACATAAATTTTTCGTACTGTTCTGTTAAAAACAGCTTTCGGGTAAAGAAGAGCTTTCGACTTAAGAGATTGTTGCCTAAAATACGAAAAATCTTAATATCTTCTTTAGAAATATCTTCGCTGATACATTTGTATCAACGAAGACATTTTTAAGACATTTCCTAAAATACGGCGGTAAATAAAAGGAACAAAAAAAACATGGTTCCTTTTAAAAATATATTAAATTTAATTTTTATCCATAGAAAAGTACTTTTGTAGTATATGTAACCATAAACTAAATAAAAAGAACAAAAAAAACATGGTTCCTTTTAAAAATATGCAATATAACTTTTTATGCATAGATTTTAAATAAAATCTAAAATCATCCATTGAAATGTACTTTTGTAGTGTATGTAATCATAAACTAAAAAAAGAAACAAAAAAAACCTGGTTTCTTTTCAAATATATTAAATTTTATTTTCATACATAGATTTAAAAAAATCTAAAGCCATCCATTGAAATTTACTTTTGTAGTGTATGTAATCATAAACTAAATAAAAGGAACAAAAAAAAAACATGGTTCCTTTTAAAAATATTCAATATTAATTTGTATGCATAGATTATAAATAAAATCTAAAATCATCCATTGACATGTTCTTTTGTAGTGTATTAAATCATAAACCAACTAAAATAAACAAAAAAACATGGTTTCTGTTCAAATATATTAAATTTAATTTTCATACATAGATTTAAAAAAATCTAAAGTCATCCATTGAAATGTACTTTTGTAGTGTATGTAATCATAAACTAAATAAAAGGAACAAAAAAAAACATGGTTCCTTTTAAAAATATTCAATATTAATTTTTATGCATAGATATTGAAAGAAATTTAAAGTCATTTATTGATATGTACTTGTGTAGTGTATGTAACCATAAACCAACTAAAAGAAACAAAAAAACATGGTTCCTTTTAAAACATTTAATATTAATTTGTATGCAAAGATATTGAAAAAAATTTAAAGTCATCCATTGAAATATACTTTTGTAGTGTATGTAATCATAAAATAACTAAAAGAAACAAAAAAACGTGGTTTATTTTAAAATATATAAAATTTAATTTTCATACATAGATTTAAAAAAATCTAAAGCCATCCATTGAAATTTACTTTTATAGTGTATTTAATCATAAACTAACTAAAAGAAATAAAAAAACATGGTTCCTCTTAATAATATTCAATATGAATTTTTATGCATAGCTTTAAAAAAAAATCAAAAGTCATCCATTGAAATGTACTTTTGTGGTGTAGGTAATCATAAACTAAATAAAAGGAACAAAAAAACATGGTTCCTTTTAAAAATATGCAATATAACTTTTTATGCATAGATTTTAAATAAAATCTAAAATCATCCATTGAAATGTACTTTTGTAGTGTATGTAATCATAAACCAACTAAAAGAAACAAAAAAACATGGTTCCTTTTAAAACATTTAATATTAATTTTTATGCATAGATATTGAATAAAATCTAAAGTCATCCATTGAAATGTACTTTTGTAGTGTATGTAATCATAAACTAAATAAAAGGAACAAAAAAAACATGGTTCCTTTTAAAAATATTCAATATTAATTTTTATGCATAGATTTTAAATAAAATCTAAAATCATCCATTGAAACTACTTTTGTAGTTTATGTTATCATAAACTAAATAAAAGGAACAAAAAAAACATGGTTCCTTTTAAAAATATTCAATATTAATTTTTATGCATAGATTTTAAATAAAATCTAAAATCATCCATTGAAATGTACTTTTGTAGTGTATGTAATCATAAACTAAATAAAAGGAACAAAAAAACATGGTTCCTTTTAAAAATATGCAATATAACTTTTTTTGCATAGATTTTAAATAAAATCTAAAATCATCCATTGAAATGTACTTTTGTAGTGTATGTAATCATAAACTAAAAGAAGAAACAAAAAAAACCTGGTTTCTTTTCAAATATATTAAATTTAATTTTCATACATAGATTTAAAAAAATCTAAAGCCATCCATTGAAACTTACTTTTATAGTGTATTTAATCATAAACTAACTTAAAGAAATAAAAAAACATGGTTCCTCTTAATAATATTCAATATGAATTTTTATGCATAGATTTAAAAAAAAATCAAAAGTCATCCATTGAAATGTACTCATGTTCATTTGAGATACGCGAAAACATAAGCAATTTCAATATTCCATGCCGAACTTAACATACGCTTAACATAAATTTTTCGTACTGTTCTGTTAAAAACAGCTTTCGGGTAAAGAAGAGCTTTCGACTTAAGAGATTGTTGCCTAAAATACGAAAAATCTTAATATCTTCTTTAGAAATATCTTCGCTGATACATTTGTATCAACGAAGACATTTTTAAGACATTTCCTAAAATACGGCGGTAAATAAAAGGAACAAAAAAAACATGGTTCCTTTTAAAAATATATTAAATTTAATTTTTATCCATAGAAAAGTACTTTTGTAGTATATGTAACCATAAACTAAATAAAAAGAACAAAAAAAACATGGTTCCTTTTAAAAATATATTAAATTTAATTTTTATACATAGATTTAAAACAAAATCTAAAGTCATTCATAGAAAAGTACTTTTGTAGTGTATGTAATCATAAACTAAATAAAAGGAACAAAAAATTATGGTTCCTTTTAAAAATTATCAAGTGTATGTAATCATAAACCAACTAAAATAAACAAAAAAAACATGGTTCCTTTTAAAATATATTAAATTTAATTTTCATACATAGATTTAAAAAAATCAAAAATCATCCATTGAAATGTACTTTTGTAGTGTATGTAATCATAAACCAACTAAAATAAACAAAAAAACATGGTTCCTTTTAATATATATTAAATTTAATTTTCATACATAGATTTAAAAAAAATCTAAAGTCATCCATTGAAATGTACTTTTGTAGTGTATGTAATCATAAACCAACTAAAATAAACAAAAACACATGGTTCCTTTTAAAATATATTAAATTTAATTTTCATACATAGATTTAAAAAAATCTAAAGTCATCCATTGAAATGTACTTTTGTAGTGTATGTAATCATAAACTAAATAAAAGGAACAAAAAAAACTTGGTTCCTTTTAAAAATATTCAATATTAATTTTTATGCATAGATTTTAAATAAAATCTAAAATCATCCATTGAAATGTACTTGTGTAGTGTATGTAATCATAAACCAACTAAAAGAAACAAAAATATATCAAATTTAATTTTCATACATAGATTTAAAAAAATCAAAAGTCATCCATTGAAATGTACTTTTGTAGTGTATGTAATCATAAACTAACCGCCGTATTTAAGGAAATGTCTTAAGCAAGTTAAGACGCTGTTAAGCCGTAACATTCTCTTAACTGCCAGTTGATAACATTTTAAGAAAATTCGTATTTTAGGAACAGAAAAAAAAGCTCTTTTCGTCTTAACGAAGACATTTTCTAATACCTGCTCGCGAGGACGTCTTAACAAAGATTTTAATGGAAATGTTTGCGAAATTAATATAAATTGTAAAAGTATGACTTTTTTCAATATTAATAATTAAATAAATAATAATTTTCTTATTACATTACTATTTTGAATAATTATATTCACTTTTACTCATTTTGCAAAAATTTTGTTTTCAAAAAATAATATAGCAATTGAAGCCACATAATCATGAAAACTCTATAATTGCATTTGATTACTGATTTATTTATATTATTACAATTTTATATTTTTCAAACCAGAAAAACAAAAGCAATTGTAAACATGAATGAATATTAGGTAGGTCTATGTTCCATGACGATACACGACACATGTGCGATTGTGTCAGCTAACCGATTACTGTGTCAATTGTGTCAGTGAATCAGTGTCAAAAGTGGCGCACTTGTGTCTCAAAATCGAAGAAGAAGACGAGACGGAAGAAAAGTTCTAGCTGCACTCATGTTCATTTGAGATACGCGAAAACATAAGCAATTTCAATATTCCATGCCGAACTTAACATACGCTTAACATAAATTTTTCGTACTGTTCTGTTAAAAACAGCTTTCGGGTAAAGAAGAGCTTTCGACTTAAGAGATTGTTGCCTAAAATACGAAAAATCTTAATATCTTCTTTAGAAATATCTTCGCTGATACATTTGTATCAACGAAGACATTTTTAAGACATTTCCTAAAATACGGCGGTAAATAAAAGGAACAAAAAAAAACATGGTTCCTTTTAAAAATATATTAAATTTAATTTTTATCCATAGAAAAGTACTTTTGTAGTATATGTAACCATAAACTAAATAAAAAGAACAAAAAAAACATGGTTCCTTTTAAAAATATGCAATATAACTTTTTATGCATAGATTTTAAATAAAATCTAAAATCATCCATTGAAATGTACTTTTGTAGTGTATGTAATCATAAACTAAAAAAAGAAACAAAAAAAACCTGGTTTCTTTTCAAATATATTAAATTTTATTTTCATACATAGATTTAAAAAAATCTAAAGCCATCCATTGAAATTTACTTTTGTAGTGTATGTAATCATAAACTAAATAAAAGGAACAAAAAAAAAACATGGTTCCTTTTAAAAATATTCAATATTAATTTGTATGCATAGATTATAAATAAAATCTAAAATCATCCATTGACATGTTCTTTTGTAGTGTATTAAATCATAAACCAACTAAAATAAACAAAAAAACATGGTTTCTGTTCAAATATATTAAATTTAATTTTCATACATAGATTTAAAAAAATCTAAAGTCATCCATTGAAATGTACTTTTGTAGTGTATGTAATCATAAACTAAATAAAAGGAACAAAAAAAAACATGGTTCCTTTTAAAAATATTCAATATTAATTTTTATGCATAGATATTGAAAGAAATTTAAAGTCATTTATTGATATGTACTTGTGTAGTGTATGTAACCATAAACCAACTAAAAGAAACAAAAAAACATGGTTCCTTTTAAAACATTTAATATTAATTTGTATGCAAAGATATTGAAAAAAATTTAAAGTCATCCATTGAAATATACTTTTGTAGTGTATGTAATCATAAAATAACTAAAAGAAACAAAAAAACGTGGTTTATTTTAAAATATATAAAATTTAATTTTCATACATAGATTTAAAAAAATCTAAAGCCATCCATTGAAATTTACTTTTATAGTGTATTTAATCATAAACTAACTAAAAGAAATAAAAAAACATGGTTCCTCTTAATAATATTCAATATGAATTTTTATGCATAGCTTTAAAAAAAAAATCAAAAGTCATCCATTGAAATGTACTTTTGTGGTGTAGGTAATCATAAACTAAATAAAAGGAACAAAAAAACATGGTTCCTTTTAAAAATATGCAATATAACTTTTTATGCATAGATTTTAAATAAAATCTAAAATCATCCATTGAAATGTACTTTTGTAGTGTATGTAATCATAAACCAACTAAAAGAAACAAAAAAACATGGTTCCTTTTAAAACATTTAATATTAATTTTTATGCATAGATATTGAATAAAATCTAAAGTCATCCATTGAAATGTACTTTTGTAGTGTATGTAATCATAAACTAAATAAAAGGAACAAAAAAAACATGGTTCCTTTTAAAAATATTCAATATTAATTTTTATGCATAGATTTTAAATAAAATCTAAAATCATCCATTGAAACTACTTTTGTAGTTTATGTTATCATAAACTAAATAAAAGGAACAAAAAAAACATGGTTCCTTTTAAAAATATTCAATATTAATTTTTATGCATAGATTTTAAATAAAATCTAAAATCATCCATTGAAATGTACTTTTGTAGTGTATGTAATCATAAACTAAATAAAAGGAACAAAAAAACATGGTTCCTTTTAAAAATATGCAATATAACTTTTTTTGCATAGATTTTAAATAAAATCTAAAATCATCCATTGAAATGTACTTTTGTAGTGTATGTAATCATAAACTAAAAGAAGAAACAAAAAAAACCTGGTTTCTTTTCAAATATATTAAATTTAATTTTCATACATAGATTTAAAAAAATCTAAAGCCATCCATTGAAACTTACTTTTATAGTGTATTTAATCATAAACTAACTTAAAGAAATAAAAAAACATGGTTCCTCTTAATAATATTCAATATGAATTTTTATGCATAGATTTAAAAAAAAATCTAAAGTCATCCATTGAAATGTACTCATGTTCATTTGAGATACGCGAAAACATAAGCAATTTCAATATTCCATGCCGAACTTAACATACGCTTAACATAAATTTTTCGTACTGTTCTGTTAAAAACAGCTTTCGGGTAAAGAAGAGCTTTCGACTTAAGAGATTGTTGCCTAAAATACGAAAAATCTTAATATCTTCTTTAGAAATATCTTCGCTGATACATTTGTATCAACGAAGACATTTTTAAGACATTTCCTAAAATACGGCGGTAAATAAAAGGAACAAAAAAAACATGGTTCCTTTTAAAAATATATTAAATTTAATTTTTATCCATAGAAAAGTACTTTTGTAGTATATGTAACCATAAACTAAATAAAAAGAACAAAAAAAACATGGTTCCTTTTAAAAATATATTAAATTTAATTTTTATACATAGATTTAAAACAAAATCTAAAGTCATTCATAGAAAAGTACTTTTGTAGTGTATGTAATCATAAACTAAATAAAAGGAACAAAAAATTATGGTTCCTTTTAAAAATTATCAAGTGTATGTAATCATAAACCAACTAAAATAAACAAAAAAACATGGTTCCTTTTAAAATATATTAAATTTAATTTTCATACATAGATTTAAAAAAATCAAAAATCATCCATTGAAATGTACTTTTGTAGTGTATGTAATCATAAACCAACTAAAATAAACAAAAAAACATGGTTCCTTTTAATATATATTAAATTTAATTTTCATACATAGATTTAAAAAAAATCTAAAGTCATCCATTGAAATGTACTTTTGTAGTGTATGTAATCATAAACCAACTAAAATAAACAAAAACACATGGTTCCTTTTAAAATATATTAAATTTAATTTTCATACATAGATTTAAAAAAATCTAAAGTCATCCATTGAAATGTACTTTTGTAGTGTATGTAATCATAAACTAAATAAAAGCAACAAAAAAAACTTGGTTCCTTTTAAAAATATTCAATATTAATTTTTATGCATAGATTTTAAATAAAATCTAAAATCATCCATTGAAATGTACTTGTGTAGTGTATGTAATCATAAACCAACTAAAAGAAACAAAAATATATCAAATTTAATTTTCATACATAGATTTAAAAAAATCAAAAGTCATCCATTGAAATGTACTTTTGTAGTGTATGTAATCATAAACTAACCGCCGTATTTAAGGAAATGTCTTAAGCAAGTTAAGACGCTGTTAAGCCGTAACATTCTCTTAACTGCCAGTTGATAACATTTTAAGAAAATTCGTATTTTAGGAACAGAAAAAAAAGCTCTTTTCGTCTTAACGAAGACATTTTCTAATACCTGCTCGCGAGGACGTCTTAACAAAGATTTTAATGGAAATGTTTGCGAAATTAATATAAATTGTAAAAGTATGACTTTTTTCAATATTAATAATTAAATAAATAATAATTTTCTTATTACATTACTATTTTGAATAATTATATTCACTTTTACTCATTTTGCAAAAATTTTGTTTTCAAAAAATAATATAGCAATTGAAGCCACATAATCATGAAAACTCTATAATTGCATTTGATTACTGATTTATTTATATTATTACAATTTTATATTTTTCAAACCAGAAAAACAAAAGCAATTGTAAACATGAATGAATATTAGGTAGGTCTATGTTCCATGACGATACACGACACATGTGCGATTGTGTCAGCTAACCGATTACTGTGTCAATTGTGTCAGTGAATCAGTGTCAAAAGTGGCGCACTTGTGTCTCAAAATCGAAGAAGAAGACGAGACGGAAGAAAAGTTCTAGCTGCACTCATGTTCATTTGAGATACGCGAAAACATAAGCAATTTCAATATTCCATGCCGAACTTAACATACGCTTAACATAAATTTTTCGTACTGTTCTGTTAAAAACAGCTTTCGGGTAAAGAAGAGCTTTCGACTTAAGAGATTGTTGCCTAAAATACGAAAAATCTTAATATCTTCTTTAGAAATATCTTCGCTGATACATTTGTATCAACGAAGACATTTTTAAGACATTTCCTAAAATACGGCGGTAAATAAAAGGAACAAAAAAAACATGGTTCCTTTTAAAAATATATTAAATTTAATTTTTATCCATAGAAAAGTACTTTTGTAGTATATGTAACCATAAACTAAATAAAAAGAACAAAAAAAACATGGTTCCTTTTAAAAATATATTAAATTTAATTTTTATACATAGATTTAAAACAAAATCTAAAGTCATTCATAGAAAAGTACTTTTGTAGTGTATGTAATCATAAACTAAATAAAAGGAACAAAAAAAAAAACATGGTTCCTTTTAAAAATATGCAATATAACTTTTTATGCATAGATTTTAAATAAAATCTAAAATCATCCATTGAAATGTACTTTTGTAGTGTATGTAATCATAAACTAAAAAAAGAAACAAAAAAAACCTGGTTTCTTTTCAAATATATTAAATTTTATTTTCATACATAGATTTAAAAAAATCTAAAGCCATCCATTGAAATTTACTTTTGTAGTGTATGTAATCATAAACTAAATAAAAGGAACAAAAAAAAAACATGGTTCCTTTTAAAAATATTCAATATTAATTTGTATGCATAGATTATAAATAAAATCTAAAATCATCCATTGACATGTTCTTTTGTAGTGTATTAAATCATAAACCAACAAAATAAACAAAAAAACATGGTTTCTGTTCAAATATATTAAATTTAATTTTCATACATAGATTTAAAAAAATCAAAAGTCATCCATTGAAATGTACTTTTGTAGTGTATGTAATCATAAACTAAATAAAAGGAACAAAAAAAAACATGGTTCCTTTTAAAAATATTCAATATTAATTTTTATGCATAGATTTTAAATAAAATCTAAAATCATCCATTGAAATGTACTTGTGTAGTCTATGTTATCATAAACTAACTAAACAAAACATAAAATCATGGTTCCTTTAAAAATACATTTTAAAATATATTAAATTTAATTTTCATACATAGATTTAAAAAAATCTGAAGTCGTCCATTGAAATGTACTTTTGTAGTGTATGTAATCATAAACTAAATAAAAGGAACAAAAAAAACATGGTTCCTTTTAAAAATATTCAATATTAATTTTTATGCATAGATTTTAAATAAAATCTAAAATCATCCATTGAAATGTACTTGTGTAGTGTATGTAATCATAAACCAACTAAAAGAAACAAAAAAACATGGTTCCTTTTAAAACATTTAATATTAATTTTTATGCATAGATATTGAATAAAATCTAAAGTCATCCATTGAAATGTACTTTTGTAGTGTATGTAATCATAAACTAAATAAAAGGAACAAAAAAAACATGGTTCCTTTTAAAAATATTCAATATTAATTTTTATGCATAGATTTTAAATAAAATCTAAAATCATCCATTGAAATGTACTTTTGTAGTTTATGTAATCATAAACTAAATAAAAGGAACAAAAAAAACATGGTTCCTTTTAAAAATATTCAATATTAATTTTTATGCATAGATTTTAAATAAAATCTAAAATCATCCATTGAAATGTACTTTTGTAGTGTATGTAATCATAAACTAAATAAAAGGAACAAAAAAACATGGTTCCTTTTAAAAATATGCAATATAACTTTTTTTGCATAGATTTTAAATAAAATCTAAAATCATCCATTGAAATGTACTTTTGTAGTGTATGTAATCATAAACTAAAAGAAGAAACAAAAAAAACCTGGTTTCTTTTCAAATATATTAAATTTAATTTTCATACATAGATTTAAAAAAATCTAAAGCCATCCATTGAAACTTACTTTTATAGTGTATTTAATCATAAACTAACTAAAAGAAATAAAAAAACATGGTTCCTCTTAATAATATTCAATATGAATTTTTATGCATAGCTTTAAAAAAAAATCAAAAGTCATCCATTGAAATGTACTTTTGTGGTGTAGGTAATCATAAACTAAATAAAAGAAACAAAAAAACATGGTTTCTTTTAAAATATATTAAATTTAATTTTCATACATATATTTAAAAAAATCTAAAGTCATCCATTGAAATGTACATTTGTAGTGTATGTAATCATAAACTAAATAAAAGGAACAAAAAAAAAACATGGTTCCTTTTAAAAATGTTCAATATTAATTTGTATGCATAGATTTTAAATAAAATCTAAAATCATCCATTGAAATGTACTTGTGTAGTGTATGTTATCATAAACTAACTAAACTAAACAAAAAATCATGGTTCCTTTAAAAAATATTCAATATTAATTTTTATGCATAGCTTTAAAAAAAAATCAAAAGTCATCCATTGAAATGTACTTTTGTGGTGTAGGTAATCATAAACTAAATAAAAGAAACAAAAAAACATGGTTTCTTTTAAAATATATTAAATTTAATTTTCATACATATATTTAAAAAAATCTAAAGTCATCCATTGAAATGTACATTTGTAGTGTATGTAATCATAAACTAAATAAAAGGAACAAAAAAAACATGGTTCCTTTTAAAAATATGCAATATAACTTTTTATGCATAGATTTTAAATAAAATCTAAAATCATCCATGAAATGTACTTTTGTAGTGTATGTAATCATAAACTAAAAAAAGAAACAAAAAAAACCTGGTTTCTTTTCAAATATATTAAATTTAATTTTCATACATAGATTTAAAAAAATCTAAAGCCATCCATTGGAATTTAGTTTTGTAGTGTATGTAATCATAAACTAAATAAAAAGAACAAAAAAAAACTGGTTCCTTTTAAAAATATTCAATATTAATTTGTATGCATAGATTTTAAATAAAATCTAAAATCATCCATTGAAATGTACTTGTGTAGTGTATGTAATCATAAACCAACTAAAAGAAACAAAAAAACATGGTTCCTTTTAAAACATTTAATATTAATTTGTATGCATAGATATTGAAAGAAATTTAAAGTCATTTATTGATATGTACTTGTGTAGTGTATGTAACCATAAACCAACTAAAAGAAACAAAAAAACATGGTTCCTTTTAAAACATTTAATATTAATTTGTATGCAAAGATATTGAAAAAAATTTAAAGTCATCCATTGAAATATACTTTTGTAGTGTATGTAATCATAAAATAACTAAAAGAAACAAAAAAACGTGGTTTATTTTAAAATATATAAAATTTAATTTTCATACATAGATTTAAAAAAATCTAAAGTCATCCATTGAAATGTACTTTTGTAGTGTATGCAATCATAAACTAATTAAAAGGAACAAAAAAAACGTGGTTCCTTTTAAAAATATGCAATATAACTTTTTATGCATAGATTTTAAATAAAATCTAAAATCATCCATTCAAATGTACTTTTGTAGTGTATGTAATTATAAACTAAAAAAAGAAACAAAAAAACCTGGTTTCTTTTCAAATATATTAAATTTAATTTTCATACATAGATTTAAAAAAATCTAAAGCCATCCATTGAAATTTACTTTTATAGTGTATTTAATCATAAACTAACTAAAAGAAATAAAAAAACATGGTTCCTCTTAATAATATTCAATATGAATTTTTATGCATATCTTTAAAAAAAAATCAAAAGTCATCCATTGAAATGTACTTTTGTGGTGTAGGTAATCATAAACTAAATAAAAGGAACAAAAAAACATGGTTCCTTTTAAAAATATGCAATATAACTTTTTATGCATAGATTTTAAATAAAATCTAAAATCATCCATTGAAATGTACTTTTGTAGTGTATGTAATCATAAACCAACTAAAAGAAACAAAAAAACATGGTTCCTTTTAAAACATTTAATATTAATTTTTATGCATAGATATTGAATAAAATCTAAAGTCATCCATTGAAATGTACTTTTGTAGTGTATGTAATCATAAACTAAATAAAAGGAACAAAAAAAACATGGTTCCTTTTAAAAATATTCAATATTAATTTTTATGCATAGATTTTAAATAAAATCTAAAATCATCCATTGAAACTACTTTTGTAGTTTATGTTATCATAAACTAAATAAAAGGAACAAAAAAAACATGGTTCCTTTTAAAAATATTCAATATTAATTTTTATGCATAGATTTTAAATAAAATCTAAAATCATCCATTGAAATGTACTTTTGTAGTGTATGTAATCATAAACTAAATAAAAGGAACAAAAAAACATGGTTCCTTTTAAAAATATGCAATATAACTTTTTTTGCATAGATTTTAAATAAAATCTAAAATCATCCATTGAAATGTACTTTTGTAGTGTATGTAATCATAAACTAAAAGAAGAAACAAAAAAAACCTGGTTTCTTTTCAAATATATTAAATTTAATTTTCATACATAGATTTAAAAAAATCTAAAGCCATCCATTGAAACTTACTTTTATAGTGTATTTAATCATAAACTAACTTAAAGAAATAAAAAAACATGGTTCCTCTTAATAATATTCAATATGAATTTTTATGCATAGATTTAAAAAAAAATCAAAAGTCATCCATTGAAATGTACTTTTGTGGTGTAAGTAATCATAAACTAAATAAAAGAAACAAAAAAACATGGTTTCTTTTAAAATATATTAAATTTAATTTTCATACATAGATTTAAAAAAATCTAAAGTCATCCATTGAAATGTACATTTGTAGTGTATGTAATCATAAACTAAATAAAAGGAACAAAAAAAAACATGGTTCCTTTTAAAAATGTTCAATATTAATTTGTATGCATAGATTTTAAATAAAATCTAAAATCATCCATTGAAATGTACTTGTGTAGTGTATGTTATCATAAACTAACTAAACTAAACAAAAAATCATGGTTCCTTTAAAAAATATTCAATATTAATTTTTATGCATAGATTTTAAAAAAAACTTTAAAGTACTTCATTGAAATGTACTTTTGTAGTGTATGTAATCATAAACTAAATAAAAGGAACAAAAAAAACATGGTTCCTTTTAAAAATATGCAATATAACTTTTTATGCATAGATTTTAAATAAAATCTAAAATCATCCATTGAAATGTACTTTTGTAGTGTATGTAATCATAAACTAAAAAAAGAAACAAAAAAAACCTGGTTTCTTTTCAAATATATTAAATTTAATTTTCATACATAGATTTAAAAAAATCTAAAGCCATCCATTGAAATTTAGTTTTGAAGTGTATGTAATCATAAACTAAATAAAAGGAACAAAAAAAACATGGTTCCTTTTAAAAATATGCAATATAACTTTTTATGCATAGATTTTAAATAAAATCTAAAATCATCCATTGAAATGTACTTTTGTAGTGTATGTAATCATAAACCAACTAAAAGAAACAAAAAAACATGGTTTCTTTTAAAACATTTAATATTAATTTTTATGCATAGATATTGAAAAAAATTTAAAGTCATTTATTGAAATGTACTTGTGTAGTGTATGTAATCATAAACTAAATAAAAAAAACAAAAAAACATGGTTCCTTTTAAAACATTTAATATTAATTTGAATGCATAGATTTTAAAAAAACTTTAAATTACTTCATTTAAATGTACTTTTGTAGTGTATGTAATCATAAACTAAATAAAAGGAACAAAAAAAACATGGTTCCTTTTAAAAATATGCAATATAACTTATTATGCATAGATTTTAAATAAAATCTGAAATCATCCATTGAAATGTACTTTTGTAGTGTATGTAATCATAAACTAAAAAAATAAACAAAAAAAACTGGTTTCTTTTCAAATATATCAAATTTAATTTTCATACATAGATTTAAAAAAATCTAAAGTCATCCATTGAAATGTACTTTTGTAGTGTATGTAATCATAAACTAACCGCCGTATTTTAGGAAATGTCTTAAGCAAGTTAAGACGCTGTTAAGCCGTAACATTCTCTTAACTGCCAGTTGATAACATTTTAAGAAAATTCGTATTTTAGGAACGGAAAAAAAGCTCTTTTCGTCTTAACGAAGACATTTTCTAATACCTGCTCGCGAGGACGTCTTAACAAAGATTTTAATGGAAATGTTTGCGAAATTAATATAAATTGGAAAAGTATGACTTTTTTCAATATTAATAATTAAATAAATAATAATTTTCTTATTACATTACTATTATGAATAATTATATTCACTTTTACTCATTTTGCAAAAATTTTGTTTTCAAAAAATAATATAGCAATTGAAGCCACATAATCATGAAAACTCTATAATTGCATTTGATTACTGATTTATTTATATTATTACAATTTTATATTTTTCAAACCAGAAAAACAAAAGCAATTGTAAACATGAATGAATATTAGGTAGGTCTATGTTCCATGACGATACACGACACATGTGCGATTGTTCAGCTAACCGATTACTGTGTCAATTGTGTCAGTGAATCAGTGTCAAAAGTGGCGCACTTGTGTCTCAAAATCGAAGAAGAAGACGAGACGGAAGAAAAGTTCTAGCTGCACTCATGTTCATTTGAGATACGCGAAAACATAAGCAATTTCAATATTCCATGCCGAACTTAACATACGCTTAACATAAATTTTTCGTACTGTTCTGTTAAAAACAGCTTTCGGGTAAAGAAGAGCTTTCGACTTAAGAGATTGTTGCCTAAAATACGAAAAATCTTAATATCTTCTTTAGAAATATCTTCGCTGATACATTTGTATCAACGAAGACATTTTTAAGACATTTCCTAAAATACGGCGGTAAATAAAAGGAACAAAAAAAACATGGTTCCTTTTAAAAATATATTAAATTTAATTTTTATCCATAGAAAAGTACTTTTGTAGTATATGTAACCATAAACTAAATAAAAAGAACAAAAAAAACATGGTTCCTTTTAAAAATATATTAAATTTAATTTTTATACATAGATTTAAAACAAAATCTAAAGTCATTCATAGAAAAGTACTTTTGTAGTGTATGTAATCATAAACTAAATAAAAGGAACAAAAAATTATGGTTCCTTTTAAAAATTATCAAGTGTATGTAATCATAAACCAACTAAAATAAACAAAAAAACATGGTTCCTTTTAAAACATATTAAATTTAATTTTCATACATAGATTTAAAAAAATCAAAAATCATCCATTGAAATGTACTTTTGTAGTGTATGTAATCATAAACCAACTAAAATAAACAAAAAACCATGGTTCCTTTTAATATATATTAAATTTAATTTTCATACATAGATTTAAAAAAAATCTAAAGTCATCCATTGAAATGTACTTTTGTAGTGTATGTAATCATAAACCAACTAAAATAAACAAAAACACATGGTTCCTTTTAAAATATATTAAATTTAATTTTCATACATAGATTTAAAAAAATCTAAAGTCATCCATTGAAATGTACTTTTGTAGTGTATGTAATCATAAACTAAATAAAAGCAACAAAAAAAACTTGGTTCCTTTTAAAAATATTCAATATTAATTTTTATGCATAGATTTTAAATAAAATCTAAAATCATCCATTGAAATGTACTTGTGTAGTGTATGTAATCATAAACCAACTAAAAGAAACAAAAATATATCAAATTTAATTTTCATACATAGATTTAAAAAAATCAAAAGTCATCCATTGAAATGTACTTTTGTAGTGTATGTAATCATAAACTAACCGCCGTATTTAAGGAAATGTCTTAAGCAAGTTAAGACGCTGTTAAGCCGTAACATTCTCTTAACTGCCAGTTGATAACATTTTAAGAAAATTCGTATTTTAGGAACAGAAAAAAAAGCTCTTTTCGTCTTAACGAAGACATTTTCTAATACCTGCTCGCGAGGACGTCTTAACAAAGATTTTAATGGAAATGTTTGCGAAATTAATATAAATTGTAAAAGTATGACTTTTTTCAATATTAATAATTAAATAAATAATAATTTTCTTATTACATTACTATTTTGAATAATTATATTCACTTTTACTCATTTTGCAAAAATTTTGTTTTCAAAAAATAATATAGCAATTGAAGCCACATAATCATGAAAACTCTATAATTGCATTTGATTACTGATTTATTTATATTATTACAATTTTATATTTTTCAAACCAGAAAAACAAAAGCAATTGTAAACATTAGGTAGGTCTATGTTCCATGACGATACACGACACATGTGCGATTGTGTCAGCTAACCGATTACTGTGTCAATTGTGTCAGTGAATCAGTGTCAAAAGTGGCGCACTTGTGTCTCAAAATCGAAGAAGAAGACGAGACGGAAGAAAAGTTCTAGCTGCACTCATGTTCATTTGAGATACGCGAAAACATAAGCAATTTCAATATTCCATGCCGAACTTAACATACGCTTAACATAAATTTTTCGTACTGTTCTGTTAAAAACAGCTTTCGGGTAAAGAAGAGCTTTCGACTTAAGAGATTGTTGCCTAAAATACGAAAAATCTTAATATCTTCTTTAGAAATATCTTCGCTGATACATTTGTATCAACGAAGACATTTTTAAGACATTTCCTAAAATACGGCGGTAAATAAAAGGAACAAAAAAAACATGGTTCCTTTTAAAAATATATTAAATTTAATTTTTATCCATAGAAAAGTACTTTTGTAGTATATGTAACCATAAACTAAATAAAAAGAACAAAAAAAACATGGTTCCTTTTAAAAATATGCAATATAACTTTTTATGCATAGATTTTAAATAAAATCTAAAATCATCCATTGAAATGTACTTTTGTAGTGTATGTAATCATAAACTAAAAAAAGAAACAAAAAAAACCTGGTTTCTTTTCAAATATATTAAATTTTATTTTCATACATAGATTTAAAAAAATCTAAAGCCATCCATTGAAATTTACTTTTGTAGTGTATGTAATCATAAACTAAATAAAAGGAACAAAAAAAAAACATGGTTCCTTTTAAAAATATTCAATATTAATTTGTATGCATAGATTCTAAATAAAATCTAAAATCATCCATTGAAATGTTCTTTTGTAGTGTATTAAATCATAAACCAACTAAAATAAACAAAAAAACATGGTTTCTGTTCAAATATATTAAATTTAATTTTCATACATAGATTTAAAAAAATCTAAAGTCATCCATTGAAATGTACTTTTGTAGTGTATGTAATCATAAACTAAATAAAAGGAACAAAAAAAAAACATGGTTCCTTTTAAAAATATTCAATATTACTTTTTATGCATAGATTTTAAATAAAATCTAAAATCATCCATTGAAATGTACTTGTGTAGTCTATGTTATCATAAACTAACTAAACAAAACATAAAATCATGGTTCCTTTAAAAATACATTTTAAAATATATTAAATTTAATTTTCATACATAGATTTAAAAAAATCTGAAGTCGTCCATTGAAATGTACTTTTGTAGTGTATGTAATCATAAACTAAATAAAAGGAACAAAAAAAACATGGTTCCTTTTAAAAATATTCAATATAAATTTTTATGCATAGATTTTAAATAAAATCTAAAATCATCCATTGAAATGTACTTGTGTAGTGTATGTAATCATAAACCAACTAAAAGAAACAAAAAAACATGGTTCCTTTTAAAACATTTAATATTAATTCTTATGCATAGATATTGAATAAAATCTAAAGTCATCCATTGAAATGTACTTTTGTAGTGTATGTAATCATAAACTAAATAAAAGGAACAAAAAAAACATGGTTCCTTTTAAAAATATTCAATATTAATTTTTATGCATAGATTTTAAATAAAATCTAAAATCATCCATTGAAATGTACTTTTGTAGTTTATGTAATCATAAACTAAATAAAAGGAACAAAAAAAACATGGTTCCTTTTAAAAATATTCAGTATGTAATCATAAACCAACTAAAAGAAACAAAAAAACATGGTTTCTTTTAAAACATTTAATATTAATTTTTATGCATAGATATTGAAAAAAATTTAAAGTCATTTATTGAAATGTACTTGTGTAGTGTATGTAATCATAAACTAAATAAAAAAAACAAAAAAACATGGTTCCTTTTAAAACATTTAATATTAATTTGAATGCATAGATTTTAAAAAAACTTTAAATTACTTCATTTAAATGTACTTTTGTAGTGTATGTAATCATAAACTAAATAAAAGGAACAAAAAAAACATGGTTCCTTTTAAAAATATGCAATATAACTTATTATGCATAGATTTTAAATAAAATCTGAAATCATCCATTGAAATGTACTTTTGTAGTGTATGTAATCATAAACTAAAAAAATAAACAAAAAAAACTGGTTTCTTTTCAAATATATCAAATTTAATTTTCATACATAGATTTAAAAAAATCTAAAGTCATCCATTGAAATGTACTTTTGTAGTGTATGTA
Source organism: Phortica okadai (assembly GCA_034638295.1). NCBI lineage: Eukaryota > Metazoa > Arthropoda > Insecta > Diptera > Drosophilidae > Phortica > Phortica okadai. The sequence continues at coordinate 154,715 of CM067853.1, forward strand.
ATCATAAACTAACCGCCGTATTTTAGGAAATGTCTTAAGCAAGTTAAGACGCTGTTAAGCCGTAACATTCTCTTAACTGCCAGTTGATAACATTTTAAGAAAATTCGTATTTTAGGAACGGAAAAAAAGCTCTTTTCGTCTTAACGAAGACATTTTCTAATACCTGCTCGCGAGGACGTCTTAACAAAGATTTTAATGGAAATGTTTGCGAAATTAATATAAATTGGAAAAGTATGACTTTTTTCAATATTAATAATTAAATAAATAATAATTTTCTTATTACATTACTATTATGAATAATTATATTCACTTTTACTCATTTTGCAAAAATTTTGTTTTCAAAAAATAATATAGCAATTGAAGCCACATAATCATGAAAACTCTATAATTGCATTTGATTACTGATTTATTTATATTATTACAATTTTATATTTTTCAAACCAGAAAAACAAAAGCAATTGTAAACATGAATGAATATTAGGTAGGTCTATGTTCCATGACGATACACGACACATGTGCGATTGTTCAGCTAACCGATTACTGTGTCAATTGTGTCAGTGAATCAGTGTCAAAAGTGGCGCACTTGTGTCTCAAAATCGAAGAAGAAGACGAGACGGAAGAAAAGTTCTAGCTGCACTCATGTTCATTTGAGATACGCGAAAACATAAGCAATTTCAATATTCCATGCCGAACTTAACATACGCTTAACATAAATTTTTCGTACTGTTCTGTTAAAAACAGCTTTCGGGTAAAGAAGAGCTTTCGACTTAAGAGATTGTTGCCTAAAATACGAAAAATCTTAATATCTTCTTTAGAAATATCTTCGCTGATACATTTGTATCAACGAAGACATTTTTAAGACATTTCCTAAAATACGGCGGTAAATAAAAGGAACAAAAAAAACATGGTTCCTTTTAAAAATATATTAAATTTAATTTTTATCCATAGAAAAGTACTTTTGTAGTATATGTAACCATAAACTAAATAAAAAGAACAAAAAAAACATGGTTCCTTTTAAAAATATATTAAATTTAATTTTTATACATAGATTTAAAACAAAATCTAAAGTCATTCATAGAAAAGTACTTTTGTAGTGTATGTAATCATAAACTAAATAAAAGGAACAAAAAATTATGGTTCCTTTTAAAAATTATCAAGTGTATGTAATCATAAACCAACTAAAATAAACAAAAAAACATGGTTCCTTTTAAAACATATTAAATTTAATTTTCATACATAGATTTAAAAAAATCAAAAATCATCCATTGAAATGTACTTTTGTAGTGTATGTAATCATAAACCAACTAAAATAAACAAAAAACCATGGTTCCTTTTAATATATATTAAATTTAATTTTCATACATAGATTTAAAAAAAATCTAAAGTCATCCATTGAAATGTACTTTTGTAGTGTATGTAATCATAAACCAACTAAAATAAACAAAAACACATGGTTCCTTTTAAAATATATTAAATTTAATTTTCATACATAGATTTAAAAAAATCTAAAGTCATCCATTGAAATGTACTTTTGTAGTGTATGTAATCATAAACTAAATAAAAGCAACAAAAAAAACTTGGTTCCTTTTAAAAATATTCAATATTAATTTTTATGCATAGATTTTAAATAAAATCTAAAATCATCCATTGAAATGTACTTGTGTAGTGTATGTAATCATAAACCAACTAAAAGAAACAAAAATATATCAAATTTAATTTTCATACATAGATTTAAAAAAATCAAAAGTCATCCATTGAAATGTACTTTTGTAGTGTATGTAATCATAAACTAACCGCCGTATTTAAGGAAATGTCTTAAGCAAGTTAAGACGCTGTTAAGCCGTAACATTCTCTTAACTGCCAGTTGATAACATTTTAAGAAAATTCGTATTTTAGGAACAGAAAAAAAAGCTCTTTTCGTCTTAACGAAGACATTTTCTAATACCTGCTCGCGAGGACGTCTTAACAAAGATTTTAATGGAAATGTTTGCGAAATTAATATAAATTGTAAAAGTATGACTTTTTTCAATATTAATAATTAAATAAATAATAATTTTCTTATTACATTACTATTTTGAATAATTATATTCACTTTTACTCATTTTGCAAAAATTTTGTTTTCAAAAAATAATATAGCAATTGAAGCCACATAATCATGAAAACTCTATAATTGCATTTGATTACTGATTTATTTATATTATTACAATTTTATATTTTTCAAACCAGAAAAACAAAAGCAATTGTAAACATTAGGTAGGTCTATGTTCCATGACGATACACGACACATGTGCGATTGTGTCAGCTAACCGATTACTGTGTCAATTGTGTCAGTGAATCAGTGTCAAAAGTGGCGCACTTGTGTCTCAAAATCGAAGAAGAAGACGAGACGGAAGAAAAGTTCTAGCTGCACTCATGTTCATTTGAGATACGCGAAAACATAAGCAATTTCAATATTCCATGCCGAACTTAACATACGCTTAACATAAATTTTTCGTACTGTTCTGTTAAAAACAGCTTTCGGGTAAAGAAGAGCTTTCGACTTAAGAGATTGTTGCCTAAAATACGAAAAATCTTAATATCTTCTTTAGAAATATCTTCGCTGATACATTTGTATCAACGAAGACATTTTTAAGACATTTCCTAAAATACGGCGGTAAATAAAAGGAACAAAAAAAACATGGTTCCTTTTAAAAATATATTAAATTTAATTTTTATCCATAGAAAAGTACTTTTGTAGTATATGTAACCATAAACTAAATAAAAAGAACAAAAAAAACATGGTTCCTTTTAAAAATATGCAATATAACTTTTTATGCATAGATTTTAAATAAAATCTAAAATCATCCATTGAAATGTACTTTTGTAGTGTATGTAATCATAAACTAAAAAAAGAAACAAAAAAAACCTGGTTTCTTTTCAAATATATTAAATTTTATTTTCATACATAGATTTAAAAAAATCTAAAGCCATCCATTGAAATTTACTTTTGTAGTGTATGTAATCATAAACTAAATAAAAGGAACAAAAAAAAAACATGGTTCCTTTTAAAAATATTCAATATTAATTTGTATGCATAGATTCTAAATAAAATCTAAAATCATCCATTGAAATGTTCTTTTGTAGTGTATTAAATCATAAACCAACTAAAATAAACAAAAAAACATGGTTTCTGTTCAAATATATTAAATTTAATTTTCATACATAGATTTAAAAAAATCTAAAGTCATCCATTGAAATGTACTTTTGTAGTGTATGTAATCATAAACTAAATAAAAGGAACAAAAAAAAAACATGGTTCCTTTTAAAAATATTCAATATTACTTTTTATGCATAGATTTTAAATAAAATCTAAAATCATCCATTGAAATGTACTTGTGTAGTCTATGTTATCATAAACTAACTAAACAAAACATAAAATCATGGTTCCTTTAAAAATACATTTTAAAATATATTAAATTTAATTTTCATACATAGATTTAAAAAAATCTGAAGTCGTCCATTGAAATGTACTTTTGTAGTGTATGTAATCATAAACTAAATAAAAGGAACAAAAAAAACATGGTTCCTTTTAAAAATATTCAATATAAATTTTTATGCATAGATTTTAAATAAAATCTAAAATCATCCATTGAAATGTACTTGTGTAGTGTATGTAATCATAAACCAACTAAAAGAAACAAAAAAACATGGTTCCTTTTAAAACATTTAATATTAATTCTTATGCATAGATATTGAATAAAATCTAAAGTCATCCATTGAAATGTACTTTTGTAGTGTATGTAATCATAAACTAAATAAAAGGAACAAAAAAAACATGGTTCCTTTTAAAAATATTCAATATTAATTTTTATGCATAGATTTTAAATAAAATCTAAAATCATCCATTGAAATGTACTTTTGTAGTTTATGTAATCATAAACTAAATAAAAGGAACAAAAAAAACATGGTTCCTTTTAAAAATATTCAATATTAATTTTTATGCATAGATTTTAAATAAAATCTAAAATCATCCATTGAAATGTACTTTTGTAGTGTATGTAATCATAAACTAAATAAAAGGAACAAAAAAACATGGTTCCTTTTAAAAATATGCAATATAACTTTTTTTGCATAGATTTTAAATAAAATCTAAAATCATCCATTGAAATGTACTTTTGTAGTGTATGTAATCATAAACTAAAAGAAGAAACAAAAAAAACCTGGTTTCTTTTCAAATATATTAAATTTAATTTTCATACATAGATTTAAAAAAATCTAAAGCCATCCATTGAAACTTACTTTTATAGTGTATTTAATCATAAACTAACTAAAAGAAATAAAAAAACATGGTTCCTCTTAATAATATTCAATATGAATTTTTATGCATAGCTTTAAAAAAAAATCAAAAGTCATCCATTGAAATGTACTTTTGTGGTGTAGGTAATCATAAACTAAATAAAAGAAACAAAAAAACATGGTTTCTTTTAAAATATATTAAATTTAATTTTCATACATATATTTAAAAAAATCTAAAGTCATCCATTGAAATGTACATTTGTAGTGTATGTAATCATAAACTAAATAAAAGGAACAAAAAAAAAACATGGTTCCTTTTAAAAATGTTCAATATTAATTTGTATGCATAGATTTTAAATAAAATCTAAAATCATCCATTGAAATGTACTTGTGTAGTGTATGTTATCATAAACTAACTAAACTAAACAAAAAATCATGGTTCCTTTAAAAAATATTCAATATTAATTTTTATGCATAGATTTTAAAAAAAACTTTAAAGTACTTCATTGAAATGTACTTTTGTAGTGTATGTAATAATAAACTAAATAAAAGGAACAAAAAAAACATGGTTCCTTTTAAAAATATGCAATATAACTTTTTATGCATAGATTTTAAATAAAATCTAAAATCATCCATTGAAATGTACTTTTGTAGTGTATGTAATCATAAACTAAAAAAAGAAACAAAAAAAACCTGGTTTCTTTTCAAATATATTAAATTTAATTTTCATACATAGATTTAAAAAAATCTAAAGCCATCCATTGGAATTTAGTTTTGTAGTGTATGTAATCATAAACTAAATAAAAAGAACAAAAAAAAAACATGGTTCCTTTTAAAAATATTCAATATTAATTTGTATGCATAGATTTTAAATAAAATCTAAAATCATCCATTGAAATGTACTTGTGTAGTGTATGTAATCATAAACCAACTAAAAGAAACAAAAAAACATGGTTCCTTTTAAAACATTTAATATTAATTTGTATGCATAGATATTGAAAGAAATTTAAAGTCATTTATTGAAATGTACTTGTGTAGTGTATGTAACCATAAACCAACTAAAAGAAACAAAAAAACATGGTTCCTTTTAAAACATTTAATATTAATTTGTATGCAAAGATATTGAAAAAAATTTAAAGTCATCCATTGAAATATACTTTTGTAGTGTATGTAATCATAAAATAACTAAAAGAAACAAAAAAACGTGGTTTATTTTAAAATATATAAAATTTAATTTTCATACATAGATTTACAAAAATCTAAAGTCATCCATTGAAATGTACTTTTGTAGTGTATGCAATCATAAACTAATTAAAAGGAACAAAAAAAACGTGGTTCCTTTTAAAAATATGCAATATAACTTTTTATGCATAGATTTTAAATAAAATCTAAAATCATCCATTCAAATGTACTTTTGTAGTGTATGTAATTATAAACTAAAAAAAGAAACAAAAAAACCTGGTTTCTTTTCAAATATATTAAATTTAATTTTCATACATAGATTTAAAAAAATCTAAAGCCATCCATTGAAATTTACTTTTATAGTGTATTTAATCATAAACTAACTAAAAGAAATAAAAAAACATGGTTCCTCTTAATAATATTCAATATGAATTTTTATGCATAGATTTCAAAAAAAATCAAAAGTCATCCACTGAAATGTACTTTTGTAGTGTATGTAATCATAAACTAAATAAAAGAAACAAAAAAACATGGTTTCTTTTAAAATATATTAAAATTAATTTTCATACATAGATTTAAAAAAAATCTAAAGTCATCCATTGAAATGTACTTTTGTAGTGTATGTAATCATAAACTAAATAAAAAGAACAAAAAAAACATGGTTCCTTTTAAAAATATTCAATATTAATTTGTATGCATAGATTCTAAATCATCATCTTAAATCATCCATTGAAATGAACTTTTGTAGTGTATGTAATCATAAACCAACTAAAATAAACAAAAAAACATGGTTCATTTTAAAATATATTAAATTTAATTTTCATACATAGATTTAAAAAAATCTAAAGTCATCCATTGAAATGTACTTTTGTAGTGTATGTAATCATAAACTAAATAAAAGGAACCAAAAAAACATGGTTCCTTTTAAAAATATTCAATATTAATTTTTATGCATAGATTTTAAATAAAATCTAAAATCATCCATTGAAATGTACTTGTGTAGTGTATGTAATCATAAACCAACTAAAAGAAACAAAAAAACATGGTTCCTTTTAAAACATTTAATATTAATTTTTAAGCATAGATATTGAAAAAAATTTAAAGTCATTTATTGAAATGTACTTTTGTAGTGTATGTAATCATAGAATAACTAAAAGAAACAAAAAAACGTGGTTTCTTTTAAAAAATATTACATTTAATTTTCATCCATAGATTTAAAAAAATCTAAAGTCATCCATTGAAATGTACTTTTGTAGTGAATGTAATCATAAACTAAATAAAAGGAACAAAAAAAACATGGTTCCTTTTAAAAATATGCAATATAACTTTTTTTGCATAGATTTAAAAAAAAAATCTAAAATCATCCATTGAAATGTACTTTTGTAGTGTATGTAATCATAAACTAAAAAAAGAAACAAAAAAAACCTGGTTTCTTTTCAAATATATTAAATTTAATTTTCATACATAGATTTAAAAAATCTAAAGCCATCCATTGAAATTTACTTTTATTTAATCATAAACTAACTAAATGAAATAAAAAAACATGGTTCCTCTTAATAATATTAAATATGAATTTTTATGCATAGATTTAAAAAAAAATCAAAAGTCATCCATTGAAATGTACTTTTGTGGTGTAGGTAATCATAAACTAAATAAAAGAAACAAAAAAACATGGTTTCTTTTAAAATATATTAAATTTAATTTTCATACATAGATTTAAAAAAATCTAAAGTCATCCATTGAAATGTACTTTTGTAGTGTATGTAATCATAAACTAAATAAAAGGAACAAAAAAAAACATGGTTCCTTTTAAAAATATTCAATATTAATTTGTATGCATAGATTTTAAATAAAATCTAAAATCATCCATTGAAATGTACTTGTGTAGTGTATGTTATCATAAACTAACTAAACTAAACAAAAAATCATGGTTCCTTTAAAAAATATTCAATATTAATTTTTATGCATAGATTTTAAAAAAACTTTAAAGTACTTCCTTGAAATGTAGTTTTGTAGTGTATGTAATCATAAACTAAATAAAAGGAACAAAAAAAACATGGTTCCTTTTAAAAATATGCAATATAACTTTTTATGCATAGATTTTAAATAAAATCTAAAAATATCCATTGAAATGTACTTTTGTAGTGTATGTAATCATAAACCAAAAAAAGAAACAAAAAAAAACTGGTTTCTTTTCAAATATATTAAATTTAATTTTCATACATAGATTTAAAAAAAATCTAAAGCTATCCATTGAAATTTACTTTTGTAGTGTATGTAATCATAAAGTAAATAAAAGGAACAAAAAAAAGCATGGTTCCTTTTAAAAATATTCAATATTAATTTGTATGCATAGATTTCTAAATCTAAAGTCATCCATTGAAATGTACATTTGTAGTGTATGTAATCATAAACTAAATAAAAGGAACAAAAAAAAACATGGTTCCTTTTAAAAATGTTCAATATTAATTTGTATGCATAGATTTTAAATAAAATCTAAAATCATCCATTGAAATGTACTTGTGTAGTGTATGTTATCTTAAACTAACTAAACTAAACAAAAAATCATGGTTCCTTTTAAAACATTTAATATTAATTTGTATGCATAGATATTGAAAGAAATTTAAAGTCATTTATTGAAATGTACTTTTGTAGTGTATGTAATCATAAACTAAATAAAAGGAACAAAAAAAACATGGTTCCTTTTAAAACAAGTTTCAAGTCAATTGGTTAAAAAAACAAAAAAGTTTTCCATACAAAGGGTCAAGTTTAGCTATAAGTGGGCGTGGCCATGCCCACTTTTTATCAAAATAGTTTTCATTCCTCCCTAAGAACATAACTCTAAAGTTTCAAGTCAATTGGTTAAAAAGCAAAAAAGTTTTCCATACAACGGGTAATTTTTCGCTATAAAAGCGCGTGGCCATGCCCACTTTTGATCAAAATAGTTTTCATTCCTCCCTAAGAGCATAACTGCAAAGTTTCAAGTCAATTGGTTTAAAAACAAAAACAAAATTCCATACAACGGGTCAATTTTCGCTATAAGTAGGCGTGGCTACGCCCACTTTTGGTTAAAATAGTTTTCATTCCTCCCTAAGAACATAACTGTAAAGTTTCAAGTCAATTGGTTAAAAAACAAAAAAGTTTTCCATGCAACGGGTCAATTTTCGCTATAAAACCCCGTGGCCATGCCCACTTTTGATCAAAATAGTTTTCATTCCTCCCTAAGAGCATAACTGCAAAGTTTCAAGTCAATTGGTTAAAAAACAAAAAAGTTTTCCATACAACGGGTCAATTTTCGCTATAAGTAGGCGTGGCTACGCCCACTTTTGGTTAAAATAGTTTTCATTCCTCCCTAAGAACATAACTGTAAAGTTTCAAGTCAATTGGTTAAAAAACAAAAAAGTTTTCCATACAAAGGGTCAAGTTAAGCTATAAGTGGGCGTGGCCACGCCCACTTTTGATCAAAATAGTTTTCATTCCTCCCTAAGAGCATAACTGCAAAGTTTCAAGTCAATTGATTAAAAAACAAAAAAGTTTTCCATACAACGGGTCAATTTTCGCTATAAGTGGGCGTGGCTACGCCTGGCTACGCCCACTTTTGGTCAAAATAGTTTTCATTCCTCTCTAAGAACATAACTGTAAAGTTTCAAGTCAATTGCTTAAAAAACAAAAAAGTTTTCCATACAACGGGTAAATTTTCGCTATAAGTGGGCGTGGCTATGCGTGGTTACGCCCACTTTTGGTCAAAATAGATTTCATTCCTCCCTAAGAACATAACTTTAAAATTTCAAGTCAATTGGTTAAGAAACAAAAAAGTTTTCCATACAACGACGTGAATATTCCTTCTCTTTCTCTTCTTCATTTTGTATGGGAGCTACCAGTTCCAGATGTCCAATCTCAATGAAACTTTCAGGCATGTAGTCGGACCATGTAAAACTACTATGTTTAAAATTTCAGCACTCTATTGTACAAAACAAAAAAGTTTTCCATACAACGATTCAAGTTTTGTTCACTTTTCTTCTTCTTTTCGTATGGGAGCTACCTGTTCCAATAATCCGATCATGCTGGTTCCGACAATGATTCATAGTAATAAATTCTAAGACTCTGTGCAAAGTTTCAGCTCGATAGCTTCAAAACTGAGGGACTAGTTTGCATACATACAGACAGACAGACAGACATACAGACCGACAGACAGACAGACAGACAGACGGACAGACGGACATGGCTAAATCAACTCGTCATGTCGTCCTGATCAAGAATATATATACTTTATATAGTCGGAAATTAATATTTCGATCTGTTACAAACTCCGTGACAAAGTTAATATACTGTTTCACATAAGTGAAAAGTATAAAAACGTGGTTTCTTTTAAAATATATAAAATTTAATTTTCATACATAGATTTACAAAAATCTAAAGTCATCCATTGAAATGTACTTTTGTAGTGTATGCAATCATAAACTAATTAAACGGAACAAAAAAAAACGTGGTTCCTTTTAAAAATATGCAATATAACTTTTTATGCATAGATTTTAAATAAAATCTAAAATCATCCATTCAAATGTACTTTTGTAGTGTATGTAATTATAAACTAAAAAAAGAAACAAAAAAACCTGGTTTCTTTTCAAATATATTAAATTTAATTTTCATACATAGATTTAAAAAAATCTAAAGCCATCCATTGAAATTTACTTTTATAGTGTATTTAATCATAAACTTACTAAAAGAAATAAAAAAACATGGTTCCTCTTAATAATATTCAATATGAATTTTTATGCATAGATTTCAAAAAAAATCAAAAGTCATCCATTGAAATGTACTTTTGTAGTGTATGTAATCATAAACTAAATAAAAGAAACAAAAAAACATGGTTTCTTTTAAAATATATTAACATTAATTTTCATACATAGATTTAAAAAAATCCATTGAAATATACTTTTGTAGTGTATGTAATCATAAAATAACTAAAAGAAACAAAAAAAACGTGGTTTCTTTTAAAATATATAAAATTTAATTTTCATACATAGATTTACAAAAATCTAAAGTCATCCATTGAAATGTACTTTTGTAGTGTATGCAATCATAAACTAATTAAAAGGAACAAAAAAAACGTGGTTCCTTTTAAAAATATGCAATATAACTTTTTATGCATAGATTTTAAATAAAATCTAAAACCATCCATTCAAATGTACTTTTGTAGTGTATGTAATTATGAACTAAAAAAAGAAACAAAAAAACCTGGTTTCTTTTCAAATATATTAAATTTAATTTTCATACATAGATTTAAAAAAATCTAAAGCCATCCATTGAAATTTACTTTTATAGTGTATTTAATCATAAACTAACTAAAAGAAATAAAAAAACATGGTTCCTCTTAATAATATTCAATATGAATTTTTATGCATAGATTTCAAAAAAAATCAAAAGTCATCCATTGAAATGTACTTTTGTAGTGTATGTAATCATAAACTAAATAAAAGAAACAAAAAAACATGGTTTCTTTTAAAATATATTAAAATTAATTTTCATACATAGATTTAAAAAAATCTAAAGTCATCCATTGAAATGTACTTTTGTAGTGTATGTAATCATAAACTAAATAAAAGGAACAAAAAAAACCTGGTTCCTTTTAAAAATATTCAATATTAATTTGTATGCATAGATTCTAAATAAAATCTAAATTCATCCACTGAAATGTACTTTTGTAGTGTATGTAATCATAAACCAACTAAAATAAACAAAAAAACATGGTTCATTTTAAAATATATTAAATTTAATTTTCATACATAGATTTAAAAAAATCTAAAGTCATCCATTGAAATGTACTTTTGTAGTGTATGTAATCATAAACTAAATAAAAGGAACCAAAAAAACATGGTTCCTTTTAAAAATATTCAATATTAATTTTTATGCATAGATTTTAAATAAAATCTAAAATCATCCATTGAAATGTACTTGTGTAGTGTATGTAATCATAAACCAACTAAAAGAAACAAAAAAACATGGTTCATTTTAAAAATATGCAATATAACTTTTTATGCATAGATTTTAAATAAAATCTAAAATCATCCATTCAAATGTACTTTTGTAGTGTATGTAATTATAAACAAAAAAATAAACAAAAAAAAATGGTTCATTTTAAAATATATTAAATTTAATTTTCATACATAGATTTAAAAAAATCTAAAGTCATCCATTGAAATGTACTTTTGTAGTGTATGTAATCATAAACTAAATAAAAGGAACGAAAAAAACATGGTTCCTTTTAAAAATATTCAATATTAATTTTTATGCATAGATTTTAAATAAAATCTAAAATCATCCATTGAAATATACTTGTGTAGTGTATGTAATCATAAACCAACTAAAAGAAACAAAAAAAACATGGTTCCTTTTAAAACATTTAATATTAATTTTTAAGCATAGATATTGAAAAAAATTTAAAGTCATTTATTGAAATGTTCTTTTGTAGTGTATGTAATCATAGAATAACTAAAAGAAACAAAAAAAACGTGGTTTCTTTTAAAAAATATTAAATTTAATTTTCATACATAGATTTAAAAAAATCTAAAGTCATCCATTGAAATGTACTTTTGTAGTGTATGTAATCATAAACTAAATAAAAGGAACGAAAAAAACATGGTTCCTTTTAAAAATATTCAATATTAATTTTTATGCATAGATTTTAAATAAAATCTAAAATCATCCATTGAAATATACTTGTGTAGTGTATGTAATCATAAACCAACTAAAAGAAACAAAAAAACATGGTTCCTTTTAAAACATTTAATATTAATTTGTATGCATAGATATTGAAAGAAATTTAAAGTCATTTATTGAAATGTACTTGTGTAGTGTATGTAACCATAAACCAACTAAAAGAAACAAAAAAACATGGTTCCTTTTAAAACATTTAATATTAATTTGTATGCAAAGATATTGAAAAAAGTTTAAAGTCATCCATTGAAATATACTTTTGTAGTGTATGTAATCATAAAATAACTAAAAGAAACAAAAAAAACGTGGTTTCTTTTAAAATATATAAAATTTAATTTTCATACATAGATTTACAAAAATCTAAAGTCATCCATTGAAATGTACTTTTGTAGTGTATGCAATCATAAACTAATTAAAAGGAACAAAAAAAACGTGGTTCCTTTTAAAAATATGCAATATAACTTTTTATGCATAGATTTTAAATAAAATCTAAAACCATCCATTCAAATGTACTTTTGTAGTGTATGTAATTATGAACTAAAAAAAGAAACAAAAAAACCTGGTTTCTTTTCAAATATATTAAATTTAATTTTCATACATAGATTTAAAAAAATCTAAAGCCATCCATTGAAATTTACTTTTATAGTGTATTTAATCATAAACTAACTAAAAGAAATAAAAAAACATGGTTCCTCTTAATAATATTCAATATGAATTTTTATGCATAGATTTCAAAAAAAATCAAAAGTCATCCATTGAAATGTACTTTTGTAGTGTATGTAATCATAAACTAAATAAAAGAAACAAAAAAACATGGTTTCTTTTAAAATATATTAAAATTAATTTTCATACATAGATTTAAAAAAATCTAAAGTCATCCATTGAAATGTACTTTTGTAGTGTATGTAATCATAAACTAAATAAAAGGAACAAAAAAAACCTGGTTCCTTTTAAAAATATTCAATATTAATTTGTATGCATAGATTCTAAATAAAATCTAAATTCATCCACTGAAATGTACTTTTGTAGTGTATGTAATCATAAACCAACTAAAATAAACAAAAAAACATGGTTCATTTTAAAATATATTAAATTTAATTTTCATACATAGATTTAAAAAAATCTAAAGTCATCCATTGAAATGTACTTTTGTAGTGTATGTAATCATAAACTAAATAAAAGGAACCAAAAAAACATGGTTCCTTTTAAAAATATTCAATATTAATTTTTATGCATAGATTTTAAATAAAATCTTAAATCATCCATTGAAATGTACTTGTGTAGTGTATGTAATCATAAACCAACTAAAAGAAACAAAAAAACATGGTTCATTTTAAAAATATGCAATATAACTTTTTATGCATAGATTTTAAATAAAATCTAAAATCATCCATTCAAATGTACTTTTGTAGTGTATGTAATTATAAACAAAAAAAGAAACAAAAAAACCTGGTTTCTTTTCAAATATATTAAATTTAATTTTCATACATAGATTTAAAAAAATCTAAAGTCATCCATTGAAATGTACTTTTGTAGTGTATGTAATCATAAACCAAATAAGAGGAACAAAAAAAAGCATGATTCCTTTTAAAAATATTCAATATTAATTTGTATGCATAGATTCTAAATAAAATCTAAAATCATCCATTGAAATGTACTTTTGTAGTGTATGTAATCATAAACCAACTAAAATAAACAAAAAAAAAAATGGTTCATTTTAAAATATATTAAATTTAATTTTCATACATAGATTTAAAAAAATCTAAAGTCATCCATTGAAATGTACTTTTGTAGTGTATGTAATCATAAACTAAATAAAAGGAACGAAAAAAACATGGTTCCTTTTAAAAATATTCAATATTAATTTTTATGCATAGATTTTAAATAAAATCTAAAATCATCCATTGAAATATACTTGTGTAGTGTATGTAATCATAAACCAACTAAAAGAAACAAAAAAACATGGTTCCTTTTAAAACATTTAATATTAATTTTTAAGCATAGATATTGAAAAAAATTTAAAGTCATTTATTGAAATGTTCTTTTGTAGTGTATGTAATCATAGAATAACTAAAAGAAACAAAAAAAAACGTGGTTTCTTTTAAAAAATATTAAATTTAATTTTCATACATAGATTTAAAAAAATCTAAAGTCATCCATTGAAATGTACTTTTGTAGTGTATGTAATCATAAACTAAATAAAAGGAACAAAAAAAACATGGTTCCTTTTAAAAATATGCAATATAACTTTTTTTGCATAGATTTTAAATAAAATCTAAAATCACCCATTGAAATGTACTTTTGTAGTGTATGTAATCATAAACTAAAAAAAGAAACAAAAAAAACCTGGTTTCTTTTCAAATATATTAAATTTAATTTTCATACATAGATTTAAAAAATCTAAAGCCATCCATTGAAATTTACTTTTATAGTGTATTTGATCATAAACTATCTAAAAGAAATAAAAAAACATGGTTCCTCTTAATAATATTAAATATGAATTTTTATGCATAGATTTAAAAAAAAATCAAAAGTCATCCATTGAAATGTACTTTTGTGGTGTAGGTAATCATAAACTAAATAAAAGAAACAAAAAAACATGGTTTCTTTTAAAATATATTAAATTTAATTTTCATACATAGATTTAAAAAAATCTAAAGTCATCCATTGAAATGTACTTTTGTAGTGTATGTAATCATAAACTAAATAAAAGGAACAAAAAAAAACATGGTTCCTTTTAAAAATATTCAATATTAATTTGTATGCATAGATATTGAAAAAAATGTAAAGTCATTTATTGAAATGTACTTTTGTAGTGTATGTAATCATAAAATAACTAAAAGAAACAAAAAAAAACGTGGTTTCTTTTAAAATATATTAAATTTAATTTTTATACATAGATTTAAAAAAATCTAAAGCCATCCATTGAAATTTACTTTTATAGTGTATTTAATCATAAACTAACTAAAAGAAATAAAAAAAACATGGTTCCTCTTAATAATATTCAATATGAATTTTTATGCATAGATTTAAAAAAAAATCCAAAGTCATCTATTGAAATGTACTTTTGTGGTTTAGGTAATCATAAACTAAATAAAAGAAACAAAAAAAAACGTGGTTTCTTTTAAAATATATTAAAATTAATTTTCATACATAGATTTAAAAAAATCTAAAGTCATCCATTGAAATGTACTTTTGTAGTGTATGTAATCATAAACTAAATAAAAGGAACAAAAAAAACATGGTTCCTTTTAAAAATATGCAATATAACTTTTTTTGCATAGATTTTAAATAAAATCTAAAATCATCCATTGAAATGTACTTTTGTAGTGTATGTAATCATAAACTAAATAAAAGAAACAAAAAAACATGGTTTCTTTTAAAATATATTAAAATTAATTTTCATACATAGATTTAAAAAAATCTAAAGTCATCCATTGAAATGTACTTTTGTAGTGTATGTAATCATAAACTAAATAAAAGGAACGAAAAAAACATGGTTCCTTTTAAAAATATTCAATATTAATTTGTATGCATAGATTCTAAATAAAATCTAAAATCATCCATTGAAATGTACTTTTGTAGTGTATGTAATCATAAACCAACTAAAATAAACAAAAAAACATGGTTCATTTTAAAATATATTAAATTTAATTTTCATACATAGATTTAAAAAAATCTAAAGTCATCCATTGAAATGTACTTTTGTAGTGTATGTAATCATAAACTAAATAAAAGGAACGAAAAAAACATGGTTCCTTTTAAAAATATTCAATATTAATTTGTATGCATAGATTCTAAATAAAATCTAAAATCATCCATTGAAATGTACTTTTGTAGTGTATGTAATCATAAACCAACTAAAATAAACAAAAAAACATGGTTCATTTTAAAATATATTAAATTTAATTTTCATACATAGATTTAAAAAAATCTAAAGTCATCCATTGAAATGTACTTTTGTAGTGTATGTAATCATAAACTAAATAAAAGGAACGAAAAAAACATGGTTCCTTTTAAAAATATTCAATATTAATTTTTATGCATAGATTTTAAATAAAATCTAAAATCATCCATTGAAATATACTTGTGTAGTGTATGTAATCATAAACCAACTAAAAGAAACAAAAAAACATGGTTCCTTTTAAAACATTTAATATTAATTTTTAAGCATAGATATTGAAAAAAATTTAAAGTCATTTATTGAAATGTTCTTTTGTAGTGTATGTAATCATAGAATAACTAAAAGAAACAAAAAAAACGTGGTTCATTTTAAAATATATTAAATTTAATTTTCATACATAGATTTAAAAAAATCTAAAGTCATCCATTGAAATGTACTTTTGTAGTGTATGTAATCATAAACTAAATAAAAGGAACGAAAACCAGTAAGGGAGCTATTTTCAGCTTTGCTGAAACTTATATACTCTTGCAAGCATTTGGAAAATCCGTTTTATAGTTTTGCAAATAAGAATCTTATAAGTGTACAAAGATAAAGGGGCGTAACCCCGCCCATTTTCTACTTTTTTTAAAGAATACAATGCAATCATTCTACACTTCATTTTACGATTTTCTATCTCGTCTGCTTATAGATAAATCACATTTTTAAGTTTTTCTCTATATGGGCGGTGCCACGCCCTTATGTCCGATTCTTTTGAAACTTTGTAATATGGTCAAGGATTTATAAAAACGCGTAACTGCAAAGTTTTATCTGATTATATTTAAGAACAAAAAAGTTTTTCTAACAAAAACCGAATTTTTAACCGATTGTTCCTATGAGAGCTATATGCTATATTTATCCGATCTTCACCAATTTTGTAGTGTGTCTTAATTTACGTCCAGGATGTTCTTGTGCAAAAAATTGGGGCGATAACTTGAAAAACAAAGAGTTTATTGAGCAAAAACCTCATTTTTTACCGATCGTTCCTATGGCAGCTATATGCTATAGTATTCCGATCAGGCTGGTTTCTACATATAAACTGCCTGCAAGGAAAAGAAAAGTTTCTGCGTTTAAATTTTTTTGCTAACTTCAAAACTCTGGGAGGAGTTCGCATTGAAACAGACAGACAGACGGACAGACGGACAGACGGACAGACGGACAGACGGACATGGCTATATCAACTCGTCTCGTCGTGCTGATCAAGAATATATATACTTTATATAGTCGGAGATGTCTCCTTCTCTGCGTTGCAAACTTCACGACAAAGTTAATATACTCTTGCAAGAGTATAAAAACATGGTTCCTTTTAAAAATATTCAATATTAATTTTTATGCATAGATTTTAAATAAAATCTAAAATCATCCATTGAAATATACTTGTGTAGTGTATGTAATCATAAACCAACTAAAAGAAACAAAAAAACATGGTTCCTTTTAAAACATTTAATATTAATTTTTAAGCATAGATATTGAAAAAAATTTAAAGTCATTTATTGAAATGTACTTTTGTAGTGTATGTAATCATAAAATAACTAAAAGAAACAAAAAAAAACGTGGTTTCTTTTAAAATATATTAAATTTAATTTTTATACATAGATTTAAAAAAATCTAAAGCCATCCATTGAAATTTACTTTTATAGTGTATTTAATCATAAACTAACTAAAAGAAATAAAAAAAACATGGTTCCTCTTAATAATATTCAATATGAATTTTTATGCATAGATTTAAAAAAAAATCCAAAGTCATCCATTGAAATGTACTTTTGTGGTTTAGGTAATCATAAACTAAATAAAAGAAACAAAAAAAAACGTGGTTTCTTTTAAAATATATTAAAATTAATTTTCATACATAGATTTAAAAAAATCTAAAGTCATCCATTGAAATGTACTTTTGTAGTGTATGTAATCATAAACTAAATAAAAGGAACAAAAAAAACATGGTTCCTTTTAAAAATATTCAATATTAATTTTTTTGCATAGATGTTAAATAAAATCTAAAATCATCCATTGAAATGTACTTTTGTAGTGTATGTAATCATAAACTAAATAAAAGAAACAAAAAAACATGGTTTCTTTTAAAATATATTAAATTTAATTTTCATACATAGATTTAAAAAAATCTAAAGTCATCCATTGAAATGTACTTTTGTAGTGTATGTAATCATAAACTAAATAAAAGGAACAAAAAAAAACATGGTTCCTTTTAAAAATATTCAATATTAATTTGTATGCATAGATTCTAAATAAAATCTAAAATCATCCATTGAAATTTACTTTTGTAATGTATTAAATCATAAACCAACTAAAATAAACAAAAAAAACATGGTTTCTTTTCAAATATATTAAATTTAATTTTCATACATAGATTTAAAAAAATCTAAAGTCATCCATTGAAATGTACTTTTGTAGTGTATGTAATCATAAACTAAATAAAAGGAACATAAAAAACATGGTTCCTTTTAAAAATATTAAATATTAATTTGTATGCATAGATTTTAAATAAAATCTAAAATCATCCATTGAAATGTACTTGTGTAGTGTATGTTATCATAAACTAACTAAACTAAACAAAAAATCATGGTTCCTTTAAAAAATATTCAATATTAATTTTTATGCATAGATTTTAAAAAAAACTTTAAAGTACTTCATTGAAATGTACTTTTGTAGTGTATGTAATCATAAACTAAATAAAAGGAACAAAAACCAGTAAGGGCGGTATAGTCGAGTATACTCGACAATATAATACCCTGCACACATGGTAGGCGGTGCCACACCCTCAATCTACAAAAACATATTGATCTGACGTCGCCTAAAAAATGTTGATTTTACGAAAAATTTAAGTTTGTAGGCCTCTGAGGGGTAGCCATCAAAGGGAGGGGAAATTTGTGGTATGCAGTTTTTAAGATGTATTATCACTGAGCTTGTATACAAAATTTCAGGTTCATACCTTTGTTAGTTTTGGAGATATTGCTTTTTATAGAAAACAACTGGGGGAGGGGAAATGAAGAGGAGGGGGAAAAATTGTGGTATGCAGTTTTGTAGTGGTACTTATACTGAGTCTACATACCGACTTTAATGTTTCTATCTCTTTGGATGTTCGAGTTATAGCGTTTTAAAAAAGTGGGCGGTGCTGGATGGGCGGGAAGGAGTGGGCGTGGCACAAAACCGTTCAAACTTGATCTGCTGCCGAGCATCACGAGTCTACCCTCCAAATTTCAAGTCTCTAGCTATTATAGTTTCTGAGAACCATTGGTGAATACGGACGGACAGACGGACGGACGGACGGACAGACGGACGGACATGGCTTAATCAATTTCTCTTGTCATCCTGATCAAGAATATATATACTTTATATAGTCGCAAGTGAATATTTCTGTGCGTTACATACATTTCGCTCAAACAAACACAATATACCCCGATACACAGTATGTGTACAGGGTATAAAAATATGGTTCCTTTTAAAAATATGCAATATAACTTTTTATGCATAGATTTTAAATAAAATCTAAAATCATCCATTGAAATGTACTTTTGTAGTGTATGTAATCATAAACTAAATAAAAGGAACAAAAAAACATGGTTCCTTTTAAAAATATTCAATATTAATTTTTATGCATGGATTTTAAATAAAATCTAAAATCATTCATTGAAATGTACTTTTGTAGTTTATGTAATCATAAACTAAATAAAAGTAACAAAAAAACATGGTTCCTTTTAAAAATATTCAATATTAATTTTTATGCATAGATTTTAAATAAAATCTAAAATCATCCATTGAAATGTACTTTTGTAGTGTATGTAATCATAAACTAAATAAAAGGAACAAAAAAACATGGTTCCTTTTAAAAATATGCAATATAACTTTTTTTGCATAGATTTTAAATAAAATCTAAAATCATCCATTGAAATGTACTTTTGTAGTGTATGTAATCATAAACTAAAAGAAGAAACAAAAAAAACCTGGTTTCTTTTCAAATATATTAAATTTAATTTTCATACATAGATTTAAAAAAATCTAAAGCCATCCATTGAAACTTACTTTTATAGTGTATTTAATCATAAACTAACTAAAAGAAATAAAAAAACATGGTTCCTCTTAATAATATTCAATATGAATTTTTATGCATAGATTTAAATTAAAATCAAAAGTCATCCATTGAAATGTACTTTTGTGGTGAAGGTAATCATAAACTAAATAAAAGAAACAAAAAAACCTGGTTTCTTTTAAAATATATTAAATTTAATTTTCATACATAGATTTAAAAAAATCTAAAGTCATCCATTGAAATGTACATTTGTAGTGTATGTAATCATAAACTAAATAAAAGGAACAAAAAAAAACATGGTTCCTTTTAAAAATATTCCATATTAATTTGTATGCATAGATTTTAAATAAAATCTAAAATCATCCATTGAAATCTACTTGTGTAGTGTATGTTATCATAAACTAACTAAACTAAACAAAAAATCATGGTTCCTTTAAAAAATATTCAATATTAATTTTTATGCATAGATTTTAAAAAAACTTTAAAGTACTTCATTGAAATGTACTTTTGTAGTGTATGTAATCATAAACTAAATAAAAGGAACAAAAAAAAACATGGTTCCTTTTAAAAATATGCAATATAACGTTTTATGCATAGATTTTAAATAAAATCTAAAATCATCCATTGAAATGTACTTTTGTAGTGTATGTAATCATAAACTAAAAAAAGAAACAAAAAAAACCTGGTTTCTTTTAAAACATTTAATATTAATTTTTATGCATAGATATTGAAAAAAATTTAAAGTCATTTATTGAA
This sequence comes from Phortica okadai, assembly GCA_034638295.1. NCBI lineage: Eukaryota > Metazoa > Arthropoda > Insecta > Diptera > Drosophilidae > Phortica > Phortica okadai. The sequence continues at coordinate 175,630 of CM067853.1, forward strand.
ATGTACTTGTGTAGTGTATGTAATCATAAACTAAATAAAAGAAACAAAAAAACATGGTTCCTTTTAAAACATTTAATATTAATTTGAATGCATAGATTTTAAAAAAAACTTTAAATTACTTCATTGAAATGTACTTTTGTAGTGTATGTAATCATAAACTAAAAAAAGAAACAAAAAAAACCTGGTTTCTTTTCAAATATATTAAATTTAATTTTCATACATAGATTTAAAAAACTCTAAAGCCATCCATTGAAATTTACTTTTGTAGTGTATGTAATCATAAACTAAATAAAAGGAACAAAAAAAAAAAACATGGTTCCCTTTAAAAATATTCAATATTAATTTGTATGCATAGATTTTAAATAAAATCTAAAATCATCCATTGAAATGTACTTGTGTAGTGTATGTAATCATAAACCAACTAAAAGAAACAAAAAAACATGGTTCCTTTTAAAACATTTAATATTAATTTTTATGTATAGATATTGAAAAAAATGTAAAGTCATTTATTGAAATGTACTTGTGTAGTGTTGTAATCATAAACCAACTAAAAGAAACAAAAAAACATGGTTCCTTTTAAAACATTTAATATTAATTTTTATGCAAAGATATTGAAAAAAATTTAAAGTCATTTATTGAAATGTACTTGTGTAGTGTATGTAATCATAAACCAACTAAAATAAACAAAAAAACATGGTTTCTTTTCAAATATATTAAATTTAATTTTCATACATAGATTTAAAAAAATCTAAAGTCATCCATTGAAATGTACTTTTGTAGTGTATGTAATCATAAACTAAATAAAAGGAACAAAAAAAACATGGTTCCTTTTAAAAATATTCAATATTAATTTGTATGCATAGATTTTAAATAAAATCTAAAATCATCCATTGAAATGTACTTGTGTAGTGTATGTTATCATAAACTAACTAAACTAAACAAAAAATCATGGTTCCTTTAAAAAATATTCAATATTAATTTTTATGCATAGATTTTAAAAAAAACTTTAAAGTACTTCATTGAAATGTACTTTTGTAGTGTATGTAATCATAAACTAAATAAAAGGAACAAAAAAAACATGGTTCCTTTTAAAAATATGCAATATAACTTTTTATGCATAGATTTTAAATAAAATCTAAAATCATCCATTGAAATGTACTTTTGTAGTGTATGTAATCATAAACTAAATAAAAGGAACAAAAAAACATGGTTCCTTTTAAAAATATTCAATATTAATTTTTATGCATGGATTTTAAATAAAATCTAAAATCATCCATTGAAATGTACTTTTGTAGTTTATGTAATCATAAACTAAATAAAAGGAACAAAAAAACATGGTTCCTTTTAAAAATATTCAATATTAATTTTTATGCATAGATTTTAAATAAAATCTAAACTCATCCATTGAAATGTACTTTTGTAGTGTATGTAATCATAAACTAAATAAAAGGAACAAAAAAACATGGTTCCTTTTAAAAATATGCAATATAACTTTTTTTGCATAGATTTTAAATAAAATCTAAAATCATCCATTGAAATGTACTTTTGTAGTGTATGTAATCATAAACTAAAAGAAGAAACAAAAAAAACCTGGTTTCTTTTCAAATATATTAAATTTAATTTTCATACATAGATTTAAAAAAATCTAAAGCCATCCATTGAACCTTACTTTTATAGTGTATTTAATCATAAACTAACTAAAAGAAATAAAAAAACATGGTTCCTCTTAATAATATTCAATATGAATTTTTATGCATAGATTTAAATAAAAATCAAAAGTCATCCATTGAAATGTACTTTTGTGGTGTAGGTAATCATAAACTAAATAAAAGAAACAAAAAAACCTGGTTTCTTTTAAAATATATTAAATTTAATTTTCATACATAGATTTAAAAAAATCTAAAGTCATCCATTGAAATGTACATTTGTAGTGTATGTAATCATAAACTAAATAAAAGGAACAAAAAAAAAACATGGTTCCTTTTAAAAATATTCAATATTAATTTGTATGCATAGATTTTAAATAAAATCTAAAATCATCCATTGAAATCTACTTGTGTAGTGTATGTTATCATAAACTAACTAAACTAAACAAAAAATCATGGTTCCTTTAAAAAATATTCAATATTAATTTTTATGCATAGATTTTAAAAAAACTTTAAAGTACTTCATTGAAATGTACTTTTGTAGTGTATGTAATCATAAACTAAATAAAAGGAACAAAAAAAAACATGGTTCCTTTTAAAAATATGCAATATAACGTTTTATGCATAGATTTTAAATAAAATCTAAAATCATCCATTGAAATGTACTTTTGTAGTGTATGTAATCATAAACTAAAAAAAGAAACAAAAAAAACCTGGTTTCTTTTAAAACATTTAATATTAATTTTTATGAATAGATATTGAAAAAAATTTAAAGTCATTTATTGAAATGTACTTGTGTAGTGTATGTAATCATAAACTAAATAAAAGAAACAAAAAAACATGTTTCCTTTTAAAACATATAATATTAATTTGAATGCATAGATTTTAAAAAAACTTTAAATTACTTCATTGAAATGTACTTTTGTAGTGTATGTAATCATAAACTAAATAAAAGGAACAAAAAAAACATGGTTCCTTTTAAAAATATGCAATATAACTTTTTATGCATAGATTTTAAATAAAATCTAAAATCATCCATTGAAATGTACTTTTGTAGTGTATGTAATCATAAACTAAATAAAAGAAACAAAAAAACATGGTTTCTTTTAAAATATATTAAATTTAATTTTCATACATAGATTTAAAAAAAAATCTAAAGCCATCCATTGAAATTTACTTTTATTGTGTATGTAATCATAAACTAAATAAAAGGAACAAAAAAAAACATGGTTCCTTTTAAAAATATTCAATATTAATTTGTATGCATAGATTTTAAATAAAATCTAAAATCATCCATTGAAATGTACTTGTGTAGTGTATGTAATCATAAACCAACTAAAAGAAACAAAAAAACATGGTTCCTTTTAAAACATTTAATATTAATTTTTATGCAAAGATATTGAAAAAAATTTAAAGTCATTTATTGAAATGTACTTGTGTAGTGTATGTAATCATAAACCAACTAAAATAAACAAAAAAACATGGTTCCTTTAAAAATATATTAAATTTAATTTTCATACATAGATTTAAAAAAATCTAAAGTCATCCATTGAAATGTACTTGTGTAGTGTATGTAATCATAAACCAACTAAAAGAAACAAAAAAACATGGTTCCTTTTAAAACATTTAATATTAATTTGTATGCAAAGATATTGAAAAAAATGTAAAGTCATTTATTGAAATGTACTTGTGTAGTGTATGTAATCATAAACTAAATAAAAGGAACAAAAAAACATGGTTCCTTTTAAAACATTTAATATTAATTTGTATGCAAAGATATTGAAAAAAATTTAAAGTCATCCATTGAAATATACTTTACTAGTGTATGTAATCATAAAATAACTAAAAGAAACAAAAAAAACGTGGTTTCTTTTAAAATATATTAAATTTAATTTTCATACATAGATTTAAAAAAATCTAAAGTCATCCATTGAAATGTACTTTTGTAGTGTATGTAATCATAAACTAAATAAAAGGAACAAAAAAACATGGTTCCTTTTAAAAATATGCAATATAACTTTTTATGCATAGATTTTAAATAAAATCTAAAATCATCCATTGAAATGTACTTGTGTAGTGTATGTAATCATAAACCAACTAAAATAAACAAAAAAAACATGGCTCCTTTAAAAATATATTAAATTTAATTTTCATACATAGATTTAAAAAAATCTAAAGTCATCCATTGAAATGTACTTGTGTAGTGTATGTAATCATAAACTAAATAAAAGGAACAAAAAAAACATGGTTCCTTTTAAAAATATTCAATATTAATTTTTATGCATAGATTTTAAATAAAATCTAAAATCATCCACTGAAATGTACTTGTGTAGTGTATGTAATCATAAACCAACTAAAAGAAACAAAAAAACATGGTTCCTTTTAAAACATTTAATATTAATTTGTATGCAAAGATATTGAAAAAAATTTAAAGTCATCCATTGAAATATACTTTTGTAGTGTATGTAATCATAAAATAACTAAAAGAAACAAAAAAAACGTGGTTTCTTTTAAAATATATTAAATTTAATTTTCATACATAGATTTAAAAAAATCTAAAGTCATCCATTGAAATGTACTTTTGTAGTGTATGTAATCATAAACTAAATAAAAGGAACAAAAAAACATGGTTCCTTTTAAAAATATGCAATATAACTTTTTATGCATAGATTTTAAATAAAATCTAAAATCATCCATTGAAATGTACTTTTGTAGTGTATGTAATCATAAACTAAAAAAAGAAACAAAAAACCTGGTTTCTTTTTAAACATTTAATATTAATTTTTATGCATAGATATTGAAAAAAATTTAAAGTCATTTATTGAAATGTACTTGTGTAGTGTATGTAATCATAAACTAAATAAAAGAAACAAAAAAACATGGTTCCTTTTAAAACATTTAATATTAATTTGAATGCATAGATTTTAAAAAAACTTTAAATTACTTCATTGAAATGTACTTTTGTAGTGTATGTAATCATAAACTAAATAAAAGGAACAAAAAAAACATGGTTCCTTTTAAAAATATGCAATATAACTTTTTAAGCATAGATTTTAAATAAAATCTAAAATCATCCATTGAAATGTACTTTTGTAGTGTATGTAATCATAAACTAAAAAAAGAAACAAAAAAACATGGTTTCATTTCAAATATATTAAATTTAATTTTCATACATAGATTTAAAAAAATCTAAAGCCATCCATTGAAATTTACTTTTATAGTGTATTTAATCATAAACTAACTAAAAGAAATAAAAAAACATGGTTCCTCTTAATAATATTCAATATGAATTTTTATGCATAGATTTCAAAAAAAATCAAAAGTCATCCATTGAAATGTACTTTTGTAGTGTATGTAATCATAAACCAACTAAAATAAACAAAAAAACATGGTTCCCTTTAAAATATATTAAATTTAATTTTCATACATAGATTTAAAAAAATCTAAAGTCATCCATTGAAATGTACTTTTGTAGTGTATGTAATCATAAACTAAATAAAAGGAACAAAAAAAACATGGTTCCTTTTAGAAATATTCAATATTAATTTTTATGCATAGATTTTAAATAAAATCTAAAATCATCCACTGAAATGTACTTGTGTAGTGTATGTAATCATAAACCAACTAAAAGAAACAAAAAAACATGGTTCCTTTTAAAACATTTAATATTAATTTGTATGCAAAGATATTGAAAAAAATTTAAAGTCATCCATTGAAATATACTTTTGTAGTGTATGTAATCATAAAATAACTAAAAGAAACAAAAAAAACGTGGTTTCTTTTAAAATATATTAAATTTAATTTTCATACATAGATTTAAAAAAATCTAAAGTCATCCATTGAAATGTCCTTTTGTAGTGTATGTAATCATAAACCAACTAAAATAAACAAAAAAACATGGTTCATTTTAAAATATATTAAATTTAATTTTCATACATAGACTTAAAAAAATCTAAAGTCATCCATTGAAATGTACTTTTGTAGTGTATGTAATCATAAACTAAATAAAAGGAACAAAAAAAAACATGGTTCCTTTTAAAAATATTCAATATTAATTTGTATGCATAGATTCTAAATAAAATCTAAAATCATCCATTGAAATGTACTTTTGTAGTGTATGTAATCATAAACCAACTAAAATAAACAAAAAAACATGGTTCATTTTAAAATATATTAAATTTAATTTTCATACATAGACTTAAAAAAATCTAAAGTCATCCATTGAAATGTACTTTTGTAATGTATGTAATCATAAACCAACTAAAATAAACAAAAAAACATGGTTCCCTTTAAAATATATTAAATTTAATTTTCATACATAGATTTAAAAAAATCTAAAGTCATCCATTGAAATGTACTTTTGTAGTGTATGTAATCATAAACTAAATAAAAGGAACAAAAAAAACATGGTTCCTTTTAAAAATATTCAATATTAATTTTTATGCATAGATTTTAAATAAAATCTAAAATCATCCACTGAAATGTACTTGTGTAGTGTATGTAATCATAAACCAACTAAAAGAAACAAAAAAACATGGTTCCTTTTAAAACATTTAATATTAATTTGTATGCAAAGATATTGAAAAAAATTTAAAGTCATCCATTGAAATATACTTTTGTAGTGTATGTAATCATAAAATAACTAAAAGAAACAAAAAAAACGTGGTTTCTTTTAAAATATATTAAATTTAATTTTCATACATAGATTTAAAAAAATCTAAAGTCATCCATTGAAATGTACTTTTGTAGTGTATGTAATCATAAACTAAATAAAAGGAACCAAAAAAACATGGTTCCTTTTAAAAATATTCAATATTAATTTTTATGCATAGATTTTAAATAAAATCTAAAATCATCCATTGAAATGTACTTTTGTAGTGTATGTTATTATAAACTTAAAAAAGAAACAAAAAAACCTGGTTGCTTTTCAAATATATTAAATTTAATTTTCATACATAGATTTAAAAAAAAAATCTAAAGCCATCCATTGAAATTTACTTTTATAGTGTATGTAATCATAAACTAAATAAAAGGAACAAAAAAAAACATGGTTCCTTTTAAAAATATTCAATATTAATTTGTATGCATAGATTTTAAATAAAATCTAAAATCATCCATTGAAATGTACTTGTGTAGTGTATGTAATCATAAACCAACTAAAAGAAACAAAAAAACATGGTTCCTTTTAAAACATTTAATATTAATTTGTATGCATAGATATTGAAAGAAATTTAAAGTCATTTATTGAAATATACTTGTGTAGTGTATGTAACCATAAACCAACTAAAAGAAACAAAAAAACATGGTTCCTTTTAAAACATTTAATATTAATTTTTATGCATAGATATTGAAAAATATTTAAAGTCATTTATTGAAATGTACTTGTGTAGTGTATGTAATCATAAACCAACTAAAATAAACAAAAAAACATGGTTCCTTTTAAAATATATTAAATTTAATTTTCATACATAGATTTAAAAAAATCTAAAGTCATCCATTGAAATGTACTTTTGTAGTGTATGTAATCATAAACTAAATAAAAGGAACAAAAAAAACATGGTTCCTTTTAAAAATATTCAATATTAATTTTTATGCATAGATTTTAAATAAAATCTAAAATCATCCACTGAAATGTACTTGTGTAGTGTATGTAATCATAAACCAACTAAAAGAAACAAAAAAACATGGTTCCTTTTAAAACATTTAATATTAATTTGTATGCAAAGATATTGAAAAAAATTTAAAGTCATCCATTGAAATATACTTTTGTAGTGTATGTAATCATAAAATAACTAAAAGAAACAAAAAAAACGTGGTTTCTTTTAAAATATATTAAATTTAATTTTCATACATAGATTTAAAAAAATCTAAAGTCATCCATTGAAATGTACTTTTGTAGTGTATGTAATCATAAACTAAATAAAAGGAACAAAAAAACATGGTTCCTTTTAAAAATATGCAATATAACTTTTTATGCATAGATTTTAAATAAAATCTAAAATCATCCATTCAAATGTACTTTTGTAGGATATGTAATTATAAACTAAAAAAATAAACAAAAAAACCTGGTTTCATTTCAAATATATTAAATTTAATTTTCATACATAGATTTAAAAAAATCTAAAGCCATCCATTGAAATTTACTTTTATAGTGTATTTAATCATAAACTAACTAAAAGAAATAAAAAACATGGTTCCTCTTAATAATATTCAATATGAATTTTTATGCATAGATTTCAAAAAAAATCAAAAGTCATCGATTGAAATGTACTTTTGTAGTGTATGTAATCATAAACTAAATAAAAGAAACAAAAAAACATGGTTTCTTTTAAAAATATGCAATATAACTTTTTATGCATAGATTTTAAATAAAATCTAAAATCATCCATTCAAATGTACTTTTGTAGTGTATGTAATTATAAACTAAAAAAAGAAACAAAAAAACCTGGTTTCATTTCAAATATATTAAATTTAATTTTCATACATAGATTTAAAAAAAAATCTAAAGCCATCCATTGAAATTTACTTTTATAGTGTATGTAATCATAAACTAAATAAAAGGAACAAAAAAAACATGGTTCCTTTTAAAAATATTCAATATTAATTTTTATGCATAGATTTTAAATAAAATCTAAAATCATCCACTGAAATGTACTTGTGTAGTGTATGTAATCATAAACCAACTAAAAGAAACAAAAAAACATGGTTCTTTTTAAAACATTTAATAATAATTTGTATGCAAAGATATTGAAAAAAATTTAAAGTCATCCATTGAAATATACTTTTGTAGTGTATGTAATCATAAAATAACTAAAAGAAACAAAAAAAATGTGGTTTCTTTTAAAATATATTAAATTTAATTTTCATACATAGATTTAAAAAAAATCTAAAGTCATCCATTGAAATGTACTTTTGTAGTGTATGTAATCATAAACTAAATAAAAGGAACAAAAAAACATGGTTCCTTTTAAAAATATGCAATATAACTTTTTATGCATAGATTTTAAATAAAATCTAAAATCATCCATTCAAATGTACTTTTGTAGTGTATGTAATTATAAACTAAAAAAAGAAACAAAAAAACCTGGTTTCATTTCAAATATATTAAATTTAATTTTCATACATAGATTTAAAAAAATCTAAAGCCATCCATTGAAATTTACTTTTATAGTGTATTTAATCATAAACTAACTAAAAGAAATAAAAAAAACATGGTTCCTCTTAATAATATTCAATATGAATTTTTATGCATAGATTTCAAAATAAATTAAAAGTCATCGATTGAAATGTACTTTTGTAGTGTATGTAATCATAAACTAAATAAAAGAAACAAAAAAACATGGTTTCTTTTAAAATATATTAAAATTAATTTTCATACATAGATTTAAAAAAATCTAAAGTCATCCATTGAAATGTACTTTTGTAGTGTATGTAATCATAAACTAAATAAAAGGAACAACAAAAAAATGGTTCCTTTTAAAAATATTCAATATTAATTTGTATGCATAGATTCTAAATAAAATCTAAAATCATCCATTGAAATGTACTTTTGTAGTGTATGTAATCATAAACCAACTAAAATAAACAAAAAAACATGGTTCATTTTAAAATATATTAAATTTAATTTTCATACATAGATTTAAAAAAATCTAAAGTCATCCATTGAAATGTACTTTTCTAGTGTATGTAATCATAAACTAAATAAAAGGAACCAAAAAAACATGGTTCCTTTTAAAAATATTCAATATTAATTTTTATGCATAGATTTAAAAAAAAATCTAAAATCATCCATTGAAATGTACTTGTGTAGTGTATGTAATCATAAACCAACTAAAAGAAACAAAAAAACATGGTTCCTTTTAAAACATTTAATACTAATTTTTAAGCATAGATATTGAAAAAAATTTAAAGTCATTTATTGAAATGTACTTTTGTAGTGTATGTAATCATAGAATAACTAAAAGACACAAAAAAAAACGTGGTTTCTTTTAAAAAATATTAAATTTAATTTTCATACATAGATTTAAAAAAATCTAAAGTCATCCATTGAAATATACTTTTGTAGTGTATGTAATCATAAAATAACTAAAAGAAACAAAAAAAACGTGGTTTCTTTTAAAATATATTAAATTTAATTTTCATACATAGATTTAATAAAATCTAAAGTCATCCATTGAAATGTACTTTTGTAGTGTATGTAATCATAAACTAAATAAAAGGAACAAAAAAACATGGTTCCTTTTAAAAATATGCAATATAACTTTTTATGCATAGATTTTAAATAAAATCTAAAATCATCCATTGAAATGTACTTTTGTAGTGTATGTAATCATAAACTAAAAAAAGAAACAAAAAAAACCTGGTTTCTTTTAAAACATTTAATATTAATTTTTATGCATAGATATTGAAAAAAATTTAAAGTCATTTATTGAAATGTACTTGTGTAGTGTATGTAATCATAAACTAAATAAAAGAAACAAAAAAACATGGTTCCTTTTAAAACATTTAATATTAATTTGAATGCATAGATTTTAAAAAAACTTTAAATTACTTCATTGAAATGTACTTTTGTAGTGTATGTAATCATAAACTAAATAAAAGGAACAAAAAAAACATGGTTCCTTTTAAAAATATGCAATATAACTTTTTAAGCATAGATTTTAAATAAAATCTAAAATCATCCATTGAAATGTACTTTTGTAGTGTATGTAATCATAAACTAAAAAAAGAAACAAAAAAACATGGTTTCATTTCAAATATATTAAATTTAATTTTCATACATAGATTTAAAAAAATCTAAAGCCATCCATTGAAATTTACTTTTATAGTGTATTTAATCATAAACTAACTAAAAGAAATAAAAAAACATGGTTCCTCTTAATAATATTCAATATGAATTTTTATGCATAGATTTCAAAAAAAATCAAAAGTCATCCATTGAAATGTACTTTTGTAGTGTATGTAATCATAAACCAACTAAAATAAACAAAAAAACATGGTTCATTTTAAAATATATTAAATTTAATTTTCATACATAGACTTAAAAAAATCTAAAGTCATCCATTGAAATGTACTTTTGTAGTGTATGTAATCATAAACTAAATAAAAGGAACAAAAAAAAACATGGTTCCTTTTAAAAATATTCAATATTAATTTGTATGCATAGATTCTAAATAAAATCTAAAATCATCCATTGAAATGTACTTGTGTAGTGTATGTAATCATAAACCAACTAAAAGAAACAAAAAAACATGGTTCCTTTTAAAACATTTAATATTAATTTGTATGCAAAGATATTGAAAAAAATTTAAAGTCATCCATTGAAATATACTTTTGTAGTGTATGTAATCATAAAATAACTAAAAGAAACAAAAAAAACGTGGTTTCTTTTAAAATATATTAAATTTAATTTTCATACATAGATTTAAAAAAATCTAAAGTCATCCATTGAAATGTACTTTTGTAGTGTATGTAATCATAAACCAACTAAAATAAACAAAAAAACATGGTTCATTTTAAAATATATTAAATTTAATTTTCATACATAGACTTAAAAAAATCTAAAGTCATCCATTGAAATGTACTTTTGTAGTGTATGTAATCATAAACTAAATAAAAGGAACAAAAAAAAACATGGTTCCTTTTAAAAATATTCAATATTAATTTGTATGCATAGATTCTAAATAAAATCTAAAATCATCCATTGAAATGTACTTTTGTAGTGTATGTAATCATAAACCAACTAAAATAAACAAAAAAACATGGTTCATTTTAAAATATATTAAATTTAATTTTCATACATAGACTTAAAAAAATCTAAAGTCATCCATTGAAATGTACTTTTGTAGTGTATGTAATCATAAACTAAATAAAAGGAACCAAAAAAACATGGTTCCTTTTAAAAATATTCAATATTAATTTTTATGCATAGATTTTAAATAAAATCTAAAATCATCCATTGAAATGTACTTTTGTAGTGCATGTTATTATAAACTTAAAAAAGAAACAAAAAAACCTGGTTGCTTTTCAAATATATTAAATTTAATTTTCATACATAGATTTAAAAAAAAATCTAAAGCCATCCATTGAAATTTACTTTTATAGTGTATGTAATCATAAACTAAATAAAAGGAACAAAAAAAAACATGGTTCCTTTTAAAAATATTCAATATTAATTTGTATGCATAGATTTTAAATAAAATCTAAAATCATCCATTGAAATGTACTTGTGTAGTGTATGTAATCATAAACCAACTAAAAGAAACAAAAAAACATGGTTCCTTTTAAAACATTTAATATTAATTTGTATGCATAGATATTGAAAGAAATTTAAAGTCATTTATTGAAATATACTTGTGTAGTGTATGTAACCATAAACCAACTAAAAGAAACAAAAAAACATGGTTCCTTTTAAAACATTTAATATTAATTTTTATGCATAGATATTGAAAAATATTTAAAGTCATTTATTGAAATGTACTTGTGTAGTGTATGTAATCATAAACCAACTAAAATAAACAAAAAAACATGGTTCCTTTTAAAATATATTAAATTTAATTTTCATACATAGATTTAAAAAAAATCTAAAGTCATCCATTGAAATGTACTTTTGTAGTGTATGTAATCATAAACTAAATAAAAGGAACAAAAAAAACATGGTTCCTTTTAAAAATATTCAATATTAATTTTTATGCATAGATTTTAAATAAAATCTAAAATCATCCACTGAAATGTACTTGTGTAGTGTATGTAATCATAAACCAACTAAAAGAAACAAAAAAACATGGTTCCTTTTAAAACATTTAATATTAATTTGTATGCAAAGATATTGAAAAAAATTTAAAGTCATCCATTGAAATATACTTTTGTAGTGTATGTAATCATAAAATAACTAAAAGAAACAAAAAAAACGTGGTTTCTTTTAAAATATATTAAATTTAATTTTCATACATAGATTTAAAAAATCTAAAGTCATCCATTGAAATGTACTTTTGTAGTGTATGTAATCATAAACTAAATAAAAGGAACAAAAAAACATGGTTCCTTTTAAAAATATGCAATATAACTTTTTATGCATAGATTTTAAATAAAATCTAAAATCATCCATTCAAATGTACTTTTGTAGTATATGTAATTATAAACTAAAAAAATAAACAAAAAAACCTGGTTTCATTTCAAATATATTAAATTTAATTTTCATACATAGATTTAAAAAAATCTAAAGCCATCCATTGAAATTTACTTTTATAGTGTATTTAATCATAAACTAACTAAAAGAAATAAAAAACATGGTTCCTCTTAATAATATTCAATATGAATTTTTATGCATAGATTTCAAAAAAAATCAAAAGTCATCGATTGAAATGTACTTTTGTAGTGTATGTAATCATAAACTAAATAAAAGAAACAAAAAAACATGGTTTCTTTTAAAATATATTAAAATTAATTTTCATACATAGATTTAAAAAAATCTAAAGTCATCCATTGAAATGTACTTTTGTAGTGTATGTAATCATAAACTAAATAAAAGGAACAAAAAAAAACATGGTTCCTTTTAAAAATATTCAATATTAATTTGTATGCATAGATTCTAAATAAAATCTAAAATCATCCATTGAAATGTACTTTTGTAGTGTATGTAATCATAAACCAACTAAAATAAACAAAAAAACATGGTTCATTTTAAAATATATTAAATTTAATTTTCATACATAGATTTAAAAAAATCTAAAGTCATCCATTGAAATTTACTTTTGTAGTGTATGTAATCATAAACTAAATAAAAGGAACCAAAAAAACATGGTTCCTTTTAAAAATATTCAATATTAATTTTTATGCATAGATTTTAAAAAAAATCTAAAATCATCCATTGAAATGTACTTGTGTAGTATATGTAATCATAAACCAACTAAAAGAAACAAAAAAACATGGTTCTTTTTAAAACATTTAATACTAATTTTTAAGCATAGATATTGAAAAAAATTTAAAGTCATTTATTGAAATGTACTTTTGTAGTGTATGTAATCATAGAATAACTAAAAGACACAAAAAAAAACGTGGTTTCTTTTAAAAAATATTAAATTTAATTTTCACACATAGATTTAAAAAAATCTAAAGTCATCCATTGAAATGTACTTTTGTAGTGTATGTAATCATAAACTAAATAAAAGGAACAAAAAAAACATGGTTCCTTTTAAAAATATGCAATATAACTTTTTATGCATAGATTTTAAATAAAATTTAAAATCATCCATTGAAATGTACTTTTGTAGTGTATGTTATTATAAACTTAAAAAAGAAACAAAAAAACCTGGTTGCTTTTCAAATATATTAAATATAATTTTCATACATAGATTTAAAAAAAATCTAAAGCCATCCATTGAAATTTACTTTTATAGTGTATGTAATCATAAACTAAATAAAAGGAACAAAAAAAAACATGGTTCCTTTTAAAAATATTCAATATTAATTTGTATGCATAGATTTTAAATAAAATCTAAAATCATCCATTGAAATGTACTTGTGTAGTGTATGTAATCATAAACCAACTAAAAGAAACAAAAAGACATGGTTCCTTTTAAAACATTTAATATTAATTTGTATGCATAGATATTGAAAGAAATTTAAAGTCATTTATTGAAATATACTTGTGTAGTGTATGTAACCATAAACCAACTAAAAGAAACAAAAAAACATGGTTCCTTTTAAAACATTTAATATTAATTTTTATGCATAGATATTGAAAAAAATCTAAAATCATCCATTGAAATGTACTTTTGTAGTGTATGTAATCATAAACTAAATAAAAGGAACAAAAAAAAACATGGTTCCTTTTAAAAATATTCAATATTAATTTTTATGCATAGATTTTAAATAAAATCTAAAATCATCCATTGAAATGTACTTTTGTAGTGTATGTAATCATAAACTAAATAAAAGGAACAAAAAAAAACATGGTTCCTTTTAAAAATATTCAATATTAATTTGTATGCATAGATTCTAAATAAAATCTAAAATCATCCACTGAAATGTACTTGTGTAGTGTATGTAATCATAAACCAACTAAAAGAAACAAAAAAACATGGTTCCTTTTAAAACATTTAATATTAATTTGTATGCAAAGATATTGAAAAAAATTTAAAGTCATCCATTGAAATATACTTTTGTAGTGTATGTAATCATAAAATAACTAAAAGAAACAAAAAAAACGTGGTTTCTTTTAAAATATATTAAATTTAATTTTCATACATAGATTTAAAAAAATCTAAAGTCATCCATTGAAATGTACTTTTGTAGTGTATGTAATCATAAACCAACTAAAATAAACAAAAAAACATGGTTCATTTTAAAATATATTAAATTTAATTTTCATACATAGACTTAAAAAAATCTAAAGTCATCCATTGAAATGTACTTTTGTAGTGTATGTAATCATAAACTAAATAAAAGGAACAAAAAAAAACATGGTTCCTTTTAAAAATATTCAATATTAATTTGTATGCATAGATTCTAAATAAAATCTAAAATCATCCATTGAAATGTACTTTTGTAGTGTATGTAATCATAAACCAACTAAAAGAAACAAAAAAACATGGTTCCTTTTAAAAATATTCAATATTAATTTTTATGCATAGATTTTAAATAAAATCTAAAATCATCCATTGAAATGTACTTTTGTAGTGTATGTAATCATAAACTAAAAAAAGAAACAAAAAAACATGGTTTCATTTCAAATATATTAAATTTAATTTTCATACATAGATTTAAAAAAATCTAAAGCCATCCATTGAAATTTACTTTTATAGTGTATTTAATCATAAACTAACTAAAAGAAATAAAAAAACATGGTTCCTCTTAATAATATTCAATATGAATTTTTATGCATAGATTTCAAAAAAAATCAAAAGTCATCCATTGAAATGTACTTTTGTAGTGTATGTAATCATAAACCAACTAAAATAAACAAAAAAACATGGTTCCCTTTAAAATATATTAAATTTAATTTTCATACATAGATTTAAAAAAATCTAAAGTCATCCATTGAAATGTACTTTTGTAGTGTATGTAATCATAAACTAAATAAAAGGAACAAAAAAAACATGGTTCCTTTTAAAAATATTCAATATTAATTTTTATGCATAGATTTTAAATAAAATCTAAAATCATCCACTGAAATGTACTTGTGTAGTGTATGTAATCATAAACCAACTAAAAGAAACAAAAAAACATGGTTCCTTTTAAAACATTTAATATTAATTTGTATGCAAAGATATTGAAAAAAATTTAAAGTCATCCATTGAAATATACTTTTGTAGTGTATGTAATCATAAAATAACTAAAAGAAACAAAAAAAAACGTGGTTTCTTTTAAAATATATTAAATTTAATTTTCATACATAGATTTAAAAAAATCTAAAGTCATCCATTGAAATGTACTTTTGTAGTGTATGTAATCATAAACCAACTAAAATAAACAAAAAAACATGGTTCATTTTAAAATATATTAAATTTAATTTTCATACATAGACTTAAAAAAATCTAAAGTCATCCATTGAAATGTACTTTTGTAGTGTATGTAATCATAAACTAAATAAAAGGAACAAAAAAAAACATGGTTCCTTTTAAAAATATTCAATATTAATTTGTATGCATAGATTCTAAATAAAATCTAAAATCATCCATTGAAATGTACTTTTGTAGTGTATGTAATCATAAACCAACTAAAATAAACAAAAAAACATGGTTCATTTTAAAATATATTAAATTTAATTTTCATACATAGACTTAAAAAAATCTAAAGTCATCCATTGAAATGTACTTTTGTAGTGTATGTAATCATAAACTAAATAAAAGGAACCAAAAAAACATGGTTCCTTTTAAAAATATTCAATATTAATTTTTATGCATAGATTTTAAATAAAATCTAAAATCATCCATTGAAATGTACTTTTGTAGTGCATGTTATTATAAACTTAAAAAAGAAACAAAAAAACCTGGTTGCTTTTCAAATATATTAAATTTAATTTTCATACATAGATTTAAAAAAAAATCTAAAGCCATCCATTGAAATTTACTTTTATAGTGTATGTAATCATAAACTAAATAAAAGGAACAAAAAAAAACATGGTTCCTTTTAAAAATATTCAATATTAATTTGTATGCATAGATTTTAAATAAAATCTAAAATCATCCATTGAAATGTACTTGTGTAGTGTATGTAATCATAAACCAACTAAAAGAAACAAAAAAACATGGTTCCTTTTAAAACATTTAATATTAATTTGTATGCATAGATATTGAAAGAAATTTAAAGTCATTTATTGAAATATACTTGTGTAGTGTATGTAACCATAAACCAACTAAAAGAAACAAAAAAACATGGTTCCTTTTAAAACATTTAATATTAATTTTTATGCATAGATATTGAAAAATATTTAAAGTCATTTATTGAAATGTACTTGTGTAGTGTATGTAATCATAAACCAACTAAAATAAACAAAAAAACATGGTTCCTTTTAAAATATATTAAATTTAATTTTCATACATAGATTTAAAAAAAATCTAAAGTCATCCATTGAAATGTACTTTTGTAGTGTATGTAATCATAAACTAAATAAAAGGAACAAAAAAAACATGGTTCCTTTTAAAAATATTCAATATTAATTTTTATGCATAGATTTTAAATAAAATCTAAAATCATCCACTGAAATGTACTTGTGTAGTGTATGTAATCATAAACCAACTAAAATAAACAAAAAAACATGGTTCCTTTTAAAACATTTAATATTAATTTGTATGCAAAGATATTGAAAAAAATTTAAAGTCATCCATTGAAATATACTTTTGTAGTGTATGTAATCATAAAATAACTAAAAGAAACAAAAAAAACGTGGTTTCTTTTAAAATATATTAAATTTAATTTTCATACATAGATTTAAAAAAATCTAAAGTCATCCATTGAAATGTACTTTTGTAGTGTATGTAATCATAAACTAAATAAAAGGAACCAAAAAAACATGGTTCCTTTTAAAAATATTCAATATTAATTTTTATGCATAGATTTTAAAAAAAATCTAAAATCATCCATTGAAATGTACTTGTGTAGTGTATGTAATCATAAACCAACTAAAAGAAACAAAAAAACATGGTTCTTTTTAAAACATTTAATACTAATTTTTAAGCATAGATATTGAAAAAAATTTAAAGTCATTTATTGAAATGTACTTTTGTAGTGTATGTAATCATAGAATAACTAAAAGACACAAAAAAAAACGTGGTGTCTTTTAAAAAATATTAAATTTAATTTTCACAAATAGATTTAAAAAAATCTAAAGTCATCCATTGAAATGTACTTTTGTAGTGTATGTAATCATAAAAAATAAATAAAAGGAACAAAAAAAACATGGTTCCTTTTAAAAATATGCAATATAACTTTTTATGCATAGATTTTAAATAAAATTTAAAATCATCCATTGAAATGTACTTTTGTAGTGTATGTTATTATAAACTTAAAAAAGAAACAAAAAAACCTGGTTGCTTTTCAAATATATTAAATATAATTTTCATACATAGATTTAAAAAAAATCTAAAGCCATCCATTGAAATTTACTTTTATAGTGTATGTAATCATAAACTAAATAAAAGGAACAAAAAAAAACATGGTTCCTTTTAAAAATATTCAATATTAATTTGTATGCATAGATTTTAAATAAAATCTAAAATCATCCATTGAAATGTACTTGTGTAGTGTATGTAATCATAAACCAACTAAAAGAAACAAAAAGACATGGTTCCTTTTAAAACTTTTAATATTAATTTGTATGCATAGATATTGAAAGAAATTTAAAGTCATTTATTGAAATATACTTGTGTAGTGTATGTAACCATAAACCAACTAAAAGAAACAAAAAAACATGGTTCCTTTTAAAACATTTAATATTAATTTTTATGCATAGATATTGAAAAAAATCTAAAATCATCCATTGAAATGTACTTTTGTAGTGTATGTAATCATAAACTAAATAAAAGGAACAAAAAAAACATGGTTCCTTTTAAAAATATTCAATATTAATTTTTATGCATAGATATTGAAAAATATTTAAAGTCATTTATTGAAATGTACTTGTGTAGTGTATGTAATCATAAACCAACTAAAATAAACAAAAAAACATGGTTCCTTTTAAAATATATTAAATTTAATTTTCGTACATAGATTTAAAAAAAATCTAAAGTCATCCATTGAAATGTACTTTTGTAGTGTATGTAATCATAAACTAAATAAAAGGAACAAAAAAAACATGGTTCCTTTTAAAAATATTCAATATTAATTTTTATGCATAGATTTTAAATAAAATCTAAAATCATCCACTGAAATGTACTTGTGTAGTGTATGTAATCATAAACCAACTAAAATAAACAAAAAAACATGGTTCCTTTTAAAACATTTAATATTAATTTGTATGCAAAGATATTGAAAAAAATTTAAAGTCATCCATTGAAATATACTTTTGTAGTGTATGTAATCATAAAATAACTAAAAGAAACAAAAAAAACGTGGTTTCTTTTAAAATATATTAAATTTAATTTTCATACATAGATTTAAAAAAATCTAAAGTCATCCATTGAAATGTACTTTTGTAGTGTATGTTATCATAAACTAAATAAAAGGAACCAAAAAAACATGGTTCCTTTTAAAAATATTCAATATTAATTTTTATGCATAGATTTTAAAAAAAATCTAAAATCATCCATTGAAATGTACTTGTGTAGTGTATGTAATCATAAACCAACTAAAAGAAACAAAAAAACATGGTTCTTTTTAAAACATTTAATACTAATTTTTAAGCATAGATATTGAAAAAAATTTAAAGTCATTTATTGAAATGTACTTTTGTAGTGTATGTAATCATAGAATAACTAAAAGACACAAAAAAAAACGTGGTGTCTTTTAAAAAATATTAAATTTAATTTTCACACATAGATTTAAAAAAATCTAAAGTCATCCATTGAAATGTACTTTTGTAGTGTATGTAATCATAAAAAATAAATAAAAGGAACAAAAAAAACATGGTTCCTTTTAAAAATATGCAATATAACTTTTTATGCATAGATTTTAAATAAAATTTAAAATCATCCATTTAAATGTACTTTTGTAGTGTATGTTATTATAAACTTAAAAAAGAAACAAAAAAACCTGGTTGCTTTTCAAATATATTAAATATAATTTTCATACATAGATTTAAAAAAAATCTAAAGCCATCCATTGAAATTTACTTTTATAGTGTATGTAATCATAAACTAAATAAAAGGAACAAAAAAAAACATGGTTCCTTTTAAAAATATTCAATATTAATTTGTATGCATAGATTTTAAATAAAATCTAAAATCATCCATTGAAATGTACTTGTGTAGTGTATGTAATCATAAACCAACTAAAAGAAACAAAAAGACATGGTTCCTTTTAAAACTTTTAATATTAATTTGTATGCATAGATATTGAAAGAAATTTAAAGTCATTTATTGAAATATACTTGTGTAGTGTATGTAACCATAAACCAACTAAAAGAAACAAAAAAACATGGTTCCTTTTAAAACATTTAATATTAATTTTTATGCATAGATATTGAAAAAAATCTAAAATCATCCATTGAAATGTACTTTTGTAGTGTATGTAATCATAAACTAAATAAAAGGAACAAAAAAAACATGGTTCCTTTTAAAAATATTCAATATTAATTTTTATGCATAGATTTTAAATAAAATCTAAAATCATCCACTGAAATGTACTTGTGTAGTGTATGTAATCATAAACCAACTAAAAGAAACAAAAAAACATGGTTCCTTTTAAAACATTTAATAATAATTTGTATGCAAAGATATTGAAAAAAATTTAAAGTCATCCATTGAAATATACTTTTGTAGTGTATGTAATCATAAAATAACTAAAAGAAACAAAAAAAATGTGGTTTCTTTTAAAATATATTAAATTTAATTTTCATACATAGATTTAAAAAAATCTAAAGTCATCCATTGAAATGTACTTTTGTAGTGTATGTAATCATAAACTAAATAAAAGGAACAAAAAAACATGGTTCCTTTTAAACATATGCAATATAACTTTTTATGCATAGATTTTAAATAAAATCTAAAATCATCCATTCAAATGTACTTTTGTAGTGTATGTAATTATAAACTAAAAAAAGAAACAAAAAAACCTGGTTTCATTTCAAATATATTAAATTTAATTTTCATACATAGATTTAAAAAAATCTAAAGCCATCCATTGAAATTTACTTTTATAGTGTATTTAATCATAAACTAACTAAAAGAAATAAAAAAAACATGGTTCCTCTTAATAATATTCAATATGAATTTTTATGCATAGATTTCAAAATAAATCAAAAGTCATCGATTGAAATGTACTTTTGTAGTGTATGTAATCATAAACTAAATAAAAGAAACAAAAAAACATGGTTTCTTTTAAAATATATTAAAATTAATTTTCATACATAGATTTAAAAAAATCTAAAGTCATCCATTGAAATGTACTTTTGTAGTGTATGTAATCATAAACTAAATAAAAGGAACAAAAAAAAAATGGTTCCTTTTAAAAATATTCAATATTAATTTGTATGCATAGATTCTAAATAAAATCTAAAATCATCCATTGAAATGTACTTTTGTAGTGTATGTAATCATAAACCAACTAAAATAAACAAAAAAACATGGTTCATTTTAAAATATATTAAATTTAATTTTCATACATAGATTTAAAAAAATCTAAAGTCATCCATTGAAATGTACTTTTCTAGTGTATGTAATCATAAACTAAATAAAAGGAACCAAAAAAACATGGTTCCTTTTAAAAATATTCAATATTAATTTTTATGCATAGATTTTAAAAAAAATCTAAAATCATCCATTGAAATGTACTTGTGTAGTGTATGTAATCATAAACCAACTAAAAGAAACAAAAAAACATGGTTCCTTTTAAAACATTTAATACTAATTTTTAAGCATAGATATTGAAAAAAATTTAAAGTCATTTATTGAAATGTACTTTTGTAGTGTATGTAATCATAGAATAACTAAAAGACACAAAAAAAAAACGTGGTTTCTTTTAAAAAATATTAAATTTAATTTTCATACATAGATTTAAAAAAATCTAAAGTCATCCATTGAATTGTACTTTTGTAGTGTATGTAATCATAAACTAAATAAAAGGAACAAAAAAAACATGGTTCCTTTTAAAAATATGCAATATAACTTTTTATGCATAGATTTTAAATAAAATCTAAAATTATCCATTGAAATGTACTTTTGTAGTGTATGTTATTATAAACTTAAAAAAGAAACAAAAAAACCTGGTTGCTTTTCAAATATATTAAATTTAATTTTCATACATAGATTTAAAAAAAAATCTAAAGCCATCCATTGAAATTTACTTTTATAGTGTATGTAATCATAAACTAAATAAAAGGAACAAAAAAAAACATGGTTCCTTTTAAAAATATTCAATATTAATTTGTATGCATAGATTTTAAATAAAATCTAAAATCATCCATTGAAATGTACTTGTGTAGTGTATGTAATCATAAACCAACTAAAAGAAACAAAAAAACATGGTTCCTTTTAAAACATTTAATATTAATTTGTATGCATAGATATTGAAAGAAATTTAAAGTCATTTATTGAAATATACTTGTGTAGTGTATGTAACCATAAACCAACTAAAAGAAACAAAAAAACATGGTTCCTTTTAAAACATTTAATATTAATTTTTATGCATAGATATTGAAAAAAATTTAAAGTCATTTATTGAAATGTACTTGTGTAGTGTATGTAATCATAAACCAACTAAAATAAACAAAAAAACATGGTTCCTTTTAAAATATATTAAATTTAATTTTCATACATAGATTTAAAAAAATCTAAAGTCATCCATTGAAATGTACTTTTGTAGTGTATGTAATCATAAACTAAATAAAAGGAACAAAAAAAACATGGTTCCTTTTAAAAATATTCAATATTAATTTTTATGCATAGATTTTAAATAAAATCTAAAATCATCCACTGAAATGTACTTGTGTAGTGTATGTAATCATAAACCAACTAAAAGAAACAAAAAAACATGGTTCCTTTTAAAACATTTAATAATAATTTGTATGCAAAGATATTGAAAAAAATTTAAAGTCATCCATTGAAATATACTTTTGTAGTGTATGTAATCATAAAATAACTAAAAGAAACAAAAAAAATGTGGTTTCTTTTAAAATATATTAAATTTAATTTTCATACATAGATTTAAAAAAATCTAAAGTCATCCATTGAAATGTACTTTTGTAGTGTATGTAATCATAAACTAAATAAAAGGAACAAAAAAACATGGTTCCTTTTAAAAATATGCAATATAACTTTTTATGCATAGATTTTAAATAAAATCTAAAATCATCCATTCAAATGTACTTTTGTAGTGTATGTAATTATAAACTAAAAAAAGAAACAAAAAAACCTGGTTTCATTTCAAATATATTAAATTTAATTTTCATACAGAGATTTAAAAAAATCTAAAGCCATCCATTGAAATTTACTTTTATAGTGTATTTAATCATAAACTAACTAAAAGAAATAAAAAAAACATGGTTCCTCTTAATAATATTCAATATGAATTTTTATGCATAGATTTCAAAATAAATCAAAAGTCATCGATTGAAATGTACTTTTGTAGTGTATGTAATCATAAACTAAATAAAAGAAACAAAAAAACATGGTTTCTTTTAAAATATATTAAAATTAATTTTCATACATAGATTTAAAAAAATCTAAAGTCATCCATTGAAATGTACTTTTGTAGTGTATGTAATCATAAACTAAATAAAATGAACAAAAAAAAAATGGTTCCTTTTAAAAATATTCAATATTAATTTGTATGCATAGATTCTAAATAAAATCTAAAATCATCCATTGAAATGTACTTTTGTAGTGTATGTAATCATAAACCAACTAAAATAAACAAAAAAACATGGTTCATTTTAAAATATATTAAATTTAATTTTCATACATAGATTTAAAAAAATCTAAAGTCATCCATTGAAATGTACTTTTCTAGTGTATGTAATCATAAACTAAATAAAAGGAACAAAAAAAAACATGGTTCCTTTTAAAAATATTCAATATTAATTTGTATGCATAGATTTTAAATAAAATCTAAAATCATCCATTGAAATGTACTTGTGTAGTGTATGTAATCATAAACCAACTAAAAGAAACAAAAAAACATGGTTCCTTTTAAAACATTTAATATTAATTTGTATGCATAGATATTGAAAGAAATTTAAAGTCATTTATTGAAATATACTTGTGTAGTGTATGTAACCATAAACCAACTAAAAGAAACAAAAAAACATGGTTCCTTTTAAAACATTTAATACTAATTTTTAAGCATAGATATTGAAAAAAATTTAAAGTCATTTATTGAAATGTACTTTTGTAGTGTATGTAATCATAGAATAACTAAAAGACACAAAAAAAAACGAGGTTTCTTTTAAAAAATATTAAATTTAATTTTCATACATAGATTTAAAAAAATCTAAAGTCATCCATTGAAATGTACTTTTGTAGTGTATGTAATCATAAACTAAATAAAAGGAACAAAAAAAACATGGTTCCTTTTAAAAATATGCAATATAACTTTTTATGCATAGATTTTAAATAAAATCTAAAATCATCCATTGAAATGTACTTTTGTAGTGTATGTTATTATAAACTTAAAAAAGAAACAAAAAAAACCTGGTTGCTTTTCAAATATATTAAATTTAATTTTCATACATAGATTTAAAAAAAAATCTAAAGCCATCCATTGAAATTTACTTTTATAGTGTATGTAATCATAAACTAAATAAAAGGAACAAAAAAAAACATGGTTCCTTTTAAAAATATTCAATATTAATTTGTATGCATAGATTTTAAATAAAATCTAAAATCATCCATTGAAATGTACTTGTGTAGTGTATGTAATCATAAACCAACTAAAAGAAACAAAAAAACATGGTTCCTTTTAAAACATTTAATATTAATTTGTATGCATAGATATTGAAAGAAATTTAAAGTCATTTATTGAAATATACTTGTGTAGTGTATGTAACCATAAACCAACTAAAAGAAACAAAAAAACATGGTTCCTTTTAAAACATTTAATATTAATTTTTATGCATAGATATTGAAAAAAATTTAAAGTCATTTATTGAAATGTACTTGTGTAGTGTATGTAATCATAAACCAACTAAAATAAACAAAAAAACATGGTTCCTTTTAAAATATATTAAATTTAATTTTCATACATAGATTTAAAAAAATCTAAAGTCATCCATTGAAATGTACTTTTGTAGTGTATGTAATCATAAACTAAATAAAAGGAACAAAAAAAACATGGTTCCTTTTAAAAATATTCAATAATAATTTTTATGCATAGATTTTAAATAAAATCTAAAATCATCCACTGAAATGTACTTGTGTAGTGTATGTAATCATAAACCAACTAAAAGAAACAAAAAAACATGGTTCCTTTTAAAACATTTAATAATAATTTGTATGCATAGATTCTAAATAAAATCTAAAATCATCCATTGAAATGTACTTTTGTAGTGTATGTAATCATAAACCAACTAAAATAAAGAAAAAAACATGGTTCATTTTAAAATATATTAAATTTAATTTTCATACATAGATTTAAAAAAATCTAAAGTCATCCATTGAAATGTACTTTTATAGTGTATGTAATCATAAACTAAATAAAAGGAACAAAAAAACATGGTTCCTTTTAAAAATATGCAATATAACTTTTTATGCAAAGATTTTAAATAAAATCTAAAATCATCCATTCAAATGTACTTTTGTAGTGTATGTAATTATAAACTAAAAAAAGAAACAAAAAAACCTGGTTTCATTTCAAATATATTAAATTTAATTTTCATACATAGATTTAAAAAAATCTAAAGCCATCCATTGAAATTTACTTTTATAGTGTATTTAATCATAAACTAACTAAAAGAAATAAAAAAAACATGGTTCCTCTTAATAATATTCAATATGAATTTTTATGCATAGATTTCAAAAAAAATCAAAAGTCATCGATTGAAATGTACTTTTGTAGTGTATGTAATCATAAACTAAATAAAAGGAACAAAAAAAAAATGGTTCCTTTTAAAAATATTCAATATTAATTTGTATGCATAGATTCTAAATAAAATCTAAAATCATCCATTGAAATGTACTTTTGTAGTGTATGTAATCATAAACCAACTAAAATAAACAAAAAAACATGGTTCATTTTAAAATAAATTAAATTTAATTTTCATACATAGATTTAAAAAAATCTAAAGTCATCCATTGAAATGTACTTTTGTAGTGTATGTAATCATAAACTAAATAAAAGGAACCAAAAAAACATGGTTCCTTTTAAAAATATTCAATATTAATTTTTATGCATAGATTTTAAATAAAATCTAAAATCATCCATTGAAATGTACTTGTGTAGTGTATGTAATCATAAACCAACTAAAAGAAACAAAAAAACATGGTTCCTTTTAAAACATTTAATACTAATTTTTAAGCATAGATATTGAAAAAAATTTAAAGTCATTTATTGAAATGTACTTTTGTAGTGTATGTAATCATAGAATAACTAAAAGACACAAAAAAAAAACGTGGTTTCTTTTAAAAAATATTAAATTTAATTTTCATACATAGATTTAAAAAAATCTAAAGTCATCCATTGAAATGTACTTTTGTAGTGTATGTAATCATAAACTAAATAAAAGGAACAAAAAAAAAACATGGTTCCTTTTAAAAATATGCAATATAACTTTTTTTCCATAGATTTTAAATAAAATCTAAAATCATCCATTGAAATGTACTTTTGTAGTGTATGTAATCATAAACTAAAACCAGTAAGGGAGCTATTTTCAGCTTTGCTGAAGCTTATATACTCTTGCAAGCATTTGGAAAATACGTTTTATAGTGTTGGCAATAAGAATCTTATAAGTTTATAAAGATAAAGGGGCGTAACCCCGCCCATTTTCTACTTTTTTTAACGAATACAATGCAATCATTCTACACTTCATTTTACGATTTTCTATCTCGTCTGCTTATAGATAAATCACATTTTTAAGTTTTCTCTATACGGGCGGTGCCACGCCCTTATGTCCGATTCTTATGAAACTTTGTAATATGGTCAAGAATTCTTAAAAACGCGCAACTGCAATGTTTCATCTGTTTATAGTTGAAAACAAAAAAGTTTTTCTAACGAAAACCGAATTTTTAACCGATTGTTCCTATGGGTGCTGTATGCTATATTTATCCGATCTTCACCAATTTTGCAGTGAGCCTTCATTTACGTCCGAGATATTCTTGTGCAAAAAATTGGGGTGATAACTTGAAAAACAAAGAGTTTATTGGGCAAAAACCTCATTTTTGACCGATCGTTCCTATGGCAGCTGTATGCTATAGTTATCCGATATGCACCAAATTTGCAGTGTATTTTGACTGACGTCCAACATGTCTCTGTGCAAAAAATTGAAGTGATATCTTTAAAATCACAGCGTTTTTAAAGAAACAACCTCATTTTTAACCGATCGTTCCTATGGCAGCTATATGCTATTGTGTTCCGATCAGGCTGGTTTCTACATATAAACTGCCTGCAAGGAAAAGAAAATTTTCTGCATTTAAATTTTTTTGCTAACTTCAAAACTCTGGGAGGAGTTCGCATTGAAACAGACAGACGGACAGACAGACAGACGGACAGACGGACATGGCTATTTGAACTCGTCTCGTCGTGCTGATCAAGAATATATATACTTTATATAGTCGGAGATGTCTCCTTCTCTGCGTTGCAAACTTCATGACAAAGTTAATATACTCTTGCAAGAGTATAAAATAAACAAAAAAAACCTGGTTTCTTTTCAAATATATTAAATTTAATTTTCATACATAGATTTAAAAAATCTAAAGCCATCCATTGAAATTTACTTTTATAGTGTATTTAATCATAAACTAACTAAAATAAATAAAAAAACATGGTTCCTCTTAATAATATTAAATATGAATTTTTATGCATAGATTTAAAAAAAAATCAAAAGTCATCCATTGAAATGTACTTTTGTAGTGTATGTAATCATAAACTAAAAAAAGAAACAAAAAAAACCTGGTTTCTTTTCAAATATATTAAATTTAATTTTCATACATAGATTTAAAAAAATCTAAAGCCATTCATTGAAATTTACTTTTGTAGAGTATGTAATCATAAACTAAATAAAAGGAACAAAAAAAAACATGGTTCCTTTTAAAAATATTCAATATTAATTTGTATGCATAGATTTTAAATAAAATCTAAAATCATCCATTGAAATGTACTTTTGTAGTGTATGTAGTCATAAACTAAATAAAAGGAACAAGAAAAACATGGTTCCTTTTAAAACATTTAATATTAATTTTTATGCATAGATATTGAATAAAATCTAAAGTCATCCATTGAAATGTACTTTTGTAGTGTATGTAATCATAAACTAAAAGAAGAAACAAAAAAAACCTGGTTTCTTTTCAAATATATTAAATTTAATTTTCATACATAGATTTAAAAAAATCTAAAGCCATCCATTGAAACTTACTTTTATAGTGTATTTAATCATAAACTAACTAAAAGAAATAAAAAAACATGGTTCCTCTTAATAATATTCAATATGAATTTTTATGCATAGATTTAAAAAAAAATCAAAAGTCATCCATTGAAATGTACTTTTGTGGTGTAGGTAATCATAAACTAAATAAAAGAAACAAAAAAACATGGTTTCTTTTAAAATATATTAAATTTAATTTTCATACATAGATTTAAAAAAATCTAAAGTCATCCATTGAAATGTACATTTGTAGTGTATGTAATCATAAACTAAATAAAAGGAACAAAAAAACATGGTTCCTTTTAAAAATATGCAATATAACTTTTTATGCATAGATTTTAAATAAAATCTAAAATCATCCATTGAAATGTACTTTTGTAGTGTATGTAATCATAAACCAACTAAAAGAAACAAAAAAACATGGTTCCTTTTAAAACATTTAATATTAATTTTTATGCATAGATATTGAATAAAATCTAAAGTCATCCATTGAAATGTACTTTTGTAGTGTATGTAATCATAAACTAAAAGAAGAAACAAAAAAAACCTGGTTTCTTTTCAAATATATTAAATTTAATTTTCATACATAGATTTAAAAAAATCTAAAGCCATCCATTGAAACTTACTTTTATAGTGTATTTAATCATAAACTAACTAAAAGAAATAAAAAAACATGGTTCCTTTTAAAAATATGCAATATAACTTTTTATGCAAAGATTTTAAATAAAATCTAAAATCATCCATTGAAATGTACTTTTTTAGTGTATGTAATCATAAACCAACTAAAAGAAACAAAAAAACATGGTTCCTTTTAAAACATTTAATATTAATTTTTAAGCATAGATATTGAAAAAAAATTAAAGTCATTCATTGAAATGTACTTTTGTAGTGTATGTAATCATAGAATAACTAAAAGAAACAAACAAAACGTGGTTTCTTTTAAAAAATATTAAATTTCATTTTCATACATAGATTTAAAAAAAATCTAAAGTCATCCATTGAAATGTACTTTTGTAGTGTATGTAATCATAAACTAAATAAAAGGAACAAAAAAAAACATGGTTCCTTTTAAAAATATGCAATATAACTTTTTTTACATAGATTTTAAATAAAATCTAAAATCATCCATTGAAATGTACTTTTGTAGTGTATGTAATCATAAACTAAAAGAAGAAACAAAAAAAACCTGGTTTCTTTTCAAATATATTAAATTTAATTTTCATACATAGATTTAAAAAAATCTAAAGCCATCCATTGAAACTTACTTTTATAGTGTATTTAATCATAAACTAACTAAAAGAAATAAAAAAACATGGTTCCTCTTAATAATATTCAATATGAATTTTTATGCATAGATTTAAAAAAAAATCAAAAGTCATCCATTGAAATGTACTTTTGTGGTTCAGGTAATCATAAACTAAATAAAAGAAACAAAAAAAACGTGGTTTCTTTTAAAATCTATTACAATTAATTTTCATACATAGATTTAAAAAAAATCTAAAGTCATCCATTGAAATGTACTTTTGTAGTGTATGTAATCATAAACCAAATAAAAGGAACAAAAAAAACATGGTTCCTTTTAAAAATATTCAATATTAATTTTTATGCATAGATTTTAAATAAAATCTAAAATCATCCATTGAAATGTACTTTTGTAGTTTATGTAATCATAAACTAAATAAAAGGAACAAAAAAACATGGTTCCTTTTAAAAATATGCAATATAACTTTTTATGCATAGATTTTAAATAAAATCTAAAATCATCCATTGAAATGTACTTTTGTATTTTATGTAATCATAAACTAAAAGAAGAAACAAAAAAAACCTGGTTTCTTTTCAAATATATTAAATTTAATTTTCATACATAGATTTAAAAAAATCTAAAGCCATCCATTGAAACTTACTTTTATAGTGTATTTAATCATAAACTAACTAAAAGAAATAAAAAAACATGGTTCCTTTTAAAACATTTAATATTAATTTTTAAGCATAGATATTGAAAAAAATTTAAAGTCATTTATTGAAATGTACTTTTGTAGTGTATGTAATCATAGAATAACTAAAAGAAACAAACAAAACGTGGGTTCTTTTAAAAAATATTAAATTTAATTTTCATACATAGATTTAAAAAAATCTAAAGTCATCCATTGAAATGTACTTTTGTAGTGTATATAATCATAAACTAAATAAAAGGAACAAAAAAAACATGGTTCCTTTTAAAAATATTCAATATTAATTTTTATGCATAGATTTTACATAAAATCTAAAATCATCCATTGAAATGTACTTTTGTAGTGTATGTAATCATAAACTAAATAAAAGGAACAAAAAAACATGGTTCGTTTTAAAAATATGCAATATAACTTTTTTTACATAGATTTTAAATAAAATCTAAAATCATCCATTGAAATGTACTTTTGTAGTGTATGTAATCATAAACTAAAAGAAGAAACAAAAAAAACCTGGTTTCTTTTCAAATAAATTAAATTTAATTTTCATACATAGATTTAAAAAAATCTAAAGCCATCCATTGAAACTTACTTTTATAGTGTATTTAATCATAAACTAACTAAAAGAAATAAAAAAACATGGTTCGTCTTAATAATATTCAATATGAATATTATAATATGCATAGATTTAAAAAAAAATCCAAAGTCATCCATTGAAATGTACTTTTGTGGTTCAGGTAATCATAAACTAAATAAAAGAAACAAAAAAACGTGGTTTCTTTTAAAATCTATTACAATTAATTTTCATACATAGATTTAAAAAAAATCTAAAGTCATCCATTGAAATGCAGTTTTGTAGTGTATGTAATCATAAACTAAATAAAAGGAACAAAAAAACATGGTTCCTTTTAAAAATATGCAATATAACTTTTTATGCATAGATTTTAAATAAAATCTAAAATCATCCATTGAAATGTACTTTTGTATTTTATGTAATCATAAACTAAAAGAAGAAACAAAAAAAACCTGGTTTCTTTTCAAATATATTAAATTTAATTTTCATACATAGATTTAAAAAAATCTAAAGCCATCCATTGAAACTTACTTTTATAGTGTATTTAATCATAAACTAACTAAAAGAAATAAAAAAACATGGTTC
Source organism: Phortica okadai (assembly GCA_034638295.1). Lineage (NCBI taxonomy): Eukaryota > Metazoa > Arthropoda > Insecta > Diptera > Drosophilidae > Phortica > Phortica okadai. Next base: position 207,055 of record CM067853.1, read on the forward strand.
CTTTTAAAACATTTAATATTAATTTTTAAGCATAGATATTGAAAAAAATTTAAAGTCATTTATTGAAATGTACTTTTGTAGTGTATGTAATCATAGAATAACTAAAAGAAACAAACAAAACGTGGGTTCTTTTAAAAAATATTAAATTTAATTTTCATACATAGATTTAAAAAAATCTAAAGTCATCCATTGAAATGTACTTTTGTAGTGTATATAATCATAAACTAAATAAAAGGAACAAAAAAAACATGGTTCCTTTTAAAAATATTCAATATTAATTTTTATGCATAGATTTTAAATAAAATCTAAAATCATCCATTGAAATGTACTTTTGTAGTGTATGTAATCATAAACTAAATAAAAGGAACAAAAAAACATGGTTCGTTTTAAAAATATGCAATATAACTTTTTTTACATAGATTTTAAATAAAATCTAAAATCATCCATTGAAATGTACTTTTGTAGTGTATGTAATCATAAACTAAAAGAAGAAACAAAAAAAACCTGGTTTCTTTTCAAATAAATTAAATTTAATTTTCATACATAGATTTAAAAAAATCTAAAGCCATCCATTGAAACTTACTTTTATAGTGTATTTAATCATAAACTAACTAAAAGAAATAAAAAAACATGGTTCGTCTTAATAATATTCAATATGAATATTATAATATGCATAGATTTAAAAAAAAATCCAAAGTCATCCATTGAAATGTACTTTTGTGGTTCAGGTAATCATAAACTAAATAAAAGAAACAAAAAAACGTGGTTTCTTTTAAAATCTATTACAATTAATTTTCATACATAGATTTAAAAAAAATCTAAAGTCATCCATTGAAATGCAGTTTTGTAGTGTATGTAATCATAAACTAAATAAAAGGAACAAAAAAACATGGTTCCTTTTAAAAATATGCAATATAACTTTTTATGCATAGATTTTAAATAAAATCTAAAGTCATCCATTGAAATGTACTTTTGTAGTGTATGTAATCATAAACTAAATAAAAGGAACAAAAAAAAACATGGTTCCTTTTAAAAATATTCAATATTAATTTTTATGCATAGATTTTAAATAAAATCTAAAATCATCCATTGAAATGTACTTTTGTAGTGTATGTAATCATAAACCAACTAAAAGAAACAAAAAAACATGGTTCCTTTTAAAACATTTAATATTAATTTTTATGCATAGATATTGAATAAAATCTAAAGTCATCCATTGAAATGTACTTTTGTAGTGTATGTAATCATAAACTAAATAAAAGGAACAAAAAAAAACATGGTTCCTTTTAAAAATATTCAATATTAATTTTTATGCATAGATTTTAAATAAAATCTAAAATCATCCATTGAAATGTACTTTTGTATTTTATGTAATCATAAACTAAATAAAAGGAACAAAAAAAACATGGTTCCTTTTAAAAATATTCAATATTAATTTTCATGAATAGATTTTAAATAAAATCTAAAATCATCCATTGAAATGTACTTTTGTAGTGTATGTAATCATAAACCAACTAAAAGAAACAAAAAAACATGGTTCCTTTTAAAACATTTAATATTAATTTTTAAGCATAGATATTGAAAAAAATTTAAAGTCATTTATTGAAATGTACTTTTGTAGTGTATGTAATCATTGAATAACTAAAAGAAACAAAAAAAAAACGTGGTTTCTTTTAAAAAATATTAAATTTAATTTTCACACATAGATTTAAAAAAATCTAAAGTCATCCATTGAAATGTACTTTTGTAGTGTATGTAATCATAAACTAAATAAAAGGAACAAAAAAAACATGGTTCCTTTTAAAAATTTGCAATATAACTTTTTTTGCATAGATTTTAAATAAAATCTAAAATCATCCATTGAAATGTACTTTTGTAGTGTATGTAATCATAAACTAAAAGAAGAAACAAAAAAAACCTGGTTTCTTTTCAAATATATTAAATTTAATTTTCATACATAGATTTAAATAAATCTAAAGCCATCCATTGAAACTTACTTTTATAGTGTATTTAATCATAAACTAACTAAAAGAAATAAAAAAACATGGTTCCTCTTAATAATATTCAATATGAATTTTTATGCATAGATTTAAAAAAAAATCCAAAGTCATCCATTGAAATGTACTTTTGTGGTTTAGGTAATCATAAACTAAATAAAAGAAACAAAAAAAAACGTGGTTTCTTTTAAAATATATTAAAATTAATTTTCATACATAGATTTAACCCTCTACCGCATACAAAGCCATATATGGCTTCTTACTTTCAATAATTTTTTTTTGCAATAAAACGGTACATATACTAAACCGTTTGTTATAACTTATTCTCTTTCAACTATTTTCTGTTAGATGTCTATACTCAGAACTTCTTTGTGTTGCCTTATCTCAATTTTCAATCAGTTTTGTGCTCGCGTCTCAAGCAGACGAACGAAAGTTAATTGTGGTGAAATTAAAATTAAAATTACTACACTAAAAATCAGTTTTATCACTGAGAAGTATTTTTTTTCTAAGAGAATGTAAAGTTTTCGTTCATAAAAAATAGAATTTGACTATAGGTCACATATACTATTCTATGCAAAAAACTGTGGACGCCATATATGGCTCTATATGCAGTAACGCGTGCATGTTTATATTCTATGTACATATGCATTATTAGCATATTAGCTTAACAATTGCACTTGTTTTCTTTTAGAAATGAATGCACAATTATTTTACGGTAGTTTATAGAATTTAGACTTTATAGAATTCAATTGAGCTCAAGAAAATGGTATAAGAAAATATTTTTTCACATGATTGATATGTGCGTAGTGAATTCATGGATTCTATGGCGTCGTAAGTCAGATCAATATATGCCACTCTTCGATTTCAAGCTTTTAATAGCTGAGCACCTGTGCAAGGCAGGAAAAGTAAAGAAGCGCGGACGACCTGCGATGACTCCAACTTCATCCCCGTGTACAAGTAGGGAAGGTACTCCTACTACCAGCAAAAGACGAAAGCACCAGGAAATTCCATTGAATTCTGTTCGGGAGGACCATATTGGGCATTTTCCCACCTGGAAAAAGCAAAGGCAACTCTGCAAAAACGATTGTTCTTTCCGCTCATACACCTTTTGTGAGAAATGCAACGTATTTCTATGCTACAAAGCCAAAAGAAACTGTAACTGAAGTAATGTATACATGCATACAAAGCCATATATGGCAAACTCTGGAATCAGCTGAATGCATACAAAGCCATATATGGCCCCATTTCCCCCACCCCAAACTATGCCCCCCCAAAAAAAAAAAAAGTCCAAATATATATTATTTTGGCCTAAATAAACAAATAATTACATTCAAAAAATTTTTTCCTTTATTATTTCTATGCTCATGCAGTAGAGGGTTAAAAAAAATCTAAAGTCATCCATTGAAATGTACTTTTGTAGTGTATGTAATCATAAACTAAAAAAAGATACAAAAAAAACCTGGTTTCTTTTCAAATATATTAAATTTAATTTTCATACATAGATTTAAAAAAATCTAAAGCCATTCATTGAAATTTACTTTTGTAGAGTATGTAATCATAAACTAAATAAAAGGAACAAAAAAAAACATGGTTCCTTTTAAAAATATTCAATATTAATTTGTATGCATAGATTTTAAATAAAATCTAAAATCATCCATTGAAATGTACTTTTGTAGTGTATGTAGTCATAAACTAAATAAAAGGAACAAGAAAAACATGGTTCCTTTTAAAAATATTCAATATTAATTTTTATGCATAGATTTTAAATAAAATCTAAAATCATCCATTGAAATGTACTTTTGTAGTGTATGTAGTCATAAACTAAATAAAAGGAACAAAAAAAACATGGTTCCTTTTAAAAATATGCAATATAACTTTTTTTGCATAGATTTTAAATAAATTCTAAAATCATCCATTGAAATGTACTTTTGTAGTGTATGTAAACATAAACTAAAAGAAGAAACAAAAAACACCTGGTTTCTTTTCAAATATATTAAATTTAATTTTCATACATAGATTTAAAAAAATCTAAAGCCATCCATTGAAATTTACTTTTATAGTGTATTTAATCATAAACTAACTAAAAGTAATAAAAAAACATGGTTCCTCTTAATAATATTAAATATGAATTTTTATGCATAGATTTAAAAATAAAATCAAAAGTCATCCATTGAAATGTATTTTTGTAGTGTATGTAATCATAAACTAAAAGAAGAAACAAAAAAAAACTGGTTTCTTTTCAAATATATTAAATTTAATTTTCATACATAGATTTAAAAAAATCTAAAGCCATCCATTGAAACTTACTTTTATAGTGTATTTAATCATAAACTAACTAAAAGAAATAAAAAAACATGGTTCCTCTTAATAATATTCAATATGAATTTTTATGCATAGATTTAAAAAAAAATCAAAAGTCATCCATTGAAATGTACTTTTGTGGTGTAGGTAATCATAAACTAAATAAAAGAAACAAAAAAACATGGTTTCTTTTAAAATATATTAAATTTAATTTTCATACATAGATTTAAAAAAATCTAAAGTCATCCATTGAAATGTACATTTGTAGTGTATGTAATCATAAACTAAATAAAAGGAACAAAAAAACATGGTTCCTTTTAAAAATATGCAATATAACTTTTTATGCATAGATTTTAAATAAAATCTAAAATCATCCATTGAAATGTACTTTTGTAGTGTATGTAATCATAAACCAACTAAAAGAAACAAAAAAACATGGTTCCTTTTAAAACATTTAATATTAATTTTTATGCATAGATATTGAATAAAATCTAAAGTCATCCATTGAAATGTACTTTTGTAGTGTATGTAATCATAAACTAAATAAAAGGAACAAAAAAAACATGGTTCCTTTTAAAAATATTCAATATTAATTTTTATGCATAGATTTTAAATAAAATCTAAAATCATCCATTGAAATGTACTTTTGTAGTTTATGTAATCATAAACTAAATAAAAGGAACAAAAAAAACATGGTTCCTTTTAAAAATATTCAATATTAATTTTTATGCATAGATTTTAAATAAAATCTAAAATCATCCATTGAAATGTACTTTTTTAGTGTATGTAATCATAAACCAACTAAAAGAAACAAAAAAACATGGTTCCTTTTAAAACATTTAATATTAATTTTTAAGCATAGATATTGAAAAAAAATTAAAGTCATTTATTGAAATGTACTTTTGTAGTGTATGTAATCATAGAATAACTAAAAGAAACAAACAAAACGTGGTTTCTTTTAAAAAATATTAAATTTAATTTTCATACATAGATTTAAAAAAAATCTAAAGTCATCCATTGAAATGTACTTTTGTAGTGTATGTAATCATAAACTAAATAAAAGGAACAAAAAAAAACATGGTTCCTTTTAAAAATATGCAATATAACTTTTTTTACATAGATTTTAAATAAAATCTAAAATCATCCATTGAAATGTACTTTTGTAGTGTATGTAATCATAAACTAAAAGAAGAAACAAAAAAAACCTGGTTTCTTTTCAAATATATTAAATTTAATTTTCATACATAGATTTAAAAAAATCTAAAGCCATCCATTGAAACTTACTTTTATAGTGTATTTAATCATAAACTAACTAAAAGAAATAAAAAAACATGGTTCCTCTTAATAATATTCAATATGAATTTTTATGCATAGATTTAAAAAAAAATCAAAAGTCATCCATTGAAATGTACTTTTGTGGTTCAGGTAATCATAAACTAAATAAAAGAAACAAAAAAAACGTGGTTTCTTTTAAAATCTATTACAATTAATTTTCATACATAGATTTAAAAAAAATCTAAAGTCATCCATTGAAATGTACTTTTGTAGTGTATGTAATCATAAACCAAATAAAAGGAACAAAAAAAACATGGTTCCTTTTAAAAATATTCAATATTAATTTTTATGCATAGATTTTAAATAAAATCTAAAATCATCCATTGAAATGTACTTTTGTAGTTTATGTAATCATAAACTAAATAAAAGGAACAAAAAAACATGGTTCCTTTTAAAAATATGCAATATAACTTTTTATGCATAGATTTTAAATAAAATCTAAAATCATCCATTGAAATGTACTTTTGTATTTTATGTAATCATAAACTAAAAGAAGAAACAAAAAAAACCTGGTTTCTTTTCAAATATATTAAATTTAATTTTCATACATAGATTTAAAAAAATCTAAAGCCATCCATTGAAACTTACTTTTATAGTGTATTTAATCATAAACTAACTAAAAGAAATAAAAAAACATGGTTCCTTTTAAAACATTTAATATTAATTTTTAAGCATAGATATTGAAAAAAATTTAAAGTCATTTATTGAAATGTACTTTTGTAGTGTATGTAATCATAGAATAACTAAAAGAAACAAACAAAACGTGGGTTCTTTTAAAAAATATTAAATTTAATTTTCATACATAGATTTAAAAAAATCTAAAGTCATCCATTGAAATGTACTTTTGTAGTGTATATAATCATAAACTAAATAAAAGGAACAAAAAAAACATGGTTCGTTTTAAAAATATGCAATATAACTTTTTTTACATAGATTTTAAATAAAATCTAAAATCATCCATTGAAATGTACTTTTGTAGTGTATGTAATCATAAACTAAAAGAAGAAACAAAAAAAACCTGGTTTCTTTTCAAATAAATTAAATTTAATTTTCATACATAGATTTAAAAAAATCTAAAGCCATCCATTGAAACTTACTTTTATAGTGTATTTAATCATAAACTAACTAAAAGAAATAAAAAAACATGGTTCCTCTTAATAATATTCAATATGAATATTATAATATGCATAGATTTAAAAAAAAATCCAAAGTCATCCATTGAAATGTACTTTTGTGGTTCAGGTAATCATAAACTAAATAAAAGAAACAAAAAAACGTGGTTTCTTTTAAAATCTATTACAATTAATTTTCATACATAGATTTAAAAAAAATCTAAAGTCATCCATTGAAATGCAGTTTTGTAGTGTATGTAATCATAAACTAAATAAAAGGAACAAAAAAACATGGTTCCTTTCAAAAATATGCAATATAACTTTTTATGCATAGATTTTAAATAAAATCTAAAATCATCCATTGAAATGTACTTTTGTAGTGTATGTAATCATAAACTAAATAAAAGAAACAAAAAAACATGGTTTCTTTTAAAATATATTAAATTTAATTTTCATACATAGATTTAAAAAAATCTAAAGTCATCCATTGAAATGTACTTTTGTAGTGTATGTAATCATAAACTAAAAGAAGAAACAAAAAAAACCTGGTTTCTTTTCAAATATATTAAATTTAATTTTCATACATAGATTTAAATAAATCTAAAGCCATCCATTGAAACTTACTTTTATAGTGTATTTAATCATAAACTAACTAAAAGAAATAAAAAAAACATGGTTCCTCTTAATAATATTCAATATGAATTTTTATGCATAGATTTAAAAAAAAATCAAAAGTCATCCATTGAAATGTACTTTTGTGGTGTAGGTAATCATAAACTAAATAAAAGAAACAAAAAAACATGGTTTCTTTTAAAATATATTAAATTTAATTTTCATACATATATTTAAAAAAATCTAAAGTCATCCATTGAAATGTACATTTGTAGTGTATGTAATCATAAACTAAATAAAAGGAACAAAAAAACATGGTTCCTTTTAAAAATATGCAATATAACTTTTTATGCATAGATTTTAAATAAAATCTAAAATCATCCATTGAAATGTACTTTTGTAGTGTATGTAATCATAAACCAACTAAAAGAAACAAAAAAACATGGTTCCTTTTAAAACATTTAATATTAATTTTTATGCATAGATATTGAATAAAATCTAAAGTCATCCATTGAAATGTACTTTTGTAGTGTATGTAATCATAAACTAAATAAAAGGAACAAAAAAAACATGGTTCCTTTTAAAAATATTCAATATTAATTTTTATGCATAGATTTTAAATAAAATCTAAAATCATCCATTGAAATGTACTTTTGTATTTTATGTAATCATAAACTAAATAAAAGGAACAAAAAAAACATGGTTCCTTTTAAAAATATTCAATATTAATTTTCATGCATAGATTTTAAATAAAATCTAAAATCATCCATTGAAATGTACTTTTGTAGTGTATGTAATCATAAACCAACTAAAAGAAACAAAAAAACATGGTTCCTTTTAAAACATTTAATATTAATTTTTAAGCATAGATATTGAAAAAAATTTAAAGTCATTTATTGAAATGTACTTTTGTAGTGTATGTAATCATTGAATAACTAAAAGAAACAAAAAAAAAAACGTGGTTTCTTTTAAAAAATATTAAATTTAATTTTCACACATAGATTTAAAAAAATCTAAAGTCATCCATTGAAATGTACTTTTGTAGTGTATGTAATCATAAACTAAATAAAAGGAACAAAAAAAACATGGTTCCTTTTAAAAATTTGCAATATAACTTTTTTTGCATAGATTTTAAATCAAATCTAAAATCATCCATTGAAATGTACTTTTGTAGTGTATGTAATCATAAACTAAAAGAAGAAACAAAAAAAACCTGGTTTCTTTTCAAATATATTAAATTTAATTTTCATACATAGATTTAAATAAATCTAAAGCCATCCATTGAAACTTACTTTTATAGTGTATTTAATCATAAACTAACTAAAAGAAATAAAAAAACATGGTTCCTCTTAATAATATTCAATATGAATTTTTATGCATAGATTTAAAAAAAAATCCAAAGTCATCCATTGAAATGTACTTTTGTGGTTTAGGTAATCATAAACTAAATAAAAGAAACAAAAAAAAAACGTGGTTTCTTTTAAAATATATTAAAATTAATTTTCATACATAGATTTAACCCTCTACCGCATACAAAGCCATATATGGCTTCTTACTTTCAATAATTTTTTTTTGCAATAAAACGGTACATATACTAAACCGTTTGTTATAACTTATTCTCTTTCAACTATTTTCTGTTAGATGTCTATACTCAGAACTTCTTTGTGTTGCCTTATCTCAATTTTCAATCAGTTTTGTGCTCGCGTCTCAAGCAGACGAACGAAAGTTAATTGTGGTGAAATTAAAATTAAAATTACTACACTAAAAATCAGTTTTATCACTGAGAAGTATTTTTTTTCTAAGAGAATGTAAAGTTTTCGTTCATAAAAAATAGAATTTGACTATAGGTCACATATACTATTCTATGCAAAAAACTGTGGACGCCATATATGGCTCTATATGCAGTAACGCGTGCATGTTTATATTCTATGTACATATGCATTATTAGCATATTAGCTTAACAATTGCACTTGTTTTCTTTTAGAAATGAATGCACAATTATTTTACGGTAGTTTATAGAATTTAGACTTTATAGAATTCAATTGAGCTCAAGAAAATGGTATAAGAAAATATTTTTTCACATGATTGATATGTGCGTAGTGAATTCATGGATTCTATGGCGTCGTAAGTCAGATCAATATATGCCACTCTTCGATTTCAAGCTTTTAATAGCTGAGCACCTGTGCAAGGCAGGAAAAGTAAAGAAGCGCGGACGACCTGCGATGACTCCAACTTCATCCCCGTGTACAAGTAGGGAAGGTACTCCTACTACCAGCAAAAGACGAAAGCACCAGGAAATTCCATTGAATTCTGTTCGGGAGGACCATATTGGGCATTTTCCCACCTGGAAAAAGCAAAGGCAACTCTGCAAAAACGATTGTTCTTTCCGCTCATACACCTTTTGTGAGAAATGCAACGTATTTCTATGCTACAAAGCCAAAAGAAACTGTAACTGAAGTAATGTATACATGCATACAAAGCCATATATGGCAAACTCTGGAATCAGCTGAATGCATACAAAGCCATATATGGCCCCATTTCCCCCACCCCAAACTATGCCCCCCAAAAAAAAAAAAAGTCCAAATATATATTATTTTGGCCTAAATAAACAAATAATTACATTCAAAAAATTTTTTCCTTTATTATTTCTATGCTCATGCAGTAGAGGGTTAAAAAAAATCTAAAGTCATCCATTGAAATGTACTTTTGTAGTGTATGTAATCATAAACTAAATAAAAGGAACAAAAAAAACATGGTTCCTTTTAAAAATATTCAATATTAATTTTTATGCATAGATTTTAAATAAAATCTAAAATCATCCATTGAAATGTACTTTTGTATTTTATGTAATCATAAACTAAATAAAAGGAACAAAAAAAACATGGTTCCTTTTAAAAATATTCAATATTAATTTTCATGCATAGATTTTAAATAAAATCTAAAATCATCCATTGAAATGTACTTTTGTAGTGTATGTAATCATAAACCAACTAAAAGAAACAAAAAAACATGGTTCCTTTTAAAACATTTAATATTAATTTTTAAGCATAGATATTGAAAAAAATTTAAAGTCATTTATTGAAATGTACTTTTGTAGTGTATGTAATCATTGAATAACTAAAAGAAACAAAAAAAAACGTGGTTTCTTTTAAAAAATATTAAATTTAATTTTCACACATAGATTTAAAAAAATCTAAAGTCATCCATTGAAATGTACTTTTGTAGTGTATGTAATCATAAACTAAATAAAAGGAACAAAAAAAACATGGTTCCTTTTAAAAATTTGCAATATAACTTTTTTTGCATAGATTTTAAATAAAATCTAAAATCATCCATTGAAATGTACTTTTGTAGTGTATGTAATCATAAACTAAAAGAAGAAACAAAAAAAACCTGGTTTCTTTTCAAATATATTAAATTTAATTTTCATACATAGATTTAAATAAATCTAAAGCCATCCATTCAAACTTACTTTTATAGTGTATTTAATCATAAACTAACTAAAAGAAATAAAAAAACATGGTTCCTCTTAATAATATTCAATATGAATTTTTATGCATAGATTTAAAAAAAAATCCAAAGTCATCCATTGAAATGTACTTTTGTGGTTTAGGTAATCATAAACTAAATAAAAGAAACAAAAAAAAACGTGGTTTCTTTTAAAATATATTAAAATTAATTTTCATACATAGATTTAACCCTCTACCGCATACAAAGCCATATATGGCTTCTTACTTTCAATAATTTTTTTTTGCAATAAAACGGTACATATACTAAACCGTTTGTTATAACTTATTCTCTTTCAACTATTTTCTGTTAGATGTCTATACTCAGAACTTCTTTGTGTTGCCTTATCTCAATTTTCAATCAGTTTTGTGCTCGCGTCTCAAGCAGACGAACGAAAGTGAATTGTGGTGAAATTAAAATTAAAATTACTACACTAAAAATCAGTTTTATCACTGAGAAGTATTTTTTTTCTAAGAGAATGTAAAGTTTTCGTTCATAAAAAATAGAATTTGACTATAGGTGAGCATCACATATACTATTCTATGCAAAAAACTGTGGACGCCATATATGGCTCTATATGCAGTAACGCGTGCATGTTTATATTCTATGTACATATGCATTATTAGCATATTAGCTTAACAATTGCACTTGTTTTCTTTTAGAAATGAATGCACAATTATTTTACGGTAGTTTATAGAATTTAGACTTTATAGAATTCAATTGAGCTCAAGAAAATGGTATAAGAAAATATTTTTTCACATGATTGATATGTGCGTAGTGAATTCATGGATTCTATGGCGTCGTAAGTCAGATCAATATATGCCACTCTTCGATTTCAAGCTTTTAATAGCTGAGCACCTGTGCAAGGCAGGAAAAGTAAAGAAGCGCGGACGACCTGCGATGACTCCAACTTCATCCCCGTGTACAAGTAGGGAAGGTACTCCTACTACCAGCAAAAGAAGAAAGCACCAGGAAATTCCATTGAATTCTGTTCGGGAGGACCATATTGGGCATTTTCCCACCTGGAAAAAGCAAAGGCAACTCTGCAAAAACGATTGTTCTTTCCGCTCATACACCTTTTGTGAGAAATGCAACGTATTTCTATGCTACAAAGCCAAAAGAAACTGTAACTGAAGTAATGTATACATGCATACAAAGCCATATATGGCAAACTCTGGAATCAGCTGAATGCATACAAAGCCATATATGGCCCCATTTCCCCCACCCCAAACTATGCCCCCCAAAAAAAAAAAAGTCCAAATATATATTATTTTGGCCTAAATAAACAAATAATTACATTCAAAAAATTTTTTCCTTTATTATTTCTATGCTCATGCAGTAGAGGGTTAAAAAAAATCTAAAGTCATCCATTGAAATGTACTTTTGTAGTGTATGTAATCATAAACTAAATAAAAGGAACAAAAAAAACATGGTTCCTTTTAAAAATATTCAATATTAATTTTTATGCATAGATTTTAAATAAACTCTAAAATCATCCATTGAAATGTACTTTTGTATTTTATGTAATCATAAACTAAATAAAAGGAACAAAAAAAACATGGTTCCTTTTAAAAATATTCAATATTAATTTTCATGCATAGATTTTAAATAAAATCTAAAATCATCCATTGAAATGTACTTTTGTAGTGTATGTAATCATAAACCAACTAAAAGAAACAAAAAACCAGTAAGGGCGGTATAGTCGAGTATACTCGACAATATAATACCCTGCACACATGGTAGGCGTTGCCACACCCTCAATCTACAAAAACATATTGATCTGACGTCGCCTATTCAAATAGTGTTCAAAATATCAAGAAAATCGGTCAAAAAATGTGGATTTTACAAAAAATTTAAGTTTGTAGGCCTCTGAGGGGTAGCCATTAAAGAGAGGGGAAATTTGTGGTATGCAGTTTTTAAGATGTATTATCACTGAGCTTGTATACAAAATTTCAGGTTCATACCTTTGTTAGTTTTGGAGATACAGCAAATTTAAGAAAAGAACTGGGGGAGGGGAAATGAAGAGGAGGGGGAAAATTTGTGGTATGCAGTTTTGTAGAGCTACTTATACTGAGACTACATACCGACTTTCATTTTTCTATCTCTTTGAATGTTCGAGTTATAGCATTTTAAAAAAGTGGGTGGTGCTGGATGGGCGGGAAGGAGTGGGCGTGGCACAAAACCGTTCAAACTTGATCTGCTGCCGAGCATCACGAGTCTACCCACCAAATTTCAAGTCTCTAGCTATTATAGTTTCTGAGAACCATTGGTGAATACGGACGGACAGACGGACGGACGGACGGACGGACGGACAGACGGACGGACATGGCTTAATCAATTTCTCTTGTCGTCCTGATCAAGAATATATATACTTTATAGGGTCCCCCTGCCCTCCTTCTGTGCGTTACATACATTTCGCTCAAACAAACACAATATACCCTGATACACAGTATGTGTACAGGGTATAAACATGGTTCCTTTTAAAACATTTAATATTAATTTTTAAGCATAGATATTGAAAAAAATTTAAAGTCATTTATTGAAATGTACTTTTGTAGTGTATGTAATCATTGAATAACTAAAAGAAACAAAAAAAAACGTGGTTTCTTTTCAAATATATTAAATTTAATTTTCATACATAGATTTAAATAAATCTAAAGCCATCCATTCAAACTTACTTTTATAGTGTATTTAATCATAAACTAACTAAAAGAAATAAAAAAACATGGTTCCTCTTAATAATATTCAATATGAATTTTTATGCATAGATTTAAAAAAAAATCCAAAGTCATCCATTGAAATGTACTTTTGTGGTTTAGGTAATCATAAACTAAATAAAAGAAACAAAAAAAAACGTGGTTTCTTTTAAAATATATTAAAATTAATTTTCATACATAGATTTAACCCTCTACCGCATACAAAGCCATATATGGCTTCTTACTTTCAATAATTTTTTTTTGCAATAAAACGGTACATATACTAAACCGTTTGTTATAACTTATTCTCTTTCAACTATTTTCTGTTAGATGTCTATACTCAGAACTTCTTTGTGTTGCCTTATCTCAATTTTCAATCAGTTTTGTGCTCGCGTCTCAAGCAGACGAACGAAAGTGAATTGTGGTGAAATTAAAATTAAAATTACTACACTAAAAATCATTTTTATCACTGAGAAGTATTTTTTTTTCTAAGAGAATGTAAAGTTTTCGTTCATAAAAAATAGAATTTGACTATAGGTGAGCATCACATATACTATTCTATGCAAAAAACTGTGGACGCCATATATGGCTCTATATGCAGTAACGCGTGCATGTTTATATTCTATGTACATATGCATTATTAGCATATTAGCTTAACAATTGCACTTGTTTTCTTTTAGAAATGAATGCACAATTATTTTACGGTAGTTTATAGAATTTAGACTTTATAGAATTCAATTGAGCTCAAGAAAATGGTATAAGAAAATATTTTTTCACATGATTGATATGTGCGTAGTGAATTCATGGATTCTATGGCGTCGTAAGTCAGATCAATATATGCCACTCTTCGATTTCAAGCTTTTAATAGCTGAGCACCTGTGCAAGGCAGGAAAAGTAAAGAAGCGCGGACGACCTGCGATGACTCCAACTTCATCCCCGTGTACAAGTAGGGAAGGTACTCCTACTACCAGCAAAAGACGAAAGCACCAGGAAATTCCATTGAATTCTGTTCGGGAGGACCATATTGGGCATTTTCCCACCTGGAAAAAGCAAAGGCAACTCTGCAAAAACGATTGTTCTTTCCGCTCATACACCTTTTGTGAGAAATGCAACGTATTTCTATGCTACAAAGCCAAAAGAAACTGTAACTGAAGTAATGTATACATGCATACAAAGCCATATATGGCAAACTCTGGAATCAGCTGAATGCATACAAAGCCATATATGGCCCCATTTCCCCCACCCCAAACTATGCCCCCCAAAAAAAAAAAAAGTCCAAATATATATTATTTTGGCCTAAATAAACAAATAATTACATTCAAAAAATTTTTTCCTTTATTATTTCTATGCTCATGCAGTAGAGGGTTAAAAAAAATCTAAAGTCATCCATTGAAATGTACTTTTGTAGTGTATGTAATCATAAACTAAATAAAAGGAACAAAAAAACATGGTTCCTTTTAAAAATATGCAATATAACTTTTTATGCATAGATTTTAAATAAAATCTAAAATCATCCATTGAAATGTACTTTTGCAGTGTATGTAATCATAAACTAAATAAAAGAAACAAAAAAACATGGTTTCTTTTAAAATATATTAAATTTAATTTTCATACATAGATTTAAAAAAATCTAAAGTCATCCATTGAAATGTACTTTTGTAGTGTATATAATCATAAACTAAATAAAAGGAACAAAAAAAAACATGGTTCCTTTTAAAAATATGCAATATAACTTTTTATGCATAGATTTTAAATAAAATCTAAAATCATCCATTGAAATGTACTTTTGTAGTTTATGTAATCATAAACTAAATAAAAGGAACAAAAAAAACATGGTTCCTTTTAAAAATATGCTAAACTAAATAAAAGAAACAAAAAAACATGGTTTCTTTTAAAATATATTAAATTTAATTTTCATACATATATTTAAAAAAATCTAAAGTCATCCATTGAAATGTACATTTGTAGTGTATGTAATCATAAACTAAATAAAAGGAACAAAAAAACATGGTTCCTTTTAAAAATATGCAATATAACTTTTTATGCATAGATTTTAAATAAAATCTAAAATCATCCATTGAAATGTACTTTTGTAGTGTATGTAATCATAAACCAACTAAAAGAAACAAAAAAACATGGTTCCTTTTAAAACATTTAATATTAATTTTTATGCATAGATATTGAATAAAATCTAAAGTCATCCATTGAAATGTACTTTTGTAGTGTATGTAATCATAAACTAAATAAAAGGAACAAAAAAAACATGGTTCCTTTTAAAAATATTCAATATTAATTTTTATGCATAGATTTTAAATAAAATCTAAAATCATCCATTGAAATGTACTTTTGTATTTTATGTAATCATAAACTAAATAAAAGGAACAAAAAAAACATGGTTCCTTTTAAAAATATTCAATATTAATTTTCATGCATAGATTTTAAATAAAATCTAAAATCATCCATTGAAATGTACTTTTGTAGTGTATGTAATCATAAACCAAATAAAAGGAACAAAAAAAACATGGTTCCTTTTAAAAATATTCAATATTAATTTTTATGCATAGATTTTAAATAAAATCTAAAATCATCCATTGAAATGTACTTTTGTAGTTTATGTAATCATAAACTAAATAAAAGGAACAAAAAAAACATGGTTGCTTTTAAAAATATGCAATATAACTTTTTATGCATAGATTTTAAATAAAATCTAAAATCATCCATTGAAATGTACTTTTGTATTTTATGTAATCATAAACTAAAAGAAGAAACAAAAAAAACCTGGTTTCTTTTCAAATATATTAAATTTAATTTCCATACATAGATTTAAAAAAATCTAAAGCCATCCATTGAAACTTACTTTTATAGTGTATTTAATCATAAACTAACTAAAAGAAATAAAAAAACATGGTTCCTCTTAATAATATTCAATATGAATTTTTATGCATAGATTTAAAAAAAAATCCAAAGTCATCCATTGAAATGTACTTTTGTGGTTCAGGTAATCATAAACTAAATAAAAGAAACAAAAAAAAACGTGGTTTCTTTTAAAATCTATTACAATTAATTTTCATACATAGATTTAAAAAAAATCTAAAGTCATCCATTGAAATGTACTTTTGTAGTGTATGTAATCATAAACTAAATAAAAGGAACAAAAAAACATGGTTCCTTTTAAAAATATGCAATATAACTTTTTATGCATAGATTTTAAATAAAATCTAAAATCATCCATTGAAATGTACTTTTGTAGTGTATGTAATCATACACTAAATAAAAGAAACAAAAAAACATGGTTTCTTTTAAAATATATTAAATTTAATTTTCATACATAGATTTAAAAAAATCTAAAGTCATCCATTGAAATGTACTTTTGTAGTGTATGTAATCATAAACTAAATAAAAGGAACAAAAAAAAACATGGTTCCTTTTAAAAATATGCAATATAACTTTTTATGCATAGATTTAAAATAAAATCTAAGATCATCCATTGAAATGTACTTTTGTAGTGTATGTAATCATAAACTAAATAAAAGAAACAAAAAAACATGGTTTCTTTTAAAATATATTAAATTTAATTTTCATACATAGATTTAAAAAAATCTAAAGCCATCCATTGAAACTTACTTTTATAGTGTATTTAATCATAAACTAACTAAAAGAAAAAAAAAACATGGTTCCTTTTAAAAATATGCAATATAACTTTTTATATTATTCAATATGAATTTTTATGCATAGATTTAAAAAAAAATCAAAAGTCATCCATTGAAATGTACTTTTGTGGTGTAGGTAATCATAAACTAAATAAAAGAAACAAAAAAACATGGTTTCTTTTAAAATATATTAAATTTAATTTTCATACATATATTTAAAAAAATCTAAAGTCATCCATTGAAATGTACATTTGTAGTGTATGTAATCATAAACTAAATAAAAGGAACAAAAAAACATGGTTCCTTTTAAAAATATGCAATATAACTTTTTATGCATAGATTTTAAATAAAATCTAAAATCATCCATTGAAATGTACTTTTGTATTTTATGTAATCATAAACTAAATAAAAGGAACAAAAAAAACATGGTTCCTTTTAAAAATATTCAATATTAATTTTCATGCATAGATTTTAAATAAAATCTAAAATCATCCATTGAAATGTACTTTTGTAGTGTATGTAATCATAAACCAACTAAAAGAAACAAAAAAACATGGTTCCTTTTAAAACATTTAATATTAATTTTTAAGCATAGATATTGAAAAAAATTTAAAGTCATTTATTGAAATGTACTTTTGTAGTGTATGTAATCATTGAATAACTAAAAGAAACAAAAAAAAACGTGGTTTCTTTTAAAAAATATTAAATTTAATTTTCACACATAGATTTAAAAAAATCTAAAGTCATCCATTGAAATGTACTTTTGTAGTGTATGTAATCATAAACTAAATAAAAGGAACAAAAAAAACATGGTTCCTTTTAAAAATTTGCAATATAACTTTTTTTGCATAGATTTTAAATAAAATCTAAAATCATCCATTGAAATGTACTTTTGTAGTGTATGTAATCATAAACTAAAAGAAGAAACAAAAAAAACCTGGTTTCTTTTCAAATATATTAAATTTAATTTTCATACATAGATTTAAATAAATCTAAAGCCATCCATTCAAACTTACTTTTATAGTGTATTTAATCATAAACTAACTAAAAGAAATAAAAAAACATGGTTCCTCTTAATAATATTCAATATGAATTTTTATGCATAGATTTAAAAAAAAATCCAAAGTCATCCATTGAAATGTACTTTTGTGGTTTAGGTAATCATAAACTAAATAAAAGAAACAAAAAAAAAAAACGTGGTTTCTTTTAAAATATATTAAAATTAATTTTCATACATAGATTTAAAAAAAATCTAAAGTCATCCATTGAAATGTACTTTTGTAGTGTATGTAATCATAAACTAAATAAAAGGAACAAAAAAACATGGTTCCTTTTAAAAATATGCAATATAACTTTTTATGCATAGATTTTAAATAAAATCTAAAATCATCCATTGAAATGTACTTTTGCAGTGTATGTAATCATAAACTAAATAAAAGAAACAAAAAAACATGGTTTCTTTTAAAATATATTAAATTTAATTTAATCTAAAGTCATCCATTGAAATGTACTTTTGTAGTGTATATAATCATAAACTAAATAAAAGGAACAAAAAAAACATGGTTCCTTTTAAAAATATGCAATATAACTTTTTATTTTAAATAAAATCTAAAATCATCCATTGAAATGTACTTTTGTAGGGTATGTAATCATAAACTAAAAAAAGAAACAAAAAAAACCTGGTTTCTTTTCAAATATATTAAATTTAATTTTCATACATAGATTTAAAAAAATCTAAAGCCATCCATTGAAATGTACTTTTGTAGTGTATGTAATCATAAACTAAATAAAAGGAACAAAAAAAAACATGGTTCCTTTTAAAAATATTCAATATTAATTTGTATGCATAGATTTTAAATAAAATCTAAAATCATCCATTGAAATGTACTTGTGTAGTGTATGTTATCATAAACTAACTAAACTAAACATAAAATCATGGTTCCTTTAAAAATACATTTTAAAATATATTAAATTTAATTTTCATACATAGATTTAAAAAAATCTAAAGTCGTCCATTGAAATGTACTTCTGTAGTGTATGTAATCATAAACTAAATAAAAGGAACAAAAAAAACATGGTTCCTTTTAAAAATATTCAATATAACTTTTTATGCATAGATTTTAAATAAAATCTAAAATCATCCATTGAAATGTACTTTTGTAGTGTATGTAATCATACACTAAATAAAAGAAACAAAAAAACATGGTTTCTTTTAAAATATATTAAATTTAATTTTCATACATAGATTTAAAAAAATCTAAAGTCATCCATTGAAATGTACTTTTGTAGTGTATGTAATCATAAACTAAATAAAAGGAACAAAAAAAACATGGTTCCTTTTAAAAATATGCAATATAACTTTTTATGCATGGATTTAAATAAAATCTAAAATCATCCATTGAAATGTACTTTTGTAGTGTATGTAATCATAAACTAAATAAAAGAAACAAAAAAACATGGTTTCTTTTAAAATATATTAAATTTAATTTTCATACATAGATTTAAAAAAATCTAAAGCCATCCATTGAAACTTACTTTTATAGTGTATTTAATCATAAACTAACTAAAAGAAAAAAAAAAACATGGTTCCTTTTAAAAATATGCAATATAACTTTTTATATTATTCA
This sequence comes from Phortica okadai, assembly GCA_034638295.1. Classification (NCBI taxonomy): domain Eukaryota; kingdom Metazoa; phylum Arthropoda; class Insecta; order Diptera; family Drosophilidae; genus Phortica; species Phortica okadai. The sequence continues at coordinate 226,892 of CM067853.1, forward strand.
ATATGAATTTTTATGCATAGATTTAAAAAAAAATCAAAAGTCATCCATTGAAATGTACTTTTGTGGTGTAGGTAATCATAAACTAAATAAAAGAAACAAAAAAACATGGTTTCTTTTAAAATATATTAAATTTAATTTTCATACATATATTTAAAAAAATCTAAAGTCATCCATTGAAATGTACATTTGTAGTGTATGTAATCATAAACTAAATAAAAGGAACAAAAAAACATGGTTGCTTTTAAAAATATGCAATATAACTTTTTATGCATAGATTTAAAAAAAATCCAAAGTCATCCATTGAAATGTACTTTTGTGGTTTAGGTATTCATAAACTAAATAAAAGAAACAAAAAAAAAAACGTGGTTTCTTTTAAAATATATTAAAATTAATTTTCATACATAGATTTAAAAAAAATCTAAAGTCATCCATTGAAATGTACTTTTGTAGTGTATGTAATCATAAACTAAATAAAAGGAACAAAAAAACATGGTTCCTTTTAAAAATATGCAATATAACTTTTTATGCATAGATTTTAAATAAAATCTAAAATCATCCATTGAAATGTACTTGTGTAGTGTATGTTATCATAAACTAACTAAACTAAACATAAAATCATGATTCCTTTAAAAATACATTTTAAAATATATTAAATTTAATTTTCATACATAGATTTAAAAAAATCTAAAGTCGTCCATTGAAATGTACTTTTGTAGTGTATGTAATCATAAACTAAATAAAAGGAACAAAAAAAACATGGTTCCTTTTAAAATTATTCAATATGAATTTTTATGCATAGATTTTAAATAAAATCTAAAATCATCCATTGAAATATACTTGTGTAGGGTATGTAATCATAAACCAACTAAAAGAAACAAAAAAACATGGTTCCTTTTAAAACATTTAATATTAATTTTTATGCATAGATATTGAATAAAATGTAAAGTCATCCATTGAAATGTACTTTTGTAGTGTATGTAATCATAAACTAAATAAAAGGAACAAAAAAAACATGGTTCCTTTTAAAAATATTCAATATTAATTTTTATGCATAGATTTTAAATAAAATCTAAAATCATTCATTGAAATGTACTTTTGTAGTGTATGTAATCATAAACTAAAAGAAGAAACAAAAAAAACCTGGTTTCTTTTCAAATATATTAAATTTAATTTTCATACATAGATTTAAAAAAACCTAAAGCCATCCATTGAAACTTACTTTTATAGTGTATTTAATCATAAACTAACTAAAAGAAATAAAAAAACATGGTTCCTCTTAATAATATTCAATATGAATTTTTATGCATAGATTTAAAAAAAAATCCAAAGTCATCCATTGAAATGTACTTTTGTGGTTTATGTAATCATAAACTAAATAAAAGAAACAAAAAAAAACGTGGTTTCTTTTAAAATATATTAAATTTAATTTTCATACATAGATTTAAAAAAAATCTAAAGTCATCCATTGAAATGTACTTTTGTAGTGTATGTAATCATAAACTAAATAAAAGGAACAAAAAAACATGGTTCCTTTTAAAAATATGCAATATAACTTTTTATGCATAGATTTTAAATAAAATCTAAAATCATCCATTGAAATGTACTTGTGTAGTGTATGTTATCATAAACTAACTAAACTAAACATAAAATCATGATTCCTTTAAAAATACATTTTAAAATATATTAAATTTAATTTTCATACATAGATTTAAAAAAATCTAAAGTCGTCCATTGAAATGTACTTTTGTAGTGTATGTAATCATAAACTAAATAAAAGGAACAAAAAAAACATGGTTCCTTTTAAAAATATTCAATATGAATTTTTATGCATAGATTTTAAATAAAATCTAAAATCATCCATTGAAATATACTTGTGTAGGGTATGTAATCATAAACCAACTAAAAGAAACAAAAAAACATGGTTCCTTTTAAAACATTTAATATTAATTTTTATGCATAGATATTGAATAAAATGTAAAGTCATCCATTGAAATGTACTTTTGTAGTGTATGTAATCATAAACTAAATAAAAGGAACAAAAAAAACATGGTTCCTTTTAAAAATATTCAATATGAATTTTTATGCATAGATTTTAAATAAAATCTAAAATCATCCATTGAAATATACTTGTGTAGGGTATGTAATCATAAACCAACTAAAAGAAACAAAAAAACATGGTTCCTTTTAAAACATTTAATATTAATTTTTATGCATAGATATTGAATAAAATGTAAAGTCATCCATTGAAATGTACTTTTGTAGTGTATGTAATCATAAACTAAATAAAAGGAACAAAAAAACATGGTTCCTTTTAAAAATATGCAATATAACTTTTTATGCATAGATTTTAAATAAAATCTAAAATCATCCATTGAAATGTACTTTTGTAGTGTATGTAATCATAAACTAAAAAGAGAAACAAAAGAAACCTGGTTTCTTTTCAAATATATTAAATTTAATTTTCATACATAGATTTAAAAAAATCTAAAGTCATCCATTGAAATGTACTTTTGTAGTGTATGTAATCTTAAACTAAATAAAAGGAACAAAAAAAAACATGGTTCCTTTTAAAAATATTCAATATTAATTTGTATGCATAGATTTTAAATAAAATCTAAAATCATCCATTGAAATGTACTTGTGTAGTGTATGTTATCATAAACTATCTAAACTAAACATAAAATCATGGTTCCTTTAAAAATACATTTTAAAATATATTAAATTTAATTTTCATACATAGATTTAAAAAAATCTAAAGTCGTCCATTGAAATGTACTTTTGTAGTGTATGTAATCATAAACTAAATAAAAGGAACAAAAAAAACATGGTTCCTTTTAAAAATATTCAATATGAATTTTTATGCATAGATTTTAAATAAAATCTAAAATCATCCATTGAAATACACTTGTGTAGTGTATGTAATCATAAACCAACTAAAACTAACAAAAAAACATGGTTCCTTTTAAAACATTTAATATTAATTTTTATGCATAGATATTGAATAAAATCTAAAGTCATCCATTGAAATGTACTTTTGTAGTGTATGTAATCATAAACTAAATAAAAGGAACAAAAAAAACATGGTTCCTTTTAAAAATATTCAATATTAATTTTTATGCATAGATTTTAAATAAAATCTAAAATCATCCATTGAAATGTACTTTTGTAGATTATGTAATCATAAACTAAATAAAAGGAACAAAAAAAACATGGTTCCTTTTAAAAATATTCAATATTAATTTTTATGCATAGATTTTAAATAAAATCTAAAATCATCCATTGAAATGTACTTTTATAGTGTATTTAATCATAAACTAACTAAAAGAAATAAAAAAAATCGCGTGCAACACAGTACACGTGTTTGAAGTGAAACTTTCTTTAAAATAAACAAATAACCTGTAATGGCGCTATATTCGATCTTGTTATGTCCATTTTCGGGATTCTCTTTATCTTAATATCTAATATACGAAGTTTCATTGTTTTAGCTCATTGCATCCTGAGATATGTAAAATTATCTATTTTGGCTATAAGTAGGCGTTGCCATGCCCAATTTTTAAACAAAATAGTTTTTATGTCTCTCTAAGACAAAAAGTGTGAAGTTTCAAGTCAATTGAAAATTGAAAAAAACAAAATACGTTTTCATTGCAATGCCGTAAATTTGTTTTTTTTCCTCTCATCAATGATTTATGGTAATAATATTGGAGGATCTGTGCAATATTTCAGATCGATGATTTCAAAATAAAACAATAAAAAAGGAAAATATATTATAGATATTTCCACACTCTTGCAAAATCTCTGACAATTTTCTCAGATTTTATTATATTTAGCCTTCTTTTGAGTTGTGAGAAATAATTATTTACCAAGAAATAAACTTTTTGGTTTCCCCATTAATATTCATTAATAAATCTGCGTTTAAAAAATCCTTCCCAAATCAACCAAATTTTTTTAGCTGGAAAACCATTAGCCTCGCCAATCTGCTTGTATCAAGTTTCGAAGATTGAGAAGTACATTCGAATTAAATTGTTGAAATAATTCCAAAGTTATAATTAATGTGAAGTTGTGTTTGAAATGCTTAAAAAAAACTCGTAAAAATAGTACATTTTATGAAAATAAGTATGTACCAACCCTGTTATTTGGACAAGTTGGAATGTGTTCATTTTTGAATGCATAAATGCGAAGAAGAAGAATTAATTCAAATGTGCAGAGTGTCTCCCGAAGAACAGAGTCAAGTTAACTACCAATGCTCCAATGTGTGGAATATACTTGACTTTATTGATTGCATATGTAATTTATTATTAGTGTTCACTTTCGGAATATTGTAAATTTCTAAATTAATTGTTTTCATTTACTTATCACAGCAATGGAAAGAGTATGATTGTCAATTGCAAAATTTAACATAATTGTGAGGACGCGAATTGTAGATGAATTCGTGGCTCATATGTTATGAAGCTGATAAGCGACGTTGTTTAGCCACGCTAAGTAGAGGGCAACAACGAACACAATGTATAAGTTCAGACAGTGCCATAAGTAGCAACAACCACACTGTGCTTGCTTACGCCGAAAATAGCAACAACAAGAGTTGTTATAATATTTGGAGTACACATGCCAGGTTAGTTGTTGTTGCATATGCGCCAGATGGCGAAAGTGACGGTTGAAGAGGAATGCCAAAATTACAACTAAGCATGTTGTTGTTGTTATTTTTTTTATGACTACTAAGTTTATGACTACAGACTATCATTCTATATTCTATTTCATTCTTTCGCAGGCTACATCATATATATGTATAGTCTGTCTCTTTTCATGTCGTTTCATCGAGTTTCAAATCGCACCCATTCTAAAGAAGTTTCACTTCAAAAACATGGTTCCTCTTAATAATATTATATATGAATTTTTATGCATAGATTTAAAAAAAAATCAAAAGTCATCCATTGAAATGTACTTTTGTGGTGTAGGTAATCATAAACTAAATAAAAGAAACAAAAAAACATGGTTTCTTTTAAAATATATTAAATTTAATTTTCATACATAGATTTAAAAAAATCTAAAGTCATCCATTGAAATGTACTTTTGTAGTGTATGTAATCATAAACTAAATAAAACGAACAAAAAAAAACATGGTTCCTTTTAAAAATATTCAATATTAATTTGTATGCATAGATTTTAAATAAAATCTAAAATCATCCATTGAAATGTACTTGTGTAGTGTATGTTATCATAAACTAACTAAACTAAACAAAAAATCATGGTTCCTTTAAAAAATATTCAATATTAATTTTTATGCATAGATTTTAAAAAAACTTTAAAGTACTTCATTGAAATGTACTTTTGTACTGTATGTAATCATAAACTAAATAAAAGGAACAAAAAAAACATGGTTCCTTTTAAAAATATGCAATAAAACTTTTTATGCATAGATTTTAAATAAAATCTAAAATCATCCATTGAAATGTACTTTTGTAGTGTATGTAATCATAAACTAAAAAAAGAAACAAAAAAAACCTGGTTTCTTTTCAAATATATTAAATTAAATTTTCATACATAGATTTAAAAAAATCTAAAGCCATCCATTGAAATTTACTTTTGTAGTGTATGTAATCATAAACTAAATAAAAGGAACAAAAAAAAACATAGTTCCTTTTAAAAATATTCAATATTAATTTGTATGCATAGATTTTAAATAAAATCTAAAATCATCCATTGAAACTTACTTTTATAGTGTATTTAATCATAAACTAACTAAAAGAAATAAAAAAACATGGTTCCTCTTAATAATATTCAATATGAATTTTTATGCATAGATTTAAAAAAAAATCAAAAGTCATCCATTGAAATGTACTTTTGTAGTTTATGTAATCATAAACTAAATAAAAGGAACAAAAAAAACATGGTTCCTTTTAAAAATATGCAATATTAATTTTTATGCATAGATTTTAAATAAAATCTAAAATCATCCATTGAAATGTACTTTTGTAGTTTATGTAATCATAAACTAAATAAAAGGAACAAAAAAAACATGGTTCCTTTTAAAAATATGCTAAACTAAATAAAAGAAACAAAAAAACATGGTTTCTTTTAAAATATATTAAATTTAATTTTCATACATAGATTTAAAAAAATCTAAAGTCATCCATTGAAATGTACTTTTGTAGTGTATGTAATCATAAACTAAATAAAAGAAACAAAAAAAACATGGTTCCTTTTAAAAATATGCAATATAACTTTTTATGCATAGATTTTAAATAAAATCTAAAATCATCCATTGAAATGTACTTTTGTAGTGTATGTAATCATAAACTAAATAAAAGAAACAAAAAAACACGGTTTCTTTTAAAATATATTTAATTTAATTTTCATACATAGATTTAAAAAAATCTAAAGCCATCCATTGAAACTTACTTTTATAATGTATTTAATCATAAACTAACTAAAAGAAATAAAAAAACATGGTTCCTCTTAATAATATTCAATATGAATTTTTATGCATAGATTTAAAAAAAAATCAAAAGTCATCCATTGAAATGTACTTTTGTGGTGTAGGTAATCATAAACTAAATAAAAGAAACAAAAAAACATGGTTTCTTTTAAAATATATTAAATTTAATTTTCATACATAGATTTAAAAAAATCTAAAGTCATCCATTGAAATGTACATTTGTAGTGTATGTAATCATAAGCTAAATAAAAGGAACAAAAAAACATGGTTCCTTTTAAAAATATGCAATATAACTTTTTATGCATAGATTTTAAATAAAATCTAAAATCATCCATTGAAATGTACTTTTGTAGTGTATGTAATCATAAACCAACTAAAAGAAACAAAAAAACATGGTTCCTTTTAAAACATTTAATATTAATTTTTATGCATAGATATTGAATAAAATCTAAAGTCATCCATTGAAATGTACTTTTGTAGTGTATGTAATCATAAACCAAATAAAAGGAACAAAAAAAACATGGTTCCTTTTAAAAATATTCAATATTAATTTGTATGCATTCTAAATAAAATCTAAAATCATCCATTGAAATGTACTTTTGTAGTGTATGTAATCATAAACCAACTAAAATAAACAAAAAAACATGGTTCATTTTAAAATATATTAAATTTAATTTTCATACATAGATTTAAAAAAATCTAAAGTCATCCATTGAAATGTACTTTTGTAGTGTATGTAATCATAAACTAAATAAAAGGAACCAAAAAAACATGGTTCCTTTTAAAAATATTCAATATTAATTTTTATGCATAGATTTTAAATAAAATCTAAAATCATCCATTGAAATGTACTTGTGTAGTGTATGTAATCATAAACCAACTAAAAGAAACAAAAAAACATGGTTCCTTTTAAAACATTTAATATTAATTTTTAAGCATAGATATTGAAAAAAAATTAAAGTCATTTATTGAAATGTACTTTTGTAGTGTATGTAATCATAGAATAACTAAAAGAAACAAAAAACAACGTGGTTTCTTTTAAAAAATATTAAATTTAATTTTCATACATAGATTTAAAAAAATCTAAAGTCATCCATTGAAATGTACTTTTGTAGTGTATGTAATCATAAACTAAATAAAAGGAACAAAAAAAACATGGTTCCTTTTAAAAATATGCAATATAACTTTTTTTGCATAGATTTTAAATAAAATCTAAAATCATCCATTGAAATGTACTTTGTAGTGTATGTAATCATAAACTAAAAAAAGAAACAAAAAAAACCTGGTTTCTTTTCAAATATATTAAATTTAATTTTCATACATAGATTTAAAAAATCTAAAGCCATCCATTGAAATTTAATTTTATAGTGTATTTGATCATAAACTAACTAAAAGAAATAAAGAAACATGGTTGCTCTTAATAATATTAAATATGAATTTTTATGCATAGATTTAAAAAAAAATCAAAAGTCATCCATTGAAATGTACTTTTGTGGTGTAGGTAATCATAAACTAAATAAAAGGAACAAAAAAACATGGTTTCTTTTAAAATATATTAAATTTAATTTTCATACATAGATTTAAAAAAATCTAAAGTCATCCATTGAAATGTACTTTTGTAGTGTATGTAATCATAAACTAAATAAAAGGAACAAAAAAAAACATGGTTCCTTTTAAAAATATTCAATATTAATTTGTATGCATAGATATTGAAAAAAATGTAAAGTCATTTATTGAAATGTACTTTTGTAGTGTATGTAATCATAAAATAACTAAAAGAAACAAAAAAAAACGTGGTTTCTTTTAAAATATATTAAATTTAATTTTTATACATAGATTTAAAAAAATCTAAAGCCATCCATTGAAATTTACTTTTATAGTGTATTTAATCATAAACTAACTAAAAGAAATAAAAAAAACATGGTTCCTCTTAATAATATTCAATATGAATTTTTATGCATAGATTTAAAAAAAAATCCAAAGTCATCCATTGAAATGTACTTTTGTGGTTTAGGTAATCATAAACTAAATAAAAGAAACAAAAAAAACGTGGTTTCTTTTAAAATATATTAAAATTAATTTTCATACATAGATTTAAAAAAATCTAAAGTCATCCATTGAAATGTACTTTTGTAGTGTATGTAATCATAAACTAAATAAAAGGAACAAAAAAAACATGTTTCCTTTTAAAAATATTCAATATTAATTTTTATGCATAGATTTTAAATAAAATCTAAAATCATCCATTCAAATGTACTTTTGTAGTGTATGTAATCATAAACTAAATAAAAGAAACAAAAAAACATGGTTTCTTTTAAAATATATTAAATTTAATTTTCATACATAGATTTAAAAAAATCTAAAGTCATCCATTGAAATGTACTTTTGTAGTGAATGTAATCATAAACTAAATAAAAGGAACAAAAAAAAACATGGTTCCTTTTAAAAATATTCAATATTAATTTGTATGCATAGATTTTAAATAAAATCTAAAATCATCCATTGAAATGTACTTGTGTAGTGTATGTTATCATAAACTAACTAAACTAAAGAAAAAATCATGGTTCCTTTAAAAAATATTCAATATTAATTTTTATGCATAGATTTTAAAAAAACTTTAAAGTACTTCATTGAAATGTACTTTTGTAGTGTATGTAATCATAAACTAAATAAAAGGAACAAAAAAAACATGGTTCCTTTTAAAAATATGCAATATAACTTTTTATGCATAGATTTTAAATAAAATCTAAAATCATCCATTGAAATGTACTTTTGTAGTTTATGTAATCATAAACTAAAAAAAGAAACAAAAAAACATGGTTCCTTTTAAAACATTTAATATTAATTTGAATGCATAGATTTTAAAAAAAACTTTAAATTACTTCATTGAAATGTACTTTTGTAGTGTATGTAATCATAAACTAAATAAAAGGAACAAAAAAAACATGGTTCCTTTTAAAAATATGCAATATAACTTTTTATGCATAGATTTTAAATAAAATCTAAAATCATCCATTGAAATGTACTTTTGTAGTTTATGTAATCATAAACTAAAAACAGAAACAAAAAAAACCTGGTTTCTTTTCAAATATATTAAATTTAATTTTCATACATAGATTTAAAAAAATCTAAAGCCATCCATTGAAATTTACTTTTGTAGTGTATGTAATCATAAACTAAATAAAAGGAACAAAAAAAAACATGGTTCCTTTTAAAAATATTCAATATTAATTTGTATGCATAGATTTTAAATAAAATCTAAAATCATCCATTGAAATGTACTTGTGTAGTGTATGTTATCATAAACTAACTAAACTAAACAAAAAATCATGGTTCCTTTAAAAAATATTCAATATTAATTTTTATGTATAGATTTTAAAAAAACTTTAAAGTACTTCATTGAAATGTACTTTTGTAGTATATGTAATCATGAACTAAATAAAAGGAACAAAAAAAAACATGGTTCCTTTTAAAAATATTCAATATTAATTTTTATGCATAGATTTTAAATAAACTCTAAAATCATCCATTGAAATATACTTGTGTAGTGTATGTAATCATAAACCAACTAAAAGAAACAAAAAAACATGGTTCCTTTTAAAACATTTAATATTAATTTTTATGCATAGATATTGAATAAAATCTAAAGTCATCCATTGAAATGTACTTTTGTAGTGTATGTAATCATAAACTAAATAAAAGGAACAAAAAAACATGGTTCCTTTTAAAAATATTCAATATTAATTTTTATGCATAGATTTTAAATAAAATCTAAAATCATCCATTGAAATGTACTTTTGTAGTTTATGTAATCATAAACTAAATAAAAGGAACAAAAAATATGGTTCCTTTTAAAAATATTCAATATTAATTTTTATGCATAGATTTTAAATAAAATCTAAAATCATCCATTGAAATGTACTTTTGTAGTGTATGTAATCATAAACTAAATAAAAGGAACAAAAAAAACATGGTTCCTTTTAAAAATATGCAATATAACTTTTTTTGCATAGATTTTAAATAAAATCTAAAATCATCCATTGAAATGTACTTTTGTAGTGTATGTAATCATAAACTAAAAGAAGAAACAAAAAAAAACCTGGTTTCTTTTCAAATATATTAAATTTAATTTTCATACATAGATTTAAAAAAATCTAAAGCCATCCATTGAAACTTACTTTTATAGTGTATTTAATCATAAACTAACTAAAAGAAATAAAAAAACATGGTTCCTCTTAATAATATTCAATATGAATTTTTATGCATAGATTTAAATAAAAATCAAAAGTCATCCATTGAAATGTACTTTTGTGGTGTAGGTAATCATAAACTAAATAAAAGAAACAAAAAAACATAGTTTATTTTAAAATATATTAAATTTAATTTTCATACATAGATTTAAAAAAATCTAAAGTCATCCATTGAAATGTACATTTGTAGTGTATGTAATCATAAACTAAATAAAAGGAACAAAAAAAAACATGGTTCCTTTTAAAAATATTCAATATTAATTTGTATGCATAGATTTTACATAAAATCTAAAATCATCCATTGAAATGTACTTGTGTAGTGTATGTTATCATAAACTAACTAAACTAAAGAAAAAATCATGGTTCCTTTAAAAAATATTCAATATTAATTTTTATGCATAGATTTTAAAAAAACTTTAAAGTACTTCATTGAAATGTACTTTTGTAGTGTATGTAATCATAAACTAAATAAAAGGAACAAAAAAAACATGGTTCCTTTTAAAAATATGCAATATAACTTTTTATGCATAGATTTTAAATAAAATCTAAAATCATCCATTGAAATGTACTTTTGTAGTGTATGTAATCATAAACTAAAAAAAGAAACAAAAAAAACTGGTTTCTTTTAAAACATTTAATATTAATTTTTATGCATAGATATTGAAAAAAATTTAAAGTCATTTATTGAAATGTACTTGTGTAGTGTATGTAATCATAAACTAAATAAAAGAAACAAAAAAACATGGTTCCTTTTAAAACATTTAATATTAATTTGAATGCATAGATTTTAAAAAAACTTTAAATTACTTCATTGAAATGTACTTTTGTAGTGTATGTAATCATAAACTAAATAAAAGGAACAAAAAAAACATGGTTCCTTTTAAAAATATGCAATATAACTTTTTATGCATAGATTTTAAATAAAATCTAAAATCATCCATTGAAATGTACTTTTGTAGTGTATGTAATAATAAACTAAAAAAAGAAACAAAAAAAACCTGGTTTCTTTTCAAATATATTAAATTTAATTTTCATACATAGATTTAAAAAAATCTAAAGCCATCCATTGAAATTTACTTTTGTAGTGTAAATAAAAGGAACAAAAAAAAAACATGGTTCCCTTTAAAAATATTCAATATTAATTTGTATGCATAGATTTTAAATAAAATCTAAAATCATCCACTGAAATGTACTTGTGTAGTGTATGTAATCATAAACCAACTAAAAGAAACAAAAAAACATGGTTCCTTTTAAAACATTTAATATTAATTTTTTATGCATAGATATTGAAAAAAATGTAGTCATTTATTGAAATGTACTTGTGTAGTGTATGTAATCATAAACCAACTAAAAGAAACAAAAAAACATGGTTCCTTTTAAAACATTTAATATTAATTTTTATGCAAAGATATTGAAAAAAATTTAAAGTCATTTATTGAAATGTACTTGTGTAGTGTATGTAATCATAAACCAACTAAAATAAACAAAAAAACATGGTTCCTTTTAAAATATATTAAATTTAATTTTCATACATAGATTTAAAAAAATCTAAAGTCATCCATTGAAATGTACTTGTGTAGTGTATGTAATCATAAACTAACTAAAAGAAACAAAAAAACATGGTTCCTTTTAAAACATTTAATATTAATTTGTATGCAAAGATATTGAAAAAAATTTAAAGTCATCCATTGAAATATACTTTTGTAGTGTATGTAATCATAAAATAACTAAAAGAAACAAAAAAAACGTGGTTTCTTTTAAAATATATTAAATTTAATTTTCATACATAGATTTAAAAAAATCTAAAGTCATCCATTGAAATGTACTTTTGTAGTGTATGTAATCATAAACTAAATAAAAGGAACAAAAAAACATGGTTGCTTTTAAAAATATGCAATATAACTTTTTATGCATAGATTTTAAATAAAATCTAAAATCATCCATTGAAATGTACTTTTGTAGTGTATGTTATTATAAACTTAAAAAAGAAACAAAAAAACCTGGTTGCTTTTCAAATATATTAAATTTAATTTTCATACATAGATTTAAAAAAAAATCTAAAGCCATCCATTGAAATTTACTTTTATAGTGTATGTAATCATAAACTAAATAAAAGGAACAAAAAAAAACATGGTTCGTTTTAAAAATATTCAATATTAATTTGTATGCATAGATTTTAAATAAAATCTAAAATCATCCATTGAAATGTACTTGTGTAGTGTATGTAATCATAAACCAACTAAAAGAAACAAAAAAACATGGTTCCTAAATAAACTAAATAAAAGGAACAAAAAAACATGGTTCCTTTTAAAAATATGCAATATTAATTTTTATGCATAGATTTTAAATAAAATCTAAAATCATCCATTGAAATGTACTTTTGTAGTTTATGTAATCATAAACTAAATAAAAGGAACAAAAAAAACATGGTTCCTTTTAAAAATATGCTAAACTAAATAAAAGAAACAAAAAAACATGGTTTCTTTTAAAATATATTAAATTTAATTTTCATACATAGATTTAAAAAAATCTAAAGTCATCCATTGAAATGTACTTTTGTAGTGTATGTAATCATAAACTAAATAAAAGAAACAAAAAAAACATGGTTCCTTTTAAAAATATGCAATATAACTTTTTATGCATAGATTTTAAATAAAATCTAAAATCATCCATTGAAATGTACTTTTGTAGTTTATGTAATCATAAACTAAATAAAAGGAACAAAAAAAACTGGTTTCTTTTAAAACATTTAATATTAATTTTTATGCATAGATATTGAAAAAAATTTAAAGTCATTTATTGAAATGTACTTGTGTAGTGTATGTAATCATAAACTAAATAAAAGAAACAAAAAAACATGGTTCCTTTTAAAACATTTAATATTAATTTGAATGCATAGATTTTAAAAAAACTTTAAATTACTTCATTGAAATGTACTTTTGTAGTGTATGTAATCATAAACTAAATAAAAGGAACAAAAAAAACATGGTTCCTTTTAAAAATATGCAATATAACTTTTTATGCATAGATTTTAAATAAAATCTAAAATCATCCATTGAAATGTACTTTTGTAGTGTATGTAATCATAAACTAAAAAAAGAAACAAAAAAAACCTGGTTTCTTTTCAAATATATTAAATTTAATTTTCATACATAGATTTAAAAAAATCTAAAGCCATCCATTGAAATTTACTTTTGTAGTGTAAATAAAAGGAACAAAAAAAAACATGGTTCCCTTTAAAAATATTCAATATTAATTTGTATGCATAGATTTTAAATAAAATCTAAAATCATCCACTGAAATGTACTTGTGTAGTGTATGTAATCATAAACCAACTAAAAGAAACAAAAAAACATGGTTCCTTTTAAAACATTTAATATTAATTTTTTATGCATAGATATTGAAAAAAATGTAGTCATTTATTGAAATGTACTTGTGTAGTGTATGTAATCATAAACCAACTAAAAGAAACAAAAAAACATGGTTCCTTTTAAAACATTTAATATTAATTTTTATGCAAAGATATTGAAAAAAATTTAAAGTCATTTATTGAAATGTACTTGTGTAGTGTATGTAATCATAAACCAACTAAAATAAACAAAAAAACATGGTTCCTTTTAAAATATATTAAATTTAATTTTCATACATAGATTTAAAAAAATCTAAAGTCATCCATTGAAATGTACTTGTGTAGTGTATGTAATCATAAACTAACTAAAAGAAACAAAAAAACATGGTTCCTTTTAAAACATTTAATATTAATTTGTATGCAAAGATATTGAAAAAAATTTAAAGTCATCCATTGAAATATACTTTTGTAGTGTATGTAATCATAAAATAACTAAAAGAAACAAAAAAAACGTGGTTTCTTTTAAAATATATTAAATTTAATTTTCATACATAGATTTAAAAAAATCTAAAGTCATCCATTGAAATGTACTTTTGTAGTGTATGTAATCATAAACTAAATAAAAGGAACAAAAAAACATGGTTGCTTTTAAAAATATGCAATATAACTTTTTATGCATAGATTTTAAATAAAATCTAAAATCATCCATTGAAATGTACTTTTGTAGTGTATGTTATTATAAACTTAAAAAAGAAACAAAAAAACCTGGTTGCTTTTCAAATATATTAAATTTAATTTTCATACATAGATTTAAAAAAAAATCTAAAGCCATCCATTGAAATTTACTTTTATAGTGTATGTAATCATAAACTAAATAAAAGGAACAAAAAAAAACATGGTTCCTTTTAAAAATATTCAATATTAATTTGTATGCATAGATTTTAAATAAAATCTAAAATCATCCATTGAAATGTACTTGTGTAGTGTATGTAATCATAAACCAACTAAAAGAAACAAAAAAACATGGTTCCTAAATAAACTAAATAAAAGGAACAAAAAAACATGGTTCCTTTTAAAAATATGCAATATTAATTTTTATGCATAGATTTTAAATAAAATCTAAAATCATCCATTGAAATGTACTTTTGTAGTTTATGTAATCATAAACTAAATAAAAGGAACAAAAAAAACATGGTTCCTTTTAAAAATATGCTAAACTAAATAAAAGAAACAAAAAAACATGGTTTCTTTTAAAATATATTAAATTTAATTTTCATACATAGATTTAAAAAAATCTAAAGTCATCCATTGAAATGTACTTTTGTAGTGTATGTAATCATAAACTAAATAAAAGAAACAAAAAAAACATGGTTCCTTTTAAAAATATGCAATATAACTTTTTATGCATAGATTTTAAATAAAATCTAAAATCATCCATTGAAATGTACTTTTGTAGTTTATGTAATCATAAACTAAATAAAAGGAACAAAAAAAACTGGTTTCTTTTAAAACATTTAATATTAATTTTTATGCATAGATATTGAAAAAAATTTAAAGTCATTTATTGAAATGTACTTGTGTAGTGTATGTAATCATAAACTAAATAAAAGAAACAAAAAAACATGGTTCCTTTTAAAACATTTAATATTAATTTGAATGCATAGATTTTAAAAAAACTTTAAATTACTTCATTGAAATGTACTTTTGTAGTGTATGTAATCATAAACTAAATAAAAGGAACAAAAAAAACATGGTTCCTTTTAAAAATATGCAATATAACTTTTTATGCATAGATTTTAAATAAAATCTAAAATCATCCATTGAAATGTACTTTTGTAGTGTATGTAATCATAAACTAAAAAAAGAAACAAAAAAAACCTGGTTTCTTTTCAAATATATTAAATTTAATTTTCATACATAGATTTAAAAAAATCTAAAGCCATCCATTGAAATTTACTTTTGTAGTGTAAATAAAAGGAACAAAAAAAAACATGGTTCCCTTTAAAAATATTCAATATTAATTTGTATGCATAGATTTTAAATAAAATCTAAAATCATCCACTGAAATGTACTTGTGTAGTGTATGTAATCATAAACCAACTAAAAGAAACAAAAAAACATGGTTCCTTTTAAAACATTTAATATTAATTTTTTATGCATAGATATTGAAAAAAATGTAGTCATTTATTGAAATGTACTTGTGTAGTGTATGTAATCATAAACCAACTAAAAGAAACAAAAAAACATGGTTCCTTTTAAAACATTTAATATTAATTTTTATGCAAAGATATTGAAAAAAATTTAAAGTCATTTATTGAAATGTACTTGTGTAGTGTATGTAATCATAAACCAACTAAAATAAACAAAAAAACATGGTTCCTTTTAAAATATATTAAATTTAATTTTCATACATAGATTTAAAAAAATCTAAAGTCATCCATTGAAATGTACTTGTGTAGTGTATGTAATCATAAACTAACTAAAAGAAACAAAAAAACATGGTTCCTTTTAAAACATTTAATATTAATTTGTATGCAAAGATATTGAAAAAAATTTAAAGTCATCCATTGAAATATACTTTTGTAGTGTATGTAATCATAAAATAACTAAAAGAAACAAAAAAAACGTGGTTTCTTTTAAAATATATTAAATTTAATTTTCATACATAGATTTAAAAAAATCTAAAGTCATCCATTGAAATGTACTTTTGTAGTGTATGTAATCATAAACTAAATAAAAGGAACAAAAAAACATGGTTGCTTTTAAAAATATGCAATATAACTTTTTATGCATAGATTTTAAATAAAATCTAAAATCATCCATTGAAATGTACTTTTGTAGTGTATGTTATTATAAACTTAAAAAAGAAACAAAAAAACCTGGTTGCTTTTCAAATATATTAAATTTAATTTTCATACATAGATTTAAAAAAAAATCTAAAGCCATCCATTGAAATTTACTTTTATAGTGTATGTAATCATAAACTAAATAAAAGGAACAAAAAAAAACATGGTTCCTTTTAAAAATATTCAATATTAATTTGTATGCATAGATTTTAAATAAAATCTAAAATCATCCATTGAAATGTACTTGTGTAGTGTATGTAATCATAAACCAACTAAAAGAAACAAAAAAACATGGTTCCTAAATAAACTAAATAAAAGGAACAAAAAAACATGGTTCCTTTTAAAAATATGCAATATTAATTTTTATGCATAGATTTTAAATAAAATCTAAAATCATCCATTGAAATGTACTTTTGTAGTTTATGTAATCATAAACTAAATAAAAGGAACAAAAAAAACATGGTTCCTTTTAAAAATATGCTAAACTAAATAAAAGAAACAAAAAAACATGGTTTCTTTTAAAATATATTAAATTTAATTTTCATACATAGATTTAAAAAAATCTAAAGTCATCCATTGAAATGTACTTTTGTAGTGTATGTAATCATAAACTAAATAAAAGAAACAAAAAAAAACATGGTTCCTTTTAAAAATATGCAATATAACTTTTTATGCATAGATTTTAAATAAAATCTAAAATCATCTATTGAAATGTACTTTTGTAGTTTATGTAATCATAAACTAAATAAAAGGAACAAAAAAAACATGGTTCCTTTTAAAAATATGCTAAACTAAATAAAAGAAACAAAAAAACATGGTTTCTTTTAAAATATATTAAATTTAATTTTCATACATAGATTTAAAAAAATCTAAAGTCATCCATTGAAATGTACTTTTGTAGTGTATGTAATCATAAACTAAATAAAAGGAACAAAAAAAAACATGGTTCCTTTTAAAAATATTCAATATTAATTTGTATGCATAGATATTGAAAAAAATGTAAAGTCATTTATTGAAATGTACTTTTGTAGTGTATGTAATCATAAAATAACTAAAAGAAACAAAAAAAAACGTGGTTTCTTTTAAAATATATTAAATTTAATTTTTATACATAGATTTAAAAAAATATAAAGCCATCCATTGAAATTTACTTTTATAGTGTATTTAATCATAAACTAACTAAAAGAAATAAAAAAAAACATGGTTCCTCTTAATAATATTCAATATGAATTTTTATGCATAGATTTAAAAAAAAATCCAAAGTCATCCATTGAAATGTACTTTTGTGGTTTAGGTAATCATAAACTAAATAAAAGAAACAAAAAAAACGTGGTTTCTTTTAAAATATATTAAAATTAATTTTCATACATAGATTTAAAAAAATCTAAAGTCATCCATTGAAATGTACTTTTGTAGTGTATGTAATCATAAACTAAATAAAAGGAACAAAAAAAACATGGTTCCTTTTAAAAATATTCAATATTAATTTTTATGCATAGATTTTAAATAAAATCTAAAATCATCCATTGAAATGTACTTTTGTAGTGTATGTAATCATAAACTAAATAAAAGAAACAAAAAAACATGGTTTCTTTTAAAATATATTAAATTTAATTTTCATACATAGATTTAAAAAAATCTAAAGTCATCCATTGAAATGTACTTTTGTAGTGTATGTAATCATAAACTAAATAAAAGGAACAAAAAAAAACATGGTTCCTTTTGAAAATATTCAATATTAATTTGTATGCATAGATTCTAAATAAAATCTAAAATCATCCATTGAAATGTACTTTTGTAGTGTATTAAATCATAAACCAACTAAAATAAACAAAAAACATGGTTTCTTTTCAAATATATTAAATTTAATTTTCATACATAGATTTAAAAAAATCTAAAGTCATCCATTGAAATGTACTTTTGTAGTGTATGTAATCATAAACTAAATAAAAGGAACAAAAAAAAACATGGTTCCTTTTAAAAATATTCAATATTAATTTGTATGCATAGATTTTAAATAAAATCTAAAATCATCCATTGAAATGTACTTGTGTAGTGTATGTTATCATAAACTAACTAAACTAAAGAAAAAATCATGGTTCCTTTAAAAAATATTCAATATTAATTTTTATGCATAGATTTTAAAAAAACTTTAAAGTACTTCATTGAAATGTACTTTTGTAGTGTATGTAATAATAAACTAAATTAAAAGGAACAAAAAAAACATGGTTCCTTTTAAAAATATGAAATATAACTTTTTATGCATAGATTTTAAATAAAATCTAAAATCATCCATTGAAATATACTTTTGTAGTGTATGTAATCATAAACTAAAAAAAGAAACAAAAAAACATGGTTCCTTTTAAAACATTTAATATTAATTTGAATGCATAGATTTTAAAAAAACTTTAAATTACTTCATTGAAATGTACTTTTGTAGTGTATGTAATCATAAACTAAATAAAAGGAACAAAAAAACATGGTTCCTTTTAAAAATATGCAATATAACTTTTTATGCATAGATTTTAAATAAAATCTAAAATCATCCATTGAAATGTACTTTTGTAGTTTATGTAATCATAAACTAAAAACAGAAACAAAAAAAACCTGGTTTCTTTTCAAATATATTAAATTTAATTTTCATACATAGATTTAAAAAAATCTAAAGCCATCCATTGAAATTTACTTTTGTAGTGTATGTAATCATAAACTAAATAAAAGGAACAAAAAAAAACATGGTTCCTTTAAAAAATATTCAATATTAATTTGTATGCATAGATTTTAAATAAAATCTAAAATCATCCATTGAAATGTACTTGTGTAGTGTATGTTATCATAAACTAACTAAACTAAACAAAAAATCATGGTTCCTTTAAAAAATATTCTATATTAATTTTTATGTATAGATTTTAAAAAAACTTTAAAGTACTTCATTGAAATGTACTTTTGTAGTATATGTAATCATGAACTAAATAAAAGGAACAAAAAAAAACATGGTTCCTTTTAAAAATATTCAATATTAATTTTTATGCATAGATTTTAAATAAAATCTAAAATCATCCATTGAAATATACTTGTGTAGTGTATGTAATCATAAACCAACTAAAAGAAACAAAAAAACATGGTTCCTTTTAAAACATTTAATATTAATTTTTATGCATAGATATTGAATAAAATCTAAAGTCATCCATTGAAATGTACTTTTGTAGTGTATGTTATCATAAACTAAATAAAAGGAACAAAAAAACATGGTTCCTTTTAAAAATATTCAATATTAATTTTTATGAATAGATTTTAAATAAAATCTAAAATCATCCATTGAAATGTACTTTTGTAGTTTATGTAATCATAAACTAAATAAAAGGAACAAAAAAACATGGTTCCTTTTAAAAATATTCAATATTAATTTTTATGCATAGATTTTAAATAAAATATAAAATCATCCATTGAAATGTACTTTTGTAGTGTATGTAATCATAAACTAAATAAAAGGAACAAAAAAACATGGTTCCTTTTAAAAATATGCAATATAACTTTTTTTGCATAGATTTTAAATAAAATCTAAAATCATCCATTGAAATGTACTTTTGTAGTGTATGTAATCATAAACTAAAAGAAGAAACAAAAAAAACCTGGTTTCTTTTCAAATATATTAAATTTAATTTTCATACATAGATTTAAAAAAATCTAAAGCCATCCATTGAAACTTACTTTTATAGTGTATTTAATCATAAACTAACTAAAAGAAATAAAAAAACATGGTTCCTCTTAATAATATTCAATATGAATTTTTATGCATAGATTTAAATAAAAATCAAAAGTCATCCATTGAAATGTACTTTTGTGGTGTAGGTAATCATAAACTAAATAAAAGAAACAAAAAAACATGGTTTCTTTTAAAATATATTAAATTTAATTTTCATACATAGATTTAAAAAAATCTAAAGTCATCCATTGAAATGTACATTTGTAGTGTATGTAATCATAAACTAAATAAAAGGAACAAAAAAAAACATTATTCCTTTTAAAAATATTCAATATTAATTTGTATGCATAGATTTTAAATAAAATCTAAAATCATCCATTGAAATGTACTTGTGTAGTGTATGTTATCATAAACTAACTAAACTAAAGAAAAAATCATGGTTCCTTTAAAAAATATTCAATATTAATTTTTATGCATAGATTTTAAAAAAACTTTAAAGTACTTCATTGAAATGTACTTTTGTAGTGTATGTAATCATGAACTAAATAAAAGGAACAAAAAAAAACATGGTTCCTTTTAAAAATATTCAATATTAATTTTTATGCATAGATTTTAAATAAAATCTAAAATCATCCATTGAAATATACTTGTGTAGTGTATGTAATCATAAACCAACTAAAAGAAACAAAAAAACATGGTTCCTTTTAAAACATTTAATATTAATTTTTATGCATAGATATTGAATAAAATCTAAAGTCATCCATTGAAATGTACTTTTGTAGTGTATGTTATCATAAACTAAATAAAAGGAACAAAAAAACATGGTTCCTTTTAAAAATATTCAATATTAATTTTTATGCAAAGATATTGAAAAAAATTTAAAGTCATTTATTGAAATGTACTTGTGTTGTGTATGTAATCATAAACCAACTAAAATAAATAAAAAAACATGGTTCCTTTTAAAATATATTAAATTTAATTTTCATACATAGATTTAAAAAAATCTAAAGCCATCCATTGAAATTTACTTTTGTAGTGTAAATAAAAGGAACAAAAAAAAACATGGTTCCCTTTAAAAATATTCAATATTAATTTGTATGCATAGATTTTAAATAAAATCTAAAATCATCCACTGAAATGTACTTGTGTAGTGTATGTAATCATAAACCAACTAAAAGAAACAAAAAAACATGGTTCCTTTTAAAACATTTAATATTAATTTTTTATGCATAGATATTGAAAAAAATGTAGTCATTTATTGAAATGTACTTGTGTAGTGTATGTAATCATAAACCAACTAAAAGAAACAAAAAAACATGGTTCCTTTTAAAACATTTAATATTAATTTTTATGCAAAGATATTGAAAAAAATTTAAAGTCATTTATTGAAATGTACTTGTGTAGTGTATGTAATCATAAACCAACTAAAATAAACAAAAAAACATGGTTCCTTTTAAAATATATTAAATTTAATTTTCATACATAGATTTAAAAAAATCTAAAGTCATCCATTGAAATGTACTTGTGTAGTGTATGTAATCATAAACTAACTAAAAGAAACAAAAAAACATGGTTCCTTTTAAAACATTTAATATTAATTTGTATGCAAAGATATTGAAAAAAATTTAAAGTCATCCATTGAAATATACTTTTGTAGTGTATGTAATCATAAAATAACTAAAAGAAACAAAAAAAACGTGGTTTCTTTTAAAATATATTAAATTTAATTTTCATACATAGATTTAAAAAAATCTAAAGTCATCCATTGAAATGTACTTTTGTAGTGTATGTAATCATAAACTAAATAAAAGGAACAAAAAAACATGGTTGCTTTTAAAAATATGCAATATAACTTTTATGCATAGATTTTAAATAAAATCTAAAATCATCCATTGAAATGTACTTTTGTAGTGTATGTTATTATAAACTTAAAAAGAAACAAAAAAACCTGGTTGCTTTTCAAATATATTAAATTTAATTTTCATACATAGATTTAAAAAAAAAAATCTAAAGCCATCCATTGAAATTTACTTTTATAGTGTATGTAATCATAAACTAAATAAAAGGAACAAAAAAAAACATGGTTCCTTTTAAAAATATTCAATATTAATTTGTATGCATAGATTTTAAATAAAATCTAAAATCATCCATTGAAATGTACTTGTGTAGTGTATGTAATCATAAACCAACTAAAAGAAACAAAAAAACATGGTTCCTAAATAAACTAAATAAAAGGAACAAAAAAACATGGTTCCTTTTAAAAATATGCAATATTAATTTTTATGCATAGATTTTAAATAAAATCTAAAATCATCCATTGAAATGTACTTTTGTAGTTTATGTAATCATAAACTAAATAAAAGGAACAAAAAAAACATGGTTCCTTTTAAAAATATGCTAAACTAAATAAAAGAAACAAAAAAACATGGTTTCTTTTAAAATATATTAAATTTAATTTTCATACATAGATTTAAAAAAATCTAAAGTCATCCATTGAAATGTACTTTTGTAGTGTATGTAATCATAAACTAAATAAAAGAAACAAAAAAAACATGGTTCCTTTTAAAAATATGCAATATAACTTTTTATGCATATATTTTAAATAAAATCTAAAATCATCCATTGAAATGTACTTTTGTAGTTTATGTAATCATAAACTAAATAAAAGGAACAAAAAAAACATGGTTCCTTTTAAAAATATGCTAAACTAAATAAAAGAAACAAAAAAACATGGTTTCTTTTAAAATATATTAAATTTAATTTTCATACATAGATTTAAAAAAATCTAAAGTCATCCATTGAAATGTACTTTTGTAGTGTATGTAATCATAAACTAAATAAAAGAAACAAAAAAAACATGGTTCCTTTTAAAAATATGCAATATAACTTTTTATGCATAGATTTTAAATAAAATCTAAAATCATCCATTGAAATGTACTTTTGTAGTGTATGTAATCATAAACTAAATAAAAGGAACAAAAAAAAAACATGGTTCCTTTTAAAAATATTCAATATTAATTTGTATGCATAGATATTGAAAAAAATGTAAAGTCATTTATTGAAATGTACTTTTGCAGTGTATGTAATCATAAAATAACTAAAAGAAACAAAAAAAAACGTGGTTTCTTTTAAAATATATTAAATTTAATTTTTATACATAGATTTAAAAAAATATAAAGCCATCCATTGAAATTTACTTTTATAGTGTATTTAATCATAAACTAACTAAAAGAAATAAAAAAAAACATGGTTCCTCTTAATAATATTCAATATGAATTTTTATGCATAGATTTAAAAAAAAATCCAAAGTCATCCATTGAAATGTACTTTTGTGGTTTAGGTAATCATAAACTAAATAAAAGAAACAAAAAAAACGTGGTTTCTTTTAAAATATATTAAAATTAATTTTCATACATAGATTTAAAAAAATCTAAAGTCATCCATTGAAATGTACTTTTGTAGTGTATGTAATCATAAACTAAATAAAAGGAACAAAAAAAACATGGTTCCTTTTAAAAATATTCAATATTAATTTTTATGCATAGATTTTAAATAAAATCTAAAATCATCCATTGAAATGTACTTTTGTAGTGTATGTAATCATAAACTAAATAAAAGAAACAAAAAAACATGGTTTCTTTTAAAATATATTAAATTTAATTTTCATACATAGATTTAAAAAAATCTAAAGTCATCCATTGAAATGTACTTTTGTAGTGTATGTAATCATAAACTAAATAAAAGGAACAAAAAAAAACATGGTTCCTTTTGAAAATATTCAATATTAATTTGTATGCATAGATTTTAAATAAAATCTAAAATCTTCCATTGAAATGTACTTTTGTAGTGTATTAAATCATAAACCAACTAAAATAAACAAAAAACATGGTTTCTTTTCAAATATATTAAATTTAATTTTCATACATAGATTTAAAAAAATCTAAAGTCATCCATTGAAATGTACTTTTGTAGTGTATGTAATCATAAACTAAATAAAAGGAACAAAAAAAAACATGGTTCCTTTTAAAAATATTCAATATTAATTTGTATGCATAGATTTTAAATAAAATCTAAAATCATCCATTGAAATGTACTTGTGTAGTGTATGTTATCATAAACTAACTAAACTAAAGAAAAAATCATGGTTCCTTTAAAAAATATTCAATATTAATTTTTATGCATAGATTTTAAAAAAACTTTAAAGTACTTCATTGAAATGTACTTTTGTAGTGTATGTAATAATAAACTAAATTAAAAGGAACAAAAAAAACATGGTTCCTTTTAAAAATATGAAATATAACTTTTTATGCATAGATTTTAAATAAAATCTAAAATCATCCATTGAAATATACTTTTGTAGTGTATGTAATCATAAACTAAAAAAAGAAACAAAAAAACATGGTTCCTTTTAAAACATTTAATATTAATTTGAATGCATAGATTTTAAAAAAACTTTAAATTACTTCATTGAAATGTACTTTTGTAGTGTATGTAATCATAAACTAAATAAAAGGAACAAAAAAACATGGTTCCTTTTAAAAATATGCAATATAACTTTTTATGCATAGATTTTAAATAAAATCTAAAATCATCCATTGAAATGTACTTTTGTAGTTTATGTAATCATAAACTAAAAACAGAAACAAAAAAAACCTGGTTTCTTTTCAAATATATTAAATTTAATTTTCATACATAGATTTAAAAAAATCTAAAGCCATCCATTGAAATTTACTTTTGTAGTGTATGTAATCATAAACTAAATAAAAGGAACAAAAAAAAACATGGTTCCTTTAAAAAATATTCAATATTAATTTGTATGCATAGATTTTAAATAAAATCTAAAATCATCCATTGAAATGTACTTGTGTAGTGTATGTTATCATAAACTAACTAAACTAAACAAAAAATCATGGTTCCTTTAAAAAATATTCTATATTAATTTTTATGTATAGATTTTAAAAAAACTTTAAAGTACTTCATTGAAATGTACTTTTGTAGTATATGTAATCATGAACTAAATAAAAGGAACAAAAAAAAACATGGTTCCTTTTAAAAATATTCAATATTAATTTTTATGCATAGATTTTAAATAAAATCTAAAATCATCCATTGAAATATACTTGTGTAGTGTATGTAATCATAAACCAACTAAAAGAAACAAAAAAACATGGTTCCTTTTAAAACATTTAATATTAATTTTTATGCATAGATATTGAATAAAATCTAAAGTCATCCATTGAAATGTACTTTTGTAGTGTATGTTATCATAAACTAAATAAAAGGAACAAAAAAACATGGTTCCTTTTAAAAATATTCAATATTAATTTTTATGAATAGATTTTAAATAAAATCTAAAATCATCCATTGAAATGTACTTTTGTAGTTTATGTAATCATAAACTAAATAAAAGGAACAAAAAAACATGGTTCCTTTTAAAAATATTCAATATTAATTTTTATGCATAGATTTTAAATAAAATCTAAAATCATCCATTGAAATGTACTTTTGTAGTGTATGTAATCATAAACTAAATAAAAGGAACAA
The DNA here is from genome assembly GCA_034638295.1 of Phortica okadai. Lineage (NCBI taxonomy): Eukaryota > Metazoa > Arthropoda > Insecta > Diptera > Drosophilidae > Phortica > Phortica okadai. The sequence continues at coordinate 253,020 of CM067853.1, forward strand.
AAAAACATGGTTCCTTTTAAAAATATGCAATATAACTTTTTTTGCATAGATTTTAAATAAAATCTAAAATCATCCATTGAAATGTACTTTTGTAGTGTATGTAATCATAAACTAAAAGAAGAAACAAAAAAAACCTGGTTTCTTTTCAAATATATTAAATTTAATTTTCATACATAGATTTAAAAAAATCTAAAGCCATCCATTGAAACTTACTTTTATAGTGTATTTAATCATAAACTAACTAAAAGAAATAAAAAAACATGGTTCCTCTTAATAATATTCAATATGAATTTTTATGCATAGATTTAAATAAAAATCAAAAGTCATCCATTGAAATGTACTTTTGTGGTGTAGGTAATCATAAACTAAATAAAAGAAACAAAAAAACATGGTTTCTTTTAAAATATATTAAATTTAATTTTCATACATAGATTTAAAAAAATCTAAAGTCATCCATTGAAATGTACATTTGTAGTGTATGTAATCATAAACTAAATAAAAGGAACAAAAAAAAACATTATTCCTTTTAAAAATATTCAATATTAATTTGTATGCATAGATTTTAAATAAAATCTAAAATCATCCATTGAAATGTACTTGTGTAGTGTATGTTATCATAAACTAACTAAACTAAAGAAAAAATCATGGTTCCTTTAAAAAATATTCAATATTAATTTTTATGCATAGATTTTAAAAAAACTTTAAAGTACTTCATTGAAATGTACTTTTGTAGTGTATGTAATCATAAACTAAATAAAAGGAACAAAAAAAACATGGTTCCTTTTAAAAATATGCAATATAACTTTTTATGCATAGATTTTAAATAAAATCTAAAATCATCCATTGAAATGTACTTTTGTAGTGTATGTAATCATAAACTAAAAAAAGAAACAAAAAAAACCTGGTTTCTTTTAAAACATTTAATATTAATTTTTATGCATAGATATTGAAAAAAATTTAAAGTCATTTATTGAAATATACTTGTGTAGTGTATGTAATCATAAACTAAATAAAAGAAACAAAAAAACATGGTTCCTTTTAAAACATTTAATATTAATTTGAATGCATAGATTTTAAAAAAACTTTAAATTACTTGATTGAAATGTACTTTTGTAGTGTATGTAATCATAAACTTAATAAAAGCAACAAAAAAAAACATGGTTCCTTTTAAAAATATGCAATATAACTTTTTATGCATAGATTTTAAATAAAATCTAAAATCATCCATTGAAATGTACTTTTGTAGTGTATGTAATCATAAACTAAAAAAAGAAACAAAAAAAACCTGGTTTCTTTTCAAATATATTAAATTTAATTTTCATACATAGATTTAAAAAAATCTAAAGCCATCCATTGAAATTTACTTTTGTAGTGTAAATAAAAGGAACAAAAAAAACATGGTTCCCTTTAAAAATATTCAATATTAATTTGTATGCATAGATTTTAAATAAAATCTAAAATCATCCATTGAAATGTACTTGTGTAGTGTATGTAATCATAAACCAACTAAAAGAAACAAAAAAACATGGTTCCTTTTAAAACATTTAATATTAATTTTTTATGCATAGATATTGAAAAAAATGTAAAGTCATTTATTGAAATGTACTTGTGTAGTGTATGTAATCATAAACCAACTAAAAGAAACAAAAAAACATGGTTCCTTTTAAAACATTTAATATTAATTTTTATGCAAAGATATTCAAAAAAAATTTCAAGTCATTTATTGAAATGTACTTGTGTAGTGTATGTAATCTTAAACCAACTAAAATAAACAAAAAAACATGGTTCCTTTTAAAATATATTAAATTTAATTTTCATACATAGATTTAAAAAAATCTAAAGTCATCCATTGAAATGTACTTGTGTAGTGTATGTAATCATAAACCAACTAAAAGAAACAAAAAAACATGGTTCCTTTTAAAACATTTAATATTAATTTGTATGCAAAGATATTGAAAAAAATTTAAAGTCATCCATTGAAATATACTTTTGTAGTGTATGTAATCATAAAATAACTAAAAGAAACAAAAAAAAACGTGGTTTCTTTTAAAATATATTAAATTTAATTTTCATACATAGATTTAAAAAAATCTAAAGTCATCCATTGAAATGTACTTTTGTAGTGTATGTAATCATAAACTAAATAAAAGGAACAAAAAAACATGGTTGCTTTTAAAAATATGCAATATAACTTTTTATGCATAGATTTTAAATAAAATCTAAAATCATCCATTGAAATGTACTTTTGTAGTGTATGTTATTATAAACTTAAAAAAGAAACAAAAAAACCTGGTTGCTTTTCAAATATATTAAATTTAATTTTCATACATAGATTTAAAAAAAAATCTAAAGCCATCCATTGAAATTTACTTTTATAGTGTATGTAATCATAAACTAAATAAAAGGAACAAAAAAAAACATGGTTCCTTTTAAAAATATTCAATATTAATTTGTATGCATAGATTTTAAATAAAATCTAAAATCATCCATTGAAATGTACTTGTGTAGTGTATGTAATCATAAACCAACTAAAAGAAACAAAAAACATGGTTCCTTTTAAAACATTTAATATTAATTTGTATGCATAGATATTGAAAGAAATTTAAAGTCATTTATTGAAATATACTTGTGTAGTGTATGTAACCATAAACCAACTAAACTAAACAAAAAAACATGGTTCCTTTTAAAATATATTAAATTTAATTTTCATACATAGATTTAAAAAAACCTAAAGTCATCCATTGAAATGTACTTTTGTAGTGTATGTAATCATAAACTAAATAAAAGGAACAAAAAAAACATGGTTCCTTTTAAAAATATGCAATATAACTTTTTATGCATAGATTTTAAATAAAATCTAAAATCATCCACTGAAATGTACTTGTGTAGTGTATGTAATCATAAACCAACTAAAAGAAACAAAAAAACATGGTTCCTTTTAAAACATTTAATATTAATTTGTATGCAAAGATATTGAAAAAAATTTAAAGTCATCCATTGAAATATACTTTTGTAGTGTATGTAATCATAAAATAACTAAAAGAAACAAAAAAAACGTGGTTTCTTTTAAAATATATTAAATTTAATTTTCATACATAGATTTAAAAAAATCTAAAGTCATCCATTGAAATGTACTTTTGTAGTGTATGTAATCATAAACTAAATAAAAGGAACAAAAAAAACATGGTTCCTTTTAAAAATATGCAATATAACTTTTTATGCATAGATTTTAAATAAAATCTAAAATCATCCATTGAAATGTACTTTTGTAGTGTATGTAATCATAAACTAAAAAAAGAAACAAAAAAAACCTGGTTTCTTTTCAAATATATTAAATTTAATTTTCATACATAGATTTAAAAAAATCTAAAGCCATCCATTGAAATTTACTTTTGTAGTGTATGTAATCATAAACTAAATAAAAGGAACAAAAAAACATGGTTCCCTTTAAAAATATTCAATATTAATTTGTATGCATAGATTTTAAATAAAATCTAAAATCATCCATTGAAATGTACTTGTGTAGTGTATGTAATCATAAACCAACTAAAAGAAACAAAAAAAACATGGTTCCTTTTAAAACATTTAATATTAATTTTTATGCATAGATATTGAAAAAAATGTAAAGTCATTTATTGAAATGTACTTGTGTAGTGTATGTAATCATAAACCAACTAAAAGAAACAAAAAAACATGGTTCCTTTTAAAACATTTAATATTAATTTTTATGCAAAGATATTGAAAAAAATTTAAAGTAATTTATTGAAATGTACTTGTGTAGTGTATGTAATCATAAACCAACTAAAATAAACAAAAAAACATGGTTCTTTTTAAAATATATTAAATTTAATTTTCATACATAGATTTAAAAAAATCTAAAGTCATCCATTGAAATGTACTTGTGTAGTGTATGTAATCATAAACCAACTAAAAGAAACAAAAAAACATGGTTCCTTTTAAAACATTTAATATTAATTTGTATGCAAAGATATTGAAAAAAATGTAAAGTCATTTATTGAAATATACTTTTGTAGTGTATGTAATCATAAAATAACTAAAAGAAACAAAAAAAAACGTGGTTTCTTTTAAAATATATTAAATTTAATTTTCATACATAGATTTAAAAAAATCTAAAGTCATCCATTGAAATGTACTTTTGTAGTGTATGTAATCATAAACTAAATAAAAGGAACAAAAAAACATGGTTGCTTTTAAAAATATGCAATATAACTTTTTATGCATAGATTTTAAATAAAATCTAAAATCATCCATTGAAATGTACTTTTGTAGTGTATTTTATTATAAACTTAAAAAAGAAACAAAAAAACCTGGTTGCTTTTCAAATATATTAAATTTAATTTTCATACATAGATTTAAAAAAAAATCTAAAGCCATCCATTGAAATTTACTTTTATAGTGTATGTAATCATAAACTAAATAAAAGGAACAAAAAAAAACATGGTTCCTTTTAAAAATATTCAATATTAATTTGTATGCATAGATTTTAAATAAAATCTAAAATCATCCATTGAAATGTACTTGTGTAGTGTATGTAATCATAAACCAACTAAAAGAAACAAAAAAACATGGTTCCTTTTAAAACATTTAATATTAATTTTTATGCATAGATATTGAAAAAAATTTAAAGTCATTTATTGAAATGTACTTGTGTAGTGTATGTAATCATAAACCAACTAAAATAAACAAAAAAACATGGTTCCTTTTAAAATATATTAAATTTAATTTTCATACATAGATTTAAAAAAATCTAAAGTCATCCATTGAAATGTACTTTTGTAGTGTATGTAATCATAAACTAAATAAAAGGAACAAAAAAACATGGTTCCTTTTAAAAATATGCAATATAACTTTTTATGCATAGATTTTAAATAAAATCTAAAATCATCCATTCAAATGTACTTTTGTAGTGTATGTAATTATAAACTAAAAAAAGAACCAAAAAACCTGGTTTCATTTCAAATATATTAAATTTAATTTTCATACATAGATTTAAAAAAATCTAAAGCCATCCATTGAAATTTACTTTTATAGTGTATTTAATCATAAACTAACTAAAAGAAATAAAAAAACATGGTTCCTCTTAATAATATTAAATATGAATTTTTATGCATAGATTTAAAAAAAAATCAAAAGTCATCCATTGAAATGTGCTTTTGTGGTGTAGGTAATCATAAACTAAATAAAAGAAACAAAAAAACATGGTTTCTTTTAAAATATATTAAATTTAATTTTCATACATAGATTTAAAAAAATCTAAAGCCATCCATTGAAACTTACTTTTATAGTGTATTTAATCATAAACTAACTAAAACAAAAAAAAAAACATGGTTCCTCTTAATAATATTCAATATGAATTTTTATGCATAGATTTAAAAAAAAATCAAAAGTCATCCATTGAAATGTACTTTTGTGGTGTAGGTAATCATAAACTAAATAAAAGAAACAAAAAAACATGGTTTCTTTTAAAATATATTAAATTTAATTTTCATACATATATTTAAAAAAATCTAAAGTCATCCATTGAAATGTACATTTGTAGTGTATGTAATCATAAACTAAATAAAAGGAACAAAAAAACATGGTTCCTTTTAAAAATATGCAATATAACTTTTTATGCATAGATTTTAAATAAAATCTAAAATCATCCATTGAAATGTACTTTTGTAGTGTATGTAATCATAAACCAACTAAAAGAAACAAAAAAACATGGTTCCTTTTAAAACATTTAATATTAATTTTTAAGCATAGATATTGAAAAAATTTAAAGTCATTTATTGAAATGTACTTTTGTAGTGTATCTAATCATTGAATAACTAAAAGAAACAAAAAAAAACGTGGTTTCTTTTAAAAAATATTAAATTTAATTTTCACACATAGATTTAAAAAAATCTAAAGTCATCCATTGAAATGTACTTTTGTAGTGTATGTAATCATAAACTAAATAAAAGGAACAAAAAAAACATGGTTCCTTTTAAAAATTTGCAATATAACTTTTTTTGCATAGATTTAAAATAAAGTCTAAAATCATCCATTGAAATGTATTTTTGTAGTGTATGTAATCATAAACTAAAAGAAGAAACAAAAAAAACCTGGTTTCTTTTCAAATATATTAAATTTAATTTTCATACATAGATTTAAATAAATCTAAAGCCATCCATTGAAACTTTCTTTTATAGTGTATTTAATCATAAACTAACTAAAAGAAATAAAAAAACATGGTTCCTCTTAATAATATTCAATATGAATTTTTATGCATAGATTTAAAAAAAAATCCAAAGTCATCCATTGAAATGTACTTTTGTGGTTTAGGTAATCATAAACTAAATAAAAGAAACAAAAAAAAAACGTGGTTTCTTTTAAAATATATTAAAATTAATTTTCATACATAGATTTAAAAAAAATCTAAAGTCATCCATTGAAATGTACTTTTGTAGTGTATGTAATCATAAACTAAATAAAAGGAACAAAAAAACATGGTTCCTTTTAAAAATATGCAATATAACTTTTTATGCATAGATTTTAAATAAAATCTAAAATCATCCATTGAAATGTACTTTTGCAGTGTATGTGATCATAAACTAAATAAACTAAACATAAAATCATGGTTCCTTTAAAAATACATTTTAAAATATATTAAATTTAATTTTCATACATAGATTTAAAAAAATCTAAAGTCGTCCATTGAAATGTACTTCTGTAGTGTATGTAATCATAAACTAAATAAAAGGAACAAAAAAAACATGGTTCCTTTTAAAAATATTCAATATGAATTTTTATGCATAGATTTTAAATAAAATCTATAATCATCCATTGAAATATACTTGTGTAGTGTATGTAATCATAAACCAACTAAAAGAAACAAAAAAACATGGTTCCTTTTAAAACATATAATATTAATTTTTATGCATAGATATTGAATAAAATCTAAAGTCATCCATTGAAATGTACTTTTGTAGTGTATGTAATCATAAACTAAATAAAAGGAACAAAAAAAAACATGGTTCCTTTTAAAAATATTCAATATTAATTTTTATGCATAGATTTTAAATAAAATCTAAAATCATCCATTGAAATGTACTTTTGTAGTTTATGTAATCATAAACTAAATAAAAGGAACAAAAAAAACATGGTTCCTTTTAAAAATATTCAATATTAATTTTTATGCATATATTTTAAATAAAATCTAAAATCATCCATTGAAATGTACTTTTATAGTGTATTTAATCATAAACTAACTAAAAGAAATAAAAAAACATGGTTCCTCTTAATAATATTAAATATGAATTTTTATGCATAGATTTAAAAAAAAATCAAAAGTCATCCATTGAAATGTGCTTTTGTGGTGTAGGTAATCATAAACTAAATAAAAGAAACAAAAAAACATGGTTTCTTTTAAAATATATTAAATTTAATTTTCATACATAGATTTAAAAAAATCTAAAGCCATCCATTGAAACTTACTTTTATAGTGTATTTAATCATAAACTAACTAAAAGAAAAAAAAAAAACATGGTTCCTCTTAATAATATTCAATATGAATTTTTATGCATAGATTTAAAAAAAAATCAAAAGTCATCCATTGAAATGTACTTTTGTGGTGTAGGTAATCATAAACTAAATAAAAGAAACAAAAAAACATGGTTTCTTTTAAAATATATTAAATTTAATTTTCATACATATATTTAAAAAAATCTAAAGTCATCCATTGAAATGTACATTTGTAGTGTATGTAATCATAAACTAAATAAAAGGAACAAAAAAACATGGTTCCTTTTAAAAATATGCAATATAACTTTTTATGCATAGATTTTAAATAAAATCTAAAATCATCCATTGAAATGTACTTTTGTAGTGTATGTAATCATAAACCAACTAAAAGAAACAAAAAAACATGGTTCCTTTTAAAACATTTAATATTAATTTTTAAGCATAGATATTGAAAAAAATTTAAAGTCATTTATTGAAATGTACTTTTGTAGAGTATCTAATCATTGAATAACTAAAAGAAACAAAAAAAAACGTGGTTTCTTTTAAAAAATATTAAATTTAATTTTCACACATAGATTTAAAAAAATCTAAAGTCATCCATTGAAATGTACTTTTGTAGTGTATGTAATCATAAACTAAATAAAAGGAACAAAAAAAACATGGTTCCTTTTAAAAATTTGCAATATAACTTTTTTTGCATAGATTTAAAATAAAGTCTAAAATCATCCATTGAAATGTACTTTTGTAGTGTATGTAATCATAAACTAAATAAAAGGAACAAAAAAACATGTTTCCTTTTAAAAATATGCAATATAACTTTTTATGCATAGATTTTAAATAAAATCTAAAATCATCCATTGAAATGTACTTTTGCAGTGTATGTAATCATAAACTAAATAAAAGAAACAAAAAAACATGGTTTCTTTTAAAATATATTAAATTTAATTTTCATACATAGATTTAAAAAAAATCTAAATTCATCCATTGAAATGTACTTTTGTGGTGTATATAATCATAAACTAACTAAAAGAAATAAAAAAACATGGTTCCTCTTAATAATATTCAATATGAATTTTTATGCATAGATTTAAAAAAAAATCCAAAGTCATCCATTGAAATGTACTTTTGTGGTTTAGGTAATCATAAACTAAATAAAAGAAACAAAAAAAAACGTGGTTTCTTTTAAAATATATTAAAATTAATTTTCATACATAGATTTAAAAAAAATCTAAAGTCATCCATTGAAATGTACTTTTGTGGTGTATATAATCATAAACTAACTAAAAGAAATAAAAAAACATGGTTCCTCTTAATAATATTCAATATGAATTTTTATGCATAGATTTAAAAAAAAATCCAAAGTCATCCATTGAAATGTACTTTTGCAGTGTATGTAATCATAAACTAAATAAAAGAAACAAAAAAACATGGTTTCTTTTAAAATATATTAAATTTAATTTTCATACATAGATTTAAAAAAAATCTAAAGTCATCCATTGAAATGTACTTTTGTGGTGTATATAATCATAAACTAAATAAAAGGAACAAAAAAAAACATGGTTCCTTTTAAAAATATTCAATATTAATTTGTATGCATAGATTTTAGATAAAATCTAAAATAATCCATTGAAATGTACTTGTGTAGTGTATGTTATCATAAACTAACTAAACTAAACATAAAATCATGGTTCCTTTAAAAATACATTTTAAAATATATTAAATTTAATTTTCATACATAGATTTAAAAAAATCTAAAGTCGTCCATTGAAATGTACTTCTGTAGTGTATGTAATCATAAACTAAATAAAAGGAACAAAAAAAACATGGTTCCTTTTAAAAATATTCAATATGAATTTTTATGCATAGATTTTAAATAAAATCTAAAATCATCCATTGAAATATACTTGTGTAGTGTATGTAATCATAAACCAACTAAAAGAACCAAAAAAACATGGTTCCTTTTAAAACATTTAATATTAATTTTTATGCATAGATATTGAATAAAATCTAAAGTCATCCATTGAAATGTACTTTTGTAGTGTATGTAATCATAAACTAAATAAAAGGAACAAAAAAAAACATGGTTCCTTTTAAAAATATTCAATATTAATTTTTATGCATAGATTTTAAATAAAATCTAAAATCATCCATTGAAATGTACTTTTGTAGTTTATGTATTCATAAACTAAATAAAAGGAACAAAAAAAACATGGTTCCTTTTAAAAATATTCAATATTAATTTTTATGCATAGATTTTAAATAAAATCTAAAATCATCCATTGAAATGTACTTTTATAGTGTATTTAATCATAAACTAACTAAAAGAAATAAAAAAACATGGTTCCTCTTAATAATATTAAATATGAATTTTTATGCATAGATTTAAAAAAAAATCAAAAGTCATCCATTGAAATGTGCTTTTGTGGTGTAGGTAATCATAAACTAAATAAAAGAAACAAAAAAACATGGTTTCTTTTAAAATATATTAAATTTAATTTTCATACATAGATTTAAAAAAATCTAAAGTCATCCATTGAAATGTACTTTTGTAGTGTATGTAATCATAAACTAAATAAAAGGAACAAAAAAAACATGGTTCCTTTTAAAAATATTCAATATTAATTTGTATGCATAGATTTTAAATAAAATCTAAAATCATCCATTGAAATGTACTTGTGTAGTGTATGTTATCATAAACTAACTAAACTAAAGAAAAAATCATGGTTCCTTTAAAAAATATTCAATATTAATTTTTATGCATAGATTTTAAAAAAACTTTAAAGTACTTCATTGAAATGTACTTTTGTACTGTATGTAATCATAAACTAAATAAAAGGAACAAAAAAAACATGGTTCCTTTTAAAAATATGCAATATAACTTTTTATGCATAGATTTTAAATAAAATCTAAAATCATCCATTGAAATGTACTTTTGTAGTGTATGTAATCATAAACTAAAAAAAGAAACAAAAAAAACCTGGTTTCTTTTCAAATATATTAAATTTAATTTTCATACATAGATTTAAAAAAATCTAAAGCCATCCATTGAAATTTACTTTTGTAGTGTATGTAATCATAAACTAAATAAAAGGAACAAAAAAAAACATAGTTCCTTTTAGAAATATTCAATATTAATTTGTAGGCATAGATTTTAAATAAAATCTAAAATCATCCATTGAAATGTACTTTTGTAGTGTATGTAATCATAAACTAAATAAAAAAAACAAAAAAACATGGTTCCTTTTAAAAATATGCAATATAACTTTTTATGCATAGATTTTAAATAAAATCTAAAATCATCCATTGAAATGTACTTTTGTAGTGTATGTAATCATAAACCAACTAAAAGAAACAAAAAAACATGGTTCCTTTTAAAACATTTAATATTAATTTTGATGCATAGATATTGAATAAAATCTAAAGTCATCCATTGAAATGTACTTTTGTAGTGTATGTAATCATAAACTAAATAAAAGGAACAAAAAAAACCTGGTTCCTTTTAAAAATATTCAATATTAATTTTTATGCATAGATTTTAAATAAAATCTAAAATCATCCATTGAAATGTACTTTTGTAGTTTATGTAATCATAAACTAAATAAAAGGAACAAAAAAAACATAATTCCTTTTAAAAATATTCAATATTAATTTTTATCCATAGATTTTAAATAAAATCTAAAATCATCCATTGAAATGTACTTTTGTAGTGTATGTAATCATAAACTAAATAAAAGGAACAAAAAAAAAACATAGTTCCTTTTAAAAATATTCAATATTAATTTGTATGCATAGATTTTAAATAAAATCTAAAATCATCCATTGAAATGTACTTTTGTAGTGTATGTAATCATAAACTAAATAAAAAAAAACAAAAAAACATGGTTCCTTTTAAAAATATGCAATATAACTTTTTATGCATAGATTTTAAATAAAATCTAAAATCATCCATTGAAATGTACTTTTGTAGTGTATGTAATCATAAACCAACTAAAAGAAACAAAAAAACATGGTTCCTTTTAAAACATTTAATATTAATTTTTAAGCATAGATATTGAAAAAAATTTAAAGTCATTTATTGAAATGTACTTTTGTAGTGTATGTAATCATAAACTAAATAAAAGGAACAAAAAAAACATGGTTCCTTTTAAAAATATTCAATATTAATTTTTATGCATAGATTTTAAATAAAATCTAAAATCATCCATTGAAATGAACTTTTGTAGTTTATGTAATCATAAACTAAATAAAAGGAACAAAAAAAACATGGTTCCTTTTAAAAAATATTAAATTTAATTTTCATACATAGATTTAAAAAAATCTAAAGTCATCCATTGAAATGTACTTTTGTAGTGTATGTAATCATAAACTAAATAAAAGGAACAAAAAAAACATGGTTCCTTTTAAAAATATGCAATATAACTTTTTTTGCATAGATTTTAAATAAAATCTAAAATCATCCATTGAAATGTACTTTTGTTGTGTATGTAATCATAAACTAAAAGAAGAAACAAAAAAAACCTGGTTTCTTTTCAAATATATTAAATTTAATTTTCATACATAGATTTAAAAAAATCTAAAGCCATCCATTGAAACTTACTTTTATAGTGTATTTAATCATAAACTAACTAAAAGAAAAAAAAAAAAAACATGGTTCCTCTTAATAATATTCAATATGAATTTTTATGCATAGATTTAAAAAAAAATCAAAAGTCATCCATTGAAATGTACTTTTGTGGTGTAGGTAATCATAAACTAAATAAAAGAAACAAAAAAACATGGTTTCTTTTAAAATATATTAAATTTAATTTTCATACATATATTTAAAAAAATCTAAAGTCATCCATTGAAATGTACATTTGTAGTGTATGTAATCATAAACTAAATAAAAGGAACAAAAAAACATGGTTCCTTTTAAAAATATGCAATATAACTTTTTATGCATAGATTTTAAATAAAATCTAAAATCATCCATTGAAATGTACTTTTGTAGTGTATGTAATCATAAACCAACTAAAAGAAACAAAAAAACATGGTTCCTTTTAAAACATTTAATATTAATTTTTAAGCATAGATATTGAAAAAAATTTAAAGTCATTTATTGAAATGTACTTTTGTAGTGTATCTAATCATTGAATAACTAAAAGAAACAAAAAAAAACGTGGTTTCTTTTAAAAAATATTAAATTTAATTTTCACACATAGATTTAAAAAAATCTAAAGTCATCCATTGAAATGTACTTTTGTAGTGTATGTAATCATAAACTAAATAAAAGGAACAAAAAAAACATGGTTCCTTTTAAAAATTTGCAATATAACTTTTTTTGCATAGATTTAAAATAAAGTCTAAAATCATCCATTGAAATGTACTTTTGTAGTGTATGTAATCATAAACTAAATAAAAGGAACAAAAAAACATGGTTCCTTTTAAAAATATGCAATATAACTTTTTATGCATAGATTTTAAATAAAATCTAAAATCATCCATTGAAATGTACTTTTGCAGTGTATGTAATCATAAACTAAATAAAAGAAACAAAAAAACATGGTTTCTTTTAAAATATATTAAATTTAATTTTCATACATAGATTTAAAAAAAATCTAAAGTCATCCATTGAAATGTACTTTTGTGGTGTATATAATCATAAACTAACTAAAAGAAATAAAAAAACATGGTTCCTCTTAATAATATTCAATATGAATTTTTATGCATAGATTTAAAAAAAAATCCAAAGTCATCCATTGAAATGTACTTTTGTGGTTTAGGTAATCATAAACTAAATAAAAGAAACAAAAAAAAACGTGGTTTCTTGTAAAATATATTAAAATTAATTTTCATACATAGATTTAAAAAAAATCTAAAGTCATCCATTGAAATGTACTTTTGTGGTGTATATAATCATAAACTAACTAAAAGAAATAAAAAAACATGGTTCCTCTTAATAATATTCAATATGAATTTTTATGCATAGATTTAAAAAAAAATCCAAAGTCATCCATTGAAATGTACTTTTGCAGTGTATGTAATCATAAACTAAATAAAAGAAACAAAAAAACATGGTTTCTTTTAAAATATATTAAATTTAATTTTCATACATAGATTTAAAAAAAATCTAAAGTCATCCATTGAAATGTACTTTTGTGGTGTATATAATCATAAACTAAATAAAAGGAACAAAAAAAACATGGTTCCTTTTAAAAATATTCAATATTAATTTGTATGCATAGATTTTAAATAAAATCTAAAATAATCCATTGAAATGTACTTGTGTAGTGTATGTTATCATAAACTAACTAAACTAAACATAAAATCATGGTTCCTTTAAAAATACATTTTAAAATATATTAAATTTAATTTTCATACATAGATTTAAAAAAATCTAAAGTCGTCCATTGAAATGTACTTCTGTAGTGTATGTAATCATAAACTAAATAAAAGGAACAAAAAAAACATGGTTCCTTTTAAAAATATTCAATATGAATTTTTATGCATAGATTTTAAATAAAATCTAAAATCATCCATTGAAATATACTTGTGTAGTGTATGTAATCATAAACCAACTAAAAGAACCAAAAAAACATGGTTCCTTTTAAAACATTTAATATTAATTTTTATGCATAGATATTGAATAAAATCTAAAGTCATCCATTGAAATGTAATTTTGTAGTGTATGTAATCATAAACTAAATAAAAGGAACAAAAAAAAACATGGTTCCTTTTAAAAATATTCAATATTAATTTTTATGCATAGATTTTAAATAAAATCTAAAATCATCCATTGAAATGTACTTTTGTAGTTTATGTATTCATAAACTAAATAAAAGGAACAAAAAAAACATGGTTCCTTTTAAAAATATTCAATATTAATTTTTATGCATAGATTTTAAATAAAATCTAAAATCATCCATTGAAATGTACTTTTATAGTGTATTTAATCATAAACTAACTAAAAGAAATAAAAAAACATGGTTCCTCTTAATAATATTAAATATGAATTTTTATGCATAGATTTAAAAAAAAATCAAAAGTCATCTATTGAAATGTGCTTTTGTGGTGTAGGTAATCATAAACTAAATAAAAGAAACAAAAAAACATGGTTTCTTTTAAAATATATTAAATTTAATTTTCATACATAGATTTAAAAAAATCTAAAGTCATCCATTGAAATGTACTTTTGTAGTGTATGTAATCATAAACTAAATAAAAGGAACAAAAAAAACATGGTTCCTTTTAAAAATATTCAATATTAATTTGTATGCATAGATTTTAAATAAAATCTAAAATCATCCATTGAAATGTACTTGTGTAGTGTATGTTATCATAAACTAACTAAACTAAAGAAAAAATCATGGTTCCTTTAAAAAATATTCAATATTAATTTTTATGCATAGATTTTAAAAAAACTTTAAAGTACTTCATTGAAATGTACTTTTGTACTGTATGTAATCATAAACTAAATAAAAGGAACAAAAAAAACATGGTTCCTTTTAAAAATATGCAATATAACTTTTTATGCATAGATTTTAAATAAAATCTAAAATCATCCATTGAAATGTACTTTTGTAGTGTATGTAATCATAAACTAAAAAAAGAAACAAAAAAAACCTGGTTTCTTTTCAAATATATTAAATTTAATTTTCATACATAGATTTAAAAAAATCTAAAGCCATCCATTGAAATTTACTTTTGTAGTGTATGTAATCATAAACTAAATAAAAGGAACAAAAAAAAACATAGTTCCTTTTAAAAATATTCAATATTAATTTGTATGCATAGATTTTAAATAAAATCTAAAATCATCCATTGAAATGTACTTTTGTAGTGTATGTAATTATAAACTAAATAAAAAAAACAAAAAAACATGGTTCCTTTTAAAAATATGCAATATAACTTTTTATGCATAGATTTTAAATAAAATCTAAAATCATCCATTGAAATGTACTTTTGTAGTGTATGTAATCATAAACCAACTAAAAGAAACAAAAAAACATGGTTCCTTTTAAAACATTTAATATTAATTTTGATGCATAGATATTGAATAAAGTCTAAAGTCATCCATTGAAATGTACTTTTGTAGTGTATGTAATCATAAACTAAATAAAAGGAACAAAAAAAACCTGGTTCCTTTTAAAAATATTCAATATTAATTTTTATGCATAGATTTTAAATAAAATCTAAAATCATCCATTGAAATGTACTTTTGTAGTTTATGTAATCATAAACTAAATAAAAGGAACAAAAAAAAACATAATTCCTTTTAAAAATATTCAATATTAATTTTTATCCATAGATTTTAAATAAAATCTAAAATCATCCATTGAAATGTACTTTTGTAGTGTATGTAATCATAAACTAAATAAAAGGAACAAAAAAAAACATAGTTCCTTTTAAAAATATTCAATATTAATTTGTATGCATAGATTTTAAATAAAATCTAAAATCATCCATTGAAATGTACTTTTGTAGTGTATGTAATCATAAACTAAATAAAAAAAACAAAAAAACATGGTTCCTTTTAAAAATATGCAATATAACTTTTTATGCATAGATTTTAAATAAAATCTAAAATCATCCATTGAAATGTACTTTTGTAGTGTATGTAATCATAAACCAACTAAAAGAAACAAAAAAACATGGTTCCTTTTAAAACATTTAATATTAATTTTTAAGCATAGATATTGAAAAAAATTTAAAGTCATTTATTGAAATGTACTTTTGTAGTGTATGTAATCATAAACTAAATAAAAGGAACAAAAAAAACATGGTTCCTTTTAAAAATATTCAATATTAATTTTTATGCATAGATTTTAAATAAAATCTAAAATCATCCATTGAAATGAACTTTTGTAGTTTATGTAATCATAAACTAAATAAAAGGAACAAAAAAAACATGGTTCCTTTTAAAAAATATTAAATTTAATTTTCATACATAGATTTAAAAAAATCTAAAGTCATCCATTGAAATGTACTTTTGTAGTGTATGTAATCATAAACTAAATAAAAGGAACAAAAAAAACATGGTTCCTTTTAAAAATATGCAATATAACTTTTTTTGCATAGATTTTAAATAAAATCTAAAATCATCCATTAAAATGTACTTTTGTTGTGTATGTAATCATAAACTAAAAGAAGAAACAAAAAAAACCTGGTTTCTTTTCAAATATATTAAATTTAATTTTCATACATAGATTTAAAAAAATCTAAAGCCATCCATTGAAACTTACTTTTATAGTGTATTTAATCATAAACTAACTAAAAGAAATAAAAAAACATGGTTCGTCTTAATAATATTCAATATGAATTTTTATGCATAGATTAAAAAAAAAAATCCAAAGTCATCCATTGAAATGTACTTTTGTGGTTTAGGTATTCATAAACTAAATAAAAGAAACAAAAAAAAAACGTGGTTTCTTTTAAAATATATTAAAATTAATTTTCATACATAGATTTAAAAAAATCTAAAGTCATCCATTGAAATGTACTTTTGTAGTGTATGTAATCATAAACTAAATAAAAGGAACAAAAAAACATGGTTCCTTTTAAAAATATGCAATATAACTTTTTATGCATAGATTTTAAATAAAATCTAAAATCATCCATTGAAATGTACTTTTGTAGTGTATGTAATCATAAACTAAATAAAAGAAACAAAAAAACATGGTTTCTTTTAAAACATTTAATATTAATTTTTATGCATAGATATTGAATAAAATCTAAAGTCATCCATTGAAATGTACTTTTGTAGTGTATGTAATCATAAACTAAATAAAAGGAACAAAAAAAACATGGTTCCTTTTAAAAATATTCAATATTAATTTTTATGCATAGATTTTAAATAAAATCTAAAATCATCCATTGAAATGTACTTTTGTAGTTTATGTAATCATAAACTAAATAAAAGAAACAAAAAAAACATGGCTCCTTTTAAAAATATTCAATATTAATTTTTATGCATAGATTTTAAATAAAATCTAAAATCATCCATTGAAATGTACTTTTATAGTGTATGTAATCATAAACCAACTAAAAGAAACAAAAAAACATGGTTCCTTTTAAAACACTTAATATTAATTTTTAAGCATAGATATTGAAAAAAATTTAAAGTCATTTATTGAAATGTACTTTTGTAGTGTATGTAATCATAGAATAACTAAAAGAAACAAACAAAACGTGGTTTCTTTTAAAAAATATTAAAATTAATTTTCATACATAGACTTAAAAAAATCTAAAGTCATCCATTGAAATGTACTTTTGTAGTGTATGTAATCATAAACTAAATAAAAGGAACAAAAAAAACATGGTTCCTTTTAAAAATATGCTAAACTAAATAAAAGAAACAAAAAAACATGGTTTCTTTTAAAATATATTAAATTTAATTTTCATACATAGATTTAAAAAAAATCTAAAGTCATCCATTGAAATGTACTTTTGTAGTGTATGTAATCATAAACTAAATAAAAGGAACAAAAAAAACATGGTTCCTTTTAAAAATATGCAATATAACTTTTTATGCATAGATTTTAAATAAAATCTAAAATCATCCATTGAAATGTACTTTTGTAGTGTATGTAATCATAAACTAAATAAAAGAAACAAAAAAACATGGTTTCTTTTAAAATATATTTAATTTAATTTTCATACATAGATTTAAAAAAATCTAAAGCCATCCATTGAAACTTACTTTTATAGTGTATTTAATCATAAACTAACTAAAAGAAATAAAAAAACATGGTTCCTCTTAATAATATTCAATATGAATTTTTATGCATAGATTTAAAAAAAATCAAAAGTCATCCATTGAAATGTACTTTTGTGGTGTAGGTAATCATAAACTAAATAAAAGAAACAAAAAAACATGGTTTCTTTTAAAATATATTAAATTTAATTTTCATACATAGATTTAAAAAAATCTAAAGTCATCCATTGAAATGTGCATTTGTAGTGTATGTAATCATAAACTAAATAAAAGGAACAAAAAAACATGGTTCCTTTTAAAAATATGCAATATAACTTTTTATGCATTGATTTTAAATAAAATCTAAAATCATCCATTGAAATGTACTTTTGTAGTGTATGTAATCATAAACCAACTAAAAGAAACAAAAAAACATGGTTCCTTTTAAAACATTTATATTAATTTTTATGCATAGATATTGAATAAAATCTAAAGTCATCCATTGAAATGTACTTTTGTAGTGTATGTAATCATAAACTAAATAAAAGGAACAAAAAAAACATGGTTCCTTTTAAAAATATTCAATATTAATTTTTATGCATAGATTTTTAATAAAATCTAAAATCATCCATTGAAATGTACTTTTGTAGTGTATGTAATCATAAACCAACTAAAAGAAACAAAAAAACATGGTTCCTTTTAAAACATTTAATATTAATTTTTAAGCATAGATATTGTAAAAAATTTAAAGTCATTTATTGAAATGTACTTTTGTAGTGTATGTAATCATAGAATAACTAAAAGAAACAAAAAAAAACGTGGTTTCTTTTAAAAAATATTAAATTTAATTTTCACACATAGATTTAAAAAAATCTAAAGTCATCCATTGAAATGTACTTTTGTAGTGTATGTAATCATAAACTAAATAAAAGGAACAAAAAAAACATGGTTCCTTTTAAAAATATGCAATATAACTTTTTTTGCATAGATTTTAAATAAAATCTAAAATCATCCATTGAAATGTACTTTTGTAGTGTATGTAATCATAAACTAAAAGAAGAAACAAAAAAAACCTGGTTTCTTTTCAAATATATTAAATTTAATTTTCATACATAGATTTAAAAAAATCTAAAGCCATCCATTGAAACTTACTTTTATAGTGTATTTAATCATAAACTAACTAAAAGAAATAAAAAAACATGGTTCCTCTTAATAATATTCAATATGAATTTTTATGCATAGATTTAAAAAAAAATCCAAAGTCATCCATTGAAATGTACTTTTGTGGTTTATGTAATCATAAACTAAATAAAAGAAACAAAAAAAAACGTGGTTTCTTTTAAAATATATTAAAATTAATTTTCATACATAGATTTAAAAAAAATCTAAAGTCATCCATTGAAATGTACTTTTGTAGTGTATGTAATCATAAACTAAATAAAAGGAACAAAAAAACATGGTTCCTTTTAAAAATATGCAATATAACTTTTTATGCATAGATTTTAAATAAAATCTAAAATCATCCATTGAAATGTACTTGTGTAGTGTATGTTATCATAAACTAACTAAACTAAACATAAAATCATGATTCCTTTAAAAATACATTTTAAAATATATTAAATTTAATTTTCATACATAGATTTAAAAAAATCTAAAGTCGTCCATTGAAATGTACTTTTGTAGTGTATGTAATCATAAACTAAATAAAAGGAACAAAAAAAACATGGTTCCTTTTAAAAATATTCAATATGAATTTTTATGCATAGATTTTAAATAAAATCTAAAATCATCCATTGAAATATACTTGTGTAGGGTATGTAATCATAAACCAACTAAAAGAAACAAAAAAACATGGTTCCTTTTAAAACATTTAATATTAATTTTTATGCATAGATATTGAATAAAATGAAAAGTCATCCATTGAAATGTACTTTTGTAGTGTATGTAATCATAAACTAAATAAAAGGAACAAAAAAAACATGGTTCCTTTTAAAAATATTCAATATTAATTTTTATGCATAGATTTTAAATAAAATCTAAAATCATCCATTGAAATGTACTTTTGTAGTGTATGTAATCATAAACTAAAAGAAGAAACAAAAAAAACCTGGTTTCTTTTCAAATATATTAAATTTAATTTTCATACATAGATTTAAAAAAATCTAAAGCCATCCATTGAAACTTACTTTTATAGTGTATTTAATCATAAACTAACTAAAAGAAATAAAAAAACATGGTTCCTCTTAATAATATTCAATATGAATTTTTATGCATAGATTTAAAAAAAAATCCAAAGTCATCCATTGAAATGTACTTTTGTGGTTTATGTAATCATAAACTAAATAAAAGAAACAAAAAAAAACGTGGTTTCTTTTAAAATATATTAAAATTAATTTTCATACATAGATTTAAAAAAAATCTAAAGTCATCCATTGAAATGTACTTTTGTAGTGTATGTAATCATAAACTAAATAAAAGGAACAAAAAAAACATGGTTCCTTTTAAAAATATTCAATATGAATTTTTATGCATAGATTTTAAATAAAATCTAAAATCATCCATTGAAATATACTTGTGTAGGGTATGTAATCATAAACCAACTAAAAGAAACAAAAAAACATGGTTCCTTTTAAAACATTTAATATTAATTTTTATGCATAGATATTGAATAAAATGTAAAGTCATCCATTGAAATGTACTTTTGTAGTGTATGTAATCATAAACTAAATAAAAGGAACAAAAAAAACATGGTTCCTTTTAAAAATATTCAATATGAATTTTTATGCATAGATTTTAAATAAAATCTAAAATCATCCATTGAAATATACTTGTGTAGGGTATGTAATCATAAACCAACTAAAAGAAACAAAAAAACATGGTTCCTTTTAAAACATTTAATATTAATTTTTATGCATAGATATTGAATAAAATGTAAAGTCATCCATTGAAATGTACTTTTGTAGTGTATGTAATCATAAACTAAATAAAAGGAACAAAAAAACATGGTTCCTTTTAAAAATATGCAATATAACTTTTTATGCATAGATTTTAAATAAAATCTAAAATCATCCATTGAAATGTACTTTTGTAGTGTATGTAATCATAAACTAAAAAGAGAAACAAAAGAAACCTGGTTTCTTTTCAAATATATTAAATTTAATTTTCATACATAGATTTAAAAAAATCTAAAGTCATCCATTGAAATGTACTTTTGTAGTGTATGTGGGTTTTTGTTGGGTTTAAGTTTATATTTAATGTTTAAAGTTAAAGTAAGTTTGGTGGTTAACAATATAAAGAATATAGTAAATTGAATAATCGTCGTTTGCGGACCGGCTGTCCTTACTACGTCTTCACTCTTTCACAGTTGATCGTCTTCTGTGTCTCGCGTTGTTTCACGTTCATCGTCTTCTAACTACTCTTCTCATCCTTGCTTCGTTGTCTAGGTTCTTCTTTGTAACGATCAAGCTGACCGTTCGGCGTGCACACAACACACCAATCCCACATTCGGCCATCCTGTCTAAGCATTCGCCTCGAATGCTCCGTTGTCATCATCATCGGTTGTGTGGGTGTGCCATGGCTTCATGTATTCTGCACAGGTTGTTGTGTTCTTCGGGCCTTCAGTAACTCCGATCTTCTGAACATCATAAGAGTCGTTATGCTTCACCTTGACAATGCGGTAGGGACCTAAAAACTTTGGCTTCAATTTGAGCCCGCTGCCAAATTGCGTTCGTTTTATGGCAACTAGATCACCAATGCTGTATTGTCTCGCGGCTTTTCGTCGTTTATTGTATGTCGTTTTGTTCTCTTTTTGTATCTTTAATATTTGCGCTTTGGCCTTCGCACGGATGTCATTACGTCTTTCGTTATATACTGCTATTGCCTCTTTGTCTATCAATTCTTTTAGTCTTTGGTCATCTTTAGATCGTAGTTTTACTCCAATCATTAGCTCAAATGGTGTAGCGTCGATGCTTCTCGAAAACGTTGAATTAACTGCTTGCTGTACTCTTTCGACGTATTTGTACCATGCAGTTGGGTCGTCAATGCTGAGCTTCGAAAGTACGGCAATGATAGTAGCGTTGAGTCTCTCGACTTGACCATTAACTCTTGGTAAGCCAGTTGTCGTCTTAATTAGTTTAATATTCTCGTCGTTGCAATAGTTGATGAAATCTTGTGAGGTAAATGCAGATCCTCTGTCACTGATGATACATGCAGGATTTCCAAAGGTGACACTTTGGTTGCGTAGCTTCGTGATGACTTCATTTGCTGTCGTTGACTTAGTTGGGTAAAGCCAACAAAACTTCGTGAACGCGTCGATGACTGCCAAGATGTGTTTGTAGTTTTTGTTTGTTGACTCTAAAGGACCCAAAAAATCTATGTGATACGTATGGAGGGGTACTTCTTCTTTTTCCAGCGGGTGAAGTAAACCTTCCTGTTTTCCTCGTTTTCGGTTGGCTAGTATGCACGGTATGCAACAGCTGATGTACTTTTGTATTTTCTCGTCGATGCTCGGAATGAAGTAGTCTTTACATATTAGCTCTTTTGTTTTCTTCAGCGCGAAATGACCTCTGTCGTGTGCATTACTAATAACCTGTCTTTGCATATCCTTCGGTACCACGATTAGTTCGACATCGTTGACTAATTTGTATAGGATTCCAGATTTCGTGAAATAGTCTTCGAACGTTTGCTTATCTTCGTCTATTATTTTCTTAATCGCTTTCAAATGTTCGTCTTGCTTTTGTGCCTGCTCTATGCCAATCATGATGTTTTCGTCTCTAATAAGCAACACTGGGTAACGGCTAAGTGCATCTACGTGCTTCATACGGGATCCAGATCGATGCTCGACTTCATAATCATACTCCTGCAATAGTAAAACCCATCGTGCAACTCTCGTACACAAGTTTTGCTTCTCTAGAGTCTTCGTAAACGCGTTACAGTCGGTGATGATTTTAAAATGGATGCCCAACAGATAAACTCTGAACTTCGTTATGGCCTCAATAATCGCAAGAATTTCTAATTCATAGCTCGTGAATTTGCGTTGAGCGTCATTCGTCTTTTTGCTCATAAAATAAACAGGGTGCCATTGGCCGTCATCTGGTGATTTTTGCATTAGCACTGCGCCAAATCCATCTATAGATGCGTCAGTGTGCAGTTCGGTTTCGTAGCGTTGGTTGTAGATAGCTAGTACTGGATTCGAAGTTAGTCGTTGCTTTAAAACCTCTATCGCATTTTCTTCTTCAGGACCAATTCTAAACTTTGAATTGTTTTTCGTTAAGTCTGTTAACGGCTTCGTGATGCTTGCGTAATGTGCGATAAACTTTCTGAAATATCCGGTGAGACCTAAAAAGCTCTCAAGCTGTTTTAGTGTCTGTGGCGTCTTAAATTTTGAAACAGCGTCAATTTTCTCTGGCGATGGATACAGCTTCCGATGCTCGATGATATGTCCTAAAAACTTAATTCGTGTTTGCAGAAAATGGCACTTCTTTAGGTTTAGCTCCAGGCCATATTCGCTGCAGATGTTTATTACTTCTTTTAGATTCGTCAGTGCTTCTTTTTCGTCTTTAGCGGGGATTATTACGTCATCAACGTAAGGCAATGCGATACCTTTACGATTCAATGGGCGAAAAACAGCGTTGATATGTCTTTGGAATACCCCTGGCGAGTTCGAAAGACCAAACGGGACCTTCCGGAACTGATATTGACCGTCTTGAGTCACGAATGATGTGTACTTTCTGCTAGACTCAGAAACTGGTACGTGAAAAAATCCATTCTTTAAGTCTATTGTGCTAAAAATCGTCGCTTCTTGTAATCTGTCTAGTTGTTCGTCAATTAGTGGCAATGGGTAATGGTCTTTTACCATTTCTTTGTTAATACGCCTGTAGTCAACGCATAGTCTGGGCGAACCATCATTTTTCTTAACAAGAACTATTGGACTCGTAAACTCGGAATCAGACTCTTCTATTATACCGTCATTTAACCATTCTTCGATTTGGTCATTGATTGTGCTTGTTTCAGTAAATGGAAAACGTCGTGGGCGTGAGAATATTGCCGACTCATCTTTTAATACGATTTTCATTTCGACATTTGTTGTTTTAGTTTTATTCGGCTTGTAGTTCAAAATCATATTTCTCACTTCGTCTTTAATGTCTGAGCTGATTGCATCGTTTATGTTCAACTCGTTTTCATCACAAATCGCGTCAATTTTAAAAATATTTGTTTCTTCTTCTTTGCTGTCATACATCTTTTTTACTTTTAAACCATCTCTGTTGAACGAAATTTCCGCGAAGTTACACAACTCTTCACCAATGATTAGCTTTATGTCCAAACAGTTTTCCGAAACAACGTAAAAATTTAAAACGTATTCTTCGTCATCTATACGTATCGATTGTTCAAAAATACCTATCGGTTTGATTCTATTTGTGTTGCGGTCGTTTCCAATACCGATCAAAAATACATTGCAGTCGTTTAGTTTCGGCAAATGTGTTAATTCGTTAAATAAGTCTTTTCGTATTAAGTTGAACTTGCTGCCAGTATCGAATAAGGCTATACACTTCATATTTTGTAGCAATACCTCTTTACTCGTTAGATTTGGTCTCGTTTGTACACTACACACGTTTGAAATGTTTTCGCTTTTGGACTTCTCCGTCGTTTTACATTCTTTAGATATGTGTCCAAACTGATTGCATTTAAAACACTTTTTGCCTTTCTCTTTATTTTCACAACTTCCTGACATGTGTCCTTTCCGTCCGCAATTAAAACAATATGTTTCTTTTCTATTATTTTTGTTGTTCATGCTCGCAAAATCTTTTTTCTCTTTCACTCTTATACTCTCATCTTTATTTTCTCGTCCACTGTATTTAACTTTTGTTTTGTTCATCAACTCATAATCTTTTAATTTTGTTTTAAAATCACTCAAGTTCTTCGTACCATACAAAACTGTTTTATTCACTGCTTGTTCATCTATACCGTCGATAATATATTGTATCAGCGCATTATCTTCGATTTTTCCTCGTGCTGCTATGTCTTTCATGCGATAAAAATATTCGAACACATTCTCGTTTATTCGACGCTTACTTTCACAAAGCTGTGCGTGAATTTGTTTACTGCTTGTCGTCGTTTGAAACTCACTTAAAAGCGCGTTTTTGAGTTTGTTCCACGAATCGATTCCTCTCTCGCTCACTACAAATAATTTCGCAATACCTTTGAGCGATTTCTTTGCGTATATCAGTTTTTGCATTTCGTTCCAATTCATCAAAAATGCTTGTTCCTCAAATTCCGTTAGCCACAATTCCACAGAATTTGCGTCGTTTCCATCGTATGATCTTATTGAGTCTTCTATGTCGCGAAAACTTAATGCGAAGTATTGTCGTCGTGCGTCATCGTTTTGCGAGTTTTCTTTTGCTTCGTTTCGTCTTGTGTCTTTTGGTAACGGTTTATTTGCATGACTCATCGTTGGCGCCTCGTTGTTTATAGTTACACTTTCGTATTCCTCGTCGCTTTCGTCTGCTTCGTCATCATCGTTGGGATCGTCGCCGTTCGCTTGTAGAAGTCTGTTGGCGATCAAATTCCGAAAAATATGTAACTGTACGTCTTCTACGTCGTAGCTTATGCCTAGCAATATGCATATAGACACAAAATCGCGATCCGTTAAATTTGACTGTATATATTCGTCTTTTGATTTGTAATCTGCGTCGTTTTCATTGAAATTAAAACCGGCGAATTCTCGTAAGCGTTTTCTATTATTACGATCACCGTCTTCTTCGAATATGAATTTGTGCAAAGCACAAATGCTTGCTCTAGGACCACTTCTTAGTTTTTTAGGTATTACGTCGTTTAAACATGCCATCTTTTGTCAATTATAGATGAAAAAAATATTTGTTTTTTCCGTCTTCGTCTTACGTCTTTAAAATAATTATGCGGGTTTTTATTCTTCTTTTATTTTTGTACTCGTTTGATTAGTTAATCAATTTAGTTTATTCACTCTTTACCAAACTTCGTCACTCTAGCCTTATTTCACTCAAAACTTATTCACTTTCTCGGACGAGCGCCCAAATGTGGGTTTTTGTTGGGTTTAAGTTTATATTTAATGTTTAAAGTTAAAGTAAGTTTGGTGGTTAACAATATAAAGAATATAGTAAATTGAATAATCGTCGTTTGCGGACCGGCTGTCCTTACTACGTCTTCACTCTTTCACAGTTGATCGTCTTCTGTGTCTCGCGTTGTTTCACGTTCATCGTCTTCTAACTACTCTTCTCATCCTTGCTTCGTTGTCTAGGTTCTTCTTTGTAACGATCAAGCTGACCGTTCGGCGTGCACACAACACACCAATCCCACATGTATGTAATCTTAAACTAAATAAAAGGAACAAAAAAAAACATGGTTCCTTTTAAAAATATTCAATATTAATTTGTATGCATAGATTTTAAATAAAATCTAAAATCATCCATTGAAATGTACTTGTGTAGTGTATGTTATCATAAACTAACTAAACTAAACATAAAATCATGGTTCCTTTAAAAATACATTTTAAAATATATTAAATTTAATTTTCATACATAGATTTAAAAAAATCTAAAGTCGTCCATTGAAATGTACTTTTGTAGTGTATGTAATCATAAACTAAATAAAAGGAACAAAAAAAACATGGTTCCTTTTAAAAATATTCAATATGAATTTTTATGCATAGATTTTAAATAAAATCTAAAATCATCCATTGAAATATACTTGTGTAGTGTATGTAATCATAAACCAACTAAAACAAACAAAAAAACATGGTTCCTTTTAAAACATTTAATATTAATTTTTATGCATAGATATTGAATAAAATCTAAAGTCATCCATTGAAATGTACTTTTGTAGTGTATGTAATCATAAACTAAATAAAAGGAACAAAAAAAACATGGTTCCTTTTAAAAATATTCAATATTAATTTTTATGCATAGATTTTAAATAAAATCTAAAATCATCCATTGAAATGTACTTTTGTAGTTTATGTAATCATAAACTAAATAAAAGGAACAAAAAAAACATGGTTCCTTTTTAAAATATTCAATATTAATTTTTATGCATAGATTTTAAATAAAATCTAAAATCATCCATTGAAATGTACTTTTATAGTGTATTTAATCATAAACTAACTAAAAGAAATAAAAAAAATCGCGTGCAACACAGTACACGTGTTTGAAGTGAAACTTTCTTTAAAATAAACAAATAACCTGTAATGGCGCTATATTCGATCTTGTTATGTCCATTTTCGGGATTCTCTTTATCTTAATATCTAATATACGAAGTTTCATTGTTTTAGCTCATTGCATCCTGAGATATGTAAAATTATCTATTTTGGCTATAAGTAGGCGTTGCCATGCCCAATTTTTAAACAAAATAGTTTTTATGTCTCTCTAAGACAAAAAGTGTGAAGTTTCAAGTCAATTGAAAATTGAAAAAAACAAAATACGTTTTCATTGCAATGCCGTAAATTTGTTTTTTTTCCTCTCATCAATGATTTATGGTAATAATATTGGAGGATCTGTGCAATATTTCAGATCGATGATTTCAAAATAAAACAATAAAAAAGGAAAATATATTATAGATATTTCCACACTCTTGCAAAATCTCTGACAATTTTCTCAGATTTTATTATATTTAGCCTTCTTTTGAGTTGTGAGAAATAATTATTTACCAAGAAATAAACTTTTTGGTTTCCCCATTAATATTCATTAATAAATCTGCGTTTAAAAAACCCTTCCCAAATCAACCAAATTTTTTTAGCTGGAAAACCATTAGCCTCGCCAATCTGCTTGTATCAAGTTTCGAAGATTGAGAAGTACATTCGAATTAAATTGTTGAAATAATTCTAAAGTTATAATTAATGTGAAGTTGTGTTTGAAATGCTTAAAAAAAACTCGTAAAAATAGTACATTTTATGAAAATAAGTATGTACCAACCCTGTTATTTGGACAAGTTGGAATGTGTTCATTTTTGAATGCATAAATGCGAAGAAGAAGAATTAATTCAAATGTGCAGAGTGTCTCCCGAAGAACAGAGTCAAGTTAACTACCAATGCTCCAATGTGTGGAATATACTTGACTTTATTGATTGCATATGTAATTTATTATTAGTGTTCACTTTCGGAATATTGTAAATTTCTAAATTAATTGTTTTCATTTACTTATCACAGCAATGGAAAGAGTATGATTGTCAATTGCAAAATTTAACATAATTGTGAGGACGCGAATTGTAGATGAATTCGTGGCTCATATGTTATGAAGCTGATAAGCGACGTTGTTTAGCCACGCTAAGTAGAGGGCAACAACGAACACAATGTATAAGTTCAGACAGTGCCATAAGTAGCAACAACCACACTGTGCTTGCTTACGCCGAAAATAGCAACAACAAGAGTTGTTATAATATTTGGAGTACACATGCCAGGTTAGTTGTTGTTGCATATGCGCCAGATGGCGAAAGTGACGGTTGAAGAGGAATGCCAAAATTACAACTAAGCATGTTGTTGTTGTTATTTTTTTTATGACTACTAAGTTTATGACTACAGACTATCATTCTATATTCTATTTCATTCTTTCGCAGGCTACATCATATAAATGTATAGTCTGTCTCTTTTCATGTCGTTTCATCGAGTTTCAAATCGCACCCATTCTAAAGAAGTTTCACTTCAAAAACATGGTTCCTCTTAATAATATTATATATGAATTTTTATGCATAGATTTAAAAAAAAATCAAAAGTCATCCATTGAAATGTACTTTTGTGGTGTAGGTAATCATAAACTAAATAAAAGAAACAAAAAAACATGGTTTCTTTTAAAATATATTAAATTTAATTTTCATACATAGATTTAAAAAAATCTAAAGTCATCCATTGAAATGTACTTTTGTAGTGTATGTAATCATAAACTAAATAAAACGAACAAAAAAAAACATGGTTCCTTTTAAAAATATTCAATATTAATTTGTATGCATAGATTTTAAATAAAATCTAAAATCATCCATTGAAATGTACTTGTGTAGTGTATGTTATCATAAACTAACTAAACTAAACAAAAAATCATGGTTCCTTTAAAAAATATTCAATATTAATTTTTATGCATAGATTTTAAAAAAACTTTAAAGTACTTCATTGAAATGTACTTTTGTACTGTATGTAATCATAAACTAAATAAAAGGAACAAAAAAAACATGGTTCCTTTTAAAAATATGCAATAAAACTTTTTATGCATAGATTTTAAATAAAATCTAAAATCATCCATTGAAATGTACTTTTGTAGTGTATGTAATCATAAACTAAAAAAAGAAACAAAAAAAACCTGGTTTCTTTTCAAATATATTAAATTTAATTTTCATACATAGATTTAAAAAAATCTAAAGCCATCCATTGAAATTTACTTTTGTAGTGTATGTAATCATAAACTAAATAAAAGGAACAAAAAAAAACATAGTTCCTTTTAAAAATATTCAATATTAATTTGTATGCATAGATTTTAAAAAAAATCTAAAATCATCCATTGAAACTTACTTTTATAGTGTATTTAATCATAAACTAACTAAAAGAAATAAAAAAACATGGTTCCTCTTAATAATATTCAATATGAATTTTTATGCATAGATTTAAAAAAAAATCAAAAGTCATCCATTGAAATGTACTTTTGTAGTTTATGTAATCACTAACTAAATAAAAGGAAAAAAAAAAAACATGGTTCCTTTTAAAAATATGCAATATTAATTTTTATGCATAGATTTTAAATAAAATCTAAAATCATCCATTGAAATGTACTTTTGTAGTTTATGTAATCATAAACTAAATAAAAGGAACAAAAAAAACATGGTTCCTTTTAAAAATATGCTAAACTAAATAAAAGAAACAAAAAAACATGGTTTCTTTTAAAATATATTAAATTTAATTTTCATACATAGATTTAAAAAAATCTAAAGTCATCCATTGAAATGTACTTTTGTAGTGTATGTAATCATAAACTAAATAAAAGAAACAAAAAAAACATGGTTCCTTTTAAAAATATGCAATATAACTTTTTATGCATAGATTTTAAATAAAATCTAAAATCATCCATTGAAATGTACTTTTGTAGTGTATGTAATCATAAACTAAATAAAAGAAACAAAAAAACATGGTTTCTTTTAAAATATATTTAATTTAATTTTCATACATAGATTTAAAAAAATCTAAAGCCATCCATTGAAACTTACTTTTATAATGTATTTAATCATAAACTAACTAAAAGAAATAAAAAAACATGGTTCCTCTTAATAATATTCAATATGAATTTTTATGCATAGATTTAAAAAAAAATCAAAAGTCATCCATTGAAATGTACTTTTGTGGTGTAGGTAATCATAAACTAAATAAAAGAAACAAAAAAACATGGTTTCTTTTAAAATATATTAAATTTAATTTTCATACATAGATTTAAAAAAATCTAAAGTCATCCATTGAAATGTACATTTGTAGTGTATGTAATCATAAGCTAAATAAAAGGAACAAAAAAACATGGTTCCTTTTAAAAATATGCAATATAACTTTTTATGCATAGATTTTAAATAAAATCTAAAATCATCCATTGAAATGTACTTTTGTAGTGTATGTAATCATAAACCAACTAAAAGAAACAAAAAAACATGGTTCCTTTTAAAACATTTAATATTAATTTTTATGCATAGATATTGAATAAAATCTAAAGTCATCCATTGAAATGTACTTTTGTAGTGTATGTAATCATAAACCAAATAAAAGGAACAAAAAAAACATGGTTCCTTTTAAAAATATTCAATATTAATTTGTATGCATTCTAAATAAAATCTAAAATCATCCATTGAAATGTACTTTTGTAGTGTATGTAATCATAAACCAACTAAAATAAACAAAAAAACATGGTTCATTTTAAAATATATTAAATTTAATTTTCATACATAGATTTAAAAAAATCTAAAGTCATCCATTGAAATGTACTTTTGTAGTGTATGTAATCATAAACTAAATAAAAGGAACCAAAAAAACATGGTTCCTTTTAAAAATATTCAATATTAATTTTTATGCATAGATTTTAAATAAAATCTAAAATCATCCATTGAAATGTACTTGTGTAGTGTATGTAATCATAAACCAACTAAAAGAAACAAAAAAACATGGTTCCTTTTAAAACATTTAATATTAATTTTTAAGCATAGATATTGAAAAAAAATTAAAGTCATTTATTGAAATGTACTTTTGTAGTGTATGTAATCATAGAATAACTAAAAGAAACAAAAAAAAACGTGGTTTCTTTTAAAAAATATTAAATTTAATTTTCATACATAGATTTAAAAAAATCTAAAGTCATCCATTGAAATGTACTTTTGTAGTGTATGTAATCATAAACTAAATAAAAGGAACAAAAAAAACATGGTTCCTTTTAAAAATATGCAATATAACTTTTTTTGCATAGATTTTAAATAAAATCTAAAATCATCCATTGAAATGTACTTTTGTAGTGTATGTAATCATAAACTAAAAAAAGAAACAAAAAAAACCTGGTTTCTTTTCAAATATATTAAATTTAATTTTTATACATAGATTTAAAAAAATCTAAAGCCATCCATTGAAATTTACTTTTATAGTGTATTTAATCATAAACTAACTAAAAGAAATAAAAAAAACATGGTTCCTCTTAATAATATTCAATATGAATTTTTATGCATAGATTTAAAAAAAAATCCAAAGTCATCCATTGAAATGTACTTTTGTGGTTTAGGTAATCATAAACTAAATAAAAGAAACAAAAAAAACGTGGTTTCTTTTAAAATATATTAAAATAAATTTTCATACATAGATTTAAAAAAATCTAAAGTCATCCATTGAAATGTACTTTTGTAGTGTATGTAATCATAAACTAAATAAAAGGAACAAAAAAAACATGTTTCCTTTTAAAAATATTCAATATTAATTTTTATGCATAGATTTTAAATAAAATCTAAAATCATCCATTCAAATGTACTTTTGTGGTGTATGTAATCATAAACTAAATAAAAGAAACAAAAAAACATGGTTTCTTTTAAAATATATTAAATTTAATTTTCATACATAGATTTAAAAAAATCTAAAGTCATCCATTGAAATGTACTTTTGTAGTGTATGTAATCATAAACTAAATAAAAGGAACAAAAAAAAACATGGTTCCTTTTGAAAATATTCAATATTAATTTGTATGCATAGATTCTAAATAAAATCTAAAATCATCCATTGAAATGTACTTTTGTAGTGTATTAAATCATAAACCAACTAAAATAAACAAAAAACATGGTTTCTTTTCAAATATATTAAATTTAATTTTCATACATAGATTTAAAAAAATCTAAAGTCATCCATTGAAATGTACTTTTGTAGTGTATGTAATCATAAACTAAATAAAAGGAACAAAAAAAAACATGGTTCCTTTTAAAAATATTCAATATTAATTTGTATGCATAGATTTTAAATAAAATCTAAAATCATCCATTGAAATGTACTTGTGTAGTGTATGTTATCATAAACTAACTAAACTAAAGAAAAAATCATGGTTCCTTTAAAAAATATTCAATATTAATTTTTATGCATAGATTTTAAAAAAACTTTAAAGTACTTCATTGAAATGTACTTTTGTAGTGTATGTAATCATAAACTAAATAAAAGGAACAAAAAAAACATGGTTCCTTTTAAAAATATGCAATATAACTTTTTATGCATAGATTTTAAATAAAATCTAAAATCATCCATTGAAATGTACTTTTGTAGTTTATGTAATCATAAACTAAAAAAAGAAACAAAAAAACATGGTTCCTTTTAAAACATTTAATATTAATTTGAATGCATAGATTTTAAAAAAAACTTTAAATTACTTCATTGAAATGTACTTTTGTAGTGTATGTAATCATAAACTAAATAAAAGGAACAAAAAAAACATGGTTCCTTTTAAAAATATGCAATATAACTTTTTATGCATAGATTTTAAATAAAATCTAAAATCATCCATTGAAATGTACTTTTGTAGTTTATGTAATCATAAACTAAAAACAGAAACAAAAAAAACCTGGTTTCTTTTCAAATATATTAAATTTAATTTTCATACATAGATTTAAAAAAATCTAAAGCCATCCATTGAAATTTACTTTTGTAGTGTATGTAATCATAATCTAAATAAAAGGAACAAAAAAAAACATGGTTCCTTTTAAAAATATTCAATATTAATTTGTATGCATAGATTTTAAATAAAATCTAAAATCATCCATTGAAATGTACTTGTGTAGTGTATGTTATCATAAACTAACTAAACTAAACAAAAAATCATGGTTCCTTTAAAAAATATTCAATATTAATTTTTATGTATAGATTTTAAAAAAACTTTAAAGTACTTCATTGAAATGTACTTTTGTAGTATATGTAATCATGAACTAAATAAAAGGAACAAAAAAAAACATGGTTCCTTTTAAAAATATTCAATATTAATTTTTATGCATAGATTTTAAATAAACTCTAAAATCATCCATTGAAATATACTTGTGTAGTGTATGTAATCATAAACCAACTAAAAGAAACAAAAAAACATGGTTCCTTTTAAAACATTTAATATTAATTTTTATGCACAGATATTGAATAAAATCTAAAGTCATCCATTGAAATGTACTTTTGTAGTGTATGTAATCATAAACTAAATAAAAGGAACAAAAAAACATGGTTCCTTTTAAAAATATTCAATATTAATTTTTATGAATAGATTTTAAATAAAATCTAAAATCATCCATTGAAATGTACTTTTGTAGTTTATGTAATCATAAACTAAATAAAAGGAACAAAAAAACATGGTTCCTTTTAAAAATATTCAATATTAATTTTTATGCATAGATTTTAAATAAAATCTAAAATCATCCATTGAAATGTACTTTTGTAGTGTATGTAATCATAAACTAAATAAAAGGAACAAAAAAACATGGTTCCTTTTAAAAATATGCAATATAACTTTTTTTGCATAGATTTTAAATAAAATCTAAAATCATCCATTGAAATGTACTTTTGTAGTGTATGTAATCATAAACTAAAAGAAGAAACAAAAAAAACCTGGTTTCTTTTCAAATATATTAAATTTAATTTTCATACATAGATTTAAAAAAATCTAAAGCCATCCATTGAAACTTACTTTTATAGTGTATTTAATCATAAACTAACTAAAAGAAATAAAAAAACATGGTTCCTCTTAATAATATTCAATATGAATTTTTATGCATAGATTTAAATAAAAATCAAAAGTCATCCATTGAAATGTACTTTTGTGGTGTAGGTAATCATAAACTAAATAAAAGAAACAAAAAAACATGGTTTATTTTAAAATATATTAAATTTAATTTTCATACATAGATTTAAAAAAATCTAAAGTCATCCATTGAAATGTACATTTGTAGTGTATGTAATCATAAACTAAATAAAAGGAACAAAAAAAAACATGGTTCCTTTTAAAAATATTCAATATTAATTTGAAGGCATAGATTTTACATAAAATCTAAAATCATCCATTGAAATGTACTTGTGTAGTGTATGTTATCATAAACTAACTAAACTAAAGAAAAAATCATGGTTCCTTTAAAAAATATTCAATATTAATTTTTATGCATAGATTTTAAAAAAACTTTAAAGTACTTCATTGAAATGTACTTTTGTAGTGTATGTAATCATAAACTAAATAAAAGGAACAAAAAAAACATGGTTCCTTTTAAAAATATGCAATATAACTTTTTATGCATAGATTTTAAATAAAATCTAAAATCATCCATTGAAATGTACTTTTGTAGTGTATGTAATCATAAACTAAAAAAAGAAACAAAAAAAACTGGTTTCTTTTAAAACATTTAATATTAATTTTTATGCATAGATATTGAAAAAAATTTAAAGTCATTTATTGAAATGTACTTGTGTAGTGTATGTAATCATAAACTAAATAAAAGAAACAAAAAAACATGGTTCCTTTTAAAACATTTAATATTAATTTGAATGCATAGATTTTAAAAAAACTTTAAATTACTTCATTGAAATGTACTTTTGTAGTGTATGTAATCATAAACTAAATAAAAGGAACAAAAAAAACATGGTTCCTTTTAAAAATATGCAATATAACTTTTTATGCATAGATTTTAAATAAAATCTAAAATCATCCATTGAAATGTACTTTTGTAGTGTATGTAATCATAAACTAAAAAAAGAAACAAAAAAAACCTGGTTTCTTTTCAAATATATTAAATTTAATTTTCATACATAGATTTAAAAAAATCTAAAGCCATCCATTGAAATTTACTTTTGTAGTGTAAATAA
Organism: Phortica okadai; assembly: GCA_034638295.1. Taxonomy (NCBI): domain Eukaryota; kingdom Metazoa; phylum Arthropoda; class Insecta; order Diptera; family Drosophilidae; genus Phortica; species Phortica okadai. The sequence continues at coordinate 288,539 of CM067853.1, forward strand.
AAGGAACAAAAAAAAACATGGTTCCCTTTAAAAATATTCAATATTAATTTGTATGCATAGATTTTAAATAAAATCTAAAATCATCCACTGAAATGTACTTGTGTAGTGTATGTAATCATAAACCAACTAAAAGAAACAAAAAAACATGGTTCCTTTTAAAACATTTAATATTAATTTTTTATGCATAGATATTGAAAAAAATGTAGTCATTTATTGAAATGTACTTGTGTAGTGTATGTAATCATAAACCAACTAAAAGAAACAAAAAAAACATGGTTCCTTTTAAAACATTTAATATTAATTTTTATGCAAAGATATTGAAAAAAATTTAAAGTCATTTATTGAAATGTACTTGTGTAGTGTATGTAATCATAAACCAACTAAAATAAACAAAAAAACATGGTTCCTTTTAAAATATATTACATTTAATTTTCATACATAGATTTAAAAAAATCTAAAGTCATCCATTGAAATGTACTTGTGTAGTGTATGTAATCATAAACTAACTAAAAGAAACAAAAAAACATGGTTCCTTTTAAAACATTTAATATTAATTTGTATGCAAAGATATTGAAAAAAATTTAAAGTCATCCATTGAAATATACTTTTGTAGTGTATGTAATCATAAAATAACTAAAAGAAACAAAAAAAACGTGGTTTCTTTTAAAATATATTAAATTTAATTTTCATACATAGATTTAAAAAAATCTAAAGTCATCCATTGAAATGTACTTTTGTAGTGTATGTAATCATAAACTAAATAAAAGGAACAAAAAAACATGGTTGCTTTTAAAAATATGCAATATAACTTTTTATGCATAGATTTTAAATAAAATCTAAAATCATCCATTGAAATGTACTTTTGTAGTGTATGTTATTATAAACTTAAAAAAGAAACAAAAAAACCTGGTTGCTTTTCAAATATATTAAATTTAATTTTCATACATAGATTTAAAAAAAAATCTAAAGCCATCCATTGAAATTTACTTTTATAGTGTATGTAATCATAAACTAAATAAAAGGAACAAAAAAAAACATGGTTCCTTTTAAAAATATTCAATATTAATTTGTATGCATAGATTTTAAATAAAATCTAAAATCATCCATTGAAATGTACTTGTGTAGTGTATGTAATCATAAACCAACTAAAAGAAACAAAAAAACATGGTTCCTAAATAAACTAAATAAAAGGAACAAAAAAACATGGTTCCTTTTAAAAATATGCAATATTAATTTTTATGCATAGATTTTAAATAAAATCTAAAATCATCCATTGAAATGTACTTTTGTAGTTTATGTAAACATAAACTAAATAAAAGGAACAAAAAAAACATGGTTCCTTTTAAAAATATGCTAAACTAAATAAAAGAAACAAAAAAACATGGTTTCTTTTAAAATATATTAAATTTAATTTTCATACATAGATTTAAAAAAATCTAAAGTCATCCATTGAAATGTACTTTTGTAGTGTATGTAATCATAAACTAAATAAAAGAAACAAAAAAAACATGGTTCCTTTTAAAAATATGCAATATAACTTTTTATGCATAGATTTTAAATAAAATCTAAAATCATCCATTGAAATGTACTTTTGTAGTTTATGTAATCATAAACTAAATAAAAGGAACAAAAAAAACATGGTTCCTTTTAAAAATATGCTAAACTAAATAAAAGAAACAAAAAAACATGGTTTCTTTTAAAATATATTAAATTTAATTTTCATACATAGATTTAAAAAAATCTAAAGTCATCCATTGAAATGTACTTTTGTAGTGTATATAATCATAAACTAAATAAAAGGAACAAAAAAAAACATGGTTCCTTTTAAAAATATTCAATATTAATTTGTATGCATAGATATTGAAAAAAATGTAAAGTCATTTATTGAAATGTACTTTTGTAGTGTATGTAATCATAAAATAACTAAAAGAAACAAAAAAAAACGTGGTTTCTTTTAAAATATATTAAATTTAATTTTTATACATAGATTTAAAAAAATATAAAGCCATCCATTGAAATTTACTTTTATAGTGTATTTAATCATAAACTAACTAAAAGAAATAAAAAAAAACATGGTTCCTCTTAATAATATTCAATATGAATTTTTATGCATAGATTTAAAAAAAAATCCAAAGTCATCCATTGAAATGTACTTTTGTGGTTTAGGTAATCATAAACTAAATAAAAGAAACAAAAAAAACGTGGTTTCTTTTAAAATATATTAAAATTAATTTTCATACATAGATTTAAAAAAATCTAAAGTCATCCATTGAAATGTACTTTTGTAGTGTATGTAATCATAAACTAAATAAAAGGAACAAAAAAAACATGGTTCCTTTTAAAAATATTCAATATTAATTTTTATGCATAGATTTTAAATAAAATCTAAAATCATCCATTGAAATGTACTTTTGTAGTGTATGTAATCATAAACTAAATAAAAGAAACAAAAAAACATGGTTTCTTTTAAAATATATTAAATTTAATTTTCATACATAGATTTAAAAAAATCTAAAGTCATCCATTGAAATGTACTTTTGTAGTGTATGTAATCATAAACTAAATAAAAGGAACAAAAAAAAACATGGTTCCTTTTGAAAATATTCAATATTAATTTGTATGCATAGATTCTAAATAAAATCTAAAATCATCCATTGAAATGTACTTTTGTAGTGTATTAAATCATAAACCAACTAAAATAAACAAAAAACATGGTTTCTTTTAAAATATATTAAATTTAATTTTCATACATAGATTTAAAAAAATCTAAAGTCATCCATTGAAATGTACTTTTGTAGTGTATGTAATCATAAACTAAATAAAAGGAACAAAAAAAAACATGGTTCCTTTTAAAAATATTCAATATTAATTTGTATGCATAGATTTTAAATAAAATCTAAAATCATCCATTGAAATGTACTTGTGTAGTGTATGTTATCATAAACTAACTAAACTAAAGAAAAAGTCATGGTTCCTTTAAAAAATATTCAATATTAATTTTTATGCATAGATTTTAAAAAAACTTTAAAGTACTTCATTGAAATGTACTTTTGTAGTGTATGTAATAATAAACTAAATTAAAAGGAACAAAAAAAACATGGTTCCTTTTAAAAATATGCAATATAACTTTTTATGCATAGATTTTAAATAGAATCTAAAATCATCCATTGAAATATACTTTTGTAGTGTATGTAATCATAAACTAAAAAAAGAAACAAAAAAACATGGTTCCTTTTAAAACATTTAATATTAATTTGAATGCATAGATTTTAAAAAAACTTTAAATTACTTCATTGAAATGTACTTTTGTAGTGTATGTAATCATAAACTAAATAAAAGGAACAAAAAAACATGGTTCCTTTTAAAAATATGCAATATAACTTTTTATGCATAGATTTTAAATAAAATCTAAAATCATCCATTGAAATGTACTTTTGTAGTTTATGTAATCATAAACTAAAAACAGAAACAAAAAAAACCTGGTTTCTTTTCAAATATATTAAATTTAATTTTCATACATAGATTTAAAAAAATCTAAAGCCATCCATTGAAATTTACTTTTGTAGTGTATGTAATCATAAACTAAATAAAAGGAACAAAAAAAAACATGGTTCCTTTAAAAAATATTCAATATTAATTTGTATGCATAGATTTTAAATAAAATCTAAAATCATCCATTGAAATGTACTTGTGTAGTGTATGTTATCATAAACTAACTAAACTAAACAAAAAATCATGGTTCCTTTAAAAAATATTCTATATTAATTTTTATGTATAGATTTTAAAAAAACTTTAAAGTACTTCATTGAAATGTACTTTTGTAGTATATGTAATCATGAACTAAATAAAAGGAACAAAAAAAACATGGTTCCTTTTAAAAATATTCAATATTAATTTTTATGCATAGATTTTAAATAAAATCTAAAATCATCCATTGAAATATACTTGTGTAGTGTATGTAATCATAAGCCAACTAAAAGAAACAAAAAAACATGGTTCCTTTTAAAACATTTAATATTAATTTTTATGCATAGATATTGAATAAAATCTAAAGTCATCCATTGAAATGTACTTTTGTAGTGTATGTTATCATAAACTAAATAAAAGGAACAAAAAAACATGGTTCCTTTTAAAAATATTCAATATTAATTTTTATGAATAGATTTTAAATAAAATCTAAAATCATCCATTGAAATGTACTTTTGTAGTTTATGTAATCATAAACTAAATAAAAGGAACAAAAAAACATGGTTCCTTTTAAAAATATTCAATATTAATTTTTATGCATAGATTTTAAATAAAATCTAAAATCATCCATTGAAATGTACTTTTGTAGTGTATGTAATCATAAACTAAATAAAAGGAACAAAAAAACATGGTTCCTTTTAAAAATATGCAATATAACTTTTTTTGCATAGATTTTAAATAAAATCTAAAATCATCCATTGAAATGTACTTTTGTAGTGTATGTAATCATAAACTAAAAGAAGAAACAAAAAAAACCTGGTTTCTTTTCAATTATATTAAATTTAATTTTCATACATAGATTTAAAAAAATCTAAAGCCATCCATTGAAACTTACTTTTATAGTGTATTTAATCATAAACTAACTAAAAGAAATAGAAAAACATGGTTCCTCTTAATAATATTCAATATGAATTTTTATGCATAGATTTAAATAAAAATCAAAAGTCATCCATTGAAATGTACTTTTGTGGTGTAGGTAATCATAAACTAAATAAAAGAAACAAAAAAACATGGTTTCTTTTAAAATATATTAAATTTAATTTTCATACATAGATTTAAAAAAATCTAAAGTCATCCATTGAAATGTACATTTGTAGTGTATGTAATCATAAACTAAATAAAAGGAACAAAAAAAAAAACATTATTCCTTTTAAAAATATTCAATATTAATTTGTATGCATAGATTTTAAATAAAATCTAAAATCATCCATTGAAATGTACTTGTGTAGTGTATGTTATCATAAACTAACTAAACTAAAGAAAAAATCATGGTTCCTTTAAAAAATATTCAATATTAATTTTTATGCATAGATTTTAAAAAAACTTTAAAGTACTTCATTGAAATGTACTTTTGTAGTGTATGTAATCATAAACTAAATAAAAGGAACAAAAAAAACATGGTTCCTTTTAAAAATATGCAATATAACTTTTTATGCATAGATTTTAAATAAAATCTAAAATCATCCATTGAAATGTACTTTTGTAGTGTATGTAATCATAAACTAAAAAAAGAAACAAAAAAAACCTGGTTTCTTTTAAAACATTTAATATTAATTTTTATGCATAGATATTGAAAAAAATTTAAAGTCATTTATTGAAATGTACTTGTGTAGTGTATGTAATCATAAACTAAATAAAAGAAACAAAAAAACATGGTTCCTTTTAAAACATTTAATATTAATTTGAATGCATAGATTTTAAAAAAACTTTAAATTACTTGATTGAAATGTACTTTTGTAGTGTATGTAATCATAAACTTAATAAAAGGAACAAAAAAAACATGGTTCCTTTTAAAAATATGCAATATAACTTTTTATGCATAGATATTAAATAAAATCTAAAATCATCCATTGAAATGTACTTTTGTAGTGTATGTAATCATAAACTAAAAAAAGAAACAAAAAAAACCTGGTTTCTTTTCAAATATATTAAATTTAATTTTCATACATAGATTTAAAAAAATCTAAAGCCATCCATTGAAATTTACTTTTGTAGTGTAAATAAAAGGAACAAAAAAAAACATGGTTCCCTTTAAAAATATTCAATATTAATTTGTATGCATAGATTTTAAATAAAATCTAAAATCATCCATTGAAATGTACTTGTGTAGTGTATGTAATCATAAACCAACTAAAAGAAACAAAAAAACATGGTTCCTTTTAAAACATTTAATATTAATTTTTTATGCATAGATATTGAAAAAAATGTAAAGTCATTTATTGAAATGTACTTGTGTAGTGTATGTAATCATAAACCAACTAAAAGAAACAAAAAAACATGGTTCCTTTTAAAACATTTAATATTAATTTTTATGCAAAGATATTCAAAAAAAATTTCAAGTCATTTATTGAAATGTACTTGTGTAGTGTATGTAATCTTAAACCAACTAAAATAAACAAAAAAACATGGTTCCTTTTAAAATATATTAAATTTAATTTTCATACATAGATTTAAAAAAATCTAAAGTCATCCATTGAAATGTACTTGTGTAGTGTATGTAATCATAAACCAACTAAAAGAAACAAAAAAACATGGTTCCTTTTAAAACATTTAATATTAATTTGTATGCAAAGATATTGAAAAAAATTTAAAGTCATCCATTGAAATATACTTTTGTAGTGTATGTAATCATAAAATAACTAAAAGAAACAAAAAAAAACGTGGTTTCTTTTAAAATATATTAAATTTAATTTTCATACATAGATTTAAAAAAATCTAAAGTCATCCATTGAAATGTACTTTTGTAGTGTATGTAATCATAAACTAAATAAAAGGAACAAAAAAACATGGTTGCTTTTAAAAATATGCAATATAACTTTTTATGCATAGATTTTAAATAAAATCTAAAATCATCCATTGAAATGTACTTTTGTAGTGTATGTTATTATAAACTTAAAAAAGAAACAAAAAAACCTGGTTGCTTTTCAAATATATTAAATTTAATTTTCATACATAGATTTAAAAAAAAATCTAAAGCCATCCATTGAAATTTACTTTTATAGTGTATGTAATCATAAACTAAATAAAACGAACAAAAAAAACATGGTTCCTTTTAAAAATATTCAATATTAATTTGTATGCATAGATTTTAAATAAAATCTAAAATCATCCATTGAAATGTACTTGTGTAGTGTATGTAATCATAAACCAACTATAAGAAACAAAAAAACATGGTTCCTTTTAAAACATTTAATATTAATTTGTATGCATAGATATTGAAAGAAATTTAAAGTCATTTATTGAAATATACTTGTGTAGTGTATGTAACCATAAACCAACTAAAATAAACAAAAAAACATGGTTCCTTTTAAAATATATTAAATTTAATTTTCATACATAGATTTAAAAAAATCTAAAGTCATCCATTGAAATGTACTTTTGTAGTGTATGTAATCATAAACTAAATAAAAGGAACAAAAAAAACATGGTTCCTTTTAAAAATATTCAATATTAATTTTTATGCATAGATTTTAAATAAAATCTAAAATCATCCACTGAAATGTACTTGTGTAGTGTATGTAATCATAAACCAACTAAAAGAAACAAAAAAACATGGTTCCTTTTAAAACATTTAATATTAATTTGTATGCAAAGATATTGAAAAAAATTTAAAGTCATCCATTGAAATATACTTTTGTAGTGTATGTAATCATAAAATAACTAAAAGAAACAAAAAAAACGTGGTTTCTTTTAAAATATATTAAATTTAATTTTCATACATAGATTTAAAAAAATCTAAAGTCATCCATTGAAATGTACTTTTGTAGTGTATGTAATCATAAACTAAATAAAAGGAACAAAAAAAACATGGTTCCTTTTAAAAATATGCAATATAACTTTTTATGCATAGATTTTAAATAAAATCTAAAATCATCCATTGAAATGTACTTTTGTAGTGTATGTAATCATAAACTAAAAAAAGAAACAAAAAAAACCTGGTTTCTTTTCAAATATATTAAATTTAATTTTCATACATAGATTTAAAAAAATCTAAAGCCATCCATTGAAATTTACTTTTGTAGTGTATGTAATCATAAACTAAATAAAAGGAACAAAAAAACATGGTTCCCTTTAAAAATATTCAATATTAATTTGTATGCATAGATTTAAAATAAAATCTAAAATCATCCATTGAAATGTACTTGTGTAGTGTATGTAATCATAAACCAACTAAAAGAAACAAAAAAAACATGGTTCCTTTTAAAACATTTAATATTAATTTTTATGCATAGATATTGAAAAAAATGTAAAGTCATTTATTGAAATGTACTTGTGTAGTGTATGTAATCATAAACCAACTAAAAGAAACAAAAAAACATGGTTCCTTTTAAAACATTTAATATTAATTTTTATGCAAAGATATTGAAAAAAATTTAAAGTAATTTATTGAAATGTACTTGTGTAGTGTATGTAATCATAAACCAACTAAAATAAACAAAAAAACATGGTTCTTTTTAAAATATATTAAATTTAATTTTCATACATAGATTTAAAAAAATCTAAAGTCATCCATTGAAATGTACTTGTGTAGTGTATGTAATCATAAACCAACTAAAAGAAACAAAAAAACATGGTTCCTTTTAAAACATTTAATATTAATTTGTATGCAAAGATATTGAAAAAAATGTAAAGTCATTTATTGAAATATACTTTTGTAGTGTATGTAATCATAAAATAACTAAAAGAAACAAAAAAAAACGTGGTTTCTTTTAAAATATATTAAATTTAATTTTCATACATAGATTTAAAAAAATCTAAAGTCATCCATTGAAATGTACTTTTGTAGTGTATGTAATCATAAACTAAAAGAAGAAACAAAAAAAACCTGGTTTCTTTTCAATTATATTAAATTTAATTTTCATACATAGATTTAAAAAAATCTAAAGCCATCCATTGAAACTTACTTTTATAGTGTATTTAATCATAAACTAACTAAAAGAAATAGAAAAACATGGTTCCTCTTAATAATATTCAATATGAATTTTTATGCATAGATTTAAATAAAAATCAAAAGTCATCCATTGAAATGTACTTTTGTGGTGTAGGTAATCATAAACTAAATAAAAGAAACAAAAAAACATGGTTTCTTTTAAAATATATTAAATTTAATTTTCATACATAGATTTAAAAAAATCTAAAGTCATCCATTGAAATGTACATTTGTAGTGTATGTAATCATAAACTAAATAAAAGGAACAAAAAAAAAAACATTATTCCTTTTAAAAATATTCAATATTAATTTGTATGCATAGATTTTAAATAAAATCTAAAATCATCCATTGAAATGTACTTGTGTAGTGTATGTTATCATAAACTAACTAAACTAAAGAAAAAATCATGGTTCCTTTAAAAAATATTCAATATTAATTTTTATGCATAGATTTTAAAAAAACTTTAAAGTACTTCATTGAAATGTACTTTTGTAGTGTATGTAATCATAAACTAAATAAAAGGAACAAAAAAAACATGGTTCCTTTTAAAAATATGCAATATAACTTTTTATGCATAGATTTTAAATAAAATCTAAAATCATCCATTGAAATGTACTTTTGTAGTGTATGTAATCATAAACTAAAAAAAGAAACAAAAAAAACCTGGTTTCTTTTAAAACATTTAATATTAATTTTTATGCATAGATATTGAAAAAAATTTAAAGTCATTTATTGAAATGTACTTGTGTAGTGTATGTAATCATAAACTAAATAAAAGAAACAAAAAAACATGGTTCCTTTTAAAACATTTAATATTAATTTGAATGCATAGATTTTAAAAAAACTTTAAATTACTTGATTGAAATGTACTTTTGTAGTGTATGTAATCATAAACTTAATAAAAGGAACAAAAAAAAACATGGTTCCTTTTAAAAATATGCAATATAACTTTTTATGCATAGATTTTAAATAAAATCTAAAATCATCCATTGAAATGTACTTTTGTAGTGTATGTAATCATAAACTAAAAAAAGAAACAAAAAAAACCTGGTTTCTTTTCAAATATATTAAATTTAATTTTCATACATAGATTTAAAAAAATCTAAAGCCATCCATTGAAATTTACTTTTGTAGTGTAAATAAAAGGAACAAAAAAAAACATGGTTCCCTTTAAAAATATTCAATATTAATTTGTATGCATAGATTTTAAATAAAATCTAAAATCATCCATTGAAATGTACTTGTGTAGTGTATGTAATCATAAACCAACTAAAAGAAACAAAAAAACATGGTTCCTTTTAAAACATTTAATATTAATTTTTTATGCATAGATATTGAAAAAAATGTAAAGTCATTTATTGAAATGTACTTGTGTAGTGTATGTAATCATAAACCAACTAAAAGAAACAAAAAAACATGGTTCCTTTTAAAACATTTAATATTAATTTTTATGCAAAGATATTCAAAAAAAATTTCAAGTCATTTATTGAAATGTACTTGTGTAGTGTATGTAATCTTAAACCAACTAAAATAAACAAAAAAACATGGTTCCTTTTAAAATATATTAAATTTAATTTTCATACATAGATTTAAAAAAATCTAAAGTCATCCATTGAAATGTACTTGTGTAGTGTATGTAATCATAAACCAACTAAAAGAAACAAAAAAACATGGTTCCTTTTAAAACATTTAATATTAATTTGTATGCAAAGATATAGAAAAAAATTTAAAGTCATCCATTGAAATATACTTTTGTAGTGTATGTAATCATAAAATAACTAAAAGAAACAAAAAAAAACGTGGTTTCTTTTAAAATATATTAAATTTAATTTTCATACATAGATTTAAAAAAATCTAAAGTCATCCATTGAAATGTACTTTTGTAGCGTATGTAATCATAAACTAAATAAAAGGAACAAAAAAACATGGTTGCTTTTAAAAATATGCAATATAACTTTTTATGCATAGATTTTAAATAAAATCTAAAATCATCCATTGAAATGTACTTTTGTAGTGTATGTTATTATAAACTTAAAAAAGAAACAAAAAAACCTGGTTGCTTTTCAAATATATTAAATTTAATTTTCATACATAGATTTAAAAAAAAATCTAAAGCCATCCATTGAAATTTACTTTTATAGTGTATGTAATCATAAACTAAATAAAACGAACAAAAAAAACATGGTTCCTTTTAAAAATATTCAATATTAATTTGTATGCATAGATTTTAAATAAAATCTAAAATCATCCATTGAAATGTACTTGTGTAGTGTATGTAATCATAAACCAACTAAAAGAAACAAAAAAACATGGTTCCTTTTAAAACATTTAATATTAATTTGTATGCATAGATATTGAAAGAAATTTAAAGTCATTTATTGAAATATACTTGTGTAGTGTATGTAACCATAAACCAACTAAAATAAACAAAAAAACATGGTTCCTTTTAAAATATATTAAATTTAATTTTCATACATAGATTTAAAAAAATCTAAAGTCATCCATTGAAATGTACTTTTGTAGTGTATGTAATCATAAACTAAATAAAAGGAACAAAAAAAACATGGTTCCTTTTAAAAATATTCAATATTAATTTTTATGCATAGATTTTAAATAAAATCTAAAATCATCCACTGAAATGTACTTGTGTAGTGTATGTAATCATAAACCAACTAAAAGAAACAAAAAAACATGGTTCCTTTTAAAACATTTAATATTAATTTGTATGCAAAGATATTGAAAAAAATTTAAAGTCATCCATTGAAATATACTTTTGTAGTGTATGTAATCATAAAATAACTAAAAGAAACAAAAAAAACGTGGTTTCTTTTAAAATATATTAAATTTAATTTTCATACATAGATTTAAAAAAATCTAAAGTCATCCATTGAAATGTACTTTTGTAGTGTATGTAATCATAAACTAAATAAAAGGAACAAAAAAAACATGGTTCCTTTTAAAAATATGCAATATAACTTTTTATGCATAGATTTTAAATAAAATCTAAAATCATCCATTGAAATGTACTTTTGTAGTGTATGTAATCATAAACTAAAAAAAGAAACAAAAAAAACCTGGTTTCTTTTCAAATATATTAAATTTAATTTTCATACATAGATTTAAAAAAATCTAAAGCCATCCATTGAAATTTACTTTTGTAGTGTATGTAATCATAAACTAAATAAAAGGAACAAAAAAACATGGTTCCCTTTAAAAATATTCAATATTAATTTGTATGCATAGATTTTAAATAAAATCTAAAATCATCCATTGAAATGTACTTGTGTAGTGTATGTAATCATAAGCCAACTAAAAGAAACAAAAAAAACATGGTTCCTTTTAAAACATTTAATATTAATTTTTATGCATAGATATTGAAAAAAATGTAAAGTCATTTATTGAAATGTACTTGTGTAGTGTATGTAATCATAAACCAACTAAAAGAAACAAAAAAACATGGTTCCTTTTAAAACATTTAATATTAATTTTTATGCAAAGATATTGAAAAAAATTTAAAGTAATTTATTGAAATGTACTTGTGTAGTGTATGTAATCATAAACCAACTAAAATAAACAAAAAAACATGGTTCTTTTTAAAATATATTAAATTTAATTTTCATACATAGATTTAAAAAAATCTAAAGTCATCCATTGAAATGTACTTGTGTAGTGTATGTAATCATAAACCAACTAAAAGAAACAAAAAAACATGGTTCCTTTTAAAACATTTAATATTAATTTGTATGCAAAGATATTGAAAAAAATGTAAAGTCATTTATTGAAATATACTTTTGTAGTGTATGTAATCATAAAATAACTAAAAGAAACAAAAAAAAACGTGGTTTCTTTTAAAATATATTAAATTTAATTTTCATACATAGATTTAAAAAAATCTAAAGTCATCCATTGAAATGTACTTTTGTAGTGTATGTAATCATAAACTAAATAAAAGGAACAAAAAAACATGGTTGCTTTTAAAAATATGCAATATAACTTTTTATGCATAGATTTTAAATAAAATCTAAAATCATCCATTGAAATGTACTTTTGTAGTGTATTTTATTATAAACTTAAAAAAGAAACAAAAAAACCTGGTTGCTTTTCAAATATATTAAATTTAATTTTCATACATAGATTTAAAAAAAAATCTAAAGCCATCCATTGAAATTTACTTTTATAGTGTATGTAATCATAAACTAAATAAAAGGAACAAAAAAAACATGGTTCCTTTTAAAAATATTCAATATTAATTTGTATGCATAGATTTTAAATAAAATCTAAAATCATCCATTGAAATGTACTTGTGTAGTGTATGTAATCATAAACCAACTAAAAGAAACAAAAAAACATGGTTCCTTTTAAAACATTTAATATTAATTTTTATGCATAGATATTGAAAAAAATTTAAAGTCATTTATTGAAATGTACTTGTGTAGTGTATGTAATCATAAACCAACTAAAATAAACAAAAAAACATGGTTCCTTTTAAAATATATTAAATTTAATTTTCATACATAGATTTAAAAAAATCTAAAGTCATCCATTGAAATGTACTTTTGTAGTGTATGTAATCATAAACTAAATAAAAGGAACAAAAAAACATGGTTCCTTTTAAAAATATGCAATATAACTTTTTATGCATAGATTTTAAATAAAATCTAAAATCATCCATTCAAATGTACTTTTGTAGTGTATGTAATTATAAACTAAAAAAAGAACCAAAAAACCTGGTTTCATTTCAAATATATTAAATTTAATTTTCATACATAGATTTAAAAAAATCTAAAGCCATCCATTGAAATTTACTTTTATAGTGTATTTAATCATAAACTAACTAAAAGAAATAAAAAAACATGGTTCCTCTTAATAATATTCAATATGAATTTTTATGCATAGATTTCAAAAAAAATCAAAAGTCATCGATTGAAATGTACTTTTGTAGTGTATGTAATCATAAACTAAATAAAAGAAACAAAAAAACATGGTTTCTTTTAAAATATATTAAAATTAATTTTCATACATAGATTTAAAAAAATCTAAAGTCATCCATTGAAATGTACTTTTGTAGTGTATGTAATCATAAACTAAATAAAAGGAACAAAAAAAAACCTGGTTCCTTTTAAAAATATTCAATATTAATTTGTATGCATAGATTCTAAATAAAATCTAAAATCATCCATTGAAATGTACTTTTGTAGTGTATGTAATCATAAACCAACTAAAATAAACAAAAAAAATGGTTCATTTTAAAATATATTAAATTTAATTTTCATACATAGATTTAAAAAAATCTAAAGTCATCCATTGAAATGTACTTTTGTAGTGTATGTAATCATAAACTAAATAAAAGGAACCAAAAAAACATGGTTCCTTTTAAAAATATTCAATATTAATTTTTATGCATAGATTTTAAATAAAACCTAAAATCATCCATTGAAATGTACTTGTGTAGTGTATGTAATCATAAACCAACTAAAAGAAACAAAAAAACATGGTTCCTTTTAAAACATTTAATATTAATTTGTATGCATAGATATTGAAAGAAATTTAAAGTCATTTATTGAAATATACTTGTGTAGTGTATGTAACCATAAACCAACTAAAATAAACAAAAAAACATGGTTCCTTTTAAAATATATTAAATTTAATTTTCATACATAGATTTAAAAAAATCTAAAGTCATCCATTGAAATGTACTTTTGTAGTGTATGTAATCATAAACTAAATAAAAGAAACAAAAAAACATGGTTCCTTTTAAAACATTTAATATTAATTTGAATGCATAGATTTTAAAAAAACTTTAAATTACTTCATTGAAATGTACTTTTGTAGTGTATGTAATCATAAACTAAATAAAAGGAACAAAAAAAAACATGGTTCCTTTTAAAAATATGCAATATAACTTTTTATGCATAGATTTTAAATAAAATCTAAAATCATCCATTGAAATGTACTTTTGTAGTGTATGTAATCATAAACTAAAAAAAGAAACAAAAAAAACCTGGTTTCTTTTCAAATATATTAAATTTAATTTTCATACATAGATTTAAAAAAATCTAAAGCCATCCATTGAAATTTACTTTTGTAGTGTATGTAATCATAAACTAAATAAAAGGAACAAAAAAAAACATGGTTCCCTTTAAAAATATTCAATATTAATTTGTATGCATAGATTTTAAATAAAATCTAAAATCATCCATTGAAATGTACTTGTGTAGTGTATGTAATCATAAACCAACTAAAAGAAACAAAAAAACATGGTTCCTTTTAAAACATTTAATATTAATTTTTATGCATAGATATTGAAAAAAATGTAAAGTCATTTATTGAAATGTACTTGTGTAGTGTATGTAATCATAAACCAACTAAAAGAAACAAAAAAACATGGTTCCTTTTAAAACATTTAATATTAATTTTTATGCAAAGATATTGAAAAAAATTTAAAGTAATTTATTGAAATGTACTTGTGTAGTGTATGTAATCATAAACCAACTAAAATAAACAAAAAAACATGGTTCCTTTTAAAATATATTAAATTTAATTTTCATACATAGATTTAAAAAAATCTAAAGTCATCCATTGAAATGTACTTGTGTAGTGTATGTAATCATAAACCAACTAAAAGAAACAAAAAAACATGGTTCCTTTTAAAACATTTAATATTAATTTGTATGCAAAGATATTGAAAAAAATTTAAAGTCATCCATTGAAATATACTTTTGTAGTGTATGTAATCATAAAATAACTAAAAGAAACAAAAAAAACGTGGTTTCTTTTAAAATATATTAAATTTAATTTTCATACATAGATTTAAAAAAATCTAAAGTCATCCATTGAAATGTACTTTTGTAGTGTATGTAATCATAAACTAAATAAAAGGATCAAAAAAACATGGTTGCTTTTAAAAATATGCAATATAACTTTTTATGCATAGATTTTAAATAAAATCTAAAATCATCCATTGAAATGTACTTTTGTAGTGTATGTTATTATAAACTTAAAAAAGAAACAAAAAAACCTGGTTGCTTTTCAAATATATTAAATTTAATTTTCATACATAGATTTAAAAAAAAATCTAAAGCCATCCATTGAAATTTACTTTTATAGTTAATGTAATCATAAACTAAATAAAAGGAGCAAAAAAAAACATGGTTCCTTTTAAAAATATTCAATATTAATTTGTATGCATAGATTTTAAATAAAATCTAAAATCATCCATTGAAATGTACTTGTGTAGTGTATGTAATCATAAACCAACTAAAAGAAACAAAAAAACATGGTTCCTTTTAAAACATTTAATATTAATTTGTATGCATTGATATTGAAAGAAATTTAAAGTCATTTATTGAAATATACTTGTGTAGTGTATGTAACCATAAACCAACTAAAAGAAACAAAAAAACATGGTTCCTTTTAAAACATTTAATATTAATTTTTATGCATAGATATTGAAAAAAATTTAAAGTCATTTATTGAAATGTACTTGTGTAGTGTATGTAATCATAAACCAACTAAAATAAACAAAAAAACATGGTTCCTTTTAAAATATATTAAATTAAATTTTCATACATAGATTTAAAAAAATCTAAAGTCATCCATTGAAATGTACTTTTGTAGTGTATGTAATCATAAACTAAATAAAAGGAACAAAAAAAACATGGTTCCTTTTAAAAATATTCAATATTAATTTTTATGCATAGATTTTAAATAAAATCTAAAATCATCCACTGAAATGTACTTGTGTAGTGTATGTAATCATAAACCAACTAAAAGAAACAAAAAAAACATGGTTCCTTTTAAAACATTTAATATTAATTTGTATGCAAAGATATTGAAAAAAATTTAAAGTCATCCATTGAAATATACTTTTGTAGTGTATTTAATCATAAACTAACTAAAAGAAATAAAAAAACATGGTTCCTCTTAATAATATTCAATATGAATTTTTATGCATAGATTTCAAAAAAAATCAAAAGTCATCGATTGAAATGTACTTTTGTAGTGTATGTAATCATAAACTAAATAAAAGAAACAAAAAAACATGGTTTCTTTTAAAATATATTAAAATTAATTTTCATACAGAGATTTAAAAAAATCTAAAGTCATCCATTGAAATGTACTTTTGTAGTGTATGTAATCATAAACTAAATAAAAGGAACAAAAAAAAACATGGTTCCTTTTAAAAATATTCAATATTAATTTGTATGCATAGATTCTAAATAAAATCTAAAATCATCCATTGAAATGTACATTTGTAGTGTATGTAATCATAAACCAACTAAAATAAACAAAAAAAATGGTTCATTTCAAAATATATTAAATTTAATTTTCATACATAGATTTAAAAAAATCTAAAGTCATCCATTGAAATGTACTTCTGTAGTGTATGTAATCATAAACTAAATAAAAGGAACCAAAAAAACATGGTTGCTTTTAAAAATATTCAATATTAATTTTTATGCATAGATTTTAAATAAAATCTAAAATCATCCATTGAAATGTACTTGTGTAGTGTATGTAATCATAAACCAACTAAAAGAAACAAAAAAACATGGTTCCTTTTAAAACATTTAATACTAATTTTTAAGCATAGATATTGAAAAAAATTTAAAGTCATTTATTGAAAAGTACTTTTGTAGTGTATGTAATCATAGAATAACTAAAAGACACAAAAAAAAAACGTGGTTTCTTTTAAAAAATATTAAATTTAATTTTCATACATAGATTTAAAAAAATCTAAAGTCATCCATTGAAATGTACTTTTGTAGTGTATGTAATCATAAACTAATTAAAAGGAACAAAAAAAACATGGTTCCTTTTAAAAATATGCAATATAACTTTTTATGCATAGATTTTAAATAAAATCTAAAATCATCCATTGAAATGTACTTTTGTAGTGTATGTTATTATAAACTTAAAAAAGAAACAAAAAAACCTGGTTGCTTTTCAAATATATTAAATTTAATTTTCATACATAGATTTAAAAAAAAATCTAAAGCCATCCATTGAAATTTACTTTTATAGTGTATGTAATCATAAACTAAATAAAAGGAACAAAAAAAAACATGGTTCCTTTTAAAAATATTCAATATTAATTTGTATGCATAGATTTTAAATAAAATCTAAAATCATCCATTGAAATGTACTTGTGTAGTGTATGTAATCATAAACCAACTAAAAGAAACAAAAAAACATGGTTCCTTTAATATTAATTTGTATGCATAGATATTGAAAGAAATTTAAAGTCATTTATTGAAATATACTTGTGTAGTGTATGTAACCATAAACCAACTAAAAGAAACAAAAAAACATGGTTCCTTTTAAAACATTTAATATTAATTTTTATGAATAGATATTGAAAAAAATTTAAAGTCATTTAATGAAATGTACTTGTGTAGTGTATGTAATCATAAACCAACTAAAATAAACAAAAAACATGGTTCCTTTTAAAATATATTAAATTTAATTTTCATACATAGATTTAAAAAAATCTAAAGTCGTCCATTGAAATGTACTTTTGTAGTGTATGTAATCATAAACTAAATAAAAGGAACAAAAAAAACATGGTTGCTTTTAAAAATATTCAATATTAATTTTTGTGCATAGATTTTAAATAAAATCTAAAATCATCCACTGAAATGTACTTGTGTAGTGTATGTAATCATAAACCAACTAAAAGAAACAAAAAAACATGGTTCCTTTTAAAACATTTAATATTAATTTGTATGCAAAGATATTGAAAAAAATTTAAAGTCATTCATTGAAATATACTTTTGTAGTGTATGTAATCATAAAATAACTAAAAGAAACAAAAAAAACGTGGTTTCTTTTAAAATATATTAAATTTAATTTTCATACATAGATTTAAAAAAATCTAAAGTCATCCATTGAAATGTACTTTTGTAGTGTATGTAATCATAAACTAAATAAAAGGAACAAAAAAATATGGTTCCTTTTAAAAATATGCAATATAACTTTTTATGCATAGATTTTAAATAAAATCTAAAATCATCCATTCAAAAGTACTTTTGTAGTGTATGTAATTATAAACTAAAAAAAGAAACAAAAAAACCTGGTTTCATTTCAAATATATTAAATTTTATTTTCATACATAGATTTAAAAAAATCTAAAGCCATCCATTGAAATTTACTTTTATAGTGTATTTAATCATAAACTAACTAAAAGAAATAAAAAAACATGGTTCCTCTTAATAATATTCAATATGAATTTTTATGCATAGATTTCAAAAAAAATCAAAAGTCATCGATTGAAATGTACTTTTGTAGTGTATGTAATCATAAACTAAATAAAAGAAACAAAAAAACATGGTTTCTTTTAAAATATATTAAAATTAAATTTCATACATAGATTTAAAAAAATCTAAAGTCATCCATTGAAATGTACTTTTGTAGTGTATGTAATCATAAACTAAATAAAAGGAACAAAAAAAAACATGGTTCCTTTTAAAAATATTCAATATTAATTTGTATGCATAGATTCTAAATAAAATCTAAAATCATCCATTGAAATGTACTTTTGTAGTGTATGTAATCATAAACTAAAAAAAGAAACAAAAAAAACCTGGTTTCTTTTCAAATATATTACATTTAATTTTCATACATAGACTTAAAAAATCTAAAGCCATCCATTGAAATTTACTTTTATAGTGTATTTAATCATAAACTAACTAAAAGAAAAAAAAAAACATGGTTCCTCTTAATAATATTAAATATGAATTTTTATGCATAGATTTAAAAAAAAATCAAAAGTCATCCATTGAAATGTACTTTTGTAGTGTATGTAATCATAAACTAAAAAAAGAAACAAAAAAAACCTGGTTTCTTTTCAAATATATTAAATTTAATTTTCATACATAGATTTAAAAAATCTAAAGCCATCCATTGAAATTTACTTTTATAGTGTATTTAATCATAAACTAACTAATAGAAATAAAAAAACATGGTTCCTCTTAATAATATTAAATATGAATTTTTATGCATAGATTTTAAATAAAATCTAAAATCATCCATTGAAATGTACTTTTGTAGTGTATGTAATCATAAACTAAAAAAAGAAACAAAAAAAACCTGGTTTCTTTTCAAATATATTAAATTTAATTTTCATACATAGATTTAAAAAAATCTAAAGCCATCCATTGAAATTTACTTTTGTAGTGTATGTAATCATAAACTAAATAAAAGGAACAAAAATAAACATGGTTCCTTTTAAAAATATTCAATATTAATTTGTATGCATAGATTTTAAATAAAATCTAAAATCATCCATTGAAATGTACTTTTGTAGTGTATGTAATCATAAACTAAATAAAAGGAACAAAAAAACATGGTTCCTTTTAAAAATATGCAATATTAATTTTTATGCATAGATTTTAAATAAAATCTAAAATCATCCATTGAAATGTACTTTTGTAGTTTATGTAATCATAAACTAAATAAAAGGAACAAAAAAAACATGGTTCCTTTTAAAAATATTCAATATTAATTTTTATGCATAGATTTTAAATAAAATCTAAAATAATCCATTGAAATGTACTTTTGTAGTGTATGTAATCATAATCTAAATAAAAGGAGCAAAAAAACATGGTTCCTTTTAAAAATATGCAATATAACTTTTTTTGCATAGATTTTAAATAAAATCTAAAATCATCCATTGAAATGTACTTTTGTAGTGTATGTAATCATAAACTAAAAGAAGAAACAAAAAAAACCTGGTTTCTTTTCAAATATATTAAATTTAATTTTCATACATAGATTTAAAAAAATCTAAAGCCATCCATTGAAATTTACTTTTATAGTGTATTTAATCATAAACTAACTAAAAGAAATAAAAAAACATGGTTCCTCTTAATAATATTAAATATGAATTTTTATGCATAGATTTAAAAAAAAATCAAAAGTCATCCATTGAAATGTACTTTTGTAGTGTATGTAATCATAAACTAAAAAAAGAAACAAAAAAAACCTGGTTTCTTTTCAAATATATTAAATTTAATTTTCATACATAGATTTAAAAAATCTAAAGCCATCCATTGAAATTTACTTTTATAATGTATTTAATCATAAACTAACTAAAAGAAATAAAAAAACATGGTTCCTCTTAATAATATTAAATATGAATTTTTATGCATAGATTTTAAATAAAATCTAAAATCATCCATTGAAATGTACTTTTGTAGTGTATGTAATCATAAACTAAAAAAAGAAACAAAAAAAACCTGGTTTCTTTTCAAATATATTAAATTTAATTTTCATACATAGATTTAAAAAAATCTAAAGCCATCCATTGAAATTTACTTTTGTAGTGTATGTAATCATAAACTAAATAAAAGGAACAAAAAAAAACATGGTTCCTTTTAAAAATATTCAATATTAATTTGTATGCATAGATTTTAAATAAAATCTAAAATCATCCATTGAAATGTACTTTTGTAGTGTATGTAATCATAAACTAAATAAAAGGAACAAAAAAACATGGTTCCTTTTAAAAATATGCAATATTAATTTTTATGCATAGATTTTAAATAAAATCTAAAATCATCCATTGAAATGTACTTTTGTAGTGTATGTAATCATAAACTAAATAAAAGGAACAAAAAAAACATGGTTCCTTTTAAAAATATTCAATATTAATTTTTATGCATAGATTTTAAATAAAATCTAAAATCATCCATTGAAATGTACTTTTGTAGTGTATGTAATCATAAACTAAATAAAAGGAACAAAAAAACATGGTTCCTTTTAAAAATATGCAATATAACTTTTTTTGCATAGATTTTAAATAAAATCTAAAATCATCCATTGAAATGTACTTTTGCAGTGTATGTAATCATTAACTAAAAGAAGAAACAAAAAAAACCTGGTTTCTTTTCAAATATATTAAATTTAATTTTCATACATAGATTTAAAAAAATCTAAAGCCATCCATTGAAACTTACTTTTATAGTGTATTTAATCATAAACTAACTAAAAGAAATAAAAAAACATGGTTCCTCTTAATAATATTCAATATGAATTTTTATGCATAGATTTAAAAAAAAATCAAAAGTCATCCATTGAAATGTACTTTTGTGGTGTAGGTAATCATAAACTAAATAAAAGAAACAAAAAAACATGGTTTCTTTTAAAATATATTAAATTTAATTTTCATACATAGATTTAAAAAAAATCTAAAGTCATCCATTGAAATGTTCATTTGTAGTGTATGTAATCATAAACTAAATAAAAGGAACAAAAAAAATGGTTCCTTTTAAAAATATGCAATATAACTTTTTATGCATAGATTTTAAATAAAATCTAAAATCATCCATTGAAATGTACTTTTGTAGTGTATGTAATCATAAACCAACTAAAAGAAACAAAAAAACATGGTTCCTTTTAAAACATTTAATATTAATTTTTATGCATAGATATTGAATAAAATCTAAAGTCATCCATTGAAATGTACTTTTGTAGTGTATGTAATCATAAACTAAATAAAAGGAACAAAAAAAAACATGGTTCCTTTTAAAAATATGCAATATAACTTTTTTTACATAGATTTTAAATAAAATCTAAAATCATCCATTGAAATGTACTTTTGTAGTGTATGTACTCATAAACTAAAAGAAGAAACAAAAAAAACCTGGTTTCTTTTCAAATATATTAAATTTAATTTTCATACATAGATTTAAAAATATTTAAAGCCATCCATTGAAACTTACTTTTATAGTGTATTTAATCATAAGCTAACTAAAAGAAATAAAAAAACATGGTTCCTCTTAATAATATTCAATATGAATTTTTATGCATAGATTTAAAAAAAAATCCAAAGTCATCCATTGAAATGTACTTTTGTGGTTTAGGTAATCATAAACTAAATAAAAGAAACAAAAAAACGTGGTTTCTTTAAAAATCTATTACAATTAATTTTCATACATAGATTTAAAAAAAATCTAAAGTCATCCATTGAAATGTACTTTTGTAGTGTATGTAATCATAAACTAAATAAAAGGAACAAAAAAACATGGTTCCTTTTAAAAATATGCAATATAACTTTTTATGCATAGATTTTAAATAAAATCTAAAATCATCCATTGAAGTGTACTTTTGTAGTGTATAAACTAAATAAAAGAAACAAAAAAACATGGTTTCTTTTAAAATATATTAAATTTAATTTTCATACATAGATTTAAAAAAATCTAAAGTCATCCATTGAAATGTACTTTTGTAGTGTATGTAATCATAAACTAAATAAAAGGAACAAAAAAAACATGGTTCCTTTTAAAAATATGCAATATAACTTTTTATGCATAGATTTTAAATAAAATCTAAAATCATCCATTGAAATGTACTTTTGTAGTGTATGTTATCATAAACTAAATAAAAGAAACAAAAAAACATGGTTTCTTTTAAAATATATTAAATTTAATTTTCATACATAGATTTAAAAAAATCAAAAGCCATCCATTGAAACTTACTTTTATAGTGTATTTAATCATAAACTAACTAAAAGAAATAAAAAAACATGGTTCCTCTTAATAATATTCAATATGAATTTTTATGCATAGATTTAAAAAAAAATCCAAAGTCATCCATTGAAATGTACTTTTGTGGTTTAGGTAATCATAAACTAAATAAAAGAAACAAAAAAAAAACGTGGTTTCTTTTAAAATATATTAAAATTAATTTTCATACATAGATTTAAAAAAAATCTAAAGTCATCCATTGAAATGTACTTTTGTAGTGTATGTAATCATAAACTAAATAAAAGGAACAAAAAAACATGGTTCCTTTTAAAAATATGCAATATAACTTTTTATGCATAGATTTTAAATAAAATTTAAAATCATCCATTGAAATGTACTTTTGCAGTGTATGTAATCATAAACTAAATAAAAGAAACAAAAAATCATGGTTTCTTTTAAAATATATTAAATTTTATTTTCATACATAGATTTAAAAAAATCTAAAGTCATCCATTGAAATGTACTTTTGTAGTGTATGTAATCATAAACTAAATAAAAGGAACAAAAAAAACATGGTTCCTTTTAAAAATATGCAATATAACTTTTTATGCCTAGATTTTATATAAAATCTAAAATCATCCATTGAAATGTACATGGTTCCTTTTAAAAATATGCAATATAACTTTTTATGCATAGATTTTAAATAAAATCTAAAATCATCCATTGAAATGTACTTTTGTAGTGTATGTAATCATAAACCAACTAAAAGAAACAAAAAAACATGGTTCCTTTTAAAACATTTAATATTAATTTTTATGCATAGATATTGAATAAAATCTAAAGTCATCCATTGAAATGTACTTTTGTAGTGTATGTAATCATAAACTAAATAAAAGGAACAAAAAAAAACATGGTTCCTTTTAAAAATATGCAATATAACTTTTTTTACATAGATTTTAAATAAAATCTAAAATCATCCATTGAAATGTACTTTTGTAGTGTATGTACTCATAAACTAAAAGAAGAAACAAAAAAAACCTGGTTTCTTTTCAAATATATTAAATTTAATTTTCATACATAGATTTAAAAATATTTAAAGCCATCCATTGAAACTTACTTTTATAGTGTATTTAATCATAAGCTAACTAAAAGAAATAAAAAAACATGGTTCCTCTTAATAATATTCAATATGAATTTTTATGCATAGATTTAAAAAAAAATCCAAAGTCATCCATTGAAATGTACTTTTGTGGTTTAGGTAATCATAAACTAAATAAAAGAAACAAAAAAACGTGGTTTCTTTAAAAATCTATTACAATTAATTTTCATACATAGATTTAAAAAAAATCTAAAGTCATCCATTGAAATGTACTTTTGTAGTGTATGTAATCATAAACTAAATAAAAGGAACAAAAAAACATGGTTCCTTTTAAAAATATGCAATATAACTTTTTATGCATAGATTTTAAATAAAATCTAAAATCATCCATTGAAGTGTACTTTTGTAGTGTATAAACTAAATAAAAGAAACAAAAAAACATGGTTTCTTTTAAAATATATTAAATTTAATTTTCATACATAGATTTAAAAAAATCTAAAGTCATCCATTGAAATGTACTTTTGTAGTGTATGTAATCATAAACTAAATAAAAGGAACAAAAAAAACATGGTTCCTTTTAAAAATATGCAATATAACTTTTTATGCATAGATTTTAAATAAAATCTAAAATCATCCATTGAAATGTACTTTTGTAGTGTATGTTATCATAAACTAAATAAAAGAAACAAAAAAACATGGTTTCTTTTAAAATATATTAAATTTAATTTTCATACATAGATTTAAAAAAATCAAAAGCCATCCATTGAAACTTACTTTTATAGTGTATTTAATCATAAACTAACTAAAAGAAATAAAAAAACATGGTTCCTCTTAATAATATTCAATATGAATTTTTATGCATAGATTTAAAAAAAAATCCAAAGTCATCCATTGAAATGTACTTTTGTGGTTTAGGTAATCATAAACTAAATAAAAGAAACAAAAAAAAACGTGGTTTCTTTTAAAATATATTAAAATTAATTTTCATACATAGATTTAAAAAAAATCTAAAGTCATCCATTGAAATGTACTTTTGTAGTGTATGTAATCATAAACTAAATAAAAGGAACAAAAAAACATGGTTCCTTTTAAAAATATGCAATATAACTTTTTATGCATAGATTTTAAATAAAATTTAAAATCATCCATTGAAATGTACTTTTGCAGTGTATGTAATCATAAACTAAATAAAAGAAACAAAAAATCATGGTTTCTTTTAAAATATATTAAATTTTATTTTCATACATAGATTTAAAAAAATCTAAAGTCATCCATTGAAATGTACTTTTGTAGTGTATGTAATCATAAACTAAATAAAAGGAACAAAAAAAACATGGTTCCTTTTAAAAATATGCAATATAACTTTTTATGCCTAGATTTTATATAAAATCTAAAATCATCCATTGAAATGTACATGGTTCCTTTTAAAAATATGCAATATAACTTTTTATGCATAGATTTTAAATAAAATCTAAAATCATTCATTGAAATGTACTTGTGTAGTGTATGTAATCATAAACCAACTAAAAGAAACAAAAAAACATGGTTTCTTTTAAAATATATTAAATTTAATTTTCATACATAGATTTAAAAAAATCTAAAGTCATCCATTGAAATGTACTTTTGTAGTGTATGTAATCATAAACTAAATAAAAGGAACAAAAAAAACATGGTTCCTTTTAAAAATATTCAATATTAATTTGTATGCATAGATTTTAAATAAAATCTAAAATCATCCATTGAAATGTACTTGTGTAGTGTATGTTATCATAAACTAACTAAACTAAACAAAAAATCATGGTTCCTTTAAAAAATATTCAATATTAATTTTTATGCATAGATTTTAAAAAAACTTTAAAGTACTTCATTGAAATGTACTTTTGTATTGTATGTTATCATAAACTAAATAAAAGGAACAAAAAAAACATGGTTCCTTTTAAAAATATGCAATATAACTTTTTATGCATAGATTTTAAATAAAATCTAAAATCATCCATTGAAATGTACTTTTGTAGTGTATGTAATCATAAACTAAAAAAAGAAACAAAAAAAACCTGGTTTCTTTTCAAATATATTAATTTTAATTTTCATACATAGATTTAAAAAAATCTAAAGCCACCCATTGAAATTTACTTTTGTAGTGTATGTAATCATAAACTAAATAAAAGGAACAAAAAAAAACATAGTTCCTTTTAAAAATATTCAATATTAATTTGTATGCATAGATTTTAAATAAAATCTAAAATCATCCATTGAAATGTACTTTTGTAGTGTATGTAATCATAAACTAAATAAAAGGAACAAAAAAACATGGTTCCTTTTAAAAATATGCAATATAACTTTTTATGCATAGATTTTAAATAAAATCTAAAATCATCCATTGAAATGTACTTTTGTAGTGTATGTAATCATAAACCAACTAAAAGAAACAAAAAAACATGGTTCCTTTTAAAACATTTAATATTAATTTTTATGCATAGATATTGAATAAAATCTAAAGTCATCCATTGAAATGTACTTTTGTAGTGTATGTAATCATAAACTAAATAAAAGGAACAAAAAAAAACATGGTTCCTTTTAAAAATATTCAATATTAATTTTTATGCATAGATTTTAAATAAAATCTAAAATCATCCATTGAAATGTACTTTTGTAGTTTATGTAATCATAAACTAAATAAAAGGAACAAAAAAAACATGGTTCCTTTTAAAAATATTCAATATTTATTTTTATGCATAGATTTTAAATAAAATCTAAAATCATCCATTGAAATGTACTTTTGTAGTGTATGTAATCATAAACCAACTAAAAGAAACAAAAAAACATGGTTCCTTTTAAAACATTTAATATTAATTTTTAAGCATAGATATTGAAAAAAATGTAAAGTCATTTATTGAAATGTACTTTTGTAGTGTATGTAATCATAAACTAAATAAAAGGAACAAAAAAAACATGGTTCCTTTTAAAAATATTCAATATTAATTTTTATGCATAGATTTTAAATAAAATCTAAAATCATCCATTGAAATGTACTTTTGTAGTTTATGTAATCATAAACTAAATAAAAGGAACAAAAAAAACATGGTTCCTTTTAAAAAATATTAAATTTAATTTTCATACATAGATTTAAAAAAATCTAAAGTCATCCATTGAAATGTACTTTTGTAGTGTATGTAATCATAAACTAAATAAAAGGAACAAAAAAACATGGTTCCTTTTAAAAATATGCAATATAACTTTTTTTGCATAGATTTTAAATAAAATCTAAAATCATCCATTGAAATGTACTTTTGTTGTGTATGTAATCATAAACTAAAAGAAGAAACAAAAAAAACCTGGTTTCTTTTCAAATATATTAAATTTAATTTTCATACATAGATTTAAAAAAATTTAAAGCCATCCATTGAAACTTACTTTTATAGTGTATTTAATCATAAACTAACTAAAAGAAATAAAAAAACATGGTTCCTCTTAATAATATTCAATATGAATTTTTATGCATAGATTTAAAAAAAAATCAAAAGTCATCCATTGAAATGTACTTTTGTGGTTTAGGTAATCATAAACTAAATAAAAGAAACAAAAAAAAACGTCGTTTCTTTTAAAATATATTAAAATTAATTTTCATACATAGATTTAAAAAAATCTAAAGTCATCCATTGAAATGTACTTTTGTAGTGTATGTAATCATAAACTAAATAAAAGGAACAAAAAAACATGGTTTCTTTTAATAATATTCAATATGAATTTTTATGCATAGATTTAAAAAAAAATCAAAAGTCATCCATTGAAATGTACTTTTGTGGTGTAGGTAATCATAAACTAAATAAAAGAAACAAAAAAACATGGTTTCTTTTAAAATATATTTAATTTAATTTTCATACATAGATTTAAAAAAATCTAAAGCCATCCATTGATATGTACTTTTGTAGTGTATGTAATCATAAACAAACTAAAAGAAATAAAAAAACATGGTTCCTCTTAATAATATTCAATATGAATTTTTATGCATAGATTTAAAAAAAAATCAAAAGTCATCCATTGAAATGTACTTTTGTGGTGTAGGCATAGATTTAAAAAAAAATCAAAAGTCATCCATTGAAATGTACTTTTGTGGTGTAGGTAATCATAAACTAAATAAAAGAAACAAAAAACATGGTTTCTTTTAAAATATATTAAATTTAATTTTCATACATAGATTTAAAAAAATCTAAAGTCATCCATTGAAATGTACATTTGTAGTGTATGTAATCATAAACTAAATAAAAGGAACAAAAAAACATGGTTCCTTTTAAAAATATGCAATATAACTTTTTATGCATAGATTTTAAATAAAATCTAAAATCATCCATTGAAATGTACTTTTGTAGTGTATGTAATCATAAACCAACTAAAAGAAACAAAAAAACATGGTTCCTTTTAAAACATTTAATATTAATTTTTATGCATAGATATTGAATAAAATCTAAAGTCATCCATTGAAATGTACTTTTGTAGTGTATGTAATCATAAACTAAATAAAAGGAACAAAAAAAACATGGTTCCTTTTAAAAATATGCAATATAACTTTTTTTGCATAGATTTTAAATAAAATCTAAAATCATCCATTGAAATGTACTTTTGTAGTGTATGTAATCATAAACTAAAAGAAGAAACAAAAAAAACCTGGTTTCTTTTCAAATATATTAAATTTAATTTTCATACATAGATTTAAAAAAATCTAAAGCCATCCATTGAAACTTACTTTTATAGTGTATTTAATCATAAACTAACTAAAAGAAATAAAAAAATATGGTTCCTCTTAATAATATTCAATATGAATTTTTATGCATAGATTTAAAAAAAAATCCAAAGTCATCCATTGAAATGTACTTTTGTGGTTTAGGTAATCATAAACTAAATAAAAGAAACAAAAAAAAACGTGGTTTCTTTTAAAATATATTAAAATTAATTTTCATACATAGATTTAAAAAAAAATCTAAAGTCATCCATTGAAATGTACTTTTGTAGTGTATGTAATCATAAACTAAATAAAAGGAACAAAAAAACATGGTTCCTTTTAAAAATATGCAATATAACTTTTTATGCATAGATTTTAAATAAAATCTAAAATCATCCATTGAAATGTACTTTTGTAGTGTATGTAATCATAAACTAAAAAAAGAAACAAAAAAAACCTGGTTTCTTTTCAAATATATTAAATTTAATTTTCATACATAGATTTAAAAAAATCTAAAGCCATCCATTGAAATGTACTTTTGTAGTGTATGTAATCATAAACTAAATAAAAGGAACAAAAAAAAACATGGTTCCTTTTAAAAATATTCAATATTATTTTTTATGCATAGATTTTAAATAAAATCTAAAATCATCCATTGAAATGTACTTGTGTAGTGTATGTTATCATAAACTAACGAAACTAAACATAAAATCATGGTTCCTTTAAAAATACATTTTAAAATATATTAAATTTAATTTTCATACATAGATTTAAAAAAATCTAAAGTCGTCCATTGAAATGTACTTTTGTAGTGTATGTAATCATAAACTAAATAAAAGAACAAAAAAAACATGGTTCCTTTTAAAAATATTCAATATGAATTTTCATGCATAGATTTTAAATAAAATCGAAAATCATCCATTGAAATATACTTGTGTAGTGTATGTAATCATAAACCAACTAAAAGAAACAAAAAAACATGGTTCCTTTTAAAACATTTAATATTAATTTTTATGCATAGATATTGAATAAAATCTAAAGTCATCCATTGAAATGTACTTTTGTAGTGTATGTAATCATAAACTAAATAAAAGGAACAAAAAAAACATGGTTCCTTTTAAAAATATTCAATATTAATTTTTATGCATAGATTTTAAATAAAATCTAAAATCATCCATTGAAATGTACTTTTGTAGTTTATGTAATCATAAACTAAATAAAAGGAACAAAAAAAAACATGGTTCCTTTTAAAAATATTCAATATTAATTTTTATGCATAGATTTTAAATAAAATCTAAAATCATCCATTGAAATGTACTTTTATAGTGTATTTAATCATAAACTAACTAAAAGAAA
Source organism: Phortica okadai (assembly GCA_034638295.1). NCBI lineage: Eukaryota > Metazoa > Arthropoda > Insecta > Diptera > Drosophilidae > Phortica > Phortica okadai. The sequence continues at coordinate 318,857 of CM067853.1, forward strand.
TAAAAAAAAATCGCGTGCAACACAGTACACGTGTTTGAAGTGAAACTTTCTTTAAAATAAACAAATAACCTGTAATGGCGCTATATTCGATCTTGTTATGTCCATTTTCGGGATTCTCTTTATCTTAATATCTAATATACGAAGTTTCATTGTTTTAGCTCATTGCATCCTGAGATATGTAAAATTATCTATTTTGGCTATAAGTAGGCGTTGCCATGCCCAATTTTTAAACAAAATAGTTTTTATGTCTCTCTAAGACAAAAAGTATGAAGTTTCAAGTCAATTGAAAATTGAAAAAAACAAAATACGTTTTCATTGCAATGCCGTAAATTTGTTTTTTTTCCTCTCATCAATGATTTATGGTAATAATATTGGAGGATCTGTGCAATATTTCAGATCGATGATTTCAAAATAAAACAATAAAAAAGGAAAATATATTATAGATATTTCCACACTCTTGCAAAATCTCTGACAATTTTCTCAGATTTTATTATATTTAGCCTTCTTTTGAGTTGTGAGAAATAATTATTTACCAAGAAATAAACTTTTTGGTTTCCCCATTAATATTCATTAATAAATCTGCGTTTAAAAAACCCTTCCCAAATCAACCAAATTTTTTTAGCTGGAAAACCATTAGCCTCGCCAATCTGCTTGTATCAAGTTTCGAAGATTGAGAAGTACATTCGAATTAAATTGTTGAAATAATTCTAAAGTTATAATTAATGTGAAGTTGTGTTTGAAATGCTTAAAAAAAACTCGTAAAAATAGTACATTTTATGAAAATAAGTATGTACCAACCCTGTTATTTGGACAAGTTGGAATGTGTTCATTTTTGAATGCATAAATGCGAAGAAGAAGAATTAATTCAAATGTGCAGAGTGTCTCCCGAAGAACAGAGTCAAGTTAACTACCAATGCTCCAATGTGTGGAATATACTTGACTTTATTGATTGCATATGTAATTTATTATTAGTGTTCACCTTCGGAATATTGTGAATTTCTAAATTAATTGTTTTCATTTACTAATCACAGCAATGGAAAGAGTATGATTGTCAATTGCAAAATTTAACATAATTGTGAGGACGCGAATTGTAGATGAATTCGGGGCTCATATGTTATGAAGCTGATAAGCGACGTTGTTTAGCCACGCTAAGTAGAGGGCAACAACGAACACAATGTATAAGTTCAGACAGTGCCATAAGTAGCAACAACCACACTGTGCTTGCTTACGCCGAAAATAGCAACAACAAGAGTTGTTATAATATTTGGAGTACACATGCCAGGTTAGTTGTTGTTGCATATGCGCCAGATGGCGAAAGTGACGGTTGAAGAGGAATGCCAAAATTACAACTAAGCATGTTGTTGTTGTTATTTTTTTTATGACTACTAAGTTTATGACTACAGACTATCATTCTATATTCTATTTCATTCTTTCGCAGGCTACATCATATAAATGTATAGTCTGTCTCTTTTCATGTCGTTTCATCGAGTTTCAAATCGCACCCATGCTAAAGAAGTTTCATTTCAAAAACATGGTTCCTCTTAATAATATTAAATATGAATTTTTATGCATAGATTTAAAAAAAAATCAAAAGTCATCCATTGAAATGTACTTTTGTGGTGTAGGTAATCATAAACTAAATAAAAGAAACAAAAAAACATGGTTTCTTTTAAAATATATTAAATTTAATTTTCATACATAGATTTAAAAAAATCTAAAGTCATCCATTGAAATGTACTTTTGTAGTGTATGTAATCATAAACTAAATAAAAGGAACAAAAAAAACATGGTTCCTTTTAAAAATATTCAATATTAATTTGTATGCATAGATTTTAAATAAAATCTAAAATCATCCATTGAAATGTACTTGTGTAGTGTATGTTATCATAAACTAACTAAACTAAACAAAAAATCATGGTTCCTTTAAAAAATATTCAATATTAATTTTTATGCATAGATTTTAAAAAAACTTTAAAGTACTTCATTGAAATGTACTTTTGTAATGTATGTAATCATAAACTAAATAAAAGGAACAAAAAAAAACATGGTTCCTTTTAAAAATATGCAATATAACTTTTTATGCATAGATTTTAAATAAAATCTAAAATCATCCATTGAAATGTACTTTTGTAGTGTATGTAATCATAAACTAAATAAAAGGAACAAAAAAAACATGGTTCCTTTTAAAAATATTCAATATTAATTTTTATGCATAGATTTTAAATAAAATCTAAAATCATCCATTGAAATGTACTTTTGTAGTTTATGTAATCATAAACTAAATAAAAGGAACAAAAAAAAACATGGTTCCTTTTAAAAATATTCAATATTAATTTTTATGCATAGATTTTAAATAAAATCTAAAATCATCCATTGAAATGTACTTTTATAGTGTATTTAATCATAAACTAACTAAAAGAAATAAAAAAAAATCGCGTGCAACACAGTACACGTGTTTGAAGTGAAACTTTCTTTAAAATAAACAAATAACCTGTAATGGCGCTATATTCGATCTTGTTATGTCCATTTTCGGGATTCTCTTTATCTTAATATCTAATATACGAAGTTTCATTGTTTTAGCTCATTGCATCCTGAGATATGTAAAATTATCTATTTTGGCTATAAGTAGGCGTTGCCATGCCCAATTTTTAAACAAAATAGTTTTTATGTCTCTCTAAGACAAAAAGTGTGAAGTTTCAAGTCAATTGAAAATTGAAAAAAACAAAATACGTTTTCATTGCAATGCCGTAAATTTGTTTTTTTTCCTCTCATCAATGATTTATGGTAATAATATTGGAGGATCTGTGCAATATTTCAGATCGATGATTTCAAAATAAAACAATAAAAAAGGAAAATATATTATAGATATTTCCACACTCTTGCAAAATCTCTGACAATTTTCTCAGATTTTATTATATTTAGCCTTCTTTTGAGTTGTGAGAAATAATTATTTACCAAGAAATAAACTTTTTGGTTTCCCCATTAATATTCATTAATAAATCTGCGTTTAAAAAACCCTTCCCAAATCAACCAAATTTTTTTAGCTGGAAAACCATTAGCCTCGCCGATCTGCTTGTATCAAGTTTCGAAGATTGAGAAGTACATTCGAATTAAATTGTTGAAATAATTCTAAAGTTATAATTAATGTGAAGTTGTGTTTGAAATGCTTAAAAAAAACTCGTAAAAATAGTACATTTTATGAAAATAAGTATGTACCAACCCTGTTATTTGGACAAGTTGGAATGTGTTCATTTTTGAATGCATAAATGCGAAGAAGAAGAATTAATTCAAATGTGCAGAGTGTCTCCCGAAGAACAGAGTCAAGTTAACTACCAATGCTTCAATGTGTGGAATATACTTGACTTTATTGATTGCATATGTAATTTATTATTAGTGTTCACCTTCGGAATATTGTGAATTTCTAAATTAATTGTTTTCATTTACTAATCACAGCAATGGAAAGAGTATGATTGTCAATTGCAAAATTTAACATAATTGTGAGGACGCGAATTGTAGATGAATTCGTGGCTCATATGTTATGAAGCTGATAAGCGACGTTGTTTAGCCACGCTAAGTAGAGGGCAACAACGAACACAATGTATAAGTTCAGACAGTGCCATAAGTAGCAACAACCACACTGTGCTTGCTTACGCCGAAAATAGCAACAACAAGAGTTGTTATAATATTTGGAGTACACATGCCAGGTTAGTTGTTGTTGCATATGCGCCAGATGGCGAAAGTGACGGTTGAAGAGGAATGCCAAAATTACAACTAAGCATGTTGTTGTTGTTATTTTTTTTATGACTACTAAGTTTATGACTACAGACTATCATTCTATATTCTATTTCATTCTTTCGCAGGCTACATCATATAAATGTATAGTCTGTCTCTTTTCATGTCGTTTCATCGAGTTTCAAATCGCACCCATGCTAAAGAAGTTTCATTTCAAAAACATGGTTCCTCTTAATAATATTAAATATGAATTTTTATGCATAGATTTAAAAAAAAATCAAAAGTCATCCATTGAAATGTACTTTTGTGGTGTAGGTAATCATAAACTAAATAAAAGAAACAAAAAAACATGGTTTCTTTTAAAATATATTAAATTTAATTTTCATACATAGATTTAAAAAAATCTAAAGTCATCCATTGAAATGTACTTTTGTAGTGTATGTAATCATAAACTAAATAAAAGGAACAAAAAAACATGGTTCCTTTTAAAAATATGTAATATAACTTCTTATGCATAGATTTTAAATAAAATCTAAAATCATCCATTGAAATGTACTTTTGTTGTGTATGTAATCATAAACCAACTAAAAGAAACAAAAAAACATGGTTCCTTTTAAAACATTTAATATTAATTTTTATGCATAGATATTGAATAAAATCTAAAGTCATCCATTGAAATGTACTTTTGTAGTGTATGTAATCATAAACTAAATAAAAGGAACAAAAAAAACATGGTTCCTTTTAAAAATATTCAATATTAATTTTTATGCATAGATTTTAAATAAAATCTAAAATCATCCATTGAAATGTACTTTTGTAGTTTATGTAATCATAAACTAAATAAAAGGAACAAAAAAAACATGGTTCCTTTTAAAAATATGCAATATAACTTCTTATGCATAGATTTTAAATAAAATCTAAAATCATCCATTGAAATGTACTTTTGTTGTGTATGTAATCATAAACCAACTAAAAGAAACAAAAAAACATGGTTCCTTTTAAAACATTTAATATTAATTTTTATGCATAGATATTGAATAAAATCTAAAGTCATCCATTGAAATGTACTTTTGTAGTGTATGTAATCATAAACTAAATAAAAGAAACAAAAAAAACATGGTTCCTTTTAAAAATATTCAATATTAATTTTTAAGCATAGATATTGAAAAAAATTTAAAGTCATTTATTGAAATGTACTTTCGTAGTGTATGTAATCATAGAATAACTAAAAGAAACAAAAAAAACGTGGTTTCTTTTAAAAAATATTAAATTTAATTTTCATACCTAGATTTAAAAAAATCTAAAGTCATCCATTGAAATGTACTTTTGTAGTGTATGTAATCATAAACTAAATAAAAGGAACAAAAAAAACATGGTTCCTTTTAAAAATATGCAATATAACTTTTTTTGCATAGATTTTAAATAAAATCTAAAATCATCCATTGAAATGTACTTTTGTAGAGTATGTAATCATAAACTAAAAGAAGAAACAAAAAAAACCTGGTTTCTTTTCAAATATATTAAATTTAATTTTCATACATAGATTTAAAAAAATCTAAAGCCATCCATTGAAACTTACTTTTATAGTGTATTTAATCATAAACTAACTAAAAGAAATAAAAAAACATGGTTCCTCTTAATAATATTCAATATGAATTTTTATGCATAGATTTAAAAAAAAATCCAAAGTCATCCATTGAAATGTACTTTTGTGGTTTAGGTAATCATAAACTAAATAAAAGAAACAAAAAAAACCTGGTTTCTTTTCAAATATATTAAATTTAATTTTCATACATAGATTTAAAAAAAATCTAAAGTCATCCATTGAAATGTACTTTTGTAGTGTATGTAATCATAAACTAAATAAAAGGAACAAAAAAACATGGTTCCTTTTAAAAATATGCAATATAACTTTTTATGCATAGATTTTAAATAAAATCTAAAATCATCCATTGAAATGTACTTTTGTAGTGTATGTAATCATAAACTAAAAGAAGAAACAAAAAAAACGTGGTTTCTTTTCAAATATATTAGATTTAATTTTCATACATAGATTTAAAAAAATCTAAAGCCATCCATTGAAACTTACTTTTATAGTGTATTTAATCATAAACTAACTAAAAGAAATAAAAAAACATGGTTCCTCTTAATAATCTTCAATATGAATTTTTATGCATAGATTTAAAAAAAAATCAAAAGTCATTCATTGAAATGTACTTTTGTGGTGTAGGTAATCATAAACTAAATAAAAGAAACAAAAAAACATGGTTTCTTTTAAAATATATTAAATTTAATTTTCATACATAGATTTAAAAAAATCTAAAGTCATCCATTGAAATGTACATTTGTAGTGTATGTAATCATAAACTAAATAAAAGGAACAAAAAAACATGGTTCCTTTTAAAAATATGCAATATAACTTCTTATGCATAGATTTTAAATAAAATCTAAAATCATCCATTGAAATGTACTTTTGTAGTGTATGTAATCATAAACCAACTAAAAGAAACAAAAAAACATGGTTCCTTTTAAAACATTTAATATTAATTTTTATGCATAGATATTGAATAAAATCTAAAGTCATCCATTGAAATGTACTTTTGTAGTGTATGTAATCATAAACCAACTAAAAGAAACAAAAAAACATGGTTCCTTTTAAAAATATTCAATATTAATTTTTAAGCATAGATATTGAAAAAAATTTAAAGTCATTTATTGAAATGTACTTTTGTAGTGTATGTAATCATAGAATAACTAAAAGAAACAAAAAAAACGTGGTTTCTTTTAAAAAATATTAAATTTAATTTTCATACATAGATTTAAAAAAATCTAGAGTCATCCATTGAAATGTACTTTTGTAGTGTATGTAATCATTAACTAAATAAAAGGAACAAAAAAAACATGGTTCCTTTTAAAAATATGCAATATAACTTTTTTTGCATAGATTTTAAATAAAATCTAAAATCATCCATTGAAATGTACTTTTGTAGAGTATGTAATCATAAACTAAAAGAAGAAACAAAAAAAACCTGGTTTCTTTTCAAATTTATTAAATTTAATTTTCATACATAGATTTAAAAAAATCTAAAGCCATCCATTGAAACTTACTTTTATAGTGTATTTAATCATAAACTAACTAAAAGAAATAAAAAAACATGGTTCCTCTTAATAATATTCAATATGAATTTTTATGCATAGATTTAAAAAAAAATCCAAAGTCATCCATTGAAATGTACTTTTGTGGTTTAGGTAATCATAAACTAAATAAAAGAAACAAAAAAAAACGTGGTTTCTTTTAAAATATATTAAAATTAATTTTCATACATAGATTTAAAAAAAATCTTAAGTCATCCATTGAAATGTACTTTTGTAGTGTATGTAATCATAAACTAAATAAAAGGAACAAAAAAACATGGTTCCTTTTAAAAATATGCAATATAACTTTTTATGCATAGATTTTAAATAAAATCTAAAATCATCCATTGAAATGTACTTTTGTAGTGTATGTAATCATAAACTAAATAAAAGAAACAAAAAAACATGGTTTCTTTTAAAATATATTAAATTTAATTTTCATACATAGATTTAAAAAAATCTAAAGTCATCCATTGAAATGTACTTTTGTAGTGTATGTAATCATAAACTAAATAAAAGGAACAAAAAAAACATGGTTCCTTTTAAAAATATGCAATATAACTTTTTATGCATAGATTTTAAATAAAATCTAAAATCATCCATTGAAATGTACTTTTGTAGTGTATGTAATCATAAACTAAAAAAAGAAACAAAAAAAACCTGTTTTCTTTTCAAATATATTAAATTTAATTTTCATACATAGATTTAAAAAAATCTAAAGCCATCCATTGAAATTTACTTTTGTAGTGTATGTAATCATAAACTAAATAAAAGGAACAAAAAAAAACATGGTTCCTTTTAAAAATATTCAATATTAATTTGTATGCATAGATTTTAAATAAAATCTAAAATCATCCATTGAAATGTACTTGTGTAGTGTATGTTATCATAAACTAACTAAACTAAACATAAAATCATGGTTCCTTTAAAAATACATTTTAAAATATATTAAATTTAATTTTCATACATAGATTTAAAAAAATCTAAAGTCGTCAATTGAAATGTACTTTTGTAGTGTATGTAATCATAAACTAAATAAAAGGAACAAAAAAAACATGGTTCCTTTTAAAAATATTCATTATTAATTTTTATGCATAGATTTTAAATAAAATCTAAAATCATCCATTGAAATATACTTGTGTAGTGTATGTAATCATAAACCAACTAAAAGAAACAAAAAAACATGGTTCCTTTTAAAACATTTAATATTAATTTTTATGCATAGATATTGTATAAAATCTAAAGTCATCCATTGAAATGTACTTTTGTAGTGTATGTAATCATAAACTAAATAAAAGGAACAAAAAAAACATGGTTCCTTTTAAAAATATTCAATATTAATTTTTATGCATAGATTTTAAATAAAATCTAAAATCATCCATTGAAATGTACTTTTGTAGTTTATGTAATCATAAACTAAATAAAAGGAAAAAAAAAAACATGGTTCCTTTTAAAAATATTCAATATTAATTTTTATGCATAGATTTTAAATAAAATCTAAAATCATCCATTGAAATGTACTTTTGTAGTGTATGTAATCATAAACTAAATAAAAGGAACAAAAAAACATGGTTCCTTTTAAAACATTTAATATTAATTTTTAAGCATAGATATTGAAAAAAATTTAAAGTCATGTATTGAAATGTACTTTTGTAGTGTATGTAATCATAGAATAACTAAAAGAAACAAAAAAAACGTGGTTTCTTTTCAAATATATTAAATTTAATTTTCATACATAGATTTAAAAAATCTAAGGCCATCCATTGAAATTTACTTTTATAGTGTATTTAATCATAAACTAACTAAAAGAAATAAAAAAACATGGTTCCTCTTAATAATATTAAATATGAATTTTTATGCATAGATTTAAAAAAAAATCAAAAGTCATCCATTGAAATGTACTTTTGTGGTGTAGGTAATCATAAACTAAATAAAAGAAACAAAAAAACATGGTTTCTTTTAAAATATATTAAATTTAATTTTCATACATAGATTTAAAAAAATCTAAAGTCATCCATTGAAATGTACTTTTGTAGTGTATGTAATCATAAACTAAATAAAAGGAACAAAAAAAACATGGTTCCTTTTAAAAATATTCAATATTAATTTTTATGCATAGATTTTAAATAAAATCTAAAATCATCCATTGAAATGTACTTGTGTAGTGTATGTTATCATAAACTAACTAAACTAAACAAAAAATCATGGTTCCTTTAAAAAATATTCAATATTAATTTTTATGCATAGTTTTAAAAAAACTTTAAAGTACTTCATTGAAATGTACTTTTGTAGTGTATGTAATCATAAACTAAATAAAAGGAACAAAAAAAACATGGTTCCTTTTAAAAATATGCAATATAACTTTTTATGCATAGATTTTAAATAAAATCTAAAATCATCCATTGAAATGTACTTTTGTAGTGTATGTAATCATAAACTAAAAAAAGAAACAAAAAAAACCTGGTTTCTTTTCAAATATATTAAATTTAATTTTCATACATTGATTTAAAAAAATCTAAAGTCATCCATTGAAATGTACTTTTGTGGTGTAGGTAATCATAAACTAAATAAAAGAAACAAAAAAACATGGTTTCTTTTAAAATATATTAAATTTAATTTTCATACATAGATTTAAAAAAATCTAAAGTCATCCATTGAAATGTACTTTTGTAGTGTATGTAATCATAAACTAAATAAAAGGAACAAAAAAAACATGGTTCCTTTTAAAAATATTCAATATTAATTTTTATGCATAGATTTTAAATAAAATCTAAAATCATCCATTGAAATGTACTTTTGTAGTGTATGTAATCATACACTAAAAAAAGAAACAAAAAAAACCTGGTTTCTTTTCAAATATATTAAATTTAATTTTCATACATAGATTTAAAAAAAATCTAAAATCATCCATTGAAATGTACTTTTGTAATGTATGTAATCGTAAACCAACTAAAAGAAACAAAAAAACATGGTTCCTTTTAAAACATTTAATATTAATTTTTAAGCATAGATATTGAAAAAAATTTAAAGTCATTTATTGAAATGTACTTTTGTAGTGCATGTAATCATAGAATAACTAAAAGAAACAAAAAAAACGTGGTTTCTTTTAAAAAATATTAAATTTAATTTTCATACATAGATTTAAAAAAATCTAAAGTCATCCATTGAAATGTACTTTTGTAGTGTATGTAATCATAAAATAACTAAAAGAAACAAAAAAAACGTGGTTTCTTTTAAAATATATTAAATTTAATTTTCATACATAGATTTAAAAAAATCTAAAGTCATCCATTGAAATGTACTTTTGTAGTGTATGTAATCATAAACTAAATAAAAGGAACAAAAAAAACATGGTTCCTTTTAAAAATATGCAATATAACTTTTTATGCATAGATTTTAAATAAAATCTAAAATCATCCATTGAAATGTACTTTTGTAGTGTATGTAATCATAAACTCAAAAAAGAAACAAAAAAAACCTGGTTTCTTTTCAAATATATTAAATTTAATTTTCATACATAGATTTAAAAAAATCTAAAGCCATCCATTGAAATTTACTTTTGTAGTGTATGTAATCATAAACTAAATAAAAGGAACAAAAAAAACATGGTTCCTTTTAAAAATATGCAATATAACTTTTTTTGCATAGATTTTAAATAAAATCTAAAATCATCCATTGAAATGTACTTTTGTAGTGTATGTAATCATAAACTAAAAGAAGAAACAAAAAAAACCTGGTTTCTTTTCAAATATATTAAATTTAATTTTCATACATAGATTTAAAAAAATCTAAAGTCATCCATTGAAATGTACATTTGTAGTGTATGTAATCATAAACTAAATAAAAGGAACAAAAAAACATGGTTCCTTTTAAAAATATGCAATATAACTTTTTATGCATAGATTTTAATTAAAATCTAAAATCATCCATTGAAATGTACTTTTGTAGTGTATGTAATCATAAACCAACTAAAAGAAACAAAAAAACATGGTTCCTTTTAAAACATTTAATATTAATTTTTATGCATAGATATTGAATAAAATCTAAAGTCATCCATTGAAATGTACTTTTGTAGTGTATGTAACCATAAACTAAATAAAAAGAACAAAAAAAACATGGTTCCTTTTAAAAATATATTAAATTTAATTTTTATACATAGATTTAAAACAAAATCTAAAGTCATCCATAGAAAAGTACTTTTGTAGTGTATGTAATCATAAACTAAATAAAAGGAACAAAAAATTATGGTTCCTTTTAAAAATTATCAAGTTTATGTAATCATAAACCAACTAAAATAAACAAAAAAACATGGTTCCTTTTAAAATATATTAAATTTCATTTTCATACATAGATTTAAAAAAATCTAAAATCATCCATTGAAATGTACTTTTGTAGTGTATGTAATCATAAACCAACTAAAATAAACAAAAAAACATGATTCCTTTTAAAATATATTAAATTTAATTTTCATACATTGATTTAAAAAAATCTAAAGTCATCCATTGAAATGTACTTTTGTAGTGTATGTAATCATAAAATAACTAAAAGAAACAAAAAAAACGTGGTTTCTTTTAAAATATATTAAATTTAATTTTCATACATAGATTTAAAAAAATCTAAAGTCATCCATTGAAATGTACTTTTGTAGTGTATGTAATCATAAACTAAATAAAAGGAACAAAAAAAACATGGTTCCTTTTAAAAATATGCAATATAACTTTTTATGCATAGATTTTAAATAAAATCTAAAATCATCCATTGAAATGTACTTTTGTAGTGTATGTAATCATAAACTAAAAAAAGAAACAAAAAAAACCTGGTTTCTTTTCAAATATATTAAATTTAATTTTCATACATAGATTTAAAAAAATCTAAAGCCATCCATTGAAATTTACTTTTGTAGTGTATGTAATCATAAACTAAATAAAAGGAACAAAAAAAACATGGTTCCTTTTAAAAATATGCAATATAACTTTTTTTGCATAGATTTTAAATAAAATCTAAAATCATCCATTGAAATGTACTTTTGTAGTGTATGTAATCATAAACTAAAAGAAGAAACAAAAAAAACCTGGTTTCTTTTCAAATATATTAAATTTAATTTTCATACATAGATTTAAAAAAATCTAAAGTCATCCATTGAAATGTACATTTGTAGTGTATGTAATCATAAACTAAATAAAAGGAACAAAAAAACATGGTTCCTTTTAAAAATATGCAATATAACTTTTTATGCATAGATTTTAATTAAAATCTAAAATCATCCATTGAAATGTACTTTTGTAGTGTATGTAATCATAAACCAACTAAAAGAAACAAAAAAACATGGTTCCTTTTAAAACATTTAATATTAATTTTTATGCATAGATATTGAATAAAATCTAAAGTCATCCATTGAAATGTACTTTTGTAGTGTATGTAACCATAAACTAAATAAAAAGAACAAAAAAAACATGGTTCCTTTTAAAAATATATTAAATTTAATTTTTATACATAGATTTAAAACAAAATCTAAAGTCATCCATAGAAAAGTACTTTTGTAGTGTATGTAATCATAAACTAAATAAAAGGAACAAAAAATTATGGTTCCTTTTAAAAATTATCAAGTTTATGTAATCATAAACCAACTAAAATAAACAAAAAAAACATGGTTCCTTTTAAAATATATTAAATTTCATTTTCATACATAGATTTAAAAAAATCTAAAATCATCTATTGAAATGTACTTTTGTAGTGTATGTAATCATAAACCAACTAAAATAAACAAAAAAACATGATTCCTTTTAAAATATATTAAATTTAATTTTCATACATTGATTTAAAAAAATCTAAAGTCATCCATTGAAATGTACTTTTGTAGTGTATGTAATCATAAAATAACTAAAAGAAACAAAAAAAACGTGGTTTCTTTTAAAATATATTAAATTTAATTTTCATTCATAGATTTAAAAAAATCTAAAGTCATCCATTGAAATGTACTTTTGTAGTGTATGTAATCATAAACTAAATAAAAGGAACAAAAAAAACATGGTTCCTTTTAAAAATATGCAATATAACTTTTTATGCATAGATTTTAAATAAAATCTAAAATCATCCATTGAAATGTACTTTTGTAGTGTATGTAATCATACACTAAAAAAAGAAACAAAAAAAAACCTGGTTTCTTTTCAAATATATTAAATTTAATTTTCATACATAGATTTAAAAAAAATCTAAAATCATCCATTGAAATGTACTTTTGTAATGTATGTAATCGTAAACCAACTAAAAGAAACAAAAAAACATGGTTCCTTTTAAAACATTTAATATTAATTTTTAAGCATAGATATTGAAAAAAATTTAAAGTCATTTATTGAAATGTACTTTTGTAGTGTATGTAATCATAGAATAACTAAAAGAAACAAAAAAAACGTGGTTTCTTTTAAAAAATATTAAATTTAATTTTCATACATAGATTTACAAAAATCTAAAGTCATCCATTGAAATGTACTTTTGTAGTGTATGTAATCATAAACTAAATAAAAGGAACAAAAAAAACGTGGTCTCTTTTAAAATATATTAAAATTAATTTTCATACATAGATTTAAAAAAATCTAAAGTCATCCATTGAAATGTACTTTTGTAGTGTATGTAATCATAAACTAAATAAAAGGAACAAAAAAACATGGTTCCTTTTAAAAATATGCAATATAACTTTTTATGCATAGATTTTAAATAAAATCTAAAATCATCCATTGAAATGTACTTTTGTAGTGTATGTAATCATAAACTAAATAAAAGAAACAAAAAAACATGGTTTCTTTTAAAATATATTAAATTTAATTTTCATACATAGATTTAAAAAAATCTAATGTCATCCATTGAAATGTACTTTTGTAGTGTATGTAATCATAAACTAAATAAAAGGAACAAAAAAAACATGGTTCCTTTTAAAAATATGCAATATAAATTTTTATGCATAGATTTTAAATAAAATCTAAAATCATCCATTGAAATGTACTTTTGTAGTGTATGTAATCATAAACTAAATAAAAGGAACAAAAAAAACATGGTTCCTTTTAAAATTATTCAATATTAATTTTTTGCATAGATTTTAAATAAAATCTAAAATAATCCATTGAAATGTACTTGTGTAGTGTATGTAATCATAAACCAACTAAAAGAAACAAAAAAACATGGTTCCTTTTAAAACATTTAATATTAATTTGTAGGCAAAGATATTGAAAAAATTTAAAGTCATCCATTGAAATATACTTTTGTAGTGTATGTAATCATAAAATAACTAAAAGAAACAAAAACCAGTAAGGACGCTAACTTCAGCAAGGCTGAAGCTTAAATACTCTTCACGCTTATTTCTTGTGCCACGCCTATTTTTTTTACTGAATATATTTTTTCTTCATCTATTTAGCCTATATACAAATTTTCATTGTTTTTGCTCATTGGGTGCCGGAGATATGCAAATTATTGATTTTTGGTAAAAGTGGGCGTAACCATGCCCATTTTTGTCAAAATAGTTTTAATGCCTCCCCAAGAACATAACTGTGAAGTTTCATGTCAATTGGTTAAGAAACAAAAAAGTTTTCCATACAACGACGTGAATATTGCTTCTCTTCCTCTTCTTCATTTTGTATGGCAGGTACCAGTTCCAGTTGCCCGATCTCAATGAAACTTTCAGGCATTTAATCGAACCATGTAAAACTACTAAGTTTAAAATTTCAGCCTTCTATCATACAAAACAAAAAAGTTTTCCATACAACGACGTTAAATCTTAATTTCTCTTCCTCTTCTTCATTTTGTATGGCAGCTACCAGTTCTAGTTGCCCGATCTCAATGAAACTTTCAGGCATTATGTCGGACTATGTTAAACTACTATGTTTGAAATTTCAGCCCTCTATCTTACAAAACAAAAAAGTTTTCCATATAACGATTAAAATTTGTTTTTCTTCTTCATTTCGTATGGGGGCTACCAGTTCCAATAATCCGATATGGCCGGTTCCGACCAATGATTTGACCACACATTAGAGAAGACTCCCTGCAAAATTTCAGCTCGATATCTTCAAAACTGTGGGAGGAGATAGCATATTCACAGACAGACGGACAGACGGACAGACGGACATGGCTATATCAACTCGTCTTGTCGAGCTGATCAAGAATATATATACTTTATGGGGTCCCCCTCCCCTCCTTCTTGCTGTTACAAACTTCAGGACAAAGTTATAATACTATTCACTAGCGTGAAGAGTATAAAAACGTGGTTTCTTTTAAAATATGATAAATTTAATTTTCATACATGGATTTAAAAAAATCTAAAGTCATCCATTGAAATGTACTTTTGTAGTGTATGTAATCATAAACTAAATAAAAGGAACAAAAAAAACATGGTTCCTTTTAAAAATATATTAAATTTAATTTTTATACATAGATTTAAAACAAAATCTAAAGTCATCCATAGAAAAGTACTTTTGTAGTGTATGTAATCATAAACTAAATAAAAGGAACAAAAAATTATGGTTCCTTTTAAAAATTATCAAGTTTATGTAATCATAAACCAACTAAAATAAACAAAAAAACATGGTTCCTTTTAAAATATATTAAATTTAATTTTCATACATAGATTTAAAAAAATCTAAGATCATCCATTGAAATGTACTTTTGAAGTGTATGTAATCATAAACCAACTAAAATAAACAAAAAAACATGGTTCCTTTTAAAATATATTAAATTTAATTTTCATACATTGATTTAAAAAAATCTAAAGTCATCCATTGAAATGTACTTTTGTAGTGTATGTAATCATAAAATAACTAAAAGAAACAAAAAAAACGTGGTTTCTTTTAAAATATATTAAATTTAATTTTCATACATTGATTTAAAAAAATCTAAAGTCATCCATTGAAATGTACTTTTGTAGTGTATGTAATCATAAACTGAATAAAAGAAATAAAAAAACATGGTTCCTTTTAAAATATATTAAATTTAATTTTCATACATAGATTTAAAAAAATCTAAAGTCATCCATTGAAATGTACTTTTGTAGTGTATGTAATCATAAACTAAATAAAAGAAACAAAAAAACATGGTTTCTTTTAAAATATATTAAATTTAATTTTCATACATAGATTTAAAAAATCTAAAGTCATCCATTGAAATGTACTTTTGTAGTGTATGTAATCATAAACTAAATAAAAGGAACAAAAAAAACATGGTTCCTTTTAAAAATATGCAATATAAATTTTTATGCATAGATTTTAAATAAAATCTAAAATAATCCATTGAAATGTACTTGTGTAGTGTATGTAATCATAAACCAACTAAAAGAAACAAAAAAACATGGTTCCTTTTAAAACATTTAATATTAATTTGTAGGCAAAGATATTGAAAAAATTTAAAGTCATCCATTGAAATATACTTTTGTAGTGTACGTAATCATAAAATAACTAAAAGAAACAAAAAAAACGTGGTTTCTTTTAAAATATGATAAATTTAATTTTTATACATAGATTTAAAACAAAATCTAAAGTCATCCATAGAAAAGTACTTTTGTAGTGTATGTAATCATAAACTAAATAAAAGGAACAAAAAATTATGGTTCCTTTTAAAAATTATCAAGTTTATGTAATCATAAACCAACTAAAATAAACAAAAAAACATGGTTCCTTTTAAAATATATTAAATTTAATTTTCATACATAGATTTAAAAAAATCTAAGATCATCCATTGAAATGTACTTTTGAAGTGTATGTAATCATAAACCAACTAAAATAAACAAAAAAACATGGTTCCTTTTAAAATATATTAAATTTAATTTTCATACATTGATTTAAAAAAATCTAAAGTCATCCATTGAAATGTACTTTTGTAGTGTATGTAATCATAAAATAACTAAAAGAAACAAAAAAAACGTGGTTTCTTTTAAAATATATTAAATTTAATTTTCATACATTGATTTAAAAAAATCTAAAGTCATCCATTGAAATGTACTTTTGTAGTGTATGTAATCATAAACTAAATAAAAGAAATAAAAAAACATGGTTCCTTTTAATAATATTCAATATGAATTTTTATGCATAGATTTCAAAAAAAATCAAAAGTCATCCATTGAAATGTACTTTTGTAGTGTATGTAATCATAAAATAACTAAAAGAAACAAAAAAAAACGTGGTTTCTTTTAAAATATATTAAATTTAATTTTCATACATAGATTTTAAATAAAATCTAAAATCATCCATTGAAATGTACTTGTGTAGTGTATGTAATAATAAACCAACTAAAAGAAACAAAAAAACATGGTTCCTTTTAAAACATTTAATATTAATTTGTATGCAAAGATATTGAAAAAAATTTAAAGTCATCCATTGAAATATACTTTTGTAGTGTATGTAATCATAAAATAACTAAAAGAAACAAAAAAAAAACGTGGTTTCTTTTAAAATATGATAAATTTAATTTTCATACATAGATTTAAAAAAATCTAAAGTCATCCATTGAAATGTACTTTTGTAGTGTATGTAATCATAAACTAAATAAAAGGAACAAAAAAAAACATGGTTCCTTTTAAAAATATGCAATATAACTTTTTATGCATAGATTTTAAATAAAATCTAAAATCATCCATTGAAATGTACTTTTGTAGTGTATGTAATCATACACTAAAAAAAGAAACAAAAAAAACCTGGTTTCTTTTCAAATATATTAAATTTAAATTTCATACATAGATTTAAAAAAATCTAAAGTCATCCATTGAAATGTACTTTTGTAGTGTATGTAATCATAAACTAAATAAAAGGAACAAAAAAAAACATGGTTCCTTTTAAAAATATGCAATATAAATTTTTATGCATAGATTTTAAATAAAATCTAAAATCATCCATTGAAATGTACTTTTGTAGTGTATGTAATCATAAACTAAATAAAAGAAACAAAAAAACATGGTTTCTTTTAAAATATATTAAATTTAATTTTCATACATAGATTTAAAAAAATCTAAAGTCATCCATTGAAATGCACTTTTGTAGTGTATGTAATCATAAACTAAATAAGAGGAACAAAAAAAACATGGTTCCTTTTAAAAATATGCAATATAAATTTTTATGCATAGATTTTAAATAAAATCTAAAATCATCCATTGAAATGTACTTTTGTAATGTATGTAATCATAAACTAAATAAAAGAAACAAAAAAACATGGTTTCTTTTAAAATATATTAAATTTAATTTTCATACATAGATTTAAAAAAAACTAAAGTCATCCATTCAAATGTACTTTTGTAGTGTATGTAATCATAAACTAAATAAAAGAAACAAAAAAACATGGTTTCTTTTAAAATATATTAAATTTAATTTTCATACATAGATTTAAAAAAATCTAAAGTCATCCATTGAAATGTACTTTTGTAGTGTATGTAATCATAAACTAAATAAAAGGAACAAAAAAAACATGGTTCCTTTTAAAAATATGCAATATAAATTTTTATGCATAGATTTTAAATAAAATCTAAAACCATCCATTGAAATGTACTTTTGTAGTGTATGTAATCATACATAAAAAAAGAAACAAAAAAAACCTGGTTTCTTTTCAAATATATTAAATTTAATTTTCATACATAGATTTAAAAAAATCTAAAGTCATCCATTGAAATGTACTTTTGTAGTGTATGTAATCATAAACTAAATAAAAGGAACAAAAAAAACATGGTTCCTTTTAAAAATATGCAATATAAATTTTTATGCATAGATTTTAAATAAAATCTAAAACCATCCATTGAAATGTACTTTTGTAGTGTATGTAATCATACACTAAAAAAAGAAACAAAAAAAACCTGGTTTCTTTTCAAATATATTAAATTTAATTTTCATACATAGATTTAAAAAAATCTAAAGTCATCCATTGAAATGTACTTTTGTAGTGTATGTAATCATAAACTAAATAAAAGGAACAAAAAAAACATGGTTCCTTTTAAAAATATGCAATATAAATTTTTATGCATAGATTTTAAATAAAATCTAAAATCATCCATTGAAATGTACTTTTGTAGTGTCTGTAATCATAAACTAAAGAAAAGAAACAAAAAAACATGGTTTCTTTTAAAATATATTAAATTTAATTTTCATACATAGATTTAAAAAAATCTAAAGTCATCCATTGAAATGTACTTTTGTAGTGTATGTAATCATAAACTAAATAAAAGAAACAAAAAAACATGGTTTCTTTTAAAATATATTAAATTTAATTTTCATACATAGATTTAAAAAAATCTAAAGTCATCCATTGAAATGTACTTTTGTAGTGTATGTAATCATAAACTAAATAAAAGGAACAAAAAAAACATGGTTCCTTTTAAAAATATGCAATATAAATTTTTATTCATAGATTTTAAATAAAATCTAAAATCATCCATTGAAATGTACTTTTGTAGTGTATGTAATCATAAACTAAATAAAAGGAACAAAAAAAACATGGTTCCTTTTAAAAATATGCAATATAAATTTTTATGCATAGATTTTAAATAAAATCTAAAATCATCCATTGAAATGTACTTTTGTAGTGTCTGTAATCATAAACTAAAGAAAAGAAACAAAAAAACATGGTTTCTTTTAAAATATATTAAATTTAATTTTCATACATAGATTTAAAAAAATCTAAAGTCATCCATTGAAATGTACTTTTGTAGTGTATGTAATCATAAACTAAATAAAAGAAACAAAAAAACGTGGTTTCTTTTAAAATATATTAAATTTAATTTTCATACATAGATTTAAAAAAATCTAAAGTCATCCATTGAAATGTACTTTTGTAGTGTATGTAATCATAAACTAAATAAAAGGAACAAAAAAAACATGGTTCCTTTTAAAAATATGCAATATGAATTTTTATGCATAGATTTAAAAAAAATCAAAAGACATCCATTGAAATGTACTTTTGTAGTGTATGTAATCATAAACTAACTAAAAGAAACAAAAAAACATGGTTTCTTTTAAAATATATTAAATTTAATTTTCATACATAGATTTACAAAAATCTAAAGTCATCCATTGAAATTTACTTTTATTGTGTATTTAATCATAAACTAACTAAAAGAAACAAAAAAACATGGTTTCTTTTAAAATATATTAAATTTAATTTTCATACATAGATTTTCAAAAATCTAAAGTCATCCATTGAAATGTACTTTTGTAGTGTATGCAATCATAAACTAATTAAAAGGAACAAAAAAAAACATGGTTCCTTTTAAAAATATGCAATATAAATTTTTATGCATAGATTTTGAATAAAATCTAAAATCATCCATTGAAATGTACTTTTGTAGTGTATGTAATCATAAACTAAAAAAAGAAACAAAAAAACCTGGTTTCTTTTAAAATATATTAAATTTTATTTTCATACATAGATTTTCAAAAATCTAAAGTCATCCATTGAAATGTACTTTTGTAGTGTATGCAATCATAAACTAAATAAAAGGAACAAAAAAAAACATGGTTCCTTTTAAAAATATATTAAATTTAATTTTTATTCATAGATTTAAAAAAAAATCTAAAGTCATCCATAGAAAAGTACTTTTGTGGTATATGTAACCATAAACTAAATAAAAGGAACAAAAAAAAAAACATGGTTCCTTTTAAAAATATATTAAATTTAATTTTTAAACACAGATTTAAAAAAAAATCTAAAGTCATCCATTGAAATGTACTTTTGAAGTAAAATTAATCTTAAACTAAATAAAAGAAACAAAAAAACATGGTTCCTTTTAAAACATTCAATATTAATTTGTATGCATAGAATCTAAATAAAATGTAATATCATCCATTGAAATGTACTTTTGTAGTGTATGTAATCATAAACCAACTAAAAGAAACAAAAAAACATGGTTCCTTTTAAAACATTCAATATTAATTTTTATGCATAGATATTGAAAAAATTTAAAGTCATCCTTTATTAAAGAAAATTTTAATCAGAAAAAGTCAATCGGGCTAGTAACACTCGACATTGAAGCTGCGTTCGACACGGTATGGCATAATGGCCTTATACACAAACTTGTCCAATGCAACACCCCGCTCTACCTAACAAAACTTATATCAAGTTTCCTATCAGATAGGTTCTTTCATGTATCTTTAAATGGACTTGAATCCAACCATAAGCCTCTATCTGCCGGCGTCCCTCAAGGCTCAGTACTTGGTCCGATCTTATACAATATTTATACCCACGATATTCCCACCTTCGAAAGGTGTAAATCACTTATCTTTGCAGACGATACCGCATTATTCTACTCCAATTTGAACTATAGTGAAATTCATAATGAGCTTCAAGATGCACTAAACTCACTGTCCGAATATTTTTATAGATGGAAAATTAAGCTTAACGCCTCAAAAACCAAAGCCACCTATTTCACTAAAAGGCGTAATCGTTCATTTCTACCAGACCAGGAACTAAGAGTGGGCACAACAAACATTAAATGGGATAGCTGCGTTCGCTACTTAGGGGTCCACTTAGACAAAAAACTTATTTTTTCAGAGCACATTAGCAAAACTCTTGATAAAATTAATAAAACTGTCTGCATTCTATACCCATTTATAAACCGTAGGTCAAAATTATCACTGCACAATAAATTAATAATATACAAATCTATATTTGTACCTATAATGCTATATGGTTGTGAGGTATGGGGTAGCTGTGCACAATCCCATCTAAAGAAAATCCAAACTGCCCAAAATAAAATATTAAAAATGATACTAAACAAACCCTTTTATTTTGCCACGAAACGATTGCATGAGGAATCAAATATCAAAACGATAGATGAGTTTATCTATCGCGCTACAAATAAATTTAATTTTCAAAAACCCTATATTGCACAACTACGTGCTGACGGGTACTTTTCCTTCTAGTGTCGACTAGTTTCCGTTAAGTACCAGCAAATTAGTCTATAAGTTTCCTAGTCATGTTCAAGGTTTTTTTTCTTTTGCCTCTCTTTCCTTACCATTTAATATTAAGTCAATATATATAAAAATAAAAAACTCTGTACATATGTAAATATCACTTCTCAGCTGTAAAGATAATAATCTAAACTCTGACTCATTATTTTAAGCTAGCTTTAGGCAAAAATTTTTGTAAATTAAATGGCAAATAAAGCACATCACTAAACTAAACTATTTAAAGTCATCCATTGAAATGTACTTTTGTAGTATATGTGATCATAAACTTTCTTTTTTTTTTTTTTTTTTTTTTTTTTTACTTTGCTTTATTTATTGGATCTTCTCTTTCATATGAGACTAACAATAAGTTTGCAGATCTTAAGACTAAACGTTAATTAACAGTTCTTTTGAACTGTAGTTTGCTCGTGGGGCCCTAGGGTCTATCGCTGGGTTGGAAGGTCATTTCGACGAAGACGGGATTGGCTGCACAACCTTGTTAATCTTCTGGCGAGATGGTTAGGGTGCGTAGAAAGCTTGCTGTAGTATTGTTCCTTGAGTTCTGCTATTACATCTCTGACTGGTTGAATATTTAAATCTTTTTGTATGTTTTCGTTTCGAACATACCACGGTGCCCCGGTGATAGTTCTCAATATCTTTGACTGGGTTCTCTGGATGATGTTAATGTTGCTACTGCTAGCGTTTCCCCATAACTGGGAGCCGTAGGTCCAGATAGATTTGAGAACAGAATTGTAGAGCAGGACTTTGTAGTCAAGACTAAGTGAAGAGCGAGCGTTGATAAGCCAGTGGAGGCTATTAGCTTTTAGTTTTAAATGCGTTCTCTTGGCCTCGATGTGCCTGCGCCATGTGAGTCTTCTATCGAGGTGTACTCCGAGGTATGTCACTTCGTTTGTTTGCGGAAGCGTAGTGTTGTTTAACATCAGCAGTGGGCAGTCTTGCCTGTTTAGAGTGAACGTAACGTGTTTGCATTTTTGTTCGTTGACTTTTATTCGCCAGTCAGCTAGCCATTTTTCTATGTCGACCAGGTGAAGAGCTAACTGCGCTGTTGCTTGCGTAGGGCATCTGGAACGGCTGAGAATAGCTGTATCATCAGCAAAGGTGGATGTTGTTAGTCGTCTGCTTATTGGGATGTCTGATGTGTAGAGGACATATAGCGTTGGACCAAGTACGCTACCTTGAGGAACTCCAGCTCTAATGATGTGGTCATCGGACATATCACTGTTACATCTCACTGTAAATTTCCTGTCGTAGAGGTATGACTTTAGTAGCTTGTGCGTGTTGTTTGGAAGCATTCTTTTAATTTTATGCATTAAGCCGTCCAACCAAACTCTGTCGAATGCTTGTGAGACATCCAAAAATATTGCTGTGCAGTATTCTCGGTTTTCAAACGCGCATCGTATTTCTGATGTTATGCGATTAACCTGCTCAATAGTTCCGTGTTTTTCACGAAAGCCGAACTGGTGTGAGGGGATTTTGTTGTGTGTTCTCAGGAATGAGTTGATCCGAGTTAGCACGCATTTTTCGAAGAGTTTTGATAGACACGATAATAAACTTATAGGTCTGTAAGACGAGGGAATCGTGTGATCTTTTCCTGGCTTTGGTATCATTATGATGATAGACTTTTTCCATCTTTCTGGAAAATAGCCAAGTTTAGTGATGGCATTGAAGAGCTTCGCGATAGTGCAAACAGCACAATATGGGAGCTCAATAATCATTTTTGGGGTTATTAAATCGCAGCCCGGTGACTTTTTTGGGTTCAGTTCCTTTTTGATAATACTAGCGATTTCGTTTGGTCGAAACTCGATTGGGTCACGTTGAAGCTCGGCGTCGTTTGTTAATGCTGGTAGTGTAGTCGCATTTGTGCAAGGATTTGGTTGAAACACATTTTCAAGGTGGGCTGCAAATGTTCTCGCTCTATCTTCGTCGCTGCGGGCCCAGCCGCCTGCAGGGTTTCGTATAGGCATCACGGGTTCTGTCGGTGAGCTTAGGGATGGGTGAGCTCTCCACAGTGAGTTTCTTGTACTGGATGTTGATAGTTGTTCTATGTACCGGCGTTGGGTATATGCTTCTTCTTGCTTTAACGCTTTAGAGAGGTTGCGTGTGGCGCTCTTAAGCCTATGTCGTGCAGATGGCGATCTGGTTGATTGCCATTCTCGACGTAAGCGTCGCTTTTCGATAACAAGCTGCTCGATTTGTAGGTTAGTCTTCTTTTGGTTACGTGGAGCTTGCGCCGTTTGGGGTGTTGAGATACGAGCTGCGGTAACGAAGACTGATTCTAGATTGTTTACGAAGCTGTCGATCTCAGCTTCAACGGTTAGGGGAGGATCAAGCTCAATGTGTGAGCTAAAATATTTTTTGTAACTGACCCAGTTGGTTTTGTGCGAGGTCAATCTACTTGGTTGATCTACGGTTTTTGGATGTCGAAGTAGGTTAATTAATACAGGCGAGTGATCAGATGAGAGATCTGAAAGACTTTCGGCGCTTAGCAAGGTTCGGGGAATGTTTTTTGTTATTGCAAAGTCAATTAGGTCGGGTAGTTTATTGGGGTCAGCCGGTCAGTATGTTGGTCTGCCGGGAGAGAGATGGTCGAGCTTATTGCTGGCTTTTATAATTGCATTGTATAATTGTTTTCCTTTTGGGGTCACTAGACGAGATCCCCAGTGAGTGTGCTTAGCATTGTAATCACCTGCTGCTATGAAGTGTTCTCCGAGTGTGTTAAAGAACTGCATGAACTCAGCTTCAGATATATTGAAGCGAGGGGGGCAGTATACGGCGGCTAGTGTTAGATGGTTACCACTATCTAATTGTATGTTTATAGATGTGGCCTGTAGATAGTTTTCAGCAAATCTTCTATGGCAGTGGTGTTTGAGACGGTTTCTAATCAGAATACCAGTCCCCCCGTGTGCTTTGCCATCAGGATGGTTTGTTCCGTAAAATACGTAGCCTCGTATGTTAAAATTATATTTGTTTGTAAGGTGTGTTTCTGAGAGTAGCATTACGTCAATGTGTTTGTCAAATAGAAATTGAGCTAGCTCAAGTTTGTGTTGTGAGACGCCATTAGCATTCCACGTAGATATGCGTAGGGAAGCCATTGATTATTTAGACTGCTGAGATATCAGCATTTGAATTAGCAGATTTTGGTTTCGCATTAGATCCTGCATTGTTGTCCGCATAAATGACATAAACTCCATAAGGCTTTGCTGCATAGTTGATAGCATTACTTCAAAGCTGCTTTGTTGCTGCTCTGATGGTTGGTACTGTTGGGCCGCATTTAGGTCTACATGTGTTGGTTGTGAGTGAAGCGTATTTGAGGTAGGGGGAACCAATCCGGATTTAAGAGCGCTCGCAAATGATACGCTTTTGGGTGAGATTTCAGGGGCAAGTGAAGATCTGGCTGCAGTCGAGAGGTACACGTCTGGGTTGGATTTGGTTGGAGTGGTATTAGTCGGTATGTTCCGGGAGCGTGCAGTGGTCACTCGCTGCTGGAGTCGACTCTTCAGTTCCTTGTATATTGGGCAACATTTGTAGTTAGCAGTGTGATTACCGCCACAGTTGGCGCACTTTTTTATGTTGGCGTCTTGTTTGCTCGCTGGGCAGTTTGTGGTATTATGGAGCTCTCCACAAGCTACACATACCGGGCGTAGGGTGCAGTACGACCTTGTATGGCCATATTCTTGGCAATTCGTACATTGTACGGGACCATTGCGTTTGTGCGGTTCTTCTACAGTGATTCTGCGGTGCAGTAGAAATTGAAGTTTGTATATCGGGTGCACTTCGTTTTTCTTGAGCGGCATGATTTCTGGATTAAGTTCAACCTTGAAGAGTGGTTGCGGCTTTCTATCCTTATTTAGTATATTGAAAGCAGTTTTTACACTAAATCCTTTCTCTTTTAGCGCATTGATAACTTCTGCAGGAGTTACTTCAGGCTCTATGCCCTTTAGTACGACTTGCAGGCCTTTGCTGCTTTTTAGCTGGTACGTATAGAAGTTCTTTTTGTTGTCGCTCAGGTACTTCGACAGTACTCTGTAGTTGTCTTCGGACTTAGTTTGTACCTTCGTTTCATGGATATTTCCCTTTACAAGCGGAATTATGTGAAAACTGTCCTTCCCAATGAGCTCGACAAATTTGCTAACGAGAGCATTAGAGCTTTTTTCTCGAATGTATATTGGTGGAGGCTTTGGCTTCCTTCTCACACCTTCTGCTTCGGGAGCCAGATCATCAGATTTGTCTTCTAGAATTTTAAACCTGTTGCTATTATCAGGCATTTCATTTTTTTCTGGGCTGGAGTTGCCACGGACAATTTTTGGCTTCGAGTTTAGGGGGCTCGACTTTCGCTTTATTTGAATGTAGCGATCCATTCCAGTCTGCACGGCCGGCCTAATATTTTCCTTCGCATTCTGTTTTGCTGAGAGCGCGCCGTTCGTAGTGTTTTGTTGCGCCTTACTTGATGGCTCTTGCATAGCGGGTGTTATGATCGAGCAGGCAGTTGATACAGTTGAAGTTGTTGTTGTATTTACCGTTGCGGTAGTTAAAGAGATTGTTGTGCTGGTCGCAGTTGATAAGCACAGGTCTCTCTGGCCAGTACATACCTGCTTACGGCGCTCTGCTGCTTTTGATGCGCGGACGGTAGCGACGGAGAGCAAGATCGCGCTCTTTCGTTCGCTGTGTGCAAGAGCTCGATCGTTGCAGGTCTCGCTCGTTGTGTGGCTGTGGTGTTTTCGGTAGGCGCGGCGACGAATGTGAAGTATGCGTTGTTCCGTTGCAGAGAGAGCCGGCGCTCGTCTTGCTCGCGCTGCAGTTGTTTGCGAAGTTCGTTTTGATTGTTTTTACCACTCATTGTCACGTTGGTTTAATTGTTTTTTTTTTTTTTTTTTCAGTGTTATTAATCCTAATTAACTAATTAATTATTGATTAATTAGTTAATGAGTTGTGCGGTTTTATCGCACTAAGCGTCTTTTCGCGATTTTCACTATTTATTAGTAAGTTTTTTTTCACTGCACTGATGAGTTTTAGAATTTATTTTTCGGAGCACAAAAAAATAAACACGTCTGCATGCGACGGCAGTTGAAAGGCAAAGTTAAACTTTCTAAAAAAAAAAAAAAACAAAAAATCATGGTTCTTTTAAAATATATTAAATTTTAATTTTTACGCATAGATTTGAAAAAAATCTAAAGTAATTTATGAAATTTACTTTTGTATTGTATTTAATCATAAACTAACTAAAAGAAACCAAAATAACATGGTTCCTTTAAAAATGTTCAATATGAATTGTTATGCATAGATTTAAAATAAATCAAAAGACATCCATTGAAATGTACTTTTGTAGTGTATGTAATCATAAACTAACTAAAAGAAACAAAAAAACATGGTTTCTTTTAAAATATATTAAATTTAATTTTCATACATAGATTTAAAAAAATCTAAAGTCATCCATTGAAATGTACTTTTGTAGTGTATGTAATCATAAACTAAATAAAAGGAACAAAAAAAACATGGTTCCTTTTAAAAATATGCAATAAAAATTTTTATGCATAGATTTTAAATAAAATCTAAAATCATCCATTGAAATGTACTTTTTTAGTGTAGGTAATCATAAACTAAAAAAAGAAACAAAAAAAACCTGGTTTCTTTTCAAATATATTAAATTTAATTTTCATACATAGATTTAAAAAAATATAAAGCCATCCATTAAAATTTACTTTTATAGTGAATTTAATCATAAACTAACTAAAAGAAATAAAAAAACATGGTTCCTTTTAATAATATTCAATATGAATTTTTATGCATAGATTTCAAAAAAAAATCAAAAGTCATCCATTGAAATGCACTTTGGTAGTGTATGTAATCATAAACTAAATTAAAGAAACAAAAAAACATGGTTTCTTTTAAAATATATTAAATTTAATTTTTATTCATAGATTTTAAAAAAAATCTAAAGTCATCCATAGAAAAGTACTTTTGTAGTATATGTAACCATAAACTAAATAAAAAAAACAAAAAAAACATGGTTCCTTTTAAAAATATATTACATTTAATATTTATACATAGATTTAAAAAAAAATCTAAAGTCATCCATAGAAAAGTACTTTTGTTGTGTATATAATCATAAACTAAATAAAAGGAACAAAAAATTATGGTTCCTTTTAAAAATTATCAATTTCAATTTTTAAGCATAGATTTGAAAACAAATCTAAAGGTATCGATAGAAACGTACTTTTTACTAACAGAAACCAAAAAGCATGGTTCCTTTTTAAAAATATACAATATTAATTCGTATGCATAGATTCTAAATAAAATCTAATATCATCCATTGAAATGTACTTTTTTAGTGTATGTAATCATAAACCAACTAAAAGAAACAAAAAAACATGGTTCCTTTTAAAACATTCAATATTAATTTTTATGCATAGATATTGAAAAAATTTAAAGTCATCCATTGAAATGTAATTTTGTAGTGTATGTAATCATAAACTAACTAAAAGAAACAAAAAAACATGGTTTCTTTTAAAATATATTAAATTTAATTTTCATACATAGATTTAAAAAAATCTAAAGTCATCCATTGAAATGTACTTTTGTAGTGTATGCAATCATAAACTAATTAAAAGGAACAAAAAAAACATGGTTCCTTTTAAAAATATGCAATATAAATTTTTATGCATAGATTTTAAATAAAATCTGAAATCATCCATTGAAATGTACTTTTGTAGGGTATGTAATCATAAACTAAAAAAAGAAACAAAAAAATTTGGTTTCTTTTAAAATATATTAAATTTAATTTTCATACATAGATTTAAAAAAATCTAAAGCCATCCATTGAAATTTACTTTTATAGTGTATTTAATCATAAACTAACTAAAAGAAATAAAAAAACATGGTTCCTTTTAATAATATTCAATATGAGTTTTTATGCATAGATTTAAAAAAAAATCAAAAGTCATCTATTGAAATGTACTTATGTAGTGTATGTAATCATAAACTAAATAAAAGGAACAAAAAAAAATATGGTTCCTTTTAAAAATATATTATATTTATTTTTTATTCATAGATTTAAAAAAAAATCTAAAGTCATCCATAGAAAAGTACTTTTGTAGTATATGTAACCATAAACTAAATAAAAGGAACAAAAAAAAACATGGTTCCTTTTAAAAAATATATTAAATTTAATTCTTATACATAGATTTAAAAAAAAATCTAAAGTCATCCATAGACAAGTACTTTTGTAGTATATGTAATCATAAACTAACTAAATGAAACAAAAAAAACATGGTTCATTCCATTTTAATTTTTATGCATAGATTTTAAAAAGCATTAAAGTACTTCATTGAAATGTACTTTGGCAGTGTATGTTATCTTAAACTAAATAAAAGAAACAAAAAAAAAAACATGGTTCCTTTTAAAAATATTCGATGTTAATTTTTATGCATAGATTTAAAAAAAAAGATCTAAGATCATCCATTGAAATCTACTTTTGTATTGTATTTAATCATAAACCAACTAAAAACCAGTAAGGACGCTATCTTCAGCAAGGCTGATTAAATTCACTTCAAACGTACATTTCAATGGATGACTTTAAAGTTTTTTAACATACACTACAAAAGTACATTTCAATGGATGATTTTAGTTTTTATTTAAAATCTATGCAAAAAAATTAATATTGAATATTTTTAAAAGGAACCATGCTTTTTTGTTTCTTTTAGTAAGTTTACGATAACATTCACTTCAAAAGTACTTTTCTATGGATACCTTTAGATTTTTTTTAAAATATGCATACAAATTAATATCGAATATTTTATAAAGGAACCATTTTTTTTTTTTGTTTCTTTTATTTAGTTTAAGATAACATACACTACAAAAGTACATTTCAATGAAGTACTTTAAAGCTTTTTAAAATCTATGCATAAAAATTAATATTGAATGTTTTAAAAGGAACCATGTTTTTTTGTTTGTTTTATTCAGTTTAAGATTAAATTCACTTCAAAAGTACATTTCAATGGATGACTTTAGATTTTTTTTTAAATCGATGTTTAAAAATTAAATTTAATATATTTTAAAAGAAACCACATTTTTTTGTTTCTTTTAGTTAGTTTATAATTACATACACTACAAAAATACATTTCAATGGATGTCTTTTGATTTTTTTTAAATATATGCATACAAATTAATATTGTATATTTTTAAAAGGAACCATGCTTTTTGGTTTCTATTAGTAAAAAGTACATTTCTATCGATACCTTTAGATTTGTTTTAAAATCTATGCTTAAAAATTAAAATTGATAATTTTTAAAAGGAACCGTAATTTTTTGTTCCTTTTATTTAGTTTATGATTACATACACTACAAAAGTACTTTTCTATGGATGACTTTAGATTTTTTTTTTAAATCAGTGTATAAAAATTAAATTTAATATATTTTTAAAAGGAACCATGTTTTTTTTTGTTCCTTTTATTTAGTTTATGGTTACATATACTACAAAAGTACTTTTCTACGGATGACTTTAGATTTTTTTTTAAATCTATGAATAAAAATTAAATATAATATATTTTTAAAAGGAACCATATTTTTTTTTGTTCCTTTTATTTAGTTTATGATTACATACACTACAAAAGTACATTTCAATGGATGACTTTTGATTTTTTTTGAAATCTATGCATAAAAACTCATATTGAATATTATTAAAAGGAACCATGTTTTTTTATTTCTTTTAGTTAGTTTATGATTAAATACACTATAAAAGTAAATTTCAATGGATGGCTTTAGATTTTTTTAAATCTATGTATGAAAATTAAATTTAGTATATTTTAAAAGAAACCAGGTTTTTTTGTTTCTTTTTTTAGTTTATGATTACATACACTACAAAAGTACATTTCAATGGACGATTTTAGATTTTATTTAAAATCTATGCATAAAAATTTATATTGCATATTTTTAAAAGGAACCATGTTTTTTTTGTTCCTTTTAATTACTTTATGATTGCATACACTACAAAAGTACATTTCAATGGATGACTTTAAATTTTTTTCAATATCTATGCCTAAAAATTAATATCGAATATTTTTAAAAGGAACCTTGTTTTTTTGTTTCTTTTATTTAGTTTAAGATAACATACACTACAAAACTACATTTCAATGAAGTACTTTAAAGCTTTTTAAAATCTATGCATAAAAATTAATATTGAATGTTTTAAAAGGAACCATGTTTTTTTGTTTCTTTCATTTAGTTTAAGATTACATACACTACAAAAGTACATTTCGATGAATTATGCATAAAAATTAATATTGAATATTTTTTAAAAGGACCCATGATTTTTTTTTTTTTATACTCTTCACGCAAGTGAATAGTATTATAACTTTGTCCTGAAGTTTGTAACAGCATGAAGGAGGGGAGGGGGACCCCATAAAGTATATATATTCTTGATCAGCTCGACAAGACGAGTTGATATAGCCATGAACGTCTGTCCGTCGGTCCGTCTGTCTGTGAATATGCTATCTCCTCCCACAGTTTTGAAGATATCGAGCTGAAATTTTGCAGGGAGTCTTCTCTAATCTGTGGTCAAATCATTGGTCGGAACCGGCCATATCGGATTATTGGAACTGGTAGCCCCCATACGAAATAAAGAAGAAAAACAAATTTTAATCGTTATATGGAAAACTTTTTGTTTTGAAAGATAGAGAGCTGAAATTTCAAACATAGCAGTTTAACATAGTCCGACATAATGCCTGAAAGTTTCATTGAGATTGGGCAACTAGAACTGGTAGCTGCCATACAAAATGAAGAAGAGGAAGAGAAATTAACATTTACCGTCGTTGTATGGAAAACTTTTTTGTTTTGTATGACAGAGGGCTGAAATTTAAAACTTAGTAGTTTTACATGGTTCGATTAAATGGCTGAAAGTTGCATTGAGATCGGGCAACTGGAACTGGTACCTGCCATACAAAATGAAGAAGAGGAAGAGAAGCAATATTCACGTTGTTGTATGGAAAACTTTTTTGTTTCTTAACCAAATGACATGAAACTTCACAGTTATGTTCTTGGGGAGGCATTAATACTATTTTGACAAAAATGGGCATGGTTACGCCCACTTTTACCAAAAATCAATAATTTGCATATCTCCGTCACCCAATGAGCAAAAACAATGAAAATTTGTATATAGACTAATTAGATGAAGAAAAAATATATTCAGTAAAAAAAATAGGAGTGGCACAAGAAATAAGCGTGAAGAGTATTTAAGCTTCAGCCCTGCTGAAGTTAGCGTCCTTACTGGTTTTTTAGTTTGTTTATGATTAAATACACTACAAAAGTAAATTTCAATTGATGATCTTAGATCTTTTTTTTTTAATCTATGCATAAAAATTAATATTGAATATTTTTTAAAAGAAACTGTGATTTTTTGTTTTTATACTTTTCACCTATGTGAAATAGTATAATAACTTTGTCACGGAGTTTGTGAAAGATCGAAATATTAATTTCCGACTATATAAAGTATATATATTCTTGATCAGGACGACAAGACGAGTTGATTTAGACATGTCCGTCTGTCTGTCTGTCTGACGGTCTGTCTGTCTGTCTGTCTGTATGTATGCAAACTAGTCCCTCAGTTTGAAGCTATCGAGCTGAAACTTTGCACAGAGTCTTAGAATTTATTACGATGAATCATTCGTCGGAACCAGCATGATCGGATTATTGGAACAAGTAGCTCCCATACGAAAAGAAGAAGAAAAGTGAACAAAACTTAAATCGTCGTATGGAAAACTTTTTTGTTTTGTACAATAGAGTGCTGAAATTTTAAACATAGTAGTTTTACATAGTCCGACTACATGCCTGAAAGTTTCATTGAGATTGGACATCTGGAACTGGTAGCTCCCATACAAAATGAAGAAGAGGAAGAGAAGCCATATTCACGTCGTTGTATGGAAAACTTTTTTGTTTCTTGACCAGTTGACTTGAAATTTTAAAGTTATGTTCTTAGGGAGGAATGAAAACTATTTTAACCAAAAGTGGGCGTAGCCACGCGTAGGCACGCCCACTTATAGCGAAAATTGACCCGTTGTATGGAAAACTTTTTTTGTTTTTTAACCAATTGACTTGAAATTTTAAAGTTATGTTCTTAGGGAGGAATGAAAACTATTTTGACCAAAAGTGGGCGTAGCCACGCGTAGCCACACCCACTTATAGCGAAAATTTACCCGTTGTATGGAAAACTTTTTTGTTTTTCAACCAATTGACTTGAAACTTTACAGTTATGTTCTTAGAGAGGAATGAAAACTATTTTGACCAAAAGTGAGCGTAGCCAGGCGTAGCCACGCCCACTTATAGCGAAAATTGACCCAATGTATGGAAAACTTTTTTTGTTTTTTAACCAATTGACTTGAAACTTTGCAGTTATGTTCTTAGGGAGGAATGTAAACTATTTTGACCAAAAGTGGGCGTAGCCACGCGTAGCCACGCCCACTTATAGCGAAAATTTACCAGTTGTATGGAAAACTTTTTTGTTTTTATTTTTAGTTTTTTAGCAGGCTCAAGGTCGTTTTTATTATTTTCAAAAAGAAAAGACAAATTTTTTCTCTTTTTTAATAATTTAATTTTTATCCCGATATATTTCGGACTCCACCGGAGTTCGTCTTCAGGGGCTACAACATTTATTTAGACATTTTATTAGTTTAGCGTATATAATTATTATATAATTTTGAATGCCTACTTAACACGGCGTCTTTACAGGTCGTCGCGGAGTTCGTCACTGATTTGTTTTTTGTCAGTTTTTTCTGAGTTTGTCGTCAAGTAAGTGTCTGTATATGTGAGCGCAATTCTCCGTGTCTGTTTTGTAATTAATTCTAATGTTTGTTGGTATATTTATAATGTGCAGCATTTCTATCATGAAGCGTTTATTGTAATGCTCTTCATGTTGTAACACCTTCACTGCGTCAAAGTTCGGTGTGTGCCGATGTTCTATGCAATGAGTTGCAAGGGCTGTTTTTTGTGCACTTCCGTCATTCCTTCTTTTTATGTCCGATTTATGTCCAGATAATCTTGTTTTTAATTTTGTCTTTGTCGTACCAACATATATCTTATTACATATGTTCGTCCCGTCACCAGCGCAAGGTATCTGGTATATGACATTGTGTTTGTCCATTAATTTTATTTTTGCTTTGGTGTTACTAAATAGCATTCCCGTCGTATATACTGGCTTATGAGCTATCCTTATCATTTCTCGGTTGTAGCAGTTCGATGCACCTAGTCGTTCAGAAAATTGTGGAATATACGTCACAGATTTGTAAATTGTCGGGGTGTCAAGTCTTTTTTCTCCGCTTGTTTCCTTCATCGTCTTTATAATAGTCCTCATTACTCCATCGGGAAAGTCATTCATTTTTAATATGCGTTTTATACGTTTTACGTTGTCATCATAGAAAATTTCGTCACTTGTGTCCATTACTTTTCTTGCATAATTTTTAGCAGTGTTTAAGATCATAGTCTTTGGGTGTTTTGAGAAATAATTAAGAATCCGTCCAGACGCCATTGGTTTTTTGTACCAATTTACTTTCAAAATGTTGTCTATTCTGTGTACAACCGCGTCTAAAAATGGTATTCTTTGGTCTGATTCTAATTCTAAGGTAAACTTTATGTTTGGATGGTAAGAGTTTAATGTTTTAAGTGTTTCGTCTATTTCGTCTTCTTTCACTATGGCAAAAATGTCATCAACGTACTTCGTCAGTAGCCGCGTCTTTAGTATTTTTGTTAGGATATCTTCCATTATCAAATCCGCAATTATCGGGGAAGCTGGTGATCCCATTGGAAGTCCTTTTTGTTGTTTGTATATTTTGTTATCAAACTTGAAAAATCTGTTTTCCTGTATACAAAAAACGACAATGTCCATAAATAGTTTTTCGGTCATTTTTGTATGTTTTTTTATATCGCTCCATTTGTTCTGTATCACCTGTAATGCCAAGTCTATTGGTATGCTTGGAAAAAGGGATACCACATCAAACGATACCATCCGTTCATCATCATATATGTATGAGTTGTTCACCTTCTTTTTGAACTCCACTGCATTTTTAATATTAAAGTTAGAATCTGTTGTCAAGTTATTCAAAATATTTGTCATATATTTGCATAAGTCATATGATGGTGAGTTCAACATCGAGCAAATTGGTCTGAGAGGCATATTGTCCTTGTGAATTTTCGGTAGTCCGTATATTCTGGGTGGAAGTGCTGTATGCGTTATCAGTTTATATCTTTCTCTGTCTTCAATGATACTTTGTTTGTGTAATTTGTCAACCAATTCATTGTTTTTCGTTTGTAGTTTTTGTGTTGGGTCTTTTTGTAGTAGTCTATATGTACCTAATTCATTTAGAATGTTCATCATTTTGGTTTTATAATCATTTTTCTCCATTGCTACTGTTACATTCCCTTTGTCAGATTTTAATATTAAAATATTGTCATTTTCACGTAAAAACTGTCTTGTTTGCTCCACTGTGCATGTAATTGCGCGATCCATTGCACTCTCACGTCTCTTGCTTCTAAAATCTTTTATAAGTAAAGAGAGTTCTGTTCGGGCTGTCTCTTGTTGTTCTTTTGTTTCAAGCGTCTGTGTTAGTTCTTCACCGTCTGCAATGCATTTGAAGAGCGGAAACTTATTTGATGGTATTGGTAAAGCAAACTTTGGACCCTTTGCAAGTAACTCTTCCACGTTTGGCGGGAAAACAGTTTTTGTGTTGTTTACAAACCAACCATTGTTTTTGTAGTTAGTGCTGACTGCGATTTGTTCTTTTTGGAGTTCTGCATGTTTGGCCATCTGTTTTTCGCTCAGTTGCTTTGCTCTTCTGTCTGCTAATATTCGCTCACTCTCAAAAATTGAGTTGGCGTCGTCTTTGTTCAACAGTTTATGTATTTTTGTTTTTGCGTCCGTTAGTTGTTTTGTTTCTGTTCGTAATACTTTGTGCTTATGCGCGATGAGAACGTTTAGTAACTTAGTATGAAAATTATCTGCATGTCTATTTATTGTTTTCTGTATGTCCTCTGGTATGTCATTGTTGTAATAAAATATACTTTTGTATCTCGTCGTGTTTTGTATAAACTTAGGTGTAATTTTAGTTTTTCTACATCTTAGAAGAAACTTAATGCTAGACTTAAGTTTTACCATCTTGATGGACTTGGTCTGGAACCTATTGATGGCGTGTTTGGTGTTATTGTTGTAGTTCCGTTTTATGTTGGCATAAACCATGTTGTTGCAGCGGCTTATGAATACGGCGTGCCTTCCGTTTGTTAATTAAAGTTTGAGTTTGGCGACCTTTTTCTTATTAATTTTAGTTTTTTAGCAGGCTCAAGGTCGTTTTTATTATTTTCAAAAAGAAAAGACAAATTTTTTCTCTTTTTTAATAATTTAATTTTTATCCCGATATATTTCGGACTCCACCGGAGTTCGTCTTCAGGGGCTACAACATTTATTTAGACATTTTATTAGTTTAGCGTATATAATTATTATATAATTTTAAATGCCTACTTAACACGGCGTCTTTACAGGTCGTCGCGGAGTTCGTCACTGATTTGTTTTTTGTCAGTTTTTTCTGAGTTTGTCGTCAAGTAAGTGTCTGTATATGTGAGCGCAATTCTCCGTGTCTGTTTTGTAATTAATTCTAATGTTTGTTGGTATATTTATAATGTGCAGCATTTCTATCATGAAGCGTTTATTGTAATGCTCTTCATTTTGTAACACCTTCACTGCGTCAAAGTTCGGTGTGTGCCGATGTTCTATGCAATGAGTTGCAAGGGCTGTTTTTTGTGCACTTCCGTCATTCCTTCTTTTTATGTCCGATTTATGTCCAGATAATCTTGTTTTTAATTTTGTCTTTGTCGTACCAACATATATCTTATTACATATGTTCGTCCCGTCACCAGCGCAAGGTATCTGGTATATGACGTTGTGTTTGTCCATTAATTTTATTTTTGCTTTGGTGTTACTAAATAGCATTCCCGTCGTATATACTGGCTTATGAGCTATCCTTATCATTTCTCGGTTGTAGCAGTTCGATGCACCTAGTCGTTCAGAAAATTGTGGAATATACGTCACAGATTTGTAAATTGTCGGGGTGTCAAGTCTTTTTTCTCCGCTTGTTTCCTTCATCGTCTTTATAATAGTCCTCATTACTCCATCGGGAAAGTCATTCATTTTTAATATGCGTTTTATACGTTTTACGTTGTCATCATAGAAAATTTCGTCACTTGTGTCCATTACTTTTCTTGCATAATTTTTAGCAGTGTTTAAGATCATAGTCTTTGGGTGTTTTGAGAAATAATTAAGAATCCGTCCAGACGCCATTGGTTTTTTGTACCAATTTACTTTCAAAATGTTGTCTATTCTGTGTACAACCGCGTCTAAAAATGGTATTCTTTGGTCTGATTCTAATTCTAAGGTAAACTTTATGTTTGGATGGTAAGAGTTTAATGTTTTAAGTGTTTCGTCTATTTCGTCTTCTTTCACTATGGCAAAAATGTCATCAACGTACTTCGTCAGTAGCCGCGTCCTTAGTATTTTTGTTAGGATATCTTCCATTATCAAATCCGCAATTATCGGGGAAGCTGGTGATCCCATTGGAAGTCCTTTTTGTTGTTTGTATATTTTGTTATCAAACTTGAAAAATCTGTTTTCCTGTATACAAAAAACGACAATGTCCATAAATAGTTTTTCGGTCATTTTTGTATGTTTTTTTATATCGCTCCATTTGTTCTGTATCACCTGTAATGCCAAGTCTATTGGTATGCTTGGAAAAAGGGATACCACATATTCGATAAATATTCGATGTTAATTTTTATGCATAGATTTAAAAAAAAGATCTAAGATCATCCATTGAAATCTACTTTTGTATTGTATTTAATCATAAACCAACTAAAAACCAGTAAGGACGCTATCTTCAGCAAGGCTGAAGCTATAATACTTTTCACTTTGTGTCACTATAAAAAAAAATAAATGAATAGTTTTCATGCCTCCCTAACAACATAACTGTAATGTTTCAAGTCAATTCGTTAAAAAACAAAAAAATTTTCCATACAACGGTTCAAGTTTTGCGATAAGTGGGCGTAGCCATGCCCACTTTTGGTCAAAATAGTTTTCATTCCTCCCGAAGAACATAACCGTAAAGTTTCAAGTCAATTGGTTAAAAAACTAAAAAGTTTTCCATACAAAGGGTCAAGTTAATCTATAAGTGTGCGTGGCCATGCCCACTTTTGATCAAAATAGTTTTCATTCTTCCCTAAGAGCAAAACTGAAAAGTTTCAAGTCAATTGGTTGAAAAACAAAAAGTTTTCCATACAACGGGTCAATTTTCGCTATAAAAGGGCGTGGCCATTTGGTCAAAACTGTTTTCATTCCACCCTAAGAACATAACTCTAAAGTTGCAAGTCAATTGGTTAAAAAGCAAAAACGTTCAATTTTCGCTATAAGTGGGCGTGGCTACGCCCACTTTTGGTCAAAATAGTTTTCATTCCTTCCTAAGAACATAACTGTAAAGTTTCAAGTCAATTGGTTAAAAAACAAAAAAAGTTTTCCATACAACGTGTCAATTTTCGCTATAAGTGGGCGTGGCTACGCCTGGCTACGCTCACTTTTGGTCAAAATAGTTTTCATTCCTCTTTAAGAACATAACTGTAAAGTTTCAAGTCAATTGGTTAAAAACAAAAAAGTTTTCCATACAACGGGTAAATTTTCGCTATAAGTGAGCGTGGCTACGCGTGGCTACGCCCACTTTTGGTCAAAATAGTTTACATTCCTCCCTAAGAACATAACTGTAAAGTTTCAAGTCAATTGGTTAAAAACAAAAAAGTTTTCCATACAACGGGTAAATTTTCGCTATAAGTGGGCGTGGCTACGCGTGGCTACGCCCACTTTTGGTCAAAATAGTTTACATTCCTCCCTAAGAACATAACTGTAAAGTTTCAAGTCAATTGGTTAAAAAACAAAAAAGTTTTCCATACAACGGGTAAATTTTCGCTATAAGTGGGCGTGGCTACGCGTGGCTACGCCCACTTTTGGTCAAAATAGTTTTCATTCCCCCCTAAGAACATAACTTTAAAATTTCAAGTCAATTGGTTAAAAAACAAAAAAAGTTTTCCATACAACGGGTCAATTTTCGCTATAAGTGGGCGTGCCTACGCGTGGCTACGCCCACTTTTGGTTAAAATAGTTTTCATTCCTCCCTAAGAACATAACTTTAAAATTACAAGTCAATTGGTCAAGAAACAAAAAAGTTTTCCATACAACGACGTGAATATGGCTTCTCTTCCTCTTCTTCATTTTGTATGGGAGCTACCAGTTCCAGATGTCCAATCTCAATGAAACTTTCAGGCATGTAGTCGGACCATGTAAAACTACTATGTTTAAAATTTCAGCACTCTATTGTACAAAACAAAAAAGTTTTCCATACGACGATTTAAGTTTTGTTCACTTTTCTTCTTCTTTTCGTATGGGAGCTACTTGTTCCAATAATCCGATCATGCTGGTTCCGACGAATGATTCATCGTAATAAATTCTAAGACTCTGTGCAAAGTTTCAGCTCGATAGCTTCAAACTGAGGGACTAGTTTGCATACATACAGACAGACAGACATACAGACAGACAGACAGACCGTCAGACAGACAGACAGACGGACAGACGGACATGTCTAAATCAACTCGTCTTGTCGTCCTGATCAAGAATATATATACTTTATATAGTCGGAAATTAATATTTCGATCTTTCACAAACTCCGTGACAAAGTTATTATACTATTTCACATAGGTGAAAAGTATAAAAACAAAAAATCACAGTTTCTTTTAAAAAATATTCAATATTAATTTTTATGCATAGATTAAAAAAAAAAGATCTAAGATCATCAATTGAAATTTACTTTTGTAGTGTATTTAATCATAAACAAACTAAAAAACCAGTAAGGACGCTAACTTCAGCAGGGCTGAAGCTTAAATACTCTTCACGCTTATTTCTTGTGCCACTCCTATTTTTTTTACTGAATATATTTTTTCTTCATCTAATTAGTCTATATACAAATTTTCATTGTTTTTGCTCATTGGGTGCCGGAGATATGCAAATTATTGATTTTTGGTAAAAGTGGGCGTAACCATGCCCATTTTTGTCAAAATAGTTTTAATGCCTCCCCAAGAACATAACTGTGAAGTTTCATGTCATTTGGTTAAGAAACAAAAAAGTTTTCCATACAACAACGTGAATATTGCTTCTCTTCCTCTTCTTCATTTTGTATGGCAGGTACCAGTTCCAGTTGCCCGATCTCAATGAAACTTTCAGCCATTTAATCGAACCATGTAAAACTACTAAGTTTTAAATTTCAGCCCTCTGTCATACAAAACAAAAAAGTTTTCCATACAACGACGATAAATGTTAATTTCTCTTCCTCTTCTTCATTTTGTATGGCAGCTACCAGTTCTAGTTGCCCAATCTCAATGAAACTTTCAGGCATTATGTCGGACTATGTTAAACTGCTATGTTTGAAATTTCAGCTGTCTATCTTTCAAAACAAAAAGTTTTCCATATAACGATTAAAATTTGTTTTTCTTCTTCATTTCGTATGGGGGCTACCAGTTCCAATAATCCGATATGGCCGGTTCCGACCAATGATTTGACCACACATTAGAGAAGACTCCCTGCAAAATTTCAGCTCGATATCTTCAAAACTGTGGGAGGAGATAGCATATTCACAGACAGACGGACAGACGTTCATGGCTATATCAACTCGTCTTGTCGAGCTGATCAAGAATATATATACTTTATGGGGTCCCCCTCCCCTCCTTTATGCTGTTACAAACTTCAGGACAAAGTTATAATACTATTCACTTGCGTGAAGAGTATAAAAAAAAAAAAATCATGGGTCCTTTTAAAAAATATTCAATATTAATTTTTATGCATAATTCATCGAAATGTACTTTTGTAGTGTATGTAATCTTAAACTAAATGAAAGAAACAAAAAAACATGGTTCCTTTTAAAACATTCAATATTAATTTTTATGCATAGATTTTAAAAAGCTTTAAAGTACTTCATTGAAATGTAGTTTTGTAGTGTATGTTATCTTAAACTAAATAAAAGAAACAAAAAAACAAGGTTCCTTTTAAAAATATTCGATATTAATTTTTAGGCATAGATATTGAAAAAAATTTAAAGTCATCCATTGAAATGTACTTTTGTAGTGTATGCAATCATAAACTAATTAAAGCCATCCATTGAAATTTACTTTTATAGTGTATTTAATCATAAATTAACTAAAAGAAATAGAAAAACATGGTTCCTTTTAATAATATTCAATATGAGTTTTTATGCATAGATTTCAAAAAAAATCAAAAGTCATCCATTGAAATGTACTTTTGTAGTGTATGTAATCATAAACTAAATAAAAGGAACAAAAAAAAATATGGTTCCTTTTAAAAATATATTATATTTAATTTTTATTCATAGATTTAAAAAAAAATCTAATGTCATCCATAGAAAAGTACTTTTGTAGTATATGTAACTATAAACTAAATAAAAGGAACAAAAAAAAACATGGTTCCTTTTAAAAATATATTAAATTTAATTTTTATACACTGATTTAAAAAAAAATCTAAAGTCATCCATAGAAAAGTACTTTTGTAGTGTATGTAATCATAAACTAAATAAAAGGAACAAAAAATTACGGTTCCTTTTAAAAATTATCAATTTTAATTTTTAAGCATAGATTTTAAAACAAATCTAAAGGTATCGATAGAAATGTACTTTTTACTAATAGAAACCAAAAAGCATGGTTCCTTTTAAAAATATACAATATTAATTTGTATGCATATATTTAAAAAAAATCAAAAGACATCCATTGAAATGTATTTTTGTAGTGTATGTAATTATAAACTAACTAAAAGAAACAAAAAAATGTGGTTTCTTTTAAAATATATTAAATTTAATTTTTAAACATCGATTTAAAAAAAAATCTAAAGTCATCCATTGAAACGTACTTTTGAAGTGAATTTAATCTTAAACTAAATAAAACAAACAAAAAAACATGGTTCCTTTTAAAACATTCAATATTAATTTTTATGCATAGATTTTAAAAAGCTTTAAAGTACTTCATTGAAATGTACTTTTGTAGTGTATGTTATCTTAAACTAAATAAAAGAAACAAAAAAAAAAAAATGGTTCCTTTATAAAATATTCGATATTAATTTGTATGCATATTTTAAAAAAAATCTAAAGGTATCCATAGAAAAGTACTTTTGAAGTGAATGTTATCGTAAACTTACTAAAAGAAAAAAAAAAGCATGGTTCCTTTTAAAAATATTCAATATTAATTTTTTTGCATAGATTTTAAATAAAAACTAAAATCATCCATTGAAATGTACTTTTGTAGTGTATGTTAAAAAACTTTAAAGTCATCCATTGAAATGTACGTTTGAAGTGAATTTAATCATAAACTAACTAAAAGAAACAAAAAAAAACATGGTTCATTCCATTTTAATTTTTATGCATAGATTTTAAAAATCATTAAAGTACTTCATTGAAATGTACTTTGGCAGTGTATGTTATCTTGAACTTAATAAAAGAAACAAAAAAAAACATGGTTGCTTTTAAAAATATTCGATGTTAATTTTTATGCATAGATTTAAAAAAAAAGATCTAAGATCATCCATTGAAATCTACTTTTGTAGTGTATTTAATCATAAACCAATTAAAAACCAGTAAGGACGCTATCTTCAGCAAGGCTGAAGCTATAATACTTTTCACTTTGTGTCACTATAAAAAAAAATAAATGAATAGTTTTCATGCCTCCCTAACAACATAACTGTAATGTTTCAAGTCAATTCGTTAAAAAACAAAAAAGTTTTCCATACAACAGTTCAAGTTTTGCGATAAGTGGGCGTAGCCATGCCCACTTTTGGTCAAAATAGTTTTCATTCCTCCCGAAGAACATAACCGTAAAGTTTCAAGTCAATTGGTTAAAAAACTAAAAAGTTTTCCATTCAAAGGGTCAAGTTAAGCTATAAGTGGGCGTGGCCATGCCCACTTTTTATCAAAATAGTTTTCACTCCTCCCTAAGAGCATA
Organism: Phortica okadai; assembly: GCA_034638295.1. Classification (NCBI taxonomy): domain Eukaryota; kingdom Metazoa; phylum Arthropoda; class Insecta; order Diptera; family Drosophilidae; genus Phortica; species Phortica okadai. Next base: position 361,713 of record CM067853.1, read on the forward strand.
ACTGTAAAGTTTCAAGTCAATTGGTTAAAAAACAAAAAAGTTTTCCATACAAAGGGTCAAGTTAAGCTGTAAGTGGGCGTGGCCATGCCCACTTTTGATCAAAATAGTTTTCATTCCTCCCTAAGAGGAAAACTGAAAAGTTTCAAGTCAATTGGTTGAAAAACAAAAAAGTTTTCCATACAACGGGTCAATTTTCGCTATAAAAGGGCGTGGCCATTTGGTCAAAACTGTTTTCATTCCACCCTAAGAACATAACTCTAAAGTTTCAAGTCAATTGGTTAAAAAGCAAAAAAGTTCAATTTCCGCTATAAGTGGGCGTGGCTACGCCCACTTTTGGTCAAAATAGTTTTCATTCCTTCCTAAGAACATAACTGTAAAGTTTCAAGTCAATTGGTTAAAAAACAAAAAAGTTTTCCATACAACGGGTAAATTTTCGCTATAAGTGGGCGTGGCTACGCGTGGCTACGCCCACTTTTGGTCAAAATAGCTTTCATTCCTCCCTAAGAACATAACTGTAAAGTTTCAAGTCAATTGGTTAAAAAACAAACAAGTTTTCCATACAACGGGTAAATTTTCGCTATAAGTGGGCGTGGCTACGCGTGGCTACGCCCACTTTTGGTCAAAATAGTTTTCATTCCTCCCTAAGAACATAACTTTAAAATTTCAAGTCAATTGGTTAAAAAACAAAAAAAGTTTTCCATACAACGGGTCAATTTTCGCTATAAGTGGGCGTGCCTACGCGTGGCTACGCCCACTTTTGGTCAAAATAGTTTTCATTCTTCCCTAAGAACATAACTTTAAAATTTCAAGTCAATTGGTCAAGAAACAAAAAAGTTTTCCATACAACGACGTGAATATGGCTTCTCTTCCTCTTCTTCATTTTGTATGGGAGCTACCAGTTCCAGATGTCCAATCTCAATGAAACTTTCAGGCATGTAGTCGGACTATGTAAATCTACTATGTTTAAAATTTCAGCACTCTATTGTACAAAACAAAAAAGTTTTCCATACGACGATTCAAGTTTTGTTCACTTTTCTTCTTCTTCTACTTGTTCCAATAATCCGATCATGCTGGTTCCGACGAATGATTCATCGTAATAAATTCTAAGACTCTGTGCAAAGTTTCAGCTCGATAGCTTCAAACTGAGGGACTAGTTTGCATACATACAGACAGACAGACAGACCGTCAGACAGACAGACAGACGGACATGGCTAAATCAACTCGTCTTGTCGTCCTGATCAAGAATATATATACTTTATATAGTCGGAAATTAATATTTCGATCTTTCACAAACTCCGTGACAAAGTTATTATACTATTTCACTTAAGTGAAAAGTATAAAAACAAAAAAATCACAGTTTCTTTTAAAAAATATTCAATATTAATTTTTATGCATAGATATTGAAAACAATTTAAAGTCATCCATTGAAATGTACTTTTGTAGTGTATGTAATCATAAACTAAATAAAAGGAACAAAAAAAACATGGTTCCTTTTAAAATTATTCAATATTAATTTTTTGCATAGATTTTAAATAAAATCTAAAATCATCCATTGAAATGTACTTGTGTAGTGTATGTAATCATAAACCAACTAAAAGAAACCAAAAAACATGGTTCCTTTTAAAACATTTAATATTAATTTGTATGCAAAGATATTGAAAAAATTTAAAGTCATCCATTGAAATATACTTTTGTAGTGTATTTAATCATAAACAAACTAAAAAAAAAACCAGTAAGGACGCTATCTTCAGCAAGGCTGAAGCTATAATACTTTTCACTTTGTGTCACTATAAAAAACCTAAATGAATAGTTTTCATGCCTCCCTAACAACATAACTGTAATGTTTCAAGTCAATTCGTTAAAAAACAAAAAATTATTCCATACAACGGTTCAAGTTTTGCGATAAGTGGGCGTAGCCATGCCCAAATTTGGTCAAAATAGTTTTCATTCCTCCCTAAGAACATAACTGTAAAGTTTCAAGTAAATTGGTTAAAAAACAAAAAAGTTTTCCATACAACGGGTCAATTTTTGCTATAAGTAGGCGTGACTACGCCCACTTTTGGTCAAAATAGTTTTCATTCCTCCCTAAGAGCATAACTGTAAAGTTTCAAGTCAATTGGTTAAGAAACAAAAAAGTTTTCCATACAATGGGTCAATTTTCGCTATAAGTGGGCGTGGCTACGCCTGGCTACGCTCACTTTTGGTCAAAATAGTTTTCATTCCTCTCTAAGAACATAACTGTAAAGTTTCAAGTCAATTGGTTAAAAAACAAAAAAAGTTTTCCATACAACGGGTAAATTTTCGCTATAAGTGGGCGTGGCTACGCGTGGTTACGCCCACATTTGGTCAAAATAGATTTCATTCCTCCCTAAGAACATAACTTTAAAATTTCAAGTCAATTGGTTAAGAAACAAAAAAGTTTTCCATACAACGACGTGAATATTCCTTCTCTTCCTCTTCTTCATTTTGTATGGGAGCTACCAGTTCCAGATGTCCAATCTCAATGAAACTTTCAGGCATGTAGTCGGACCATGTAAAACAACTATGTTTAAAATTTCAGCACTCTATTGTACAAAACAAAAAAGTTTTCCATACAACGATTCAAGTTTTGTTCACTTTTCTTCTTCTTTTCGTATGGGAGCTACCTGTTCCAATAATCCGATCATGCTGGTTCCGACGAATGATTCATCGTAATAAATTGTAAGACTCTGTGCAAAGTTTCAGCTCGATAGCTTCAAAACTGAGGGACTAGTTTGCATACATACAGACAGACAGACAGACAGACCGACAGACAGACAGACGGACAGACGGACATGGCTAAATCAACTCGTCTTGTCGTCCTGATCAAGAATATATATACTTTATATAGTCGGAAATTAATATTTCGATCTGTTACAAACTCCGTGACAAAGTTAATATACTATTTCACATAAGTGAAAAGTATAAAAAATCATGGGTCCTTTTAAAAAATATTCAATATTAATTTTTATGCATAATTCATTGAAATGTACTTTTGTCGTGTATGTAATCTTAAACTAAATAAAAGAAACAAAAAAACATGGTTCCTTTTAAAACATTCAATATTAATTTTTATGCATAGATTTTAAAAAGCTTTAAAGTACTTCATTAAAATGTACTTTGGCAGTGTATGTTATCTTAAACTAAATAAAAGAAAAAAAAAAAAAAATGGTTCCTTTATAAAATATTCGATATTAATTTTTATGCATATTTTAAAAAAAATCTAAAGGTATCCATAGAAATGTACTTTTGAAGTGAATGTTATCATAAACTTACTAAAAGAAACAAAAAAGCATGGTTCCTTTGAAAAATATTCAATATTAATTTTTATGCATAGATTTTAAATAAAAACTAAAATCATCCATTGAAATGTACTTTTGTAGTGTATGTAATCATAAACTAAAAAAAGAAACAAAAAAACCTGGTTTCTTTTAAAATATACTAAATTTAATTTTCATACATAGATTTAAAAAAATCTAAAGCCATCCATTGAAATTTACTTTTATAGTGTATTTAATCATAAACTAACTAAAAGTAATAAAAAAACATGGTTCCTTTTAATAATATTCAATATGAATTTTTATGCATAGATTTCAAAAAAAATCAAAAGTCATCCATAGAAAAGTACTTTTCTAGTATATGTAACCATAAACTAAATAAAAGGACAAAAAAAAAACATGGTTCCTTTTAAAAATATATTAAATTTAATTTTTATACATAGATTTAAAAAAAAATCTAAAGTCATCCATAGAAAAGTACTTTTGTAGTGTATGTAATCATAAACTAAATAAAACAAACAAAAAAACATGGTTCCTTTTAAAACATTCAATATTAATCTTTATGCATAGATTTTAAAAAGCTTTAAAGTACTTCATTGAAATGTACTTTGGCAGTGTATGTTATCTTAAACTAAATAAAAGAAAAAAAAAAAAAAAAATGGTTCCTTTATAAAATATTCGATATTAATTTTTATGCATAGATTTTAAAAAGCTTTAAAGTACTTCATTGAAATGTACTTTGGCAGTGTATGTTATCTTAAACTAAATAAAAGGAACAAAAAAAAATATGGTTCCTTTTAAAAATATATTATATTTAATTTTTATTCATAGATTTAAAAAAAAATCTAAAGTCATCCATAGAAAAGTACTTTTGTAGTATATGTAACCATAAACTAAATAAAAGGAACAAAAAAAAACATGGTTCCTTTTTAAAATATATTAAATTTAATTTTTATACATAGATTTAAAAAAAAATCTAAAGTCATCCATAGAAAAGTACTTTTGTAGTGTATGTAATCATAAACTAAATAAAAGGAACAAAAAATTACGGTTCCTTTTAAAAATTATCAATTTTAATTTTTAAGCATAGATTTTAAAACAAATCTAAAGGTATCGATAGAAATGTACTTTTTACTAATAGAATCCAAAAAGCATGGTTCCTTTTAAAAATATACAATATTAATTTGTATGCATATATTTAAAAAAAATCAAAAGACATCCATTGAAATGTATTTTTGTAGTGTATGTAATTATAAACTAACTAAAAGAAACAAAAAAATGTGGTTTCTTTTAAAATATATTAAATTTAATTTTTAAACATAGATTTAAAAAAAAATCTAAAGTCTTCCATTGAAATGTACTTTTGAAGTGAATTTAATCTTAAACTAAATAAAACAAACAAAAAAACATGGTTCCTTTTAAAACATTCAATATTAATTTTTATGCATAGATTTTAAAAAGCTTTAAAGTACTTCATTGAAATGTACTTTGGCAGTGTATGTTATCTTAAACTAAATAAAAGAAACAAAAAAAAACATGGTTCCTTTTAAAAATATTCGATGTTAATTTTTATGCATAGATTTAAAAAAAAAAGGTCTAAGATCATCCATTGAAATCTACTTTTGTAGTGTATTTAATCATAAACCAACTAAAAACCAGTAAGGACGCTATCTTCAGCAAGGCTGAAGCTATAATACTTTTCACTTTGTGTCACTATAAAAAAAAATAAATGAATAGTTTTCATGCCTCCCTAACAACATAACTGTAATGTTTCAAGTCAATTCGTTAAAAAACAAAAAAGTTTTCCATACAACGGTTCAAGTTTTGCGATAAGTGGGCGTAGCCATGCCCACTTTTGGTCAAAATAGTTTTCATTCCTCCCTAAGAACATAACCGTAAAGTTTCAAGTCAATTGGTTAAAAAACTAAAAAGTTTTCCATTTAAAGGGTCAAGTTAAGCTATAAGTGGGCGTGGCCATGCCCACTTTTTATCAAAATAGTTTTCACTCCTCCCTAAGAGCATAACTGCAAAGTTTCAAGTCAATTGGTTAAAAAACAAAAAAGTTTTCCATACAAAGGGTCAAGTTAAGCTATAAGTGGGCGTGGCCATGCCCACTTTTGATCAAAATAGTTTTCATTCCTCCCTAAGAGCAAAACTGAAAAGTTTCAAGTCAATTGGTTGAAAAACAAAAAAGTTTTCCATACAACGGGTCAATTTTCGCTATAAAAGGGCGTGGCCATTTGGTCAAAACTGTTTTCATTCCACCCTAAGAACATAACTCTAAAGTTTCAAGTCAATTGGTTAAAAAGCAAAAAAGTTCAATTTCCGCTATAAGTGGGCGTGGCTACGCCCACTTTTGGTCAAAAGAGTTTTCATTCCTTCCTAAGAACATAACTGTAAAGTTTCAAGTCAATTGGTTAAAAAACAAAAAAAGTTTTCCATACAACGGGTCAATTTTCGCTATAAGTGGGCGTGGCTACGCCTGGCTACGCTCACTTTTGGTCAAAATAGTTTTCATTCCTCTCTAAGAACATAACTGTAAAGTTTCAAGTCAATTGGTTAAAAAACAAAAAAGTTTTCCATACAACGGGTAAATTTTCGCTATAAGTGGGCGTGGCTACGCGTGGCTACGCCCACTTTTGGTCAAAATAGTTTTCATTCCTCCCTAAGAACATAACTGTAAAGTTTCAAGTCAATTGGTTAAAAAACAAAAAAAGTTTTCCATACAACGGGTAAATTTTCGCTATAAGTGGGCGTGGCTACGCGTGGCTACGCCCACTTTTGGTCAAAATAGTTTTCATTCCTCCCTAAGAACATAACTTTAAAATTTCAAGTCAATTGGTCAAGAAACAAAAAAGTTTTCCATACAACGACGTGAATATGGCTTCTCTTCCTCTTCTTCATTTTGTATGGGAGCTACCAGTTCCAGATGTCCAATCTCAATGAAACTTTCAGGCATGTAGTCGGACTATGTAAAACTACTATGTTTAAAATTTCAGCACTCTATTGTACAAAACAAAAAAGTTTTCCATACGACGATTCAAGTTTTGTTCACTTTTCTTCTTCTTTTCGTATGGGAGCTACTTGTTCCAATTATCCGATCATGCTGGTTCCGACGAATGATTCATCGTAATAAATTCTAAGACTCTGTGCAAAGTTTCAGCTCGATAGCTTCAAACTGAGGGACTAGTTTGCATACATACAGACAGACAGACAGACAGACAGACAGACAGACAGACGGACAGACGGACATGTCTAAATCAACTCGTCTTGTCGTCCTGATCAAGAATATATATACTTTATATAGTCGTAAATTAATATTTCGATCTTTCACAAACTCCGTGACAAAGTTATTATACTATTTCACATAAGTGAAAAGTATAAAAACAAAAAAATCACAGTTTCTTTTAAACAATATTCAATATTAATTTTTATGCATAGATTTAAAAAAAAAAGATCTAAGATCATCCATTTAAATTTACTTTTGTAGTGTATTTAATCATAAACAAACTAAAAAAAAAAAAAAATCATGGGTGCTTTTAAAAAATATTCAATATTAATTTTAATGCATAATTCATTGAAATGTACTTTTGTCGTGTATGTAATCTTAAACTAAATAAAAGAAACAAAAAAACATGGTTCCTTTTAAAACATTCAATATTAATTTTTATGCATAGATTTTAAAAAGCTTTAAAGTACTTCATTGAAATGTAGTTTTGTAGTGTATGTTATCTTAAACTAAATAAAAGAAACAAAAAAACATGGTTCCTTTTAAAAATATTCGATATTAATTTTTAGGCATAGATATTGAAAAAAATTTAAAGTCATCCATTGAAATGTACTTTTGTAGTGTATGTAATCATAAACTAAAAAAAGAAACAAAAAAACCTGGTTTCTTTTAAAATATATTAAATTTAATTTTGATACATAGATTTAAAAAAATCTAAAGCCATCCATTGAAATTTTTTTTTATAGTGTATTTAATCATAAACTAACTAAAAGAAATAAAAAAACATGGTTCCTTTTAATAATATTCAATATGAATTTTTATGCATAGATTTCAAAAAAAATCCAAAGTCATCCATTGAAATGTACTTTTGTAGTGTATGTAATCATAAACTAAATAAAAGGAACAAAAAAAAAACATGGTTCCTTTTAAAAATATATTAAATTTCATTTTTATTCATAGATTTAAAAAAAAATCTAAAGTCATCCATAGAAAAGTACTTTTGTAGTATATGTAATCATAAACTAAATAAAAGGAACAAAAAAAAACATGATTCCTTTTAAAAATATGCAATATAAATTTTTATGCATAGATTTTAAATAAAATCTAAAATCATCCATTGAAATGTACTTTTGTAGTGTATGTAATCATAAACTAAAAAAAGAAACAAAAAAAACCTGGTTTCTTTTCAAATATATTAAATTTAATTTTCATACATAGATTAAAAAAAATCTAAAGCCATCCATTGAAATTTACTTTTATAGTGTATTTAATCATAAACTAACTAAAAGAAATAAAAAAACATGAATCCTTTTAATAATATTCAATATGAATTTTTATGCATAGATTTCAAAAAAAATCAAAAGTCATCCATTGAAATGTACTTTTGTCGTGTATGTAATCTTAAACTAAATAAAAGAAACAAAAAAACATGGTTCCTTTTAAAACATTCAATATTAATTTTTATGCATAGATTTTAAAAAGCTTTAAAGTACTTCATTGAAATGTAGTTTTGTAGTGTATGTTATCTTAAACTAAATAAAAGAAACAAAAAAATAAAAATATTCGATATTAATTTTTAGGCATAGATATTGAAAAAAATTTAAAGTCATCCATTGAAATGTACTTTTGTAGTGTATGTAATCATAAACTAAAAAAAGAAACAAAAAAACCTGGTTTCTTTTAAAATATATTAAATTTAATTTTGATACATAGATTTAAAAAAATCTAAAGCCATCCATTGAAATTTTTTTTTATAGTGTATTTAATCATAAACTAACTAAAAGAAATAAAAAAACATGGTTCCTTTTAATAATATTCAATATGAATTTTTATGCATAGATTTCAAAAAAAATCCAAAGTCATCCATTGAAATGTACTTTTGTAGTATATGTAACCATAAACTAAATAAAAGGAACAAAAAAAAACATGGTTCCTTTTAAAAATATATTAAATTTAATTTTTATACATAGATTTCAAAAAAAATCCAAAGTCATCCATTAAAATGTACTTTTGTAGTGTATGTAATCATAAACTAAATAAAAGGAACAAAAAAAAACATGGTTCCTTTTAAAAATATATTAAATTTCATTTTTATTCATAGATTTAAAAAAAAATCTAAAGTCATCCATAGAAAAGTACTTTTGTAGTATATGTAACCATAAACTAAATAAAAGGACCAAAAAAAAACATGGTTCCTTTTAAAAATATACAATATTAATTTGTATGCATATATTTAAAAAAAATCAAAAGACATCCATTGAAATGTATTTTTGTAGTGTATATAATTATAAACTAACTAAAAGAAACAAAAAATGTGGTTTCTTTTAAAATATATTAAATTTAATTTTTAAACATAGATTTAAAATAAAATCTAATATCATCCATTGAAATGTACTTTTGTAGTGTATGTAATCATAAACAAACTAAAAGAAACAAAAAAACATGGTTCCTTTTAAAACATTCAATATTAATTTTTATGCATAGATATTGAAAAAATTTAAAGTCATCCATTGAAATGTACTTTTGTAGTATATGTGATCATAAACTTACTAAAAAAAAAAAAAAACAAAAATCATGGTTCTTTTAAAAAATATTAAATTTAAATTTTTACGCATAGATTTAAAAAAAATCTAAAGTCATTTATGAAATTTACTTTTATAGTGTATTTAATCATAAACTAACTTAAAGAAACCAAAATAACATGGTTCCTTTTAAAACATTCAATATTAATTTTTATGCATAGATATTGAAAAAATTTAAAGTCATCCATTGAAATGTACTTTTGTCGTGTATGTAATCATTAACTAACTAAAAGGAACAAAAAAAAACATGGTTCCTTTTAAAAATATGCAATATAAATTTTTATGCATAGATTTTAAATAAAATCTAAAATCATCCATTGAAATGTACTTTTGTAGTGTATGTAATCATAAACTAAAAAAAGAAACAAAAAAACCTGGTTTCTTTTAAAATATATTAAATTTAATTTTCATACATAGATTTAAAAAAATCTAAAGCCATCCATTGAAATGTACGTTTGAAGTGAATTTAATCATAAACTAACTAAAAGAAACAAAAAAAACATGGTTCATTTTAAAACATTCAATATTAATTTTTATGCATAGATTTTAAAAAGCTTTAAAGTACTTCATTGAAATGTACTTTGGCAGTGTATGTTATCTAAAACTAAAGAAAAGAAACAAAAAAAACATGGTTCCTTTTAAAAATATTCGATGTTAATTTTTATACATAGATTTAAAAAAAAAAGATCTAAGATCATCCATTGAAATCTACTTTTGTAGTGTATTTAATCATAAACCAACTAAAAACCAGTAAGGACGCTATCTTCAGCAAGGCTGAAGCTATAATACTTTTCACTTTGTGTCACTATAAAAAAAAATAAATGAATAGTTTTCATGCCTCCCTAACAACATAACTGTAATGTTTCAAGTCAATTCGTTAAAAAACAAAAAAGTGTTCAATACAACGGTTCAAGTTTTGCGATAAGTGGGCGTAGCCATGCCCACTTTTGGTCAAAATAGTTTTCATTCCTCCCTAAGAACATAACCGTAAAGTTTCAAGTCAATTGGTTAAAAAACTAAAAAGTTTTCCATTTAAAGGGTCAAGTTAAGCTATAAGTGGGCGTGGCCATGCCCACTTTTTATCAAAATAGTTTTCACTCCTCCCTAAGAGCATAACTGCAAAGTTTCAAGTCAATTGGTTAAAAACAAAAAAGTTTTCCATACAAAGGGTCAAGTTAAGCTATGAGTGGGCGTGGCTACGCCTTCTTTTAAAATATATTAAATTTAATTTTTATGTATAGATTTAAAAAAAAACTTTAAAGTGCTTCATTGAAACGTACTTTTGTAGTGTATGTAATCTTAAACTAAATAAAAGAAACAAAAAAACATGGTTCCTTTTAAAAATATTCGATATTAATTTTTAGGCATAGATATTGAAAAAAATTTAAAGTCATCCATTGAAATGTAGTCATAAACAAACTAAAAGAAACAAAAAAACATGGTTTCTTTTAAAATATATTAAATTTAATTTTTATGCATAGATTTTAAAAAAACTTTAAAGTGCTTCATTAAAATGTACTTTTTAGTGTATGTAATCTTAAACTAAATAAAAGAAACAAAAAAACATGGTTCCTTTTAAAAATATTCGATATTAATTTTTAGCCATAGATATTGAAAAAAATTTAAAGTCATCCATTGAAATGTACTTTTGTAGTGTATGTAATCATAAACTTACTAAAAGAAACAAAAAACATGGTTTCTTTTAAAATATATTAAATTTAATTTTTAAACATTGATTTAAAAAAAAAAAAATCTAATGTCATCCCTTGAAATGTACTTTTGAAGTGAATTTAATCATAAACCAACTAAGAGAAACAAAAAACATGGTTCCTTTTAAAACATTCAATATTAATTTTTATGCATAGATATTGAAAAAATTTAAAGTCATCCATTGAAATGTAATTTTGTAGTGTATGTAATCATAAACTAACTAAAAGAAACAAAAAAACATGGTTTCTTTTAAAATATATTAAATTTAATTTTCATACATAGATTTAAAAAAATCTAAAGCCATCCATTGAAATGTACTTTTGTAGTGTATGTAATCATAAACTTACTAAAAGAAACAAAAAACATGGTTTCTTTTAAAATATATTAAATTTAATTTTTAAACATTGATTTAAAAAAAAAAAAATCTAATGTCATCCCTTGAAATGTACTTTTGAAGTGAATTTAATCTTAAACTAAATAAAAGAAACAAAAAAACATGGTTCCTTTTAAAACATTCAATATTAATTTGTATGCATAGATTCTAAATAAAATCTAATATAATCCATTGAAATGTACTTTTGTAGTTTATGTAATCATAAACCAACTAAGAGAAACAAAAAACATGGTTCCTTTTAAAACATTCAATATTAATTTTTATGCATAGATATTGAAAAAATTTAAAGTCATCCATTGAAATGTAATTTTGTAGTGTATGTAATCATAAACTAACTAAAAGAAACAAAAAAACATGGTTTCTTTTAAAATATATTAAATTTAATTTTCATACATAGATTTAAAAAAATCTAAAGTCATCCATTGAAATGTACTTTTGTAGTGTATGTAATCATAAACTAAATAAAAGGAACAAAAAAAAAACATGATTCCTTTTAAAAATATGCAATATAAATTTTTATGCATAGATTTTAAATAAAATCTAAAATCATCCATTGAAATGTACTTTTGTAGTGTATGTAATCATAAACTAAAAAAAGAAACAAAAAAAACCTGGTTTCTTTTCAAATATATTAAATTTAATTTTCATACATAGATTTAAAAAAATCTAAAGCCATCCATTGAAATTTACTTTTATAGTGTATTTAATCATAAACTAACTAAAAGAAATAAAAAAAACATGGTTCCTTTTAATAATATTCAATATGAATTTTTATGCATAGATTTCAAAAAAAATCAAAAGTCATCCATTGAAATGGACTTTTGTAGTGTATGTAATCATAAACTAAATAAAAGAAACAAAAAAACATGGTTTCTTTTAAAATATATTAAATTTAGTTTTCATACATAGATTTAAAAAAATCTAAAGTCATCCATTGAAATGTACTTTTGTTGTGTATGTAACCATAAACTAAATAAAAGGAACAAAAAAAACATGGTTCCTTTTAAAAATATATTAAATTTAATTTTTATTCATAGATTTAAAAAAAAAAATTTAAAGTCATCCATAGAAAAGTACTTTTGTAGTATATATAATCATAAACTAAATAAAAGGAACAAAAAATTATGGTTCCTTTTAAAAATTATCAATTTTAATTTTTAAGCATAGATTTCAAAACAAATCTAAAGGTATCGATAGAAACGTCCTTTTTACTAACAGAAACCAAAAAGCATGGTTCCTTTTTAAAAATATACAATATTAATTTGGATGCATAGATTCTAAATAAAATCTAATATCATCCATTGAAATGTCTTTTTGTAATCATAAACCAACTAAAAGAAACAAAAAAACATGGTTCCTTTTAAAACATTCAATATTAATTTTTATGCATAGATATTGAAAAAATTTAAAGTCATCCATTGAAATGTACTTTTGTAGTATATGTGATCATAAACTAACTAAAAAGAAAAAAACAAAAAATCATGGTTCTTTAAAAAATATTAAATTTTAATTTTTACGCATAGATTTTAAAAAAATCTAAAGTCATTTATGAAATTGACTTTTATAGTGTATTTAATCATAAACTAACTAAAAGAAACAAAAAAACATAGTTTTTTTAAAAATGTTCAATATGAATTTTTATGCATAGATTTAAAAAAAATCAAAAGACATCCATTGAAATGTACTTTTGTAGTGTATGTTATCATAAACTAAATAAAAGGAACAAAAAAAAACATGGTTCCTTTTAAAAATATATTAAATTTAATTTTTATTCATAGATTTAAAAAAAAAATCTAAAGTCATCCATAGAAAAGTACTTTTGTAGTATATGTAATCATAAACTAAATAAAAGGAACAAAAAAAAACATGGTTCCTTTTAAAAATATATTAAATTTAATTTTTATACATAGATTTAAAAAAAAATCTAAAGTCATCCATAGAAAAGTACTTTTGTAGTGTATGTAATCATAAACTAAATAAAAGGAACAAAAAATTACGGTTCCTTTTAAAACATTCAATATTAACATTTATGCATAGATATTGAAAAAAATTTAAAGTCATCCATTGAAATGTACTTTTGAAGTGAATTTAATCTTAAACTAAATAACAGAAACAAAAAACATGGTTCCTTTTAAAACATTCAATATTAATTTTTATGCATAGATTTTAAAAAGCTTTAAAGTACTTCATTGAAATGTACTTTGGCAGTGTATGTTATCTTAAACTAAATAAAAGAAAAAAAAAAAAAAATGGTTCCTTTATAAAATATTCGATATTAATTCTTATGCATATTTTAAAAAAAATCTAAAGGTATCCATAGAAATGTACTTTTGAAGTGAATGTTATCATAAACTTACTAAAAGAAACAAAAAAGCATGGTTCCTTTGAAAAATATTCAATATTAATTTTTATGCATAGATTTTAAATAAAAACTAAAATCATCCATTGAAATGTACTTTTGTAGTGTATGTTAAAAAACTTTAAAGTCATCCATTGAAATGTACGTTTGAAGTGAATTTAATCATACTAACTAAAAGAAACCAAAAAAACATGGTTCATTTTAAAACATTCAATATTAATTTTTATGCATAGATTTTAAAAAGCTTTAAAGTACTTCATTGAAATGTACTTTGGCAGTGTATGTTATCTTAAACTAAATAAAAGAAACAAAAAAAACATGGTTCCTTTTAAAAATATTCGATGTTAATTTTTATGCATAGATTCAAAAAAAAAGATCTAAGATCATCCATTGAAATCTACTTTTGTAGTGTATTTAATTATAAACCAACTAAAAACCAATAAGAACGCTATCTTCAGCAAGGCTGAAGCTATAATACTTTTCACTTTGTGTCACTATAAAAAAAATAAATGAATAGTTTTCATGCCTCCCTAACAACATAACTGCAAAGTTTCAAGTCAATTGGTTAAAAAACAAAAAAGTTTTCCATGCAAAGGGTCAAGTTAAGTTATAAGTGGGCGTGGCCATGCCCACTTTTGATCAAAATAGTTTTCATTCCTCCCTAAGAGCATAACTGCAAAGTTTCAAGTCAATTGGTTAAAAAACAATAAAGTTTTCCATACAAAGGGTCAAGTTAAGCCATAAGTGGGCGTGGCCATGCCCACTTTTGATCAAAATAGTTTTCATTCCTCCCTAAGAGCAAAACTCAAAAGTTTCAAGTCAATTGGTTTAAAAACAAAAAAGTTTTCCATACAACGGGTCAATTTTTGCTATAAAAGGGAGTGGCCATTTGGTCAAAACTGTTTTCATTCCACCCTAAGAACATAACTCTAAAGTTTCAAGTCAATTGGTTAAAAAGCAAAAAAGTTCAATTTTCGCTATAAGTGGGCGTGGCTACGCCTTCTTTTAAAATATATTAAATTTAATTTTTTGCATAGATTTTAAAAAAAACTTTAAAGTGCTTCATTAAAATGTACTTTTGTAGTGTATGTAATCTTAAACTAAATAAAAGAAACAAAAAAACATGGTTCCTTTTAAAAATATTCGATACTAATTTTTAGGCATAGATATTGAAAAAAATTTAAAGTCATCCATTGAAATGTACTTTTGTAGTATATGTGATCATAAACTTACTAAAAAAAAAAAAAACAAAATATCATGGTTCTTTTAAAAAATATTAAATTTTAATTTTTACGCATAGATTTAAAAAAAGTCTAAAGTCATTTATGAAATTTACTTTTATATTGTATTTAATCATAAACTAACTAAAAGAAACCAAAATAACATGGTTCCTTTAAAAATGTTCAATATGAATTTTTATGGATAGATTTAAAGTAAATCAAAAGACATCCATTGAAATGTACTTTTGTCGTGTATGTAATCATAAACTAACTTAAAGAAACAAAAAAACATGGTTTCTTTTAAAATATATTAAATTTCATTTTCATACATAGATTTAAAAAAATCTAAAGTCATCCATTGAAATGTACTTTTGTAGTGTATGTAATGATAAACTAAATAAAAGGAACAAAAAAAACATGGTTCCTTTTAAAAATATGCAATATAAATTTTTATGCATAGATTTTAAATAAAATCTAAAATCATCCATTGAAATGTACTTTTGTAGTGTATGTAATCATAAACTAAAAAAATAAACAAAACAAACCTGGTTTCTTTTCAAATATATTAAATTTAATTTTCATACACAGATTTAAAAAAATCTAAAGCCATCCATTGAAATTTACTTTTATAGTGTATTTAATAATAAACTAACTAAAAGAAACAAAAAAAACATGGTTCCTTTTGATAATATTCAATATGAATTTTTATGGATAGATTTAAAAAAAAATCAAAAGTCATCCATTGAAATGTACTTTTGTAGTGTATGTAATCATATACTAAATAAAAGGAACAAAAAAAAAAACATGGTTCCTTTTAAAAATATATTAAATTTAATTTTTATTCATAGATTTAAAAAAAAAATCTAAAGTCATCCATAGAAAAGTACTTTTGTAGTATATGTAACCATAAACTAAATAAAATGAAGAAAAAAAAACATGGTTCCTTTTATAAATATATTACATTTAATTTTTATACATAGATTTAAAAAAAAATCTAAAGTCATCCATAGAAAAGTACTTTTGTAGTGTATGTAATCATAAACTAAATAAAAGGAAGAAAAAATTATGGTTCCTTTTAAAAATTATCAATTTTAATTTTTAAGCACAGATTTTAAAACAAATCTAAAGGTATCGATAGAAATGTACTTTTTACTAACAGAAACCAAAAAGCATGGTTCCTTTTAAAAATATACAATATTAATTTGTATGCATATATTAAAAAAAATCAAAAGACATCCATTGAAATGTATTTTTGTAGTGTATGTAATTATAAACTAACTAAAAGTGCAGTGTATGTTATCTTAAACTAAATAAAAGAAACAAAAAAAAAAAAAAATGGTTCCTTTATAAAATATTCGATATTAATTTTTATGCATATTTTAAAAAAATCTAAAGGTATCCATAGAAATGTACTTTTGAAGTGAATGTTATCGTAAACCAAAAAGCATGGTTCCTTTTAAAAATATTCAATATTAATTTTTTTGCATAGATTTTAAATAAAAACTAAAATCATCCATTGAAATGTACTTTTGTAGTGTATGTTAAAAAACTTTAAAGTCATCCATTGAAATATACGTTTGAAGTGAATTTAATCATAAACTAACTAAAAGAAACAAAAAAAACATGGTTCATTTTAAAACATTCAATATTAATTTTTATGCATAGATTTTAAAAAGCTTTAAAGTACTTCATTGAAATGTACTTTGGCAGTGTATGTTATCTTAAACTAAATAAAAGAAACAAAAAAAACATGGTTCCTTTTAAAAATATTCGATGTTAATTTTTATGCATAGATTTAAAAAAAAAGATCTAAGATCATCCATTGAAATCTACTTTTGTAGTGTATTTAATCATAAACCAACTAAAAACCAGTACGGACGCTATGTTCAGCAAGGCTGAAGCTATAATACTTTTCACTTTGTGTCACTATAAAAAAAAATAAATGAATAGTTTTCATGCCTCCCTAACAACATAACTGTAATGTTTCAAGTCAATTCGTTAAAAAACAAAAAAGTTTTCCACGGTTCAAGTTTTGCGATAAGTGGGCGTAGCCATGCCCACTTTTGTCAAAATAGTTTTCATTCCTCCCTAAGAACATAACCGTAAAGTTTCAAGTCAATTGGTTAAAAAACTAAAAAGTTTTCCATACAAAGGGTCAAGTTAAGCTATAAGTGGGCGTGGCTACGCCTGGCTACGCTCACTTTTGGTCAAAATAGTTTTCATTCCTCTCTAAGAACATAACTGTAAAGTTTCAAGTCAATTGGTTAAAAAACAAAAAAGTTTTCCATACAAAGGGTCAATTTTCGCTAT
The DNA here is from genome assembly GCA_034638295.1 of Phortica okadai. Taxonomy (NCBI): domain Eukaryota; kingdom Metazoa; phylum Arthropoda; class Insecta; order Diptera; family Drosophilidae; genus Phortica; species Phortica okadai. The sequence goes on from CM067853.1 coordinate 378,813, forward strand.
AAGTGGGCGTGGCCATTTGGTCAAAACTGTTTTCATTCCACCCTAAGAACATAACTCTAAAGTTTCAAGTCAATTGGTTAAAAAGCAAAAAAGTTCAATTTTCGCTATAAGTGGGCGTGGCTACGCCTTCTTTTAAAATATATTAAATTTAATTTTTATGCATAGATTTGAAAACAAACTTTAAAGTGCTTCATTGAAATGTACTTTTAAAGTGTATGTAATCTTAAACTAAATAAAAGAAACAAAAAAACATGGTTCCTTTTAAAAATATTCGATATTAATTTTTAGCCTTAGATATTGAAAAAAATTTAAAGTCATCCATTGAAATGTACTTTTGTAGTGTATGTAATCATAAACAAACTAAAAGAAACAAAAAACATGGTTTCTTTTAAAATATATTAAATTTAATTTTTAAACATAGATTTAAAAAAAAAAAAATGTAAAGTCATCCATTGAAATGTACTTTTGAAGTGTATGTAATCATAAACAAACTAAAAGAAACAAAAAACATGGTTTCTTTTAAAATATATTAAATTTAATTTTTAAACATAGATTTTAAAAAAAAAAAAATGTAAAGTCATCCATTGAAATGTACTTTTGAAGTGAATTTAATCTTAAACTAAATAAAAGAAACAAAAAAACATGGTTCCTTTTAAAAATATTCGATATTAATTTTTAGGCATAGATATTGAAAAAAATTTAAAGTCATCCATTGAAATGTACTTTTGTAGTGTATGTAATCATAAACAAACTAAAAGAAACAAAAAAACATGGTTTCTTTTAAAATATATTAAATTTAATTTTTAAACATAGATTTAAAAAAAAAAAATGTTAAGTCATCCATTGAAATGTACTTTTGAAGTGAATTTAATCTTAAACTAAATAAAAGAAACAAAAAAACATGGTTCCATTTAAAAATATTCAATAATAATTTTTATGCATAGATTTGAAAAAAAATCTAAAATCAAACCAAAATAACATGGTTCCTTTAAAAATGTTCAATATGAATTTTTATGGATAGATTTAAAGTAAATCAAAAGACATCCATTGAAATGTACTTTTGTCGTGTATGTAATCATAAACTAACTTAAAGAAACAAAAAAACATGGTTTTTTTTAAAATATATTAAATTTCATTTTCATACATAGATTTAAAAAAATCTAAAGTCATCCATTGAAATGTACTTTTGTAGTGTATGTAATGATAAACTAAATAAAAGGAACAAAAAAAACATGGTTCCTTTTAAAAATATGCAATATAAATTTTTATGCATAGATTTTAAATAAAATCTAAAATCATCCATTGAAATGTACTTTTGTAGTGTATGTAATCATAAACTAAAAAAATAAACAAAACAAACCTGGTTTCTTTTCAAATATATTAAATTTAATTTTCATACACAGATTTAAAAAAATCTAAAGCCATCCATTGAAATTTACTTTTATAGTGTATTTAATAATAAACTAACTAAAAGAAACAAAAAAAACATGGTTCCTTTTGATAATATTCAATATGAATTTTTATGGATAGATTTAAAAAAAAATCAAAAGTCATCCATTGAAATGTACTTTTGTAGTGTATGTAATCATATACTAAATAAAAGGAACAAAAAAAAAAACATGGTTCCTTTTAAAAATATATTAAATTTAATTTTTATTCATAGATTTAAAAAAAAATCTAAAGTCATCCATAGAAAAGTACTTTTGTAGTATATGTAACCATAAACTAAATAAAATGAAGAAAAAAAAAACATGGTTCCTTTTATAAATATATTACATTTAATTTTTATACATAGATTTAAAAAAAAATCTAAAGTCATCCATAGAAAAGTACTTTTGTAGTGTATGTAATCATAAACTAAATAAAAGGAAGAAAAAATTATGGTTCCTTTTAAAAATTATCAATTTTAATTTTTAAGCACAGATTTTAAAACAAATCTAAAGGTATCGATAGAAATGTACTTTTTACTAACAGAAACCAAAAAGCATGGTTCCTTTTAAAAATATACAATATTAATTTGTATGCATATATTTAAAAAAAATCAAAAGACATCCATTGAAATGTATTTTTGTAGTGTATGTAATTATAAACTAACTAAAAGTGCAGTGTATGTTATCTTAAACTAAATAAAAGAAACAAAAAAAAAAAATGGTTCCTTTATAAAATATTCGATATTAATTTTTATGCATATTTTAAAAAAATCTAAAGGTATCCATAGAAATGTACTTTTGAAGTGAATGTTATCGTAAACCAAAAAGCATGGTTCCTTTTAAAAATATTCAATATTAATTTTTTTGCATAGATTTTAAATAAAAACTAAAATCATCCATTGAAATGTACTTTTGTAGTGTATGTTAAAAAACTTTAAAGTCATCCATTGAAAATATACGTTTGAAGTGAAATTTAATCATAAACTAACTAAAAGAAACAAAAAAAACATGGTTCATTTTAAAACATTCAATATTAATTTTTATGCATAGATTTTAAAAAGCTTAAAGTACTTCATTGAAATGTACTTTGGCAGTGTATGTTATCTTAAACTAAATAAAAGAAACAAAAAAAACATGGTTCCTTTTAAAAATATTCGATGTTAATTTTTATGCATAGATTTAAAAAAAAAAGATCTAAGATCATCCATTGAAATCTACTTTTGTAGTGTATTTAATCATAAACCAACTAAAAACCAGTACGGACGCTATGTTCAGCAAGGCTGAAGCTATAATACTTTTCACTTTGTGTCACTATAAAAAAAAATAAATGAATAGTTTTCATGCCTCCCTAACAACATAACTGTAATGTTTCAAGTCAATTCGTTAAAAAACAAAAAAGTTTTCCACGGTTCAAGTTTTGCGATAAGTGGGCGTAGCCATGCCCACTTTTGTCAAAATAGTTTTCATTCCTCCCTAAGAACATAACCGTAAAGTTTCAAGTCAATTGGTTAAAAAACTAAAAAGTTTTCCATACAAAGGGTCAAGTTAAGCTATAAGTGGGCGTGGCTACGCCTGGCTACGCTCACTTTTGGTCAAAATAGTTTTCATTCCTCTCTAAGAACATAACTGTAAAGTTTCAAGTCAATTGGTTAAAAAACAAAAAAGTTTTCCATACAAAGGGTCAATTTTCGCTATAAGTGGGCGTGGCCATTTGGTCAAAACTGTTTTCATTCCACCCTAAGAACATAACTCTAAAGTTTCAAGTCAATTGGTTAAAAAGCAAAAAAGTTCAATTTTCGCTATAAGTGGGCGTGGCTACGCCTTCTTTTAAAATATATTAAATTTAATTTTTATGCATAGATTTGAAAACAAACTTTAAGTGCTTCATTGAAATGTACTTTTAAAGTGTATGTAATCCTTAAACTAAATAAAAGAAACAAAAAAACATGGTTCCTTTTAAAAATATTCGATATTAATTTTTAGCCTTAGATATTGAAAAAAATTTAAAGTCATCCATTGAAATGTACTTTTGTAGTGTATGTAATCATAAACAAACTAAAAGAAACAAAAAACATGGTTTCTTTTAAAATATATTAAATTTAATTTTTAACATAGATTTAAAAAAAAAAAAAATGTAAAGTCATCCATTGAAATGTACTTTTGAAGTGTATGTAATCATAAACAAACTAAAAGAAACAAAAAACATGGTTTCTTTTAAAATATATTAAATTTAATTTTTAAACATAGATTTAAAAAAAAAAAAAATGTAAAGTCATCCATTGAAATGTACTTTTGAAGTGAATTGAATCTTAAACTAAATAAAAGAAACAAAAAAACATGGTTCCTTTTAAAAATATTCGATATTAATTTTTAGGCATAGATATTGAAAAAAATTTAAAGTCATCCATTGAAATGTACTTTTGTAGTGTATGTAATCATAAACAAACTAAAAGAAACAAAAAAAACATGGTTTCTTTTAAAAATATATTAAATTTAATTTTTAAACATAGATTTAAAAAAAAAAAATGTTAAGTCATCCATTGAAATGTACTTTTGAAGTGAATTTAATCTTAAACTAAATAAAAGAAACAAAAAAACATGGTTCCATTTAAAAATATTCAATAATAATTTTTATGCATAGATTTGAAAAAAAATCTAAAATCATCCATTGAAATGTACTTTTATAGTGTATTTAATCATAAACTAAAAAAAGAAACAAAAAACGTGGTTTCTTTTAAAATATATTAAATTTAATTTTCATACATAGATTTAAAAAAATCTAAAGCCATCCATTGAAATTTACTTTCATCGTGTATTAATTCATAAACTAACTAAAAGAAACAAAAAACCAGTAAGGACGCTAACTTCAGCAAGGCTGAAGCTTATATACTCTTCACGCTTATTTCTTGGGCACCGCCTATTTTTTTTACTGAATATATTTTTTCTCATCTAATTAGCCTCTATACAAATTTTTTATTGTTTTTGCTCATTGGGTTGCCGGAGATATGCAAATTATTGATTTTTGGTAAAAGTGGGCGTAACCATGCCCATTTTTGTCAAAATAGTTTTAATGCCTCCCCCAAGAACATAACTGTGAAGTTTCATGTCAATTGGTTTAAGAAACAAATAAGTTTTTCAATACAACGGACGTGAATATTGCTTCTCTTCCTCTTCTTCATTTTGTATGGCAGCTACCAGTTTCCAGTTGCCCAATCTCAATGAAACTTTCAGGCATTTAATCGAACCATGTAATACTACTAAGTTTAAAATTTCAGCCCTCTATTATACAAAACAAAAAAGTTTTCCATACAACGACGTTAAATCTTAATTTCTCTTCCTCTTCTTCATTTTGTATGGCGGCTACCAGTTCTAGTTGCCCGATCTCAATGAAACTTTCAGGCATTATGTCGGACTATGTTAAACTACTATGTTTGAAATTTCAGCCCTCTATCTTACAAAACAAAAAAGTTTTCCATATAACGATTAAAATTTGTTTTTCTTCTTCATTTCGTTATGGGGGCTACCAGTTCCAATAATCCGATATGGCCGGTTCCGACCAATAATTTGACCACACATTAGAGAAGACTCCCTGCAAAATTTCAGCTCGATATCTTCGAAACTGTGGGAGGAGATAGCATATTCACAGACAGACGGACAGACGGACCAGACGGACAGACGTTCATGGCTATATCAACTCGTCTTGTCGAGCTGATCAAGAATATATATACTTTATGGGGTCCCCCCTCCCCTCCTTCTTGCTGTTACAAACTTCAGGACAAAGTTATAATACTATTCACTTGCGGGTGAAGAGTAATAAACATGGTTCCTTTTAATAGTATTCAATATGAATTTTTTATGGATAGATTTTAAAAAGCTTTAAAGTACTTCATTGAAATGTACTTTGGCAGTGTGTGTTTATCTTAAACTAAATAAAAAAAACAAAAAAAAAAAATGGTTCCTTTATAAAATATTCGATATTAATTTTTATGCATATTAAAAAAAAAATCTAAAAGGTATCCATAGAAATGTACTTTTGAAGTGAATGTTATCGTAAACCAAAAAGCATGGTTCCTTTTAAAAATATTCAATATTAATTTTTCTTGTTGTAAAATGCTCACATCTGTGAAGCCCGATGTATGTCCGTTAGAAATGCTCCACATGATTAATACACCAACAACAATAAGACTAAACTTCAAAAACACATTTCAATGGATGATTTTAGATTTTATTTAAAATCTATGCATACAAATTAATATTGTATAATTTTAAAAGGAACCATGCTTTTTGGTTTCTGTTAGTTTGTTTATGATTACATTCACTTTAAAAAGTACATTTCTATGAATACCTTTAGATTGGTATTAAACTCAATGCATAAAAATTAAAATTGACATTTTTAAAAGGAACCATAATTTTTTGTTTATTTTAGTTGTTTTATGATTACATACACTACAAAAGTACATTTCAATGGATGATTTTAGATTTTATTTAAAATCTATGCATACAAATTAATATTTAATATTTTTAAAAGGAACCATGTTTTTTTTTATGATTAAATACACTATAAAAGTAAATTTCAATGGATGATCTTAGATTTTTTTTTTAAATCTATGAATAAAAATTAATATCGAATATTTTATAAAGGAACCATGTTTTTTTTGTTTCTTTTATTTAGTTTATGATTAAATACACTATAAAAGTAAATTTCATTAATGACTTTAAAGATTTTTAAAATCTATGCATAAAAATTAATATTGAATATTTTTTAAAAGGAACCATGATTTTTTGTATCTTTTAGTTAGTTTATGATAACATACACTACAAAAGTAAATTTCAATGCATGATTTTAGATTTTATTTAAAATCTATGCATAAAAATTAATATTGAATATTTTTTAAAAGGAACCATGATTTTTTCTATCTTTTAGTTAGTTCATGATTACATACACTACAAAAGTACATTTCAATGGATGACTTTAGATTATTTTTTTTATTTAGATTTAATATATTTTAAAAGAAATCATGTTTTTTTGTTTTTGTTAGTTATTTTATGATTACACACACTACAAACGAGCATTTCAATGGATGATTTTTGATTTTTTTTTAAATCTATGCATAAGAATTAATATTTAATATTTTTAAAAGGAACCATGTTTTTTTGTTTCTTTTATTTAGTTTATGATTACATACACTACAAAAGTACTTTTCAATGGATGGCTTTAGATTTTTTTTTAAATCTATGTATAAAAATTAAATTAAATATATTTTAAAAGAAATCATGTTTTTTTTTGTTTTTTTTAGTTATTTTATGATTACACACACTACAAAAGTACATTTCAATGGATGACTTTTGATTTTTTTTTTAAATCTACGCATTAAAATTCATATTGAATATTATTAAAAGGAACCATGTTTTTTTGTTTGTTTTAGTTAGTTTATGATTAAGTATATAGAAGTGTGTTGGCGTTGGTGACCTCTACTTATTTATATAAGTGTTGTTGATTTAACCGGCTCAAGGTCAGTTTCATGAGTTTTACATATATAATTAAAAACACGTACTTGGTTTGTTGGAAAAAACCGATATATTTCAAATGCCATTTGAATCCGTCATCAGGGCTGTAGTGCAATTTACATTATTATTGACAAACTTTTTTCTTTTTTATTATATACACAATTTTTACTTATTTTAGGACACAGTGTATATCGCGTCAGCTGTGGAGTTTGATACTTAATCTATATTTTGTTTACGTCAAGTAAGTGTTTGTATATGTGAGCGCAGTTTTCTATGTCCTTTTTAAACTTTAGTCTTATTGTTGTTGGTGTATTAATTATGTGGAGCATTTCTTACGTGAAACGTTTTTGTAATGTTATTCTTGTTGTAAAATGCTCACATCTGTGAAGTCCAATGTATGTCCGTTAGAAATGCTCCACATAATTAATACACCAACAACAATAAGACTAAACTTCAAAAATACATTTCAATGGATGACTTTAAAGTTTTTTAACATACACTACAAAAGTAAATTTCAATGGATGATTTTAGATTTTATTTAAAATCAATGCATAAAAATAAATATTGAATATTTTAAAAAGTAACAATGCATTTTGGTTTCTTTTAGTTATTTTATGATTAAATACACTACAAAAGTAAATTTCAATGGATGATCTTAGATTTTTTTTTTAAATCTATGAATAAAAATTAATATCGAATATTTTATAAAGGAACCATGTTTTTTTTGTTTCTTTTATTTAGTTTAAGATTACATACACTACAAAAGTACATTTCAATGAAGTACTTTAAAGCTTTTTAAAATCTATGCATTAAAATTAATATTGAATGTTTTAAATCTATGTTTAAAAATTCTTATTGAATATTTTTAAAAGGAACCATGTTATTATGATTTGTTTTAGTTAGTTTATGATTAAATACACGATAAAAGTAAATTTCATTAATGACTTTAAAGTTTTTTAAAATTTATGCATAAAAATTAATATTGAATATTTTTTAAAAGGAACCATGATTTTTTGTATCTTTTAGTTAGTTTATGATAACATACACTACAAAATCACATTTCAATGGATGATTTTAGATTTTATTTAAAATCTATGCATAAAAATTAATATTGAATATTTTTTAAATGGAACCATGATTTTTTGTATCTTTTAGTTAGTTCATGATTACATACACTACAAAAGTACATTTCAATGGATGACTTTAGATTTTTTTTAAATCTATGTATGAAAATTATATATAATACATTTTAAAATAAACCATGTTTTTTGTATCTTTTAGTTAGTTCATGATTACATGCATTACAAAAGTACATTTCAATGGATGTCTTTTGGTTTTTTTTAAATCTATGCATAAAAATTCATGTTGAATATTTTTAAAAGGAACCATGTTATTATGATTTCTTTTAGTTAGTTTATGATTAAATAAACTATAAAAGTAAATTTCATTAATGACTTTAAATTTTTTTCAAATCTATGCATAAAAATTAAAATTGAATATTGTTTAAAAGGAACCATGCATTTTTATTTCTTTTAGCAAGTTTATGATCACGTACACTACAAAAGAGCATTTCAATGGATGATCTTAGATTTTTTTTTAATCTATGCATAAAAATTAAAATTGATATTTTTTAAAAGGAACCATAATTTTTTGTTTCTTTTAGTTAGTTTATGATTACATACACTACAAAAGTACATTTCAATGGATGATTTTAGATTTTATTTTAAATCTATGCATACAAATTAATATTGAATATTTTTAAAATGAACCATGCTTTTTGGTTTCTTTTAGTTAGTTTATGACTATATGAACTTCAAAAGTACATTTCTATGGATGACTTTAGATTATCGAAAATTAATATCGAATATTTTATAAAGGAACCATGTTTTTTTTGTTTCTTTTATTTAGTTTAAGATTACAACACTACAAAAGTACATTTCAATGAAGTACTTTAAAGCTTTTTAAAGTCTATGCATAAAAATTAATATTGAATATTTTTAAAAGGAACCATGTTTTTTTGTTTCTTTTAGTTAGTTTATGATTACATGCACTTCAAAAGTACATTTCTATGGTTGACTTTAGATTTTTTTTCAAATCTATGCATAAATATTAATATTGAATGTTTTAATAGGAACCATGATTTTTTTGCGTTTTTTTTTAGTTGTTTTATGATTACATACACTACAAAAGTACATTTCAATGGATGATTTTAGATTTTATTTAAAATCTATGCATACAAATTAATATTGTATAATTTTAAAAGGAACCATGCTTTTTGGTTTCTGTTAGTTTGTTTATGATTACATTCACTTAAAAAGTACATTTCTATGAATACCTTTAGATTGGTATTAAAATCAATGCATAAAAATTAAAATTGACATTTTTTAAAAGGAACCATAATTTTTTGTTTATTTTAGTTAGTTTATGATTACATACACTACAAAAGTACAATTCAATGGATGATTTTAGATTTTATTTTAAATCTATGCATACAAATTAATATTGAATATTTTTAAAAGGAACCATGCTTTTTGGTTTCTTTTAGTTAGTTTATGATTACATGCACTTCAAAAGTACATTTCTATGGATGACTTTAGATTTTTTTTCAAATCTATGCATGAATATTAATATTGAATGTTTTAATAGGAACCATGATTTTTTTTGGGTTTTTTTTAGTTGTTTTATGATTACATACACTACAAAAGTACATTTCAATGGATGATTTTAGATTTTATTTAAAATCTATGCATACAAATTAATATTGAATATTTCTAAAAGGAACCATTCTTTTTGGTTTCTTTTAGTTAGTTTATGATTACGTTCACTAAAATAAATCATTTCAATGGATGATTTTTTTTAAATCAATGCATCAAAATAATATTGAATTTTTTTTAAAAGGAACCATGTTTTTTTGTTTTTTTTTTCAATAGTTTATGATTACGTTCCCTAAAAAAGAGCATTTCAATCGATGATTTTTGATTTTTTTTTAAATCTATGCATAAGAATTAATATTTAATATTTTTAAAAGGAACCATGTTTTTTTGTTTGTTTTACTTAGTTTATGATTAAATACACTATAAAAGTAAATTTCAATGGATGATCTTAGATTTTTTTTTTAAATCTATGAATAAAAATTAATATCGAATATTTTATAAAGGAACCATGTTTTTTTTGTTTCTTTTATTTAGTTTAAGATTACATACACTACAAAAGTACATTTCAATGAAGTACTTTAAAGCTTTTTAAAATCTATGCATAAAAATTAATATTGAAGGTTTTAACACTTAACCTACCAGGCGGGTCGAAATGACCCATTTTCAACTTTTGGGCAGGATTTCTATGAAAATAACATTGCCAAATTGCCATCTGCATATATGACTTTTATTTAAAAACCAATTGAATGTGTTTTTCAAGATTTACTCAAATCTTGTTAATTTTGTTAACGACTAATAAAAAAAGTGTGCTCTAACTACCGCAAGGGGTCAATTTGACCCGTGCATAGGATCTGAACCTCGATTTGTATTTTTTGTGGTAAAAAACCTCGAAAATATAAAAAAACGAATCTTCGAGAACCCAAAAAATTCCAAAATAAGCGGTGATCATGAATAAAGTTATCATATTATTTATTTGTTTTCTATATTTCATTGAATCAAATCATTCAATTGAAGACAATTTAATTGTTTTCCTGTATTAGTTTTATGTTTTTTATATATAATATATTAACTATTTTGAACCGATATTTGAAGAATATTGATATATTTTTCGCTATATATAGTAAAATATGCAAAATTCTAATGACGGGTCATTTTGATCCGCTGTGGTAGGAAAAGGTATACATGAAGTGTCGGTAGGTTTAGTGTTAAAAGGAATCATGTTTTTTTGTTTCTTTTATTTAGTTTAAGATTAAATTCATTTCAAAAGTACATTTAAAGTTAAAAGGAATCATGTTTTTTTGTTTCTTTTATTTAGTTTAAGATTAAATTCACTTCAAAAGTACATTTCAATGGATGCCTTTAGATTTTTTTTTTTAAATCTATGTTTAAAAATTCATATTGAATATTTTTAAAAGAAACCATGTTATTATGATTTCTTTTAGTTAGTTTATGATTAAATACACTATAAAAGTAAATTTCATTAATGACTTTAAAGATTTTTAAAATCTATGCATAAAAATTAATATTGAATATTTTTTAAAAGGAACCATGATTTTTTGTATCTTTTAGTTAGTTTATGATAACATACACTACAAAAGTACATTTCAATGCATGATTTTAGATTTTATTTAAAATCTATGCATAAAAATTAATATTGAATATATTTTAAAAGGAACCATGATTTTTTCTATCTTTTAGTTAGTTCATGATTACATACACTACAAAAGTACATTTCAATGGATGACTTTAGATTATTTTTTTTATTTAGATTTAATATATTTTAAAAGAAATCATGTTTTTTTGTTTTTGTTAGTTATTTTATGATTACACACACTACAAACGAGCATTTCAATGGATGATTTTTGATTTTTTTTTAAATCTATGCATAAGAATTAATATTTAATATTTTTAAAAGGAACCATGTTTTTTTGTTTCTTTTATTTAGTTTATGATTACATACACTACAAAAGTACTTTTCAATGGATGGCTTTAGATTTTTTTTTAAATCTATGTATAAAAATTAAATTAAATATATTTTAAAAGAAATCATGTTTTTTTTTGTTTTTTTTAGTTATTTTATGATTACACACACTACAAAAGTACATTTCAATGGATGACTTTTGATTTTTTTTTTAAATCTACGCATTAAAATTCATATTGAATATTATTAAAAGGAACCATGTTTTTTTGTTTGTTTTAGTTAGTTTATGATTAAGTATATAGAAGTGTGTTGGCGTTGGTGACCTCTACTTATTTATATAAGTGTTGTTGATTTAACCGGCTCAAGGTCAGTTTCATGTGTTTTACATATATAATTAAAAACACGTACTTGGTTTGTTGGAAAAAACCGATATATTTCAAATGCCATTTGAATCCGTCATCAGGGCTGTAGTACAATTTACATTATTATTGACAAACTTTTTTCTTTTTTATATATAATATAATATTTACTTATTTTAGGACACAGTGTATATCGCGTCAGCTGTGGAGTTTGATACTTAATCTATATTTTGTTTACGTCAAGTAAGTGTTTGTATATGTGAGCGCAGTTTTCTATGTCCTTTTTAAAGTTTAGTCTTATTGTTGTTGGTGTATTAATTATGTGGAGCATTTCTAACGTGAAACGTTTTTGTAATGTTATTCTTGTTGTAAAATGCTCACATCTGTGAAGTCCGATGTATGTCCATTAGAAATGCTCCACAAATTAATACACCAACAACAATAAGACTAAACTTCAAAAATACATTTCAATGGCTGACTTTAAAGTTTTTTAACATACACTACAAAAGTAAATTTCAATGGATGATTTTAGATTTTATTTAAAATCAATGCATAAAAATAAATATTGAATATTTTAAAAAGTAACAATGCATTTTGGTTTCTTTAAGTTAGTTTATGATTAAATACACTACAAAAGTAAATTTCAATGGATGATCTTAGATTTTTTTTTAAAATCTATGAATAAAAATTAATATCGAATATTTTATAAAGGAACCATGTTTTTTTTGTTTCTTTTATTTAGTTTAAGATTACATACACTACAAAAGTACATTTCAATGAAGTACTTTAAAGCTTTTTAAAATCTATGCATTAAAATTAATATTGAATGTTTTAAATCTATGTTTAAAAATTCTTATTGAATATTTTTAAAAGGAACCATGTTATTATGATTTGTTTTAGTTAGTTTATGATTAAATACACTATAAAAGTAAATTTCATTAATGACTTTAAAGTTTTTTAAAATTTATGCATAAAAATTAATATTGAATATTTTTTAAAAGGAACCATGATTTTTTGTATCTTTTAGTTAGTTTATGATAACATACACTACAAAAACACATTTCAATGGATGATTTTAGATTTTATTTAAAATCTATGCATAAAAATTAATATTGAATATTTTTTAAAAGGAACCATGATTTTTTGTATCTTTTAGTTAGTTCATGATTACATACACTACAAAAGTACATTTCAATGGATGACTTTAGATTTTTTTTAAATCTATGTATGAAAATTATATTTAATATATTTTAAAATAAACCATGTTTTTTGTATCTTTTAGTTAGTTCATGATTACATACATTACAAAAGTACATTTCAATGGATGTCTTTTGGTTTTTTTTAAATCTATGCATAAAAATTCATGTTGAATATTTTTAAAAGGAACCATGTTATTATGATTTCTTTTAGTTAGTTTATGATTAAATAAACTATAAAAGTAAATTTCATTAATGACTTTAAATTTTTTTCAAATCTATGCATAAAAATTAAAATTGAATATTGTTTAAAAGGAACCATGCATTTTTATTTCTTTTAGCAAGTTTATGATCACGTACACTACAAAAGAGCATTTCAATGGATGATCTTAGATTTTTTTTTAATCTATGCATAAAAATTAAAATTGATATTTTTTAAAAGGAACCATAATTTTTTGTTTCTTTTAGTTAGTTTATGATTACATACACTACAAAAGTACATTTCAATGGATGATTTTAGATTTTATTTTAAATCTATGCATACAAATTAATATTGAATATTTTTAAAATGAACCATGCTTTTTGGTTTCTTTTAGTTAGTTTATGACCATATGAACTTCAAAAGTACATTTCTATGGATGACTTTAGATTTTTTTTCAAATCTATGCATGAATATTAATATTGAATGTTTTAAAAGGAACCATAATTTTTTTTGAGTTTTTTTTAGTTGTTTTATTATTACATACACTACAAAAGTACATTTCAATGGATGATTTTAGATTTTATTTAAAATCTATGCATACAAATTAATATTGAATATTTTTAAAAGGAACCATGCTTTTTGGTTTCTTTTAGTTAGTTTATGATTACGTTCACTAAAAAAAATCATTTCAATGGATGATTTTTTTTAAATCAATGCATCAAAATAATATTGAATTTTTTTTTAAAAGGAACCATGTTTTTTTGTTTCTTTTAAATAGTTTATGATTAGGTTCCCTAAAAAAGAGCATTTCAATGGATGATTTTTGATTTTTTTTTAAATCTATGCATAAGAATTAATATTTAATATTTTTAAAAAGAAACCATGTTTTCTCGTTTCTTTTAGTTAGTTTATGATTAAGTATATAGAAGTGTGTTGGCGTTGGTGACCTCTACTTATTTATATAAGTGTTGTTGATTTAACCGGCTCTAGGTCAGTTTCATGTGTTTTACATATATAATTAAAAACACGTACTTGGTTTGTTGGAAAAAACCGATATATTTCAAATGCCATTTGAATACGTCATCAGGGCTGTAGTACAATTTACATTATTATTGACAAACTTTTTTCTTTTTTATTATATACACAATATTTACTTATTTTAGGACACAGTGTATATCGCGTCAGCTGTGGAGTTTGATACTAAATCTATATTTTGTTTACGTCAAGTAAGTGTTTGTATATGTGAGCGCAGTTTTCTATGTCCGTTTTAAAGTTTAGTCTTATTGTTGTTGGTGTATTAATTATGTGGAGCATTTCTAACGTGAAACGTTTTTGTAATGTTATTCTTGTTGTAAAATGCTCACATCTGTGAAGTCCGATGTATGTCCATTAGAAATGCTCCACATAATTAATACACCAACAACAATAAGACTAAACTTCAAAAATACATTTCAATGGATGACTTTAAAGTTTTTTAACATACACTACAAAAGTAAATTTCAATGGATGATTTTAGATTTTATTTAAAATCAATGCATAAAAATTAATATTGAATATTTTAAAAAGGAACAATGCTTTTTGGTTTCTTTTAGTTAGTTTATGATTAAATACACTATAAAAGTAAATTTCAATGGATGATCTTAGATTTTTTTTTTAAATCTATGAATAAAAATTAATATCGAATATTTTATAAAGGAATCATGTTTTTTTGTTTCTTTTATTTAGTTTAAGATTAAATTCATTTCAAAAGTACATTTCAATGGATGACTTAAGATTTTTTTTTTTAAATCTATGTTTAAAAATTCATATTGAATATTTTTAAAAGGAACAATGTTATTATGATTTCTTTTAGTTAGTTTATGATTAAATACACTATAAAAGTAAATTTCATTAATGATTTTAAAGTTTTTTAAAATCTATTCATAAAAATTAATATTGAATATTTTTTAAAAGGAACCATGATTTTTTGTATCTTTTAGTTAGTTTATGATAACATACACTACAAAAGTACATTTCAATGGATGATTTTAGATTTTATTTAAAATCTATGCATAAAAATTAGTATTGAATATTTTTTAAAAGGAACCATGATTTTTTGTATCTTTTAGTTAGTTCATGATTACATACACTATAAAAGTACATTTCAATGGATGACTTTAGATTTTTTTTAAATCTATGTATGAAAATTATATTTAATATATTTTAAAATAAACCATGTTTTTTGTATCTTTTAGTTAGTTCATGATTACATACACTACAAAAGTACATTTCAATGGATGTCTTTTGGTTTTTTTTAAATCTATGCATAAAAATTCATATTGAATATTTTTAAAAGGAACCATGGTATTATGATTTCTTTTAGTTAGTTTATCTATAATATAAAAATGAATCGCAAAATGTGTTGGTAAGCGCATAACTCAACAACGCCTGGACCAATTTGGCCAATTCTTTTTTTTAAATGTTCGTTGAAGTTCAAAGATGGTTTTTACGGCGAGAAAAATTCAAATAATTGCCGGAAAAACACTAAAAACAGACCTTTTCTTTTTCCCATACAAACTTGCGACGTCGCAAGCATTAAACGTAACATGCTATGCTTCTTCTTATACGTCAGTAATGTTATGTGTTTGTTGATTGAAAGAGAACAAGAAAACTTTGAGAGAACGTTCAAGCCAGAGAGTATTAAAATTAATTAATACTCTTTGCAAATTACACGCACTAATGTGTAAACAATGCAGGTATGTACGGCTTGAAGGATTTGACTCCAAGTCATGTCAAATTAAAAAAAAATTGAAACAACAACAAACTGTCAATGTCAGTGTTGTTTTTCTTGGATTTTCACTACTGAGTTTGCTTATATCAACTGATACACGAAAGAAACCGTAGCTATGTATATCGTGTTTAGTGCAGTGTTTAGTTACCTATGATCACTTATTATTGAATGTGAGACAATAATCTATCTATAATATAAAAATGAATCGCAAAATGTGTTGGTAAGCGCATAACTCAACAACGCCTGGACCAATTTGGCCAATTCTTTTTTTTAAGTGTTCGTTGAAGTTCAAAGATGGTTTTTACGGCGAGAAAAATTCAAATAATTGCCGGAAAAAACCTAAAAACAGACCTTTTCTTTTTCCCATACAAACGTGCGACGTCGAAAGCATTAAACGTAACATGCTATGCTTCTTCTTATACGTCAGTATTGTTATGTGTTTGTTGATTGAAAGAGAACAAGAAAACTTTGAGAGAACGTACAAGCCAGAGAGTATTAAAATTAATTAATACTCTTTGCAAACCACACGCACTGTTGTTTCAACAATGAAGGTATGTACGGCCTGAAGGATTTGACTCCAAGTCATGTCAAATTAAAAAAAAATTTAAACAACAACAAACTGTCAATGTCAGTGTTGTTATTCTTGGATTTTCACTACTGAGTTTGCTTTTGTCAACTGATATACGAAACAAACCATAGCTATGTATATCGTGTTTAGTGCAGTGTTAAGTTACCTATGATCACTTATTATTGAATGTGAGACAATAATCTATAGTATAATAAAAATAATGAATCGAAAAATATGTTGGTAAGCGCATAACTCAAAAACAGCTTCCGATTCAATGAAATTTTCAGTTAATCTTTAGATGGACCTCCTGAAGGTTGTTATAATGTTTTGGTATCAATCCGACCATTTTAACTGGTAGCCTCCTTACGGAAAGAAGAAGAAAAATAAACAATATTAAGATTTTGTGGACGCAAGCACGTACCATTCTTTGCTTCTTCTTACACTTTTGTATTGGTATGAGTGTGTTGTTTGCAAAGGGAACAAGAGAACGGTGAGAAAACGGAGGAGCATTACTTTCGAAATTGTGCTTCACTTCTTCTTCATCTTTTACATACAGCCACATATGTACACATATTAGTGTGTTTATACTCTTCACGTATGTAAATATTATTATGACTTTGTCACGGAGTTTGTAACCCCCAGAAGGAGAAATCTCCGACCATTGACCTGAAATTTTACAGCTTTACAACCATAAATCATTTGTCAGAACTGCAATGATCAGACCATTAGAATTGGTAGCACCCATACAGAATGAAGAAGAAAAATGAACAGAACTTAAATCGTTGAATGGAAAACTTTTTCGTTTTGGAATATAGAGGGATGAAAAAAACATAAACAAACATAGTAGCTTTACGTACACAGACTACATTTCTGGAATTGTCATTAAGATCGGACCACTGAAACTGGTACTTATCATACAAAGTGAAGAAGAGGAAAAGACAGAAAATTTACGACGTTGAAAGGAAAACTTTTTATACTTTTCACGTATGTGAAACAGTATAATAACTTTGTGCTGAAGTTTGTAACAGATCGAAATATTCATTTCCGACTATATAAAGTATATATATTCTTGATCAGGACGACAAGACGAGTTGATTTAGCCATGTCCGTCTGTCCGTCTGTCCGTCTGTCTGTATATATACAATCTCCTCCCACAGTTTTGAAGATATCGAGCTGAAATTTTGCACAGAGACTTCTTATTCGTGCAGTCAAATCATTGGTCGGAACCGGCCATATCGGACCACTGGAACTGGTAGCCCCCATACGAAAAGAAGAAGAAAAATGAACAAAACTTGAATCGTTGTATGGAAAACTTTTTTGTTTTGTGTGATAGAGTGCTGAAATTTTAAACATAGTAGTTCTACATAGTCCGACTACATGCCTGAAAGTTTCATTGAGATCGGGAAACTGGAACTGGTAGCCCCCATACAAAATGAAGAAGAGGAAGAGAAGCAATATTCACGTCGTTGTATGGACAACTTTTTTGTTTTTTAACCAATTGACTTGAAACTTTACAGTTATGTTCTTAGGGAGGAATGAAAACCATTTTGACCAAAAGTGGGCGTAGCCACGCCCACTTATAGCGAAAATTGACCCGTTGTATGGAAAACTTTTTTGTTTTTTAACCAATTGACTTGAAACTTTACAGTTATGTTCTTAGGGAGGAATGAAAACTATTTTGACCAAAAGTGGGCGAAGCCACGCCCACTTATAGCGAAACTTGAACCGTTGTAAGGAAAACTTTTTGGTTTTTAACCAATTGACTTGAAACTTTACAGTTATGTTCTTAGGGAGGAATGAAAACTATTTTGACCAAAAGTGGGCATGGCCACGCCCACTAATAGCTAAACTTGATCCGTTGTATGGAAAACTTTTTTGTTTTTTAACCAATTGACTTGAAACTTTACAGTTATATTCTTAGGGAAGAATGAAAACTATTTTGACCAAAAGTGGGCATGGCCACGCCCACTTATAGCGAAACTTGAACCGTTGTATGGAAAACTTTTTTGTTTTTTAACCAATTGACTTGAAACTCTACAGTTATGTTCTTAGGAAGGAATGAAAACTATTTTGACCAAAAGTGGGCATGGCCACGCCCACTAATAGCTAAACTTGACCCGTTGTATGGAAAACTTTTATGTTTTTTAACCAATTGACTTGAAGCATTACAGTTATGTTGTTAGAGAGGCATGAAAACTATTCATTTCAGTTTTTTTTATAGTGACACAACGAGAAAAGTATTATAGCTTCAGCCTTGCTGAAGATAGCGTCCTTACTGGTTTTTTCTTAATTAATTGACTTACAACTTCACAACCTAATATCAATAAATTGCAAGTTTCCATATTAGCTTAAACAATGAAAATTGGTATATAGGCTATTAAAGTAAAGAGAAAGCAGATTCAATCCAAAAAATTGGCGTGGCATAAAAAGAGCGTGAAAAGTAAATAGTCTTCAGCAAGGCTGAATAGCGTTTTTTATACTCCTGCAAAAATAATATATATTTGCGATGCCATGAAGTTCGCTACGCAGAGAAGGAGATATCGCCGACCACATAAAGCATATATTATCTTCACAAGACGAATTAACACAGTCATGTCCATATGTCTGCTTCAATACCAACTGCGAGCTCAGTTTTAACGATTTCAAAAAAAAATAAACGCAGAAAATTATCTTATCCTTTCAGGCAGTTTGTATGTAAAAAATCTGCATGATTGGATTGCTATTACATTTAGCTGCCGGTTAAAAATTAGGTTTTTTAAAACTACCACCTTAGTTTTTTGTACAAAAACATTTTAGACGTCAAAAAAGGCACTTTGCGAAAGAAACAATCGGTCAAAACAAGATTTTTGTTAGAAAAATGTTTTATTAATTTTTAACTATTTTCCAAAATTTTATTAGAATCGAACATAAAGGCGTGGCCCCGACCATATAGAGAAACATCTTCAAAATAACATTTTGCTGTAAGCAAAATCGCCAGAAGGCTGTAAAGTGGAGAGTATTTTTCATTTTGCTAAAATGGAACAAAGGAACAATTAGTCAAAAATATGGTTTTGTTGTTCTTAAATATAAACAGATGGAATTTTGCAATCACATGTTTGTAAAGGTAATTATATATCACTGCAAAGTTAGAAATTTGCCATAATTACAAGGCATTAAGAATTCTGAAACGCATTAACGGTAATTAGAGTTTCAAAACGCTGGAATATTTTTTTTTTTTAAATTTAATTAATCTACGAAAACAAAATCTGGAAATAATATTGATGACTTCGAACCCAACAAGAATTGATAAATGAACGTGGCTGCTGCAACATATAATAAAAATTTAAAACGCCTATGTCCCTGTATCTATAAGTCTGATAAGAAGAAAATTTAGGAACTAATTGTGATAGAGTGTTAAAAGATTCAATCCTGGGCTATATACAACAGTTCATCATACTTTGAGGGCGTAGCAAAGCGCGCCGGGTCAGCTAGTGATTAAATAAACTATAAAAGTAAATTTCATTAATGACTTTAAATTTTTTTCAAATCTATGCATAAAAATTAAAATTGAATATTGTTTAAAAGGAACCATGCCTTTTTATTTCTTTTAGTAAGCTTATGATCACGTACACTACAAAAGAGCATTTCAATGGATGATCTTAGACTTTTTTTAATCTATGCATAAAAATTAAAATTTAATATATTTTAAAAGAACCATGATTTTTTGTTTTTTTTTTAGTTAGTTTAAGATTACATATACTTCAAAAGTACATTTCAATTGATGATTTTAGATTTTTTTTAAATCTATGCAAAAAATTAATATTGACTATTTTTAAAAGGAACCATGTTTTTTTTGTTTCTTTTAGTTAGTTTATGATTACGTTCCCTAAAAAGAGCATTTCGACAGATGATTTTTGATTTTTTTTTTTTTTAATCAATGCAAAAAAATTTATATTGAATATTTTTAAAAGGAACCATGTTATTATGATTCCTTTTAGTTAGTATATGATTTAATACACTACAAAAGTACATTTCAATGGATGACTTTTGATTTTGTTTTAAATCTACGCATAAAAATTCATATTGAATATTTTTAAAAGGAACCATGTTTTTTTGTTTCTTTTAAATAGTTTTTGATTACGTTCCCTAAAAAAGAGCATTTCGATGGATGATTTTTGACTTTTTTTTTTTTTAATCAATGCATAAGAATTAATATTAAATATTTTTTAAAGGAACCATGTTTTTTTGTTCCCTTTATTTAGTTTATGATTATATACACTACAAAAGTACATTTCAATGGATGACTTTTGATTTTTTTTTAAATCTACGCATAAAAATTCATATTGAATATTTTTAAAAGGAACCATGTTTTTTTGTTTCTTTTAAATAGTTTATGATTACGTTCCCTAAAAAAGAGCATTTCGATGGATGATTTTTGATTTTTTTTTTTGTAATCAATGCAAAAAAATTCATATTGAATATTTTTAAAAGGAACCATGTTATTATGATTCCTTTTAGTTAGTTTATAGTATAAAAGTAAATTTCATAAATGACTTTAGATTTTTTTTAAATCTATGCATAAAAATTAAAATTGAATATTGTTTAAAAGGAACCATGTTTTTTTGTTTCTTTTAAATAGTTTATAATTACGTTCCCTAAAAAAGAGCATTTCGATGGATGATTTTAGATTTTATTTAAAATCTATGCATAAAAATTAATATTGAATATTTTAAAAAGAAACCATGTTTATTTTGTTCCTTTTATTTAGTTTATGATTACATATACTACAAAAGTACATTTCAATGGATGACTTTAGATTTTTTTAAATCTATGTATGAAAATTAAATTTAATATATTTTAAAAGAAACCACGTTTTTTTCGTTTCTTTTAGTTACTTTATGATTACATACACTACAAAAGTACATTTCAATGGATGACTTTAAATTTTTTCAATATCTATGCATAAAAATTAATACTGAATATTTCTAAAAGAAACCATGATTTATTGCTTCTTTGAGTTAGTTTATGATACCATACACTACACAAGTACATTTCAATGGATGATTTTAGATTTTATTTAAAATCTATGCATAAAAATTAATATTGAATATTTTTAAAAGGAACCATGCTTTTTGGTTTCTGTTAGTTTGTTTATGATTACATTCACTTAAAAAGTACATTTCTATGAATACCTTTAGATTGGTATTAAAATCTATGCATAAAAATTAAAATTGATATTTTTTAAAAGGAACCATAATTTTTTGTTTCTTTTAGTTAGTTTATGATTACATACACTACAAAAGTACATTTCAATGGATGATTTTAGATTTTATTTAAAATCTATGCATACAAATTAATATTGTATAATTTTAAAAGGAACCATGCTTTTTAGTTTCTGTTAGTTTGTTTATGATTACAATCACTTAAAAAGTACATTTCTATGAATACCTTTAGATTGGTATTAAAATCTATGCATAAAAATAAAAATTGATATTTTTTAAAAGGAACCATAATTTTTTGTTTCTTTTAGTTAGTTTATGATTACATACACTACAAAAGTACATTTCAATGGATGATTTTAGATTTTATTTTAAATCTATGCATACAAATTAATATTGAATATTTTTAAAATGAACCATGCTTTTTGGTTTCTTTTAGTTAGTTTATGATTATATGCACTTCAAAAGTACATTTCTATGGATGACTTTAGATTTTTTTTCAAATCTATGCATGAATATTAATATTGAATGTTTTAAAAGGAACCATGATTTTTTTTGGGTTTTTTTTAGTTGTTTTATGATTACATACACTACAAAAGTACATTTCAATGGATGATTTTAGATTTTATTTAAAATCTATGCATACAAATTAATATTGAATATTTTTAAAAGGAACCATGCTTTTTGGTTTCTTTTAGTTAGTTTATGATTACGTTCACTAAAAAAAATCATTTCAATGGATGATTTTTTTTAAATCAATGCATCAAAATAATATTGAATTTTTTTTAAAAGGAACCATGTTTTTTTGTTTCTTTTATATAGTTTATGATTAGGTTCCCTAAAAAAGAGCATTTCAATGGATGATTTTTGATTTTTTTTTAAATCTATGCATAAGAATTAATATTTAATATTTTTAAAAAGAAACCATGTTTTCTTGTTTCTTTTAGTTAGTTTATGATTAAGTATATAGAAGTGTGTTGGCGTTGGTGACCTCTACTTATTTATATAAGTGTTGTTGATTTAACCGGCTCTATGTCAGTTTCATGTGTTTTACATATATAATTAAAAACACGTACTTGGTTTGTTGGAAAAAACCGATATATTTCAAATGCCATTTGAATACGTCATCAGGGCTGTAGTACAATTTACATTATTATTGACAAACTTTTTTCTTTTTTATTATATACACAATATTTACTTATTTTAGGACACAGTGTATATCGCGTCAGCTGTGGAGTTTGATACTAAATCTATATTTTGTTTACGTCAAGTAAGTGTTTGTATATGTGAGCGCAGTTTTCTATGTCCGTTTTAAAGTTTAGTCTTATTGTTGTTGGTGTATTAATTATGTGGAGCATTTCTAACGTGAAACGTTTTTTGTAATGTTATTCTTGTTGTAAAATGCTCACATCTGTGAAGTCCGATGTATGTCCATTAGAAATGCTCCACAAATTAATACACCAACAACAATAAGACTAAACTTCAAAAATACATTTCAATGGCTGACTTTAAAGTTTTTTAACATACACTACAAAAGTAAATTTCAATGGATGATTTTAGATTTTATTTAAAATCAATGCATAAAAATTAATATTGAATATTTTAAAAAGGAACAATGCTTTTTGGTTTCTTTTAGTTAGTTTATGATTAAATACACTATAAAAGTAAATTTCAATGGATGATCTTAGATTTTTTTTTTTTAAATCTATGAATAAAAATTAATCTCGAATATTTTATAAAGGAATCATGTTTTTTTGTTTCTTTTATTTAGTTTAAGATTAAATTCATTTCAAAAGTACATTTCAATGGATGACTTTAGATTTTTTTTTTTAAATCTATGTTTAAAAATTCATATTGAATATTTTTAAAAGGAACAATGTTATTATGATTTCTTTTAGTTAGTTTATGATTAAATACACTATAAAAGTAAATTTCATTAATGATTTTAAAGTTTTTTAAAATCTATTCATAAAAATTAATATTGAATATTTTTTAAAAGGAACCATGATTTTTTGTATCTTTTAATTAGTTTATGATAACATACACTACAAAAGTACATTTCAATGGATGATTTAAGATTTTATTTAAAATCTATGCATAAAAATTAATATTGAATATTTTTTAAAAGGAACCATGATTTTTTGTATCTTTTAGTTAGTTCATGATTACATACACTACAAAAGTACATTTCAATGGATGACTTTAGATTTTTTTTAAATCTATGTATGAAAACTATATTTAATATATTTTAAAAGAAACCATGTTTTTTGTATCTTTTAGTTGGTTCATGATTACAAACACTACAAAAGTACATTTCAATGGATGTCTTTTGGTTTTTTTTAAATCTATGCATAAAAATTCATATTGAATATTTTTAAAAGGAACCATGTTATTATGATTTCTTTTAGTTAGTTTATGATTAAATAAACTATAAAAGTAAATTTCATTAATGACTTTAAATTTTTTTCAAATCTATGCATAAAAATTAAAATTGAATATTGTTTAAAAGGAACCATGCATTTTTATTTCTTTTAGTAAGTTTATGATCACGTACACTACAAAAGAGCATTTCAATGGATGATCTTAGATTTTTTTTAATCTATGCATAAAAATTAAAATTTAATATATTTTAAAAGAACCATGATTTTTTGTTTTTTTTTTTAGTTAGTTTAAGATTACATACACTTCAAAAGTACATTTCAATTGATGATTTAAGATTTTTTTTAAATCTATGCAAAAAATTAATATTGACTATTTTTAAAAGGAACCATGTTTTTTTTGTTTCTTTTAGTTAGTTTATGATTACGTTCCCTAAAAAAAGCATTTCGACAGATGATTTTTGATTTTTTTTTTTTTTAATCAATGCAAAAAAATTTATATTGAATATTTTTAAAAGGAACCATGTTATTATGATTCCTTTTAGTTAGTTTATGATTTAATACACTACAAAAGTACATTTCAATGGATGACTTTTGATTTTGTTTTAAATCTACGCATAAAAATTCATATTGAATATTTTTAAAAGGAACCATGTTTTTTGTTTCTTTTAAATAGTTTTTGATTACGTTCCCTAAAAAAGAGCATTTCGATGGATGATTTTTGACTTTTTTTTTTTTTAATCAATGCATAAGAATTAATATTTAATATTTTTAAAAGGAACCATATTTTTTTGTTCCCTTTATTTAGTTTATGATTACATACACTACAAAAGTACATTTCAATGGATGACTTTTGATTTTTTTTTAAATCTACGCATAAAAATTCATATTGAATATTTTTAAAATGAACCATGTTTTTTTGTTTCTTTTAAATAGTTTATGATTACGTTCCCTAAAAAAGAGCATTTCGATGGATGATTTTTGATTTTTTTTTTTTAATCAATGCAAAAAAATTCATATTGAATATTTTTAAAAGGAACCATGTTATTATGATTCCTTTTAGTTAGTTTATAATATAAAAGTAAATTTCATAAATGACTTTAGATTTTTTTTAAATCTATGCATAAAAATTAAAATTGAATATTGTTTAAAAGGAACCATGTTTTTTTGTTTCTTTTAAATAGTTTATAATTCCGTTCCCTAAAAAAGAGCATTTCGATGGATGATTTTGGATTTTATTTAAAATCTATGCATAAAAATTAATATTGAATATTTTTAAAAGAAACCATGTTTATTTTGTTCCTTTTATTTAGTTTATGATTATATACTACAAAAGTACATTTCAATGGATGACTTTAGATTTTTTTTAAATCTATGTATGAAAATTAAATTTAATATATTTTAAAAGAAACCACGTTTTTTTCGTTTCTTTTAGTTACTTTATGATTACATAAACTACAAAAGTACATTTCAATGGATGACTTTAAATTTTTTCAATATCTATGCATAAAAATTAATATTGAATATTTCTAAAAGAAACCATGATTTATTGCTTCTTTGAGTTAGTTTATGATACCATACACTACACAAGTACATTTCAATGGATGATTTTAGATTTTATTTAAAATCTATGCATAAAAATTAATATTGAATATTTTTAAAAGGAACCATGTTTATTTTGTTCCTTTTATTTAGTTTATGATTAAGTACACTATAAAAGTAAATTTCATTAATGACCTTAATTTTTTTTTAAATCTATGCATAAAAATTAAAATTGAATATTTTTTAAAAGGAACCATGCATTTTTATTTCTTTTAGTATGTTTATGATCACGTACACTACAAAAGAGCATTTCAATGTCTGATAGATTTTTTTGTAATCTATGTATAAAAATTAAAATTTAATATTTTTTAAAAGAACCATGATTTTTTGTTTTTTTTTAGTTAGTTTAAGATTACATACACCTCAAAAGTATATTTCAATGGATGACTTTTGAGTTGTTTTAAATCTATGCAAAAAATTAATATTGACTATTTTTAAAAGGAACGATGTTTTTTTTTGTTTCTTTTAATTAGTTTATGATTACGTTCACTAAAAAAGAGCATTTCAAATGATGCTTTTTTTTAAATCAATGCATCAAAATAATATTGAATTTTTTTGAAAGGAACCATGTTTTTTTGTTTCTTTTAAATAGTTTATGATTACGTTCCCTAAAAAAGAGCATTTCAATGGATGATTTTTGATTTTTTTTTTTAAATCTATGCATAAGAATTAATATTTAATATTTTTAAAAGGAACCATGTTTTTTGTTCCTTTTATTTAGTTTATGATTACATACACTACAAAAGTACTTTTCTATGGATAACTTTAGATTTTTTTTAAATCTATGTATAAAATTTAAATTTAATATATTTTAAAAGAAATCATGTTTTTTTGTTTCTTTTAGTTAGTTTATGATTACACACACTACAAAAGTACATTTCAATGGATGACTTTTGATTTTTTTTTAAATCTACGCATAAAAATTCATATTGAATATATTTAAAAGGAACCATGTTATTATGATGCTTTTTAGTTAGTTTATGATTAAATACACTAAAAAAGTAAATTTCATTAATGACTTTAATTTTTTTTTTTAAATCTATGCATAAAAATTAAAATTGAATATTGTTTAAATGGAACCATGCATTTTTATTTCTTTTAGTATGTTTATAATCACGTACACTACAAAAGAGCATTTCAATGGCTGATAGATTTTTTTTTATCTATGAATAAAAATTAAAATTTAATATTTTTTAAAAGAACCATGATTTTTTGTTTTTTTTTTTAGTTAGTTTAAGATTACATACACCTCAAAAGTATATTTCAATGGATGACTTTTGAGTTGTTTTAAATCTATGCTAAAACTTAAAATTGACTATTTTTAAAAGGAACCATGTTTTTTTTTTTTTGTTTCTTTTATTTAGTTTAAGATTAAATTCACTTCAAAAGTACATTTCAATGGATGACTTTTTTTTTTTTAAATCTATGTTTAAAAATTAAATTAAATATATTTTAAAAGAAACCACGTTTTTTTCGTTTCTTTTAGTTACTTTATGATTACATACACTACAAAAGTACATTTCAATGGATGACTTTAAATTTTTTCAATATCTATGCATAAAAATTAATATTGAATATTTCTAAAAGAAACCATGATTTATTGCTTCTTTGAGTTAGTTTATGATACCATACACTACACAAGTACATTTCAATGGATGATTTTAGATTTTATCTAAAATCTATGCATAAAAATTAATATTGAATATTTTTAAAAGGAACCATGTTTATTTTGTTCCTTTTATTTAGTTTATGATTACATATACTACAAAAGTACATTTCAATTAATGACTTTAGATTTTTTTTCAAATCTATGCATAAAAATTAATATTGAATGTTTTAAAAGGCACCATGTTTTTTTGTTTCTTTTATTTAGTTTATGATTAAATTCACTTCAAAAGTACATTTCAATGGATGACTTTTTTTTTTTTAAATCTATGTTTAAAAATTAAATTAAATATATTTTAAAAGAAACCATGTTTTTTTGTTTCTTTTAGTTAGTTTACGATTACATACACTACAAAAGTACATTTCAATGGATGACCTTAAATGTTTTCAATATCTATGCTTAAAAATTAATATCGAATATTTTTAAAAGGAACCATGTTTTTTTGTTTCTTTTATTTAGTTTAAGATTACATACACTACAAAAGTACATTTCAATGAAGTACTTTAAAGTTTTTTAAAATCTATGCATAAAAATTAATATTGAATATTTTTTAAAACGAACCGTGATTTTTTGTTTCTTTTAGTTAGTTTATGATAACATACACTACAAAAGTACATTTCAATGGATGATTTTAGATTTTATTTAAAATCTATGCATAAGAATTAATATTGAATATTTTTTAAAACGAACCATTATTTTTTGTTTCTTTTAGTTAGTTTATGATAACATACACTACAAAAGTATATTTCAATGGATGACTTTTGAGTTGTTTTAAATCTATGCAAAAAATTAATATTGACTATTTTTAAAAGGAACGATGTTTTTTTTTGTTTCTTTTAATTAGTTTATGATTACGTTCACTAAAAAAGAGCATTTCAAAGGATGCTTTTTTTTAAATCAATGCATCAAAATAATATTGAATTTTTTTAAAAGGAACCATGTTTTTTTGTTTCTTTTAAAAAGTTTATGATTACGTTCCCTCAAAAAGAGCATTTCAATGGATAATTTTTACACTACAAAAGAGCATTTCAATGGCTGATAGATTTTTTTTTTATCTATGAATAAAAATTAAAATTTAATATTTTTTAAAAGAACCATGATTTTTTGTTTTTTTTTAGTTAGTTTAAGATTACATACACCTCAAAAGTATATTTCAATGGATGACTTTTGAGTTGTTTTAAATCTATGCAAAAACTTAAAATTGACTATTTTTAAAAGGAACCATGTTTTTTTTTTGTTTCTTTTAGTTAGTTTATGATTACGTTCACTAAAAAATAGCATTTCAATGGATGATTTTTGATTTTTTTTTTTTTATATCTATGCATAAGAATTAATATTTAATATTTTTAAAAGGAACCATATTTTTTTGTTCCTTTTATTTAGTTTATGATTACATACACTTCAAAAGTCACTCAATGAAGTACTTTAAAGGTTTTTAAAATCTATGCATAAAAATTAATATTGAATGTTTTAAAAGGAACCATGTTTTTTTTGTTTCTTTTATTTAGATTAAGATTAAATTCACTTCAAAACCAGTAAGGGCGGTATAGTCGAGTATACTCGACAATATAATACCCTGCACACATGGTGGGCAGTGCCACACCCTCAATCTACAAAAACGTATTGAGCTGACGTTCAAATAGTGTTCAAAATATCAAGAAATTCGGTCAAAAAATGTGGATTTTACGAAAAATTTAAGTTTGTTGGTCCCTGAGGGGTAGCCATCAAAGAGAGGGGAAATTTGTGGTATGCAGTTTTTAAGATGTATTATCACTGAGCTTGTATACAAAATTTCAGGTTCATACCTTTGTTAGTTTTGGAGATATAGCTTTTTTAAGAAAAATACTAGAGGAGGGGAAATTAAAAGGAGGGGGTAAAATTGTGGTATGCAGTTTTGTAGAGTTACTCATACTGAGTGTACATACCAACTTTCATGCTTCTATCTCTTTGGATGCTCGAGTTATAGCGTTTTCAAAAAGTGGGCGGTGCTGGTTGGGCGGGAAGGAGTGGGCATGGCACAAAACCATTCAAACTTGATCTGCTGCCGAGATTCACGAGTCTACCCACCAAATTTCAAGTCTCTAGCTCTTATAGTTTTCGAGAACCATTGGTGAGGACGGACGGACGGACAGACAGGGCTATATCAATTCGTCTTGTCATCCTGATCAAGAATATATATACTTTATAGTGTCCCCCTCCCCTCCTTCTATGCGTTACATACAAACCGTCTCAAACAAACTTAATATACCCTGATACACAGTATGTGTACAGGGTATAAATAGATTTCAATGGATGACTTTAGATTTTTGTTTTAAATCTATGTTTAAAAATTAAATTTAATATATTTTAAAAGAAACCATGTTTATACCCTGTACACATACTGTGTATCAGGGTATATTGTGTTTGTTTGAGCGAAATGTATGTAACGCACAGAAGGAGGGGAAGGGGACTCTATAAAGTATATATATTCTTGATCAGGACGACAAGAGAAATTGATTGAGCCATGTCCGTCCGTCTGTCCGTCCGTCTGTCTTCACTCCTTCCCGCCCATCCAGCCCTACTCACTTTTTTAAATCGCTATAACTCAAACATCCAAAGAGATAGAAACATGAAAGTCGGTATGTAGACTCAGAATGAGTGGCTCTACAAAACTGCATACCACAAAATCCCCCCTCATTTTCATTTCCCCTCCCCCAGTAATTTTCTCTAAATTGCTATATCTCCAAAATTAACAAAGGTATGAACCTGAAATTTTGTATACAAGCTCAGTAATAATACATCTTAAAAACTGCATACCACAAATTTCCCCTCTCTTTGATGGCTACCCCTCAGAGAACTACAAACTTAAATTTTTCGTAAAATCCACATTTTTTGACCGATTTTCTTTGTTTTTTGAACACTATTTGAAAAGACGTCAGATCAATATGTTTTTGTAGATTGAGGGTGTGGCACCGCCTACCATGTGTGCAGGGTATTATATTGTCGAGTATACTCGACTATACCGCCCTTACTGGTTTTCTATTATTTTTTTTATACCCTGTACACACACTGTGTATCAGGGTATATTAAGTTTGTTTGAGACGGTTTGTATGTAACGCATAGAAGGAGGGGAGGGGGACACTATAAAGTATATATATTCTTGATCAGGATGACAAGACGAATTGATATAGCCCTGTCTGTCCGTCCGTCCGTCCTCACCAATGGTTCTCGAAAACTATAAGAGCGAGAGACTTGAAATTTGGAGGATAGACTCGTGAGGTCAACCGCTAGATCAAGTTTGAAGGATTTTTTGCCACGCCCACTCCTTCCCGCCCATCGAGCACCACCCATTTTTTCAAAAGGCTGTAGCTCAGAAAACCTGATGATTTAGAAACGTGAACGTGAGTATGTAGACTCAGTATGTAAAGCTCTACAAAACTACGTACCACATTTTTTCTCCGTCCCCTTCGTTTCCCCACAAAAAGTTGTTTTCTTAAAATTGCTGTATCTCCTAAAGTATAAAGAATACAATGCTGAAATTTTGTATGCAAACTCAGATAACATACCTTTTTAAAACTGCATACAACAACTACCACTTTCCCCGCAAAGACCAACACACTAAAATTTTGCAGCAATGCGTTGTAACAAAATCCGTACTTAAGCGCCATCTAATGGCAACATTGCACTGTGAGCCCTGCCTCACCTTAGCAAATACACAAACCATATCGTGGTACACTGCTTTTGCTGTCGCCGAATGTCTAACGTGTTATCAACATAGGTGTGTGTACAGGGTATTATGTAGTTGAGAATACTCAACTATACCGCCCTTACTGGTTTTTGTTTCTTTTAGTTAGTTTATGATTACATTACATACACTACAAAAGTACATTTCAATGGATGACTTTAGATATTTTTTAAAATCTATGCATAAAATTAATATTGAATGTTTTAAATGAACCATGTTTTTTTGTTTCTTTTAGTTAGTTGATTATTACGTTCACTAAAAAGGAGCATTTCAATGAAGTTCTTTAAAGTTTTTTAAAATCTATGTATAAAAATTATTATTGAATATTTTTTAAAAGGAACCATAATTTTTTGTTTATTTTAGTTAGTTTATGATAACATACACCACACAAGTACATTCCAATGGATGATTTTAGATTTTATTTAAAATCTATGCATAAAAATTAATATTGAATATTTTTAAAAGGAACCATGTTTTTTTGTTCCTTTTAAAAATATATTAAATAAAATATAAAATTAAATTTAATATATTTTTAAAAGGAACCATGTTTTTTTTTTGTTCCTTTTAAAAACATATTAAATTTAATTTTTATACATAGATTTAAAAAAAATCTAAAGTCATCCATTGAAGTTCTCTCTTGTAGTGTATGTGATCATAAACTTACTAAAATAAATCAAAATGCATGGTTCATTTTAAAGAATATTAAATATTAATTCTTATGCATAGATTTAAAAAAAATCTAAAGTCAACCAATGAAATGCTCTTTTGTAGTGTATGTGATCATAAACTTACTAAAAAAAAAAAACAAAAAAACAATGGTTCTTTTAAAAAATATTAAATTATAATTTTTATGCATAGATTAAAAAAAATCTAAAGTCATCCATTGATATTCTCTTTTGTAGTGTATGTGATCATAAACTCACTAAAATAAATAAAAATGCATGGTTCCTTTTAAACAATATTCAATTTTAATTTTTACGCATAGATTTTAAAAAAATCTAAAGTCATTTATGAAATTGACTTTTGTAGTGTATTTAAACATAAACTAACTAAAAGAAACCAAAATAACATGGTTCCTTTTAAAATATTCAATATGAATTTTTATGCATAGATTTAAAAAAAATCAAAAGACATTCATTGAAATGTACTATTGTAGTGTATGTAATCATAAACTAACTAGAAGAAACAAAAAAAACGTAGTTTCTTTTAAAATATATTAAATTTAATTTTCATACATAGATTTTAAAAAATCTAAAGTCATCCATTGAAATGTACTTTTGTAGTGTATGTAATCATAAACTAAATAAAAGGAACAAAAAAACCATGGTTCCTTTTAAAATATTCAATATTAATTTGTATGCATAGATTTTTAATAAAATCTAAAATCATTCATTGAAATGTACTTGTGCAGTATATGTTGTCATAAACTAACTAAAATAAACAAAAAATCATGGTTCCTTTTAAAAAATATTCAATATTAATTTTTATACATAGATTTTAAAAAACTTTAAAGTACTTCATTGAAATGCTCCTTTTTAGTGAACGTACTTGAACTTGCTCTCTGTTTAGCAAGCAGCAGGCAGATCGTACAGCTGTTTCGTGAGTCGCCACACTCCTTCATCAGCGATCTTTTTTGCTTGACCACCAATCCATTTCAATATCTATTTATATTTATGCATTGCCGAAACCATTCTTGAGAAGTGTAAGAATGCAATGGTAATACAAGTTCAGATTTTGATCGATAGATGGCCTTGTGATTGATTGGTTGGTGTCAAGGATCATTTTAAGCGCAGGTGGTGTCAATCTTTGACTGGTCACTGCAATGAACCTTATATTAATTAGATTTCAGCGTTGATGAGTTCAATGCTGAGTTTTTGTGTTTTGTTTTTGAAATGCGGTAAGCCCTCCGCAGGAATTTATATTTGTATTTAATAGCATAGACCAATTGCGTTATTATTGTGAAAGTTTCATAATATTAATGCGGGCTATATAGGTCACATTTGATTGGGAAATAACAATAAAAATTAATATTGAATATTTTTTAAAAGGAACCATAATTTTTTGTTTATTTTAGTTAGTTTATGATAACATACACTACACAAGTACATTTCAATGGATGATTTTAGATTTTATTTAAAATCTATGCATAAAAATTAATATTGAATATTTTTAAAAGGAACCATGTTTTTTTTGTTCCTTTTAAAAATATATTAAATAAAATATAAAATTAAATTTAATATATTTTTAAAAGGAACCATGTTTTTTTTTGTTCCTTTTAAAAACATATTAAATTTAATTTTATACATAGATTTAAAAAAAATCTAAAGTCATCCATTGAAGTTCTCTCTTGTAGTGTATGTGATCATAAACTTACTAAAATAAATAAAAATGCATGGTTCATTTTAAAGAATATTAAATATTAATTCTTATGCATAGATTTAAAAAAAATCTAAAGTCAACCAATGAAATGCTCTTTTGTAGTGTATGTGATCATAAACTTACTAAAAAAAAAAAACAAAAAAACAATGGTTCTTTTAAAAAATATTAAATTATAATTTTTATGCATAGATTAAAAAAAATCTAAAGTCATCCATTGATATTCTCTTTTGTAGTGTATGTGATCATAAACTCACTAAAATAAATAAAAATGCATGGTTCCTTTTAAACAATATTCAATTTTAATTTTTACGCATAGATTTTAAAAAAATCTAAAGTCATTTATGAAATTGACTTTTGTAGTGTATTTAAACATAAACTAACTAAAAGAAACCAAAATAACATGGTTCCTTTTAAAAATATTCAATATGAATTTTTATGCATAGATTTAAAAAAAATCAAAAGACATTCATTGAAATGTACTATTGTACTGTATGTAATCATAAACTAACTAGAAGAAACAAAAAAACGTAGTTTCTTTTAAAATATATTAAATTTAATTTTCATACATAGATTTTAAAAAATCTAAAGTCATCCATTGAAATGTACTTTTGTAGTGTATGTAATCATAAACTAAATAAAAGGAACAAAAAAACCATGGTTCCTTTTAAAAATATTCAATATTAATTTGTATGCATAGATTTTTAATAAAATCTAAAATCATTCATTGAAATGTACTTGTGCAGTATATGTTGTCATAAACTAACTAAAATAAACAAAAAATCATGGTTCCTTTTAAAAATATTCAATATTAATTTTTATACATAGATTTTAAAAAACTTTAAAGTACTTCATTGAAATGCTCCTTTTAAGTGAACGTACTTGAACTTGCTCTCTGTTTAGCAAGCAGCAGGCAGATCGTACAGCTGTTTCGTGAGTCGCCACACTCCTTCATCAGCGATCTTTTTTGCTTGACCACCAATCCATTTCAATATCTATTTATATTTATGCATTGCCGAAACCATTCTTGAGAAGTGTAAGAATGCAATGGTAATACAAGTTCAGATTTTGATCGATAGATGGCCTTGTGATTGATTGGTTGGTGTCAAGGATCATTTTAAGCGCAGGTGGTGTCAATCTTTGACTGGTCACTGCAATGAACCTTATATTAATTAGATTTCAGCGTTGATGAGTTCAATGCTGAGTTTTTGTGTTTTGTTTTTGAAATGCGGTAAGCCCTCCGCAGGAATTTATATTTGTATTTAATAGCATAGACCAATTGCGTTATTATTGTGAAAGTTTCATAATATTAATGCGGGCTATATAGGTCACATTTGATTGGGAAATAACAATAAAAATTAATATTGAATATTTTTTAAAAGGAACCATAATTTTTTGTTTATTTTAGTTAGTTTATGATAACATACACTACACAAGTACATTTCAATGGATGATTTTAGATTTTATTTAAAATCTATGCATAAAAATTAATATTGAATATTTTTAAAAGGAACCATGTTTTTTTGTTCCTTTTATTTAGTTTATGATTACATACACTACAAAAGTACATTTCAATGGATGACTTTAGATTTTTTTTCAAATCTATGCATAAAAATTAATATTGAATGTTTTAAAAGGCACCATGTTTTTTTGTTTCTTTTATTTCGTTTAAGATTAAATTCACTTCAAAAGTACATTTCAATGGATGAATTTTTTTTTTTTTTTAAATCTATGTTTAAAAATTAAATTAAATATATTTTAAAAGAAACCATGTTTTTTTGTTTCTTTTAGTTAGTTTACGATTACATACACTACAAAAGTACATTTCAATGGATGACCTTAAATGTTTTCAATATCTATGCTTAAAAATTAATATCGAATATTTTTAAAAGGAACCATGTTTTTTTGTTTCTTTTATTTAGTTTAAGATTACATACACTACAAAAGTACATTTCAATGAAGTACTTTAAAGTTTTTTAAAATCTATGCATAAAAATTAATATTGAATATTTTTTAAAACGAACCATGATTTTTTGTTTCTTTTAGTTAGTTTATGATAACATACACTGCAAAAGTACATTTCAATGGATGATTTTAGATTTTATTTAAAATCTATGCATAAAAATTAATATTGATTATTTTTAAAAGGAACCATTTTTTTTTTTTGTTCCTTTTATTTAGTTTATGATTAAATACACTATAAAAGTAAATTTCATTAATGACCTTAATTTTTTTTTAAATCTATGCATAAAAATTAAAATTGAATATTTTTTAAAAGGAACCATGCATTTTTATTTCTTTTAGTATGTTTATGATCACGTACACTACAAAAGAGCATTTCAATGGCTGATAGATTTTTTTGTAATCTATATAAAAATTAAAATTTAATATTTTTTAAAAGAACCATGATTTTTTGTTTTTTTTTAGTTAGTTTAAGATTACATACACCTCAAAAGTATATTTCAATGGATGACTTTTGAGTTGTTTTAAATCTATGCAAAAACTTAAAATTGACTATTTTTAAAAGGAACCATGTTTTTTTTTGTTTCTTTTAGTTAGTTTATGATTACGTTCACTAAAAAAGAGCATTTCAATGGATGATTTTTGATTTTTTTTTTTTTATATCTATGCATAAGAATTAATATTTAATATTTTTAAAAGGAACCATGTTTTTTTTGTTTCTTTTATTTAGTTTAAGATTAAATTCACTTCAAAACCAGTAAGGGCGGTATAGTCGAGTATACTCTACAATATAATACCCTGCACACATGGTGGGCAGTGCCACACCCTCAATCTACAAAAACGTATTGAGCTGACGTTCAAATAGTGTTCAAAATATCATGAAAATCGGTCAAAAAATGTGGATTTTACGAAAAATTTTAGTTTGTTGGTCTCTGAGGGGTAGCCATCAAAGAGAGGGGAAATTTGTGGTATGCAGTTTTTAAGATGTATTATCACTGAGCTTGTATACAAAATTTCAGGTTCATACCTTTGTTAGTTTTGGAGATATAGCTTTTTTAAGAAAAATACTAGAGGAGGGGAAATTAAAGGGAGGGGGTAAAATTGTTGTATGCAGTTTTGAAGAGTTACTCATACTGAGTCTACATACCAACTTTCATGCTTCTATCTCTTTGGATGCTCGAGTTATAGCGTTTTCAAAAGTGGTCGGTGCTGGTTGGGCGGGAAGGAGTGGGCGTGGCACAAAACCATTCAAACTTGATCTGCTGCCGAGATTCACGAGTCTACCCACCAAATTTCAAGTCTCTAGCACTTATAGTTTCCGAGAACCATTGGTGAGGACGGACGGACGGACGGACAGACGGACGGACATGGCTTAATCAACTTCTCTTGTCGTCCCGATCAAGAACATATATACTTTATGGGCTCCCCCGACCCTCCTTCTATGCGTTACATACATTTGGCTTTTGCACAAACACAATATACCCTGATACACAGTATGTGTACAGGGTATAAATACATTTCAATGGATGACTTTAGATTTTTTTTTTAAATCTATGTTTAAAAATTAAATTTAATATATTTTAAAAGAAACCATGTTTATACCCTGTACACATACTGTGTATCAGGGTATATTGTGTTTGGAGGGGAAGGGGACTCTATAAAGTATATATATTCTTGATCAGGACGACAAGAGAAATTGATTGAGCCATGTCCGTCCGTCTGTCCGTCCGTCTGTCTTCACTCCATCCCGTCCATCCAGCCCTACTCACTTTTTTAAATCGCTATAACTCAAACATCCAAAGAGATAGAAACATGAAAGTCGGTATGTAGACTCAGAATGAGTGGCTCTACAAAACTGCATACCACAAAATCACCCCTCATTTTCATTTCCCCTCCCCCAGTAATTTTCTCTATATTGCTATATCTCCAAAATTAACAAAGGTATGAACCTGAAATTTTGTATACAAGCTCAGTGATAATACATCTTAAAAACTGCATACCACAAATTTCCCCTCTCTTTGATGGCTACCCCTCAGAGAACTACAAACTTAAATTTTTCGTAAAATCCACATTTTTTGACCGATTTTCTTTGTTTTTTGAACACTATTTGAAAAGACGTCAGATCAATATGTTTTTGTAGATTGAGGGTGTGGCACCGCCTACCATGTGTGCAGGGTATTATATTGTCGAGTATACTCGACTATACCGCCCTTACTGGTTTTCTATTATTTTTTTTATACCCTGTGTATCAGGGTATATTAAGTTTGTTTGAGACGGTTTGTACGCATAGAAGGAGGGGAGGGGGACACTATAAAGTATATATTTCGTCTTGATCAGGATGACAAGACGAATTGATATAGCCCTATCTGTCCGTCCGTCCGTCCTCACCAATGGTTCTCGAAAACTATAAGAGCGAGAGACTTGAAATTTGGAGGATAGACTCGTGAGGTCAAACGCTAGATCAAGTTTGAAGGATTTTTTGCCACGCCCACTCCTTCCCGCCCATCGAGCACCACCCATTTTTTCAAAAGGCTGTAGCTCGAAAACCTGATGATTTAGAAACGTGAACGTGAGTATGTAGACTCAGTATGTAAAGCTCTACAAAACTACGTACCACATTTTTTCTCCCTCCCCTTCGTTTCCCCACAAAAAGTTGTTTTCTTAAAATTGCTGTATCTCCTAAACTATAATAGATACAATGCTGAAATTTTGTATACAAACTCAGTAAACATACCTTTATAAAACTGCATACCACAAATTTTGAACGCTGTGTGACAACGCAAAGACAAACAAATTGAAATTTGGCATAAATTGCGTTTTGAACACTGCTTTATCCCATTTGTAACAAAACCCGTACTTAACACTGCGAAAACTATTAAAGCTAGAGACTTGAAATTTGGAAGATAGACTCGTGTGGTCGAACACTAGATCATGTTTGAAGAAATTTTTGCCACGCCCATTCCTTCCCGCTCATCGACCACAACAAAAGGTCACTTTTTTCTTTAAATTGCTGTATCTCCTAAAGTATAAAGAATACAATGCTGAAATTTTGTATGAAAACTCAGATAACATACCTTTTTAAAACTGCATACAACAACTACCACTTTCCCCGCAAAGACCACCTCACTAAAATTTTGCAGCAATGCTTTGTAACAAAATCCGTACTTAAGCGCCATCTAATGGCAACATTGCACTGTGAGCCCTGCTTCACCTTAGCAAATACACAAACCATATCGTGGTACACTGCTTTTGCTGTCGCCGAATGTCTAACGTGTTATCAACATAGGTGTGTGTACAGGGTATTATATAGTTGAGAATACTCAACTATACCGCCCTTACTGGTTTTTGTTTCTTTTAGTTAGTTTATGATTACATTACATACACTACAAAAGTACATTTCAATGGATGACTTTAGATATTTTTTAAAATCTATGCATAAAATTAATATTGAATGTTTTAAATGAACCATGTTTTTTTGTTTCTTTTAGTTAGTTGATTATTACTTTCACTAAAAAGGAGCATTTCAATGAAGTTCTTTAAAGTTTTTTAAAATCTATGTATAAAAATTATTATTGAATATTTTTTAAAAGGAACCATAATTTTTTGTTTATTTTAGTTAGTTTATGATAATATACACCACACAAGTACATTTCAATGGATGATTTTAGATTTTATTTAAAATCTATGCATAAAAATTCATATTGAATATTTTTAAAAGGAACCATGTTTTTTTGTTCCTTTTAAAAATGTATTAAATAAAATATAAAATTAAATTTAATATATTTTTAAAAGGAACCATGTTTTTTTTTGTTCCTTTTAAAAACATATTAAATTTAATTTTTATACATAGATTTAAAAAAAAATCTAAAGTCATCCATTGAAGTTCTCTCTTGTAGTGTATGTGATCATAAACTTACTAAAATAAATAAAAATGCATGGTTCCTTTTAAGGAATATTAAATATTAATTCTTATGCATAGATTTAAAAAAAATCTAAAGTCAACCAATGAAATGCTCTTTTGTAGTGTATGTGATCATAAACTTACTAAAAAAAAAAAAACAAAAAAACCATGGTTCTTTTAAAAAATATTAAATTATAATTTTTATGCATAGATTAAAAAAAATCTAAAGTCATCCATTGATATTCTCTTTTGTAGTGTATGTGATCATAAACTAACTAAAATAAATAAAAATGCATGGTTCCTTTTAAACAATATTCAATTTTAATTTTTACGCATAGATTTAAAAAAAATCTAAAGTCATTTATGAAATCGACTTTTGTAGTGTATTTAAACATAAACTAACTAAAAGAAACCAAAATAACATGGTTCCTTTTAAAAATATTCAATATGAATTTTTATGCATAGATTTAAAAAAAATCAAAAGACATCCATTGAAATGTACTATTGTAGTGTATGTAATCATAAACTAACTAGAAGAAACAAAAAAACGTAGTTTCTTTTAAAATATATTAAATTTAATTTTCATACATAGATTTTAAAAAATCTAAAGTCATCCATTGAAATGTACTTTTGTAGTGTATGTAATCATAAACTAAATAAAAGGAACAAAAAAACCATGGTTCCTTTTAAAAATATTCAATATTAATTTTTATGCATAGATTTTTAATAAAATCTAAAATCATCCATTGAAATGTACTTGTGCAGTATATGTTATCATCAACTAACTAAAATAAACAAAAAATCATGGTTCCTTTTAAAAAATATTCAATATTAATTTTTATACATAGATTTTAAAAAACTTTAAAGTACTTCATTGAAATGCTCCTTTTTATTGAACGTACTTGAACTTGCTCTCTGTTTAGCAAGCAGCAGGCAGATCGTACAGCTGTTTCGGGAGTCGCCACACTCCTTCATCAGCGATCTTTTTTGCTTGACCACCAATCCATTTTAATATCTATTTATATTTATGCATTGCCGAAACCATTCTTGAGAAGTGTAAGAATGCAATGGTAATACAAGTTCAGATTTTGATCGATAGATGGCCTTGTGATTGATTGGTTGGTGTCAAAGATCATTTTAAGCGCAGGTGGTGTCAATCTTTGACTGGTCACTGCAATGAACCTTATATTAATTAGATTTCAGCGTTGATGAGTTCAATGCTGAGTTTTGGTGTTTTGTTTTTGAAATGCGGTAAGCCCTCCGCAGGAATTTATATTTGTATTTAATAGCATAGACCAATTGCGTTATTATTGTGAAAGTTTCATAATATTAATGCGGGCTATATAGGTCACATTTGATTGGGAAATAACAATAAAATTTTAGTTTTTGACACACAACCAATTTCACAAGAACTTGCTCTCTGTTCAGCAAGCAGCAGGCAGATCGTACAGCTGTTTCGGGAGTCGCCACACTCCTTCATCAGCGATCTTTTTTGCTTGACCACCAATCCATTTCAATATCTATTTATATTTATGAATTGCCGAAACCATTCTTGAGAAGTGTAAGAATGCAATGGTAATACAAGTTCAGATTTTGATCGATAGATGGCCTTGTGATTGATTGGTTGGTGTCAAGGATCATTTTAAGCGCAGGTGGTGTCAATCTTTGACTGGTCACTGCAATGAACCTTATATTAATTAGATTTCAGCGTTGATGAGTTCAATGCTGAGTTTTGGTGTTTTGTTTTTGAAATGCGGTAAGCCCTCCGCAGGAATTTATATTTGTATTTAATAGCATAGACCAATTGCGTTATTATTGTGAAAGTTTCATAATATTAATGCGGGCTATATAGGTCACATTTGATTGGGAAATAACAATAAAAATTAATATTGAATATTTTTTAAAAGGAACCATAATTTTTTGTTTATTTTAGTTAGTTTATGATAACATACACTACACAAGTACATTTCAATGGATGATTTTAGATTTTATTTAAAATCTATGCATAAAAATTAATATTGAATATTTTTAAAAGGAACCATGTTTTTTTGTTCCTTTTATTTAGTTTATGATTACATACACTACAAAAGTACATTTCAATGGATGACTTTAGATTTTTTAAAATCTATGTATGAAAATTAAATTTAATATATTTTAAAAGAAACCACGTTTTTTTGTGTCTTCTAGTTAGTTTATGATTACATACACAACAAAAGTACATTTCAATGGATCTCTTTTTATTTTTTTTAAATCTATGCATAAAAATTCATATTGAATATTTTTAAAAGGAACCATGTTATTTTGGTTTCTTTTAGTTAGTTAATGATTAAATACACTATAAAAGTAGATTTCATAAATGACTTTAGATTTTTTTAAAATCTATGCGTAAAAATTAAAATTGAATATTGTTTAAAAGGAACCATGCATTTTTATTTATTTTAGTAAGTTAATGATCACATATACTACAAAAGAGAATTTCAATGGATGACTTTAGATTTTTTTAATCTATGCATAAAAATTATAATTTAATATTTTTTAAAAGGAACCATGTTTTTTTTGTTCCT
Source organism: Phortica okadai (assembly GCA_034638295.1). Taxonomy (NCBI): domain Eukaryota; kingdom Metazoa; phylum Arthropoda; class Insecta; order Diptera; family Drosophilidae; genus Phortica; species Phortica okadai. The sequence goes on from CM067853.1 coordinate 420,792, forward strand.
TTTAAAAATATATTAAATAAAATATAAAATTAAATTTAATATATTTTTAAAAGGATAAATATAAAATTAAATTTAATATATTTTTAAAAGGAACCATGTTTTTTTTGTTCCTTTTAAAAATATATTAAATTTAATTTTTAACCATAGATTTAAAAAAAATCTAAAGTCATCCATGGAAAAGTACTTTTGTAGTGTATGTAATCATAAACTAAATAAAAGGAACATAAAAACATGATCATAAACTATATAAAAGGAACATAAAAACATGATTCCTTTTAAAAATATTAAATATTAAATCTTATGCATAGATTTAAAAAAAAATCTAAAGTCATCCATTGAAGTTCTCTCTTGTGTGTATGTGATCATAAACTTACTAAAATAAATAAAAATGCATGGTTCCTTTTAAAGAATATTAAATATTAATTCTTATGCATAGATTTCAAAAAAATCTAAAGTCAACCAAGGAAATGCTCTTTTGTAGTGTATGTGATCATAAACTTACTAAAAAAAAAAAACAAAAAACCATGGTTCTTTTAAAAAAATATTAAATTATAATTTTTATGCATAGATTAAAAAAAATCTAAAGTCATCCATTGAAATTCTCTTTTGTAGTGTATGTGATCATTAACTTACTAAAATAAATAAAAATGCATGGTTCCTTTTAAACAATATTCAATTTTAATTTTTACGCATAGATTTTAAAAAAATCTAAAGTCATTTATGAAATTTACTTTTATAGTGTATTTAATCATTAACTAACTAAAAGAAACCAAAATAACATGGTTTCTTTTAAAAATATTCAATATGAATTTTTATGCATAGATTTAAAAAAAATCAAAAGAGATCCATTGAAATGTACTTTTGTTGTGTATGTAATCATAAACTAACTAAAAGAAACAAAAAAACGTGTTTTCTTTTAAAATATATTAAATTTAATTTTCATACATAGATTTTAAAAAATCTAAAGTCATCCTTTGAAATGCTCCTTTTTAGTGAACGTAATCATAAACTAACTAAAAGAAACAAAAAACATGGTTCCTTTTAAAACATTCAATATTAATTTTATGCATAGATTTTAAAAAATATCTAAAGTCATCCATTGAAATGTACTTTTGTAGTGTATGTTATCATAAACTAACTAAAATAAAACAATAAAACATAGCTCATTTTACAAATATTCAATTTTAATTTTTATGCATAGATTTTAAAAAACTCTTAAGTCATCCATTGAAATGTACTTTTGTAGTGTATGTAATCATAAACTAACTAAAAGAAACAAAAAACATGGTTTCTTTTGTATTTAAAAGCATAGACCAATTGCGTTATTATTGTGAAAGTTTCATAATATTAATGCGGGCTATATAGGTCACATTTGATTGGGAAATAACAATAAAATTTTAGTTTTTGACACACAACCAATGTCACAAGAACTTGCTCTCTGTTTAGCAAGCAGCAGGCAGATCGTACAGCTGTTTCGGGAGTCGCCACACTCCTTCTTCAGCGATCTTTTTTGCTTGACCACCAATCCATTTCAATATCTATTTATATTTATGCATTGCCGAAACTATTCTTGAGAAGTGTAAGAATGCAATGGTAATACAAGTTCAGATTTTGATCGATAGATGGCCTTGTGATTGATTGGTTGGTGTCAATGATCATTTTAAGCGCAGGTGGTGTCAATCTTTGACTGGTCACTGCAATGAACCTTATATTAATTAGATTTCAGCGTTAATGAGTTCAATGCTGAGTTTTTGTGTTTTGTTTTTGAAATGCGGTAAGCCCTCCGCAGGAATTTATATTTGTATTTAATAGCATAGACCAATTGCGTTATTATTGTGAAAGTTTCATAATATTAATGCGGGCTATATAGGTCACATTTGATTGGGAAATAACAATCAAATTTTAGTTTTTGACATACAACCAATTCCACAAGAACTTGCTCTCTGTTCAGCAAGCAGCAGGCAGATCGTACAGCTGTTTCGGGAGTCGCCACACTCCTTCTTCAGCGATCTTTTTTGCTTGACCACCAATCCATTTCAATATCTATTTATATTTATGCATTGCCGAAACTATTCTTGAGAAGTGTAAGAATGCAATGGTAATACAAGTTCAGATTTTGATCGATAGATGGCCTTGTGATTGATTGGTTGGTGTCAATGATCATTTTAAGCGCAGGTGGTGTCAATCTTTGACTGGTCACTGCAATGAACCTTATATTAATTAGATTTCAGCGTTAATGAGTTCAATGCTGAGTTTTTGTGTTTTGTTTTTGAAATGCGGTAAGCCCTCCGCAGGAATTTATATTTGTATTTAATAGCATAGACCAATTGCGTTATTATTGTGAAAGTATCATAATATTAATGCGGGCTATATAGGTCACATTTGATTGGGAAATAACAATAAAATTTTAGTTTTTGACACACAACCAATGTCACAAGAACTTGCTCTCTGTTTAGCAAGCAGCAGGCAGATCGTACAGCTGTTTCGGGAGTCGCCACACTCCTTCATCAGCGATCTTTTTTGCTTGACCACCAATCCATTTCAATATCTATTTATATTTATGCATTGCCGAAACCATTCTTGAGAAGTGTAAGAATGCAATGGTAATACAAGTTCAGATTTTGATCGAAAGATGGCCTTGTGATTGATTCTTTTAAAATATATTAAATTTAATTTTTAAACATAAATTTCAAAAAAAAAAATCTAAAGTCATCCATTGAAATGTACTTTTGAAGTGAATTTAATCTTAAACTAAATAAAAGAAAAAAAAAAAACATGGTTCCTTTTAAAACATTCAATATTAATTTTTATGCATAGATTTTCAAAAGCTTTAAAGTACTTCATTGAAGTGTACTTTTGTAGTGTATGTAATCATAAACTAAATAAAAAGAACAAAAAAACATTGTTCCTTTTAAAAATATTAAATATTAATTCTTATGCATAGATTTAAAAAAAAAAATTAAAAATCATCCATTGAAATGCTCTTTTTTAGGGAACGTAATCATAAACTATTTAAAAGAAACAAAAAAACATGGTTCCTTTTAAAAAAAATTCAATATTATTTTGATGCATTATTTTAAAAAAAATCATCCATTGAAATGCTGTTTTTTAGTGAACGTAATCATAAACTAACTAAAAGAAACAAAAAAACATGGTTCCTTTTAAAACATTCAATATTAATTTTATGCATAGATTTTAAAAAATATCTAAAGTCATCCATTGAAATGTACTTTTGAAGTGAATTTAATCTTAAACTAAATAAAAGAAACAAAAAAAACATGGTTCCTTTTAAAACATTCAATATTAATTTTTATGCATAGATTTTCAAAAGCTTTAAAGTACTTCATTGAAGTGTACTTTTGTAGTGTATGTAATCATAAACTAAATAAAAGGAACAAAAAAATATGGTTCCTTTTAAAAATATTAAATATTACTTCGTATGCATAGATATAAAAAAAAAAAAACAAAAATCATCCATTGAAATGCTCTTTTTTAGGGAACGTTATCATAAACTATTTAAAAGAAACAAAAAAACATGGTTCCTTTAAAAAAAACTCAATATTATTTTGATGCATTATTTTAAAAAAAATCATCCATTGAAATGCTGTTTTTTAGTGAACGTAATCATAAACTAACTAAAAGAAACAAAAAAACATGGTTCCTTTTAAAACATTCAATATTAATTTTATGCATAGATTTTAAAAAATATCTAAAGTCATCCATTGAAATGTACTTTTGTAGTGTATGTTATCATAAACTAACTAAAATAAAACAATAAAACATAGCTCATTTTACAAATATTCAATTTTAATTTTTATGCATAGATTTTAAAAAACTCTTAAGTCATCCATTGAAATGTACTTTTGTAGTGTATGTAATCATAAACTAACTAAAAGAAACAAAAAACATGGTTTCTTTTGTATTTAATAGCATAGACCAATTGCGTTATTATTGTGAAAGTTTCATAATATTAATGCGGGCTATATAGGTCACATTTGATTGGGAAATAACAATAAAATTTTAGTTTTTGACACACAACCAATGTCACAAGAACTTGCTCTCTGTTTAGCAAGCAGCAGGCAGATCGTACAGCTGTTTCGGGAGTCGCCACACTCCTTCATCAGCGATCTTGTTTGCTTGACCACCAATCCATTTCAATATCTATTTATATTTATGCATTGCCGAAACCATTCTTGAGAAGTGTAAGAATGCAATGGTAATACAAGTTCAGATTTTGATCGATAGATGGCCTTGTGATTGATTGGTTGGTGTCAAGGATCATTTTAAGCGCAGGTGGTGTCAATCTTTGACTGGTCACTGCAATGAACCTTATATTAATTAGATTTCAGCGTTGATGAGTTCAATGCTGAGTTTTTGTGTTTTGTTTTTGAAATGCGGTAAGCCCTCCGCAGGAATTTATATTTGTATTTAATAGCATAGACCAATTGCGTTATTATTGTGAAAGTTTCATAATATTAATGCGGGCTATATAGGTCACATTTGATTGGGAAATAACAATCAAATTTTAGTTTTTGACATACAACCAATTCCACAAGAACTTGCTCTCTGTTCAGCAAGCAGCAGGCAGATCGTACAGCTGTTTCGGGAGTCGCCACACTCCTTCTTCAGCGATCTTTTTTGCTTGACCACCAATCCATTTCGATATCTATTTATATTTATGCATTGCCGAAACCATTCTTGAGAAGTGTAAGAATGCAATGGTAATACAAGTTCAGATTTTGATCGATAGATGGCCTTGTGATTGATTGGTTGGTGTCAATGATCATTTTAAGCGCAGGTGGTGTCAATCTTTGACTGGTCACTGCAATGAACCTTATATTAATTAGATTTCAGCGTTAATGAGTTCAATGCTGAGTTTTTGTGTTTTGTTTTTGAAATGCGGTAAGCCCTCCGCAGGAATTTATATTTGTTTTTAATAGCATAGACCTATTGCGTTATTATTGTGAAAGTATCATATTATTAATGCGGGCTATATAGGTCACATTTGATTGGGAAATAACAATAAAATTTTAGTTTTTGACACACAACCAATGTCACAAGAACTTGCTCTCTGTTTAGCAAGCAGCAGGCAGATCGTACAGCTGTTTCGGGAGTCGCCACACTCCTTCATCAGCGATCTTTTTTGCTTGACCACCAATCCATTTCAATATCTATTTATATTTATGCATTGCCGAAACCATTCTTGAGAAGTGTAAGAATGCAATGGTAATACAAGTTCAGATTTTGATCGAAAGATGGCCTTGTGATTGATTCTTTTAAAATATATTAAATTTAATTTTTAAACATAAATTTCAAAAAAAAATCTAAAGTCATCCATTGAAATGTACTTTTGAAGTGAATTTAATCTTAAACTAAATAAAAGAAACAAAAAAAAACATGGTTCCTTTTAAAACATTCAATATTAATTTTTATGCATAGATTTTCAAAAGCTTTAAAGTATTTCATTGAAGTGTACTTTTGAAGTGTATGTAATCATAAACTAAATAAAAGGAACAAAAAAATATGGTTCCTTTTAAAAATATTAAATATTACTTCGTATGCATAGATATAAAAAAAAAAAAACAAAAATCATCCATTGAAATGCTCTTTTTTAGGGAACGTTATCATAAACTATTTAAAAGAAACAAAAAAACATGGTTCCTTTAAAAAAAACTCAATATTATTTTGATGCATTATTTTAAAAAAAATCATCCATTGAAATGCTGTTTTTTAGTGAACGTAATCATAAACTAACTAAAAGAAACAAAAAAACATGGTTCCTTTTAAAACATTCAATATTAATTTTATGCATAGATTTTAAAAAATATCTAAAGTCATCCATTGAAATGTACTTTTGTAGTGTATGTTATCATAAACTAACTAAAATAAAACAATAAAACATAGCTCATTTTACAAATATTCAATTTTAATTTTTATGCATAGATTTTAAAAAACTCTTAAGTCATCCATTGAAATGTACTTTTGTAGTGTATGTAATGTAAACTAACTAAAAGAAACAAAAAACATGGTTTCTTTTGTATTTAATAGCATAGACCAATTGCGTTATTATTGTGAAAGTTTCATAATATTAATGCGGGCTATATAGGTCACATTTGATTGGGAAATAACAATCAAATTTTAGTTTTTGACACACAACCAATGTCACAAGAACTTGCTCTCTGTTTAGCAAGCAGCAGGCAGATCGTACAGCTGTTTCGGGAGTCGCCACACTCCTTCATCAGCGATCTTTTTTGCTTGACCACCAATCCATTTCGATATCTATTTATATTTATGCATTGCCGAAACCATTCTTGAGAAGTGTAAGAATGCAATGGTAATACAAGTTCAGATTTTGATCGATAGATGGCCTTGTGATTGATTGGTTGGTGTCAAGGATCATTTTAAGCGCAGGTGGTGTCAATCTTTGACTGGTCACTGCAATGAACCTTATATTAATTAGATTTCAGCGTTGATGAGTTCAATGCTGAGTTTTTGTGTTTTGTTTTTGAAATGCGGTAAGCCCTCCGCAGGAATTTATATTTGTATTTAATAGCATAGACCAATTGCGTTATTATTGTGAAAGTTTCATAATATTAATGCGGGCTATATAGGTCACATTTGATTGGGAAATAACAATCAAATTTTAGTTTTTGACATACAACCAATTCCACAAGAACTTGCTCTCTGTTCAGCAAGCAGCAGGCAGATCGTACAGCTGTTTCGGGAGTCGCCACACTCCTTCTTCAGCGATCTTTTTTGCTTGACCACCAATCCATTTCAATATCTATTTATATTTATGCATTGCCGAAACTATTCTTGAGAAGTGTAAGAATGCAATGGTAATACAAGTTCAGATTTTGATCGATAGATGGCCTTGTGATTGATTGGTTGGTGTCAATGATCATTTTAAGCGCAGGTGGTGTCAATCTTTGACTGGTCACTGCAATGAACCTTATATTAATTAGATTTCAGCGTTAATGAGTTCAATGCTGAGTTTTTGTGTTTTGTTTTTGAAATGCGGTAAGCCCTCCGCAGGAATTTATATTTGTATTTAATAGCATAGACCAATTGCGTTATTATTGTGAAAGTATCATAATATTAATGCGGGCTATATAGGTCACATTTGATTGGGAAATAACAATAAAATTTTAGTTTTTGACACACAACCAATGTCACAAGAACTTGCTCTCTGTTTAGCAAGCAGCAGGCAGATCGTACAGCTGTTTCGGGAGTCGCCACACTCCTTCATCAGCGATCTTTTTTGCTTGACCACCAATCCATTTCAATATCTATTTATATTTATGCATTGCCGAAACCATTCTTGAGAAGTGTAAGAATGCAATGGTAATACAAGTTCAGATTTTGATCGAAAGATGGCCTTGTGATTGATTCTTTTAAAATATATTAAATTTAATTTTTAAACATAAATTTCAAAAAAAAAAAATCTAAAGTCATCCATTGAAATGTACTTTTGAAGTGAATTTAATCTTAAACTAAATAAAAGAAACAAAAAAAACATGGTTCCTTTTAAAACATTCAATATTAATTTTTATGCATAGATTTTCAAAAGCTTCAAAGTACTTCATTGAAGTGTACTTTTGTAGTGTATGTAATCATAAACTAAATAAAAAGAACAAAAAAACATTGTTCCTTTTAAAAATATTAAATATTAATTCTTATGCATAGATTTAAAAAAAAAAATTAAAAATCATCCATTGAAATGCTCTTTTTTAGGGAACGTAATCATAAACTATTTAAAAGAAACAAAAAAACATGGTTCCTTTTAAAAAAAATTCAATATTATTTTGATGCATTGATTTAAAAAAAATCATCAATTGAAATGCTCTTTTTTAGTGAACGTAATCATAAACTAACTAAAAGAAACAAAAAAAAACATGGTTCCTTTTAAAAATAGTCAATATTAATTTTTTGCATAGATTTAAAAAAAATCAAAAGTCATCCATTGAAATTCTCTTTTGTAGTGTATGTGATCATAAACTTACTAAAATAAATAAAAATGCATGGTTCCTTTTAAACAATATTAATTATTATTTCTTATGCATAGATTTAAAAAAAAAATCTAAAGTCATCCATAGAAATGCTCTTTTGTAGTGTATGTAATCTTAAACTGAATAAAAGAAACAAAAAAAACATGGTTCCTTATAAAAATATTCGATATTAATTTTTAAGCATAGATATTGAAAAAAATTAAAGTCATCCATTGAAATGTACTTTTGTAGTGTATGTAATCATAAACTAACTAAAAGAAACAAAAAAACATGGTTCCTTTTAAAAATATTCAATATTAATTTTTATGCATAGATTAAAAAAAAAATCAAAAATCATCCATTGAAATGCTTTTTCTTAGTGATCGTTATCATAAACTAACTAAAAGGTCAAAAAAACTTTTTTTTTATTTTTTGTTAATGCCATCTGAGAGAGGAATAAATAAGCTTTCCATCGAGCTCTTAGTCGAAGAAGTCGGTTGAAGCATGCAAAAGTTATTAGCAAAAAACTAATCGGTGGGCAACACGATTCCGTCCTACTGCCGATTCTTTTCGCAAAGAACTTTTCTATAATTCTAGTTTTTATGGAATTTTTTGTCCATGTAAAAAACTATAAATTCTGAATAAAATGCCGCCCATTTATGCAATTAAAAAACTATAAGCTTTCCATCGAGCTCTTAGTCGAAGAAGTCGGCCGAAGGATGCAAGAGTTATTAGCAAAAAACTAATCGGTGGTCAACACGATTCCGGCCTACTGCCGTTTCTTTTCGCAAAATACTTTTCAATAATTCTAGTATTTAAGTGAATAAAAATTAAATGAATTTTTTGTCCATGTAAAAAACTATAAATTCTGAATAAAATTCCGCCCATTTATGCAATTAAAAAAATGTAAATGTCTCTTATTAGATAAGGCATATTTTCGTCTGATAAGGTACTTCTTCTTCAACGATTTCGAGGATATTTTAGTTTTGATCAAAAAAAATTGTATTCCTTATGACTAAGATAAGATATTTTTTATGACTTTTCGTAAAATATGTTAATGCCATCTGAAAGAGTCGGCCGAAGGATGCAAGAGTTATTAGCAAAAAACTAATCGGTGGTCAACACGATTCCGTCATACTGTCAATTCTTTTCGCAAAGAACTTTTCTATAATTCTAGTTAAAATTTTATTTTTTATGACTTTTCGCAAAATATGTTAATGCCATCTGAAAGAGGAGCAGATAAGCTTTCCATCGAGCAGTTAGTCGAAAAAGTCGGTCGAAGGATGCAAGAGTTATCAGCAAAAAACTAATCGGTGGTCAACACGATTCCGTCATACTGTCAATTCTTTTCGCAAAGTACTTTTCTAGAATTCTAGTATTTAATGGAAAAAAATTAAACGAATTTTTTGTCCATGTAAAAACTATAAATTCTGAATAAAATGCCGCCCATTTATGCAATTAAAAAACTATAAGCTTTTCATCGAGCTCTTAGTCGAAGAAGTCGGCCGAAGGATGCAAGAGTTATTAGCAAAAAACTAATCGGTGGTCAACACGATTCCGTCCTACTGCCGTTTCTTTTCGCAAAATGCTTTTCAATAATTCTAGTATTTAAGTAAAATTAAATGAATTTTTTGTCCATGTAAAAAACTATTAATTCTGAATAAAATACCGCCCATTTATGCAATTAAAAAAATATAAATGTTTCTTATTAGAAATGGTATATTATCGTCTGATAAGGTGCTTCTTCTTCAATGATTTCGAGGATATTTTAGTTTTGATCAGAAAAATTGTATTTTTTATGACTTTTCGCAAAATATGTTAATGCCATCTGAAAGAGGAGCAGATAAGCTTTCCATCGAGCATTAAGTCGAAGAAGTCGGTCGAAGGATGCAAGAGTTATTAGCAAAAAAATAATCGGTGGTCAACACAATTCCGTCCTACTGCCGATTCTTTTCGCAAAATACTTTTTCAATAATTCTAGTATTTAATTGAAAAAAATTAAATGAATTTTTTGTCCATGTAAAAAACTATAAATTCTGAATAAAATGCCGCCCATTTATGCAATTAAAAAAATATAAGCTTTCCATCGAGCTCATAGTCGAAGAAGTCGGTCGAAGGATGCAAGAGTTATCAGCAAAAAACTAATCGGTGGTCAACACGATTCCGTCATACAGTCAATTCTTTTTGCAAAGTACTTTTCTAGAATTCTAGTATTTAATGGAAAAAAATTAAACGAATTTTTTGTCCATGTAAAAAACTATAAATTCTGAATAAAATGCCGCCCATTTATGCAATTAAAAAAATATAAGCTTTCCATCGAGCTCTTAGTCGAAGAAGTCGGCCGAAGGATGCAAGAGTTATTAGCAAAAAACTAATCGGTGGTCAACACGATTCCGTCCTACTGCCGTTTCTTTTCGCAAAATACTTTTCAATATTTCTAGTATTTATGTTGTTATGACTTTTCGTAAAATATGTTAATGCCATCTGAGAGAGTAATAAATAAACTTTCCATCGAGCTCGTAGGCGAAGAAGTCGGTTGAAGGATGCAAAAGTTATTAGAAAAAAACTAATCGGTGGGCAACACGATTCCGTCCTACTACCGATTCTTTTCGCCAAGAACTTTTCTATAATTCTAGTTTTTATGGAATTTTTTGTCCATGTAAAAAACTATAAATTTTGAATAAAATGCCGCCCATTTATGCAATTAAAAAAACTATAAGCTTTCCATCGAGCTCTTAGTCGAAGAAGTCGGCCGAAGGATGCAAGAGTTATCAGCAAAAAACTAATCGGTGGTCAACACGATTCCGTCAAACTGTCAATTCTTTTCGCAAAGTACTTTTCTAGAATTCTAGTATTTAATGGAAAAAAATTAAACGAATTTTTTGTCCATGTAAAAAACTATTCATTCTGAATAAAATACCGCCCATTTATGCAATTAAAAAACTATAAGCTTTCCATCGAGCTCTTAGTCGAAGAAGTCGGCCGAAGGATGCAAGAGTTATTAGCAAAAAACAAATCGGTGGTCAACACGATGCCGTCATACTGCCGATTCTTTTCGCAAAGTACTTTTCTATAATTCTAGTATTTATGGAATTTTTTGTCCATGTAAAAAACTATAAATTCTGAATAAAATGCCGCCCATTTATGCAATTAAAAAAATTTAAATGTCTCTTATTAAATAAGACATTTTTTCGTCTGATAAGGTACTTCTTCTTCAATGATTTCGAGGATATTTTAGCTTTGATCAAAAAAATTGCATTTCTTATGACTTTTCCTAAAATATGTTAATGCCATCTGAAAGAGGAGCAGATCAGCTTTCCATCGAGCTTTTAGTCGAAGAAGTCGGTCGAAGGGTGCAAGAGTTATTAGCAAAAAACTAATCGGTGGTCAACACGATTCCGTCCTACTGCCGATTCTTTTCGCAAAATACTTTTCAATAATTCTAGTATTTAATTGAAAAAAATTAAATGAATTTTTTGGCCACATAAAAAACTATTTATTCTGAATAAAACGCCGCCCATTCATGCAATTAAAAAAAATTTAAATGTCTCTTATTAGATAAGGCATATTTTCGTCTGATACGCTGCTTCTTCTTCAAAGATTTCGAGGATATTTTAGTTTTGATCAAAAAAATTTTATTTTTTATGACTTTTCGCAAAATATGTTAATGCCATCTGAAAGACGAGCAGATAAGCTTTCCATCGAGCATTTAGTCGAAGAAGTCGGTCGAAGGGTGCAAGAGTTATCAGCAAAAAACTAATCGGTGGTCAACACGATTCCGTCATACTGTCAATTCTTTTCGCAAAGAACTTTTGTAGAATACTAGTATTTAATGGAAAAAAATTAAACGAATTTTTTGTCCATGTAAAAAACTATAAATTCTGAATCAAATGCCGCCCATTTATGCAATTAAAAAACTATAAGCTTTCCATCGAGCTATTAGTCGAAGAAGTCGGCCGAAGGATGCAAGAGTTATTAGCAAAAAACTAATCGGTGGTCAACACGATTCCGTCCTACTGCCGTTTCATTTCGCAAAATACTTTTCAATAATTCTAGTATTTAAGTGAAAAAAATTAAATTAATTTTTTGTCCATGTAAAAAACTATTATCTCTGAATAAAATGCTGCCCATTTATGCAATTAAAAAATTTTATATGTTTCTTATTAGATAAGGCATATTATCGTCTGATACGCTGCTTCTTCTTCAAAGATTTCGAGGATATTTTAGTTTTGATCAAAAAAATTGAATTTCTTATGTTTTTTTGTTAGATATGTTAATGCCATTTGAAAGAGGAACAGATAAGCTTTCCATCGAGCTCTAAGTCGAAGAAGTCGGTCGAAGGATGCAAGAGTTGTTAGCAAATAACTAATCGGTGGTCAACACGATTCCGTCAAACTGTCAATTCTTTTCGCAAATTACTTTTCTAGAATTCTAGTATTTAATGGAAAAAAATTAAACGAATTTTTTGTCCATGTAAAAAATTATTCATTCTGAATAAAATACCGCCCATTTATGCAATTAAAAAACTATAAGCTTTCCATCGAGCTCTTAGTCGAAGAAGTCGGCCGAAGGATGCAAGAGTTATTAGCAAAAAACAAATCGGTGGTCAACACGATGCCGTCATACTGCCGATTCTTTTCGCAAAGTACTTTTCTATAATTCTAGTATTTATGGAATTTTTTGTCCATGTAAAAAACTATAAATTCTGAATAAAATGCGGCCCATTTATGCAATTAAAAAAATTTAAATGTCTCTTATTAAATAAAACATTTTTTCGTCTGATAAGGTACTTCTTCTTCAATGATTTCGAGGATATTTTAGTTTTGATCAAAAAAGTTCCTTTTTTTATGACTTTTCCTAAAATGTGTTAATGCCATCTGAAAGAGGAGCAGATCAGCTTTCCATCGAGCTTTTAGTCGAAGAAGTCGGTCGAAGGATGCAAGAGTTATTAGCAAAAAACTAATCGGTGGTCAACACGATTCCGTCCCACTGCCGATTCTTTTCCTTTTAAAAATATTCAATATTAATTATTATGCATAGATTTGAAAAAAAAAATCTAAAGTCATCCGTTTAAATGTATTTTTGAAGGGTAGGTAATCATAAACTAACAAAAAGAAACAAAAAATCATGGTTGCTTTTAAAAATATTCAAAATTAACTGTTATGCAAAGATTTAAAAAAAATTAAAAATCATCCATTGAAATGCTTGTTTTAGTGATCGTAATCATAAACTAACTAAAAGAAACAAAAAAATATGGTTCCTTTTAAATTATTAAATATTAATATTAATATTTTATGCATAGATTTAAAAAAAAATTTAAAGTCATCCATCGAAATGTTCTTTTGAAGTGAATGTAATCATAAACTAACTAAAAGAAACAAAAAATCATAGTTCCTTTTAAAAATATTCAATATTAATTTTTATGCATAGATTTAAAAAAAAAATCAAAAATCATCCGTTTAAATGTACTTTTGTAGTGTATGTAATCATAAACTAACTAAACGAAACAAAAAAATATGGTTCCTTTTAAATTATTAAATATTAATATTGATATTTTATGCATAGATTTAAAAAAAATCTAAAGTCATCCATTGAAAAGTACTTTTGAAGTGAATGTAATCATAAACTAACCAAAAGAAACAAAAAATCATGGTTCCTCTTAAGAATATTCAATATTAATTTTTATGCATAGATTTAAAAAAAAAACCAGTAAGGACGCTATCTTCAGCAAGGCTGAAGCTAAAATACTTTTCACGTTGTGTCACTAAAAAACTAAATGAATAGTTTTCATGCCTCCCTAACAACATAACTGTAAGGTTTCAAGTCAATTGGTTAAAAAACAAAAAAGTTTTCCATACAACGGTTGAAGTTTTGCGATTATTGGGCGTAGCCATGCCCATTTTTGATCAAAATAGTTTTCTTTCCTCCCTAAAACATAACTGTAAAGTTTCAAGTCAATTGGTTAAAAAACAAAAAAGTTTTCCATACAACGGGTCAATTTTAGCTATAAAAGGGCGTGGCCACGCCCACTTTTGGTCAAAATAGTTTTTATTCCTTCGTAAGAACAAACCTGTAAAGTTTCATGTCAATTGGTTTAAAAAAAAAAGTTTTCCATACAACGGGTCAATTTTGGCTATAAGTGGGCGTGGCTACGCCCACTTTTGGTCAAAATTGTTTTCATTCCTTCGTAAGAACAAACCTGTAAAGTTTCATGTCAATTGGTTTAAAAAAAAAAGTTTTCCATACAACGGGTCAATTTTCGCTATAAAAGGGCGTGGCCACGCCCACTTTTGGTCAAAATAGTTTTTATTCCTTCGTAAGAACAAACCTGTAAAGTTTCATGTCAATTGGTTTAAAAAAAAAAGTTTTCCATACAACGGGTCAATTTTCGCTATAAGTGGGCGTGGCTACGCCCACTTTTGGTCAAAATAGTTTTTATTCCTTCGTAAGAACAAACCTGTAAAGTTTCATGTCAATTGGTTTAAAAAAAAAAGTTTTCCATACAACGGGTCAATTTTCGCTATAAGTGGGCGTGGCTACGCCCACTTTTGGTCAAAATAGTTTTTATTCCTTCGTAAGAACATAACTGTAAAGTTTCAAGTCAATTGGTTAAAAAAAAAAAAAGTTTTCCATACAACGGGTCAATTTTCGCTATAAGTGGGCGTGGCTACCCCTGGCTACGCCCACTTTTGGTCAAAATAGTTTTCATTCCTTCCTAAGAACATAACTGTAAAGTTTCAAGTCAATTGGTTAAAAAACAAAAAAGTTTTCCATACAACGGGTCAATTTTCGCTATAAGTGGGCGTGCCTACGCGTGGCTACGCCCACTTTTGGTCAAAATAGTTTTCATTCCTCCCTAAGAACAAAACTTTAAAATTTCAAGTCAATTGGTTAAAAAACAAAAAAGTTTTCCATACAACGACGTGAATATTGCTTCTCTTCCTCTTCTTCATTTTGTATGGGAGCTACCAGTTCCAGATGTCCAATCTCAATGAAACTTTCAGGCATGTAGTCGGACTATGTAAAACTACTATGTTTAAAATTTCAGCACTCTATCATACAAAACAAAAAAGTTTTCCATACAACGATTCAAGTTTTGTTCATTTTTCTTCTTCTTTTCGTATGGGGCTACCAGTTCCAGTGGTCCGATATGGCTGGATCCGACAAATGAGTTGATCGCACAAATAAGAAGTCTCTGTGCAAAATTTCAGCTCGATATCTTCAAAACTGTGGGAGGAGATTGTATATATACAGACAGACGGACGGACAGACGGACATGGCTAAATCAACTCGTCTTGTCGTCCTGATCAAGAATATATATACTTTATATAGTCGGAAATGAATATTTCGATCTGTTACAAACTTCAGCACAAAGTTATTATACTGTTTCACATACGTGAAAAGTATAAAAAAAATCTAAAATCATCTATTGAAAGTACTTTTGTAGTGTATGTAATTATAAACTAACAAAAAGAAACAAAAAATCATGGTTCCTTTTAAAAATATTCAATATTAACTGTTATGCATAGATTTTAAAAATATATAAAATCAAACATTGAAATGTACTTTTGAAGTGAATGTAATCATAAACTAACTAAAAGAAACAAAAAATCATGGTTCCTCTTAAAAATATTCAATATTAGTTTTTATGCATAGATTTAAAAAAAAAAAAAAAAAAAATCATGTATTGAAATGTACTTTTGTAGTGTATGTAATCATAAACTAACAAAAAGAAACAAAAAATCATGGTTCCTTTTAAAAATATTCAATATCAACTGTTATGCATAGCTTTAAAAAAAATTAAAAATCGTCCATTGAAATGCTTTGTTTTAGTGAGTAAAATCCTAAACTCACTAAAAGAAACAAAAACCAGTAAGGACGCTATCTTCAGCAAGGCTGAAGCTATAATACTTTTCACTTTGTGTCACTATAATAAAAACTAAATGAATAGTTTTCATGCCTCCCTAACAACATAACTATAAGGTTTCAATTCAATTGGTTAAAAACCAAAAAAGTTTTCCATACAGCGGTTCAAGTTTTGCGATAAGTGGGCGTAGCCATGCCCAGTTTTGGTCAAAATAGTTTTCATTCCTCCCTTAGAACATAACTGTAGTGTTTCAGGTCAATTGGTTAAAAAACAGAAAAGTTTTCTATACAATTGGTTAATTTTCGCTATAAAATTGAGTGGCCACGCCCACTTTTGGTCAAAATTGTTTTCATTCCTCCCTAAGAGCATAACTGTAAAGTTTCAAGTCAATTGGTTAAAAAACAAAAAAGTTTTCCATACAACGGGTCAATTTTCGCTATAAGTGGGCGTGGCTACGCGTGGCTACGCCCACTTTTAGTCAAAATAGTTTTCATTCCTCCCTAAGAACATTACTTTAAAATTTCAAGTCAATTGGTTAAAAAACAAAAAAAGTTTTCCATACAACGGGTCAATTTTCGCTATAAGTGGGCGTGCCTACGCGTGGCTACGCCCACTTTTGGTCAAAATAGTTTTCATTCCTCCCTAAGAACATAACTTTAAAATTTCAAGTCAATTGGTTAAAAAACAAAAAAGTTTTCCATACAACGACGTGAATATTGCTTCTCTTCCTCTTCTTCATTTTGTATGGGAGCTACCAGTTCCAGATGTCCAATCTTAATGAAACTTTCAGGCATATAGTCGGACTATGTAGAACTACTATGTTTAAAATTTCAGCACTCTATCATACAAAACAAAAAAGTTTTCCATACAACGATTCAAGTTTTATTCATTTTTCTTCTTCTTTTCGACAAATTAGTTGACTGCACGAATAAGAAGTCTCTGTGCAAAATTTCAGCTCGATATCTTTAAAACTGTGGGAGGAGATTGTGTATATACAGACAGACGGACAGACGGACATGGCTAAATTAACTCGTCTGGTCGTCCTGATCAATAATATATATACTTTATATAGTCGCAAGTGAATATTTCTGTGTGTTACAAACTTCACCACAAAGTTATTATACTATTTCACGTACGTGAAAAGTATAAAAAATGGTTCATTTTACAATTATTCAATTTTAATTTTTATGCATAGATTTTTAAAAAAATCTAAAATCATCCATTGAAATGTTCTTTTGCAGTGTATATAATCATAAACTAACTAAAAGAAACAAAAAAACATTGTTCCTTTTAACAATATTCAATAATAATTTTAATGCATAGATTTTTAAAAAAATCAAAAGTCATCCATTGAAATGCTCTTTTTAGTGAGTAAAATCCTTAACTCACTAAAGAAACAAAAAATCATGGTTCCTTTTAGAAATATTCAATATTAATTTTTATGCATAGATTTAAAAAAAAAATATAAAATCATCTATTGAAACGTACTTTTGTAGTGTATGTAATCCTAAACTAACAAAAAGTAACAAAAAATCATGGTTCCTTTTAAAAATATTCAGTATTAACTGTTATGCAAAGATTTAAAAAAAATCAAAAATCATCCATTGAAATGCTCTTTTTTAGTGATCGTAATCATAAACTAACTAAAAGAAACAAAAACATATGGTTCCATTTAAATTATTAAATATTAATATTAATATTTTATGCATAGATTTAAAAAAAAATCTAAAGTCATCAATTGAAATGTTCTTTTGAAGTGAATGTAATCATAAACTAATAAAAAGAAACAAAAAATCATGGTTCCTTTTTAAATATTTAATACTAATTTTTATGCATAGATTTAAAAAAAATCAAAAATCATCCATTGAAATGCTCTTTCTTAGTGAACGTTATCATAAACTAACTAAAAGAAAAAAAAATCAAGGTTTCTTTTAATAATATTCAATATTAAGTTTTATGCATAACTTTTAAAAATCAAAGGTTATACATTGAAATTCTCTTTTTTAGTGAACGTTATCATAAACAAACTAAAAGAAACAAAAAAAAAAAAACATGATTCGTTTTAAAAATATTCAATATTAATTTTTATGCATAGATTTAAAAAAAATAAAAAATCACCCATTGAAATGCTGTTTTTTACAGAACGTAATCATAACTAACTAAAAGGTCAAAAAAACTTTTTTTGTTATGACTTTTCGTAAAATATGTTAATGCCATCTGAAAGAGGAATAAATAAGCTTTCCATCGAGCTCTTAGTCGAAGAAGTCGGTTGAAGGATGGAAAAGTTATTAGCAAAAAACTAATCGGTGATCAACACGATTCCGTCCTACTGCCGATTCTTTTCGTAAAGAACTTTTCTATAATTCTAGTTTTTATGGAATTTTTCGTCCATGTAAAAAACTATAAATTCTGAATAAAATGCCGCCCATTTATGCAATTAAAAAACTATAAGCTTTCCATCGAGCTCTTAGTCGAAGAAGTCGGCCAAAGGATGCAAGAGTTATTAGCAAAAAACTAATCGGTGGTCAACACGATTCCGTCCTACTGCCGATTCTTTTCGCAAAATACTTTTCAATAATTCTAGCATTTAATTGAA
This sequence comes from Phortica okadai, assembly GCA_034638295.1. Classification (NCBI taxonomy): domain Eukaryota; kingdom Metazoa; phylum Arthropoda; class Insecta; order Diptera; family Drosophilidae; genus Phortica; species Phortica okadai. Next base: position 439,243 of record CM067853.1, read on the forward strand.
AACAATTAAACGAATTTTTTGTCCATGTAAACAACTTTAAATTCTGAATAAAATGCCGCCCATTTATGCAATTAAAAAAATGTAAATGTCTCTTATTAGATAAGGCATATTTTCGTCTGATAAGGTACTTCTTCTTCAACGATTTCGAGGATATTTTAGTTTAGGTACTTCTTCTTCAACGATTTCGAGGATATTTTAGTTTTGATCAAAAAAAATTGTATTTCTTATGACTAAGATAAGATATTTTTTATGACTTTTCGTAAAATCTGTTAAAGCCATCTGAAAGAGGAGCAGATAAGCTTTCCATCGAGCATTTAGTCGAAGCAGTTGGTCAAAAGATGCAAGAGTTATTAGCAAAAAACTAATCGGTGGTCAACACGATTCCGTCCTACTGCCGATTCTTTTCGCAAAATACTTTTCAATAATTCTAGCATTTAATTGAAAAAAATTAAACGAATTTTTTGTCCATGTAAACAACTTTAAATTCTGAATAAAATGCCGCCCATTTATGCAATTAAAAAATATGTCTCTTATTAGATAAGGCATATTTTCGTCTGATAAGGTACTTCTGCTTTAATGATTTCGAGGATATTTTAGTTTTGATCAAAAAAATTTTATTTCTTATGACTTTTAATAAAATATGTTAATGCCATCTGCAAGAGGAACAGATAAGCTTTCCATCGAAATGCTCTTTTTTAGTGATCGTTATCATAAACTAACTAAAAGAAACAAAAACATATGGTTCCATTTAAATTATTAAATATTAATATTAATATTTTATGCATAGATTTTAAAAAAAATCTAAAGTCATCCATTGAAATGTTCTTTTGAAGTGTATGCAATCATAAACTAATTAAAAGGAACAAAAAATCATGGTTGCTTTTTAAATATTTAATATTAATTTTTATGCATAGATTTAAAAAAAATCAATAATCATCCATTGACATTCTCTTTTTTAGTGGTCGTAATCATAAACTAACTAAAAGAAACAAAAAAAAAAAGGGTCCTTTTTAAAATATTCAATGTTAATTTTTATGCATAGATTAAAAAAAAAATCAAAAATCATCCATTGAAATACTCTTTCTTAGTGAACGTTATCATAAACTAACTAAAAGAAAAAAAAATTAAGGTTTCTTTTAATAATATTCAATATTAAGTTTTATGCATAACTTTTAAAAATCAAAGGTCATACATTGAAATTCTCTTTTTTAGTGAACGTTATCATAAACAAACTAAAAGAAACAAAAAAAAAAAAAAAAACATGATTCGTTTTAAAAATATTCAATATTAATTTTTATGCCTAGATTTAAAAAAAATAAAAAATCACCCATTGAAATGCTGGTTTTTACAGAACGTAATCATAACTAACTGAAAGGTCAAAAAAACTTTTTTTGTTATGACTTTTCGTAAAATATGTTAATGCCATCTGAAAGAGGAATAAATAAGCTTTCCATCGAGCTCTTAGTCGAAGAAGTCGGTTGAAGGATGCAAAAGTTATTAGCAAAAAACTAATCGGTGATCAACACGATTCCGTCCTACTGCCGATTCTTTTCGTAAAGAACTTTTCTATAATTCTAGTTTTTATGGAATTTTTTGTCCATGTAAAAAACTATAAATTCTGAATAAAATGCCGCCCATTTATGCAATTAAAAAACTATAAGCCTTCCATCGAGCTCTTAGTCGAAGAAGTCGGCCGAAGGATGCAAGAGTTATTAGCAAAAAACTAATCGGTGGTCAACACGATTCCGTCCTACTGCCGATTCTTTTCGCAAAATACTTTTCAATAATTCTAGTATTTAATTGAAAAAAATTAAATGCATTTTTTGTCCATGTAAAAAATTATTAATTTTGAATAAAATGCCGCCCATTTATGCAATTAAAAAAATTTAAATGTTTCTTATTAGATAGGGCATATTATCGTCTGATAAGGTTTTTCTCCTTCAATGATTTCGAGGATATTTTAGTTTTGATCAAAAAAATTGAATTTCTTATGACTTTTTGTAAAATATGTTAATGCCATTTGAAAGAGGAACAGATAAGCTTTCCATCGAGCTCTTAGTCGAAGAAGTCGGTCGAAGGATGCAAGAGTTATTAGCAAACAACTAATCGGTGGTCAACACGATTCCGTCCTACTGCCGATTCTTTTCGCAAAATACTTTTCATTAATTCTAGTATTTAATTGAAAAAAATGAAATGAATTTTTTGTCCATGTAAAAAACTTTAAATTCTGAATAAAATGCCGCCCATTTATGCAATTAAAAAAATATGTCTCTTATTAGATAAGGCATATTTTCGTCTGATAAGGTACTTCTGCTTTAATGATTTCTAGAATATTTTAGTTTTGATCAAAAAAATTGTATTTCTTATGACTTTTCGTAAAATATGTTACTGCCATCGTAAAGAGAAACAGTTAAGCTTTCCATCGAGCTCTTAGTCGAAGAAGTTGGTCGAAGGATGCAAGAGTTACTAGCAAAAAACAAATCGGTGTTCAACACGATGCCGTCGTGCTGCCGATTCTTTTCGCAAAGTACTTTTCTATAATTCTAGTATTTATGGAATTTTTTGTCCATCTAAAAAATTATTAATTTTGAATAAAATGCCGCCCATTTATGCAATTAAAAAAATGTAAATGTTTCTTATTAGATAGGGCATATTATCGTCTGATAAGGTTTTTCTTCTTCAATGATTTCGAGGATATTTTAGTTTTGATCAAAAAAATTGAATTTCTTATGACTTTTTGTAAAATATGTTAATGCCATTTGAAAGAGGAACAGATAAGCTTTCCATCGAGCTCTTAGTCGAAGAAGTCGGTCGAAGGATGCAAGAGTTATTAGCAAACAACTAATCGGTGGTCAACACGATTCCGTCCTACTGCCGATTCTTTTCGCAAAATACTTTTCATTAATTCTAGTATTTAATTGAAAAAAATGAAATGAATTTTTTGTCCATGTAAAAAACTATTAATTCTGAATAAAATTCCGCCAATTTATGCAATTAAAAACATGTAAATGTCTCTTATTAGATAAGGCATATTTTCGTCTGATAAGGTACTTCTTCTTCAATGATTTCGAGGATATTTTAGTTTTGATCAAAAAAATTGAATTTCTTATGACTTTTTGTAAAATATGTTAATGCCATTTGAAAGAGGAACAGATAAGCTTTCCATCGAGCTCTTAGTCGAAGAAGTCGGTCGAAGGATGCAAGAGTTATTAGCAAACAACTAATCGGTGGTCAACACGATTCCGTCCTACTGCCGATTCTTTTCGCAAAATACTTTTCAATAATTCTAGCATTTAATTGAAAAAAATTAAACGAATTTTTTGTCCATGTAAACAACTTTAAATTCTGAATAAAATGCCGCCCATTTATGCAATTAAAAAATATGTCTCTTATTAGATAAGGCATATTTTCGTCTGATAAGGTACTTCTGCTTTAATGATTTCGAGGATATTTTAGTTTTGATCAAAAAAATTTTATTTCTTATGACTTTTAATAAAATATGTTAATGCCATCTGCAAGAGGAACAGATAAGCTTTCCATCGAAATGCTCTTTTTTAGTGATCGTTATCATAAACTAACTAAAAGAAACAAAAACATATGGTTCCATTTAAATTATTAAATATTAATATTAATATTTTATGCATAGATTTTAAAAAAAATCTAAAGTCATCCATTGAAATGTTCTTTTGAAGTGTATGCAATCATAAACTAATTAAAAGGAACAAAAAATCATGGTTGCTTTTTAAATATTTAATATTAATTTTTATGCATAGATTTAAAAAAAATCAATAATCATCCATTGACATTCTCTTTTTTAGTGGTCGTAATCATAAACTAACTAAAAGAAACAAAAAAAAAAAAAGGGTCCTTTTTAAAATATTCAATATTAATTTTTATGCATAGATTAAAAAAAAAATCAAAAATCATCCATTGAAATACTCTTTCTTAGTGAACGTTATCATAAACTAACTAAAAGAAAAAAAAATTAAGGTTTCTTTTAATAATATTCAATATTAAGTTTTATGCATAACTTTTAAAAATCAAAGGTCATACATTGAAATTCTCTTTTTTAGTGAACGTTATCATAAACAAACTAAAAGAAACAAAAAAAAAAAAACATGATTCGTTTTAAAAATATTCAATATTAATTTTTATGCCTAGATTTAAAAAAAATAAAAAATCACCCATTGAAATGCTGGTTTTTACAGAACGTAATCATAACTAACTGAAAGGTCAAAAAAACTTTTTTTGTTATGACTTTTCGTAAAATATGTTAATGCCATCTGAAAGAGGAATAAATAAGCTTTCCATCGAGCTCTTAGTCGAAGAAGTCGGTTGAAGGATGCAAAAGTTATTAGCAAAAAACTAATCGGTGATCAACACGATTCCGTCCTACTGCCGATTCTTTTCGTAAAGAACTTTTCTATAATTCTAGTTTTTATGGAATTTTTTGTCCATGTAAAAAACTATAAATTCTGAATAAAATGCCGCCCATTTATGCAATTAAAAAACTATAAGCCTTCCATCGAGCTCTTAGTTGAAGAAGTCGGCCGAAGGATGCAAGAGTTATTAGCAAAAAACTAATCGGTGGTCAACACGATTCCGTCCTACTGCCGATTCTTTTCGCAAAATACTTTTCAATAATTCTAGTATTTAATTGAAAAAAATTAAATGCATTTTTTGTCCATGTAAAAAATTATTAATTTTGAATAAAATGCCGCCCATTTATGCAATTAAAAAAATTTAAATGTTTCTTATTAGATAGGGCATATTATCGTCTGATAAGGTTTTTCTCCTTCAATGATTTCGAGGATATTTTAGTTTTGATCAAAAAAATTGAATTTCTTATGACTTTTTGTAAAATATGTTAATGCCATTTGAAAGAGGAACAGATAAGCTTTCCATCGAGCTCTTAGTCGAAGAAGTCGGTCGAAGGATGCAAGAGTTATTAGCAAACAACTAATCGGTGGTCAACACGATTCCGTCCTACTGCCGATTCTTTTCGCAAAATACTTTTCATTAATTCTAGTATTTAATTGAAAAAAATGAAATGAATTTTTTGTCCATGTAAAAAACTTTAAATTCTGAATAAAATGCCGCCCATTTATGCAATTAAAAAAATATGTCTCTTATTAGATAAGGCATATTTTCGTCTGATAAGGTACTTCTGCTTTAATGATTTCTAGAATATTTTAGTTTTGATCAAAAAAATTGTATTTCTTATGACTTTTCGTAAAATATGTTACTGCCATCGTAAAGAGAAACAGTTAAGCTTTCCATCGAGCTCTTAGTCGAAGAAGTTGGTCGAAGGATGCAAGAGTTACTAGCAAAAAACAAATCGGTGTTCAACACGATGCCGTCGTGCTGCCGATTCTTTTCGCAAAGTACTTTTCTATAATTCTAGTATTTATGGAATTTTTTGTCCATCTAAAAAATTATTAATTTTGAATAAAATGCCGCCCATTTATGCAATTAAAAAAATGTAAATGTTTCTTATTAGATAGGGCATATTATCGTCTGATAAGGTTTTTCTTCTTCAATGATTTCGAGGATATTTTAGTTTTGATCAAAAAAATTGAATTTCTTATGACTTTTTGTAAAATATGTTAATGCCATTTGAAAGAGGAACAGATAAGCTTTCCATCGAGCTCTTAGTCGAAGAAGTCGGTCGAAGGATGCAAGAGTTATTAGCAAACAACTAATCGGTGGTCAACACGATTCCGTCCTACTGCCGATTCTTTTCGCAAAATACTTTTCATTAATTCTAGTATTTAATTGAAAAAAATGAAATGAATTTTTTGTCCATGTAAAAAACTATTAATTCTGAATAAAATTCCGCCAATTTATGCAATTAAAAACATGTAAATGTCTCTTATTAGATAAGGCATATTTTCGTCTGATAAGGTACTTCTTCTTCAATGATTTCGAGGATATTTTAGTTTTGATCAAAAAAATTGAATTTCTTATGACTTTTTGTAAAATATGTTAATGCCATTTGAAAGAGGAACAGATAAGCTTTCCATCGAGCTCTTAGTCGAAGAAGTCGGTCGAAGGATGGAAGAGTTATTAGCAAAGAACTAATCGGTGATCAACACGATTCCGTCCTACTGCCGATTCTTTTCGCAAAATACTTTTCAATAATTCTAGTATTTAATTGAAAAAAATTAAACGAATTTTTTGTCCATGTAAAAAACTTTAAATTCTGAATAAAATGCCGCCCATTTATGCGAAAAAAATTAAACGATTTATGCAATTAAAAAAATTTAAATGTCTCTTATTAGATAAGGCATTTTTTCGTCTTATAAGGTACTTCTTCTTCAATGATTTCGAGGATATTTTAGTTTTGATCAAAAAAATTTTATTTTTTATGACTTTTCGTAAAATATGTCCATGGCATCTGAAAGAGGAATAAATAAGCTTTCGTTCGAGTTCTTATCCGAAGAAGTCGGTCGAAGGCCGCAAGAGTTTTAGCAAAAAAACTAATCGGTGGGCAACACGATTACGTCCTACTGCCGATTCTTTTCGCAAAGAACTTTTCTATAATTCTAATATTTAATGGGAAAAAGTTAAACGAATTTTTTGTCTATGTAAAAACAATTTATTCTGAATAAAATGGCGCCCATTTATGTAATTAAAAAAACGTAAATGTCTCTTATTAGATAAGGCATATTTTCGTCTGATTAGGTACTTTTTCTTCAATGATTTCGAGGATATTTTAGTTTTGATCAAAAAAATTGTATTTCCTATGAATTTTTGTAAAATATGTTAATGCCATTTGAAAGAGGAACGGATAAGCTTTACATCGAGCTCTTAGTCGAAGAAGTTGGTCGAAGGATGCAAGAGTTATTAGCAAAAAACAAATCGGTGTTCAACACGTTCCTGTTCTACTGCCGATTATTTTCGCAAAGTACTTTTCTATAATTCTAGTATTTATGGAATTTTTTGTCCATGTAAAAATTTATTAATTCTGAATAAAACGCCGCCCATTTATGCAATTAAAAAAATGTAACTGTCTCTTATTAGATAAGGAATATTTTCGTCTTATAAGGTACTCATGCTTCAATGATTTCGAGGATATTTTAGTTTTTATAAAAAAAATTGTATTTCCTATGAATTTTTGTAAAATATGTTAATGCCATTTGAAAAAGGAATAAATAAGCCTTCCATAGACGTGTTAGTCGAAGAAGTCGGTTGAAGGATGTAAGAGTTATTAGCAAAAAACTAATTGGTGGTCAATAGGATTCCGTCCTACCGCCGATTCTTTTCGCAAAGTAATTCTCTATAATTCTAGTATTTAATGGGAACAAATTAAACGAATTTTTTGTCCATGTAAAAAACTATTAATTCTGAATAAAATGCCGCCCATTTCTACAATTAAAAAAATTTAAATGTCTCTTATTAGATAAGGAATATTTTCGTCTGATAAGGTACTTCTTCTTCAATGATTTCGAGGATATTTTAGTTTTGATCAAAAAAATTTTAGTTCTTACGACTTTTCGAAAAAAAATATGTTAATGCCATCTGAAAGAGGAACAGATAAGCTTTCCATCGAGCTCTTAGTCGAAGAAGTCGGTTGATGGATGCAAGAGTTATTAGCAAAAAACTAATCGGCGGTCAATACGTTTCCGTCCTATTGCCTATTGTTTTCGCAAAGTATTTTTCTATAATTCTAGTATTTAATGGAAAAAAATTAAACGAATTTTTTGTCCATGTAAAAACAATTTATTCTGAATACAATGCCGCCCATTTATGCAATTGCAAAAATGTAAATGTCTCTTATTAGATAAGGCATATTTTCATCTGATAAGGTACTTCTTCTTCAATGATTTCGAGGATATTTCTGTTTTGATAGAAAAAATTTTATTTCTTATGACTTTTCGTAAAATTTGTTAATGCTATCGGAAAGAGGAACATATAAGCTTTTCATCGAGGTCTTAGTCGAAGAAGTCGGTCGAAGGATGCTAGAGTTATTAGCAAAAAAACTAATCGGTGGTAAACACGATTCCGTCCTACTGCCGATTCTTTTCGCAAAGTGCTTTTCTATAATGCTAGTATTTAATGGGAAAAAATTAAACCAAGTTTTTGTCCATGTAAAAACAATTTATTCTGAATTAAATGCCGCCCATTTATGCAATTAAAAAATTGTAAATGTCTCTTATTAGATAAGGCATATTTTCGTTTTACAAGGTACTTCTTCTCCGATGATTTCGACAATATTTTAGTTTTGATCAAAAAAATGTTATTTCTTATGACTTTTCGTAAAATTTGTTAATGCTATCGGAAAGAGGAACATATAAGCTTTTCATCGAGGTCTTAGTCGAAGAAGTCGGTCGAAGGATGCAAGAGTTATCAGCAAAAAACTAATCGTTGGTCAACACGATTCCGTCCTACTGCCGTTTATTTTCGCAAAGTACATTTCTATAATTCTAGTATTTAATGGGAAAAAATTAAACGAATTTTTTGTCCATGTAAAAAACTATAAATTCTGAATGAAATGCCGCCTATTTATGCAATTAAAAAAATTTAAATGTCTTTTATTAGATAAGGCATATTTTCGTCTGATAAGGTTCTTCTTCTTCAATGTTTTCGATTGATAAAAAAATTGTATTTCTTATGACTTTTCGTAAAATATGTTAATGCCATCTGAAAGAGGAACAGATAAGCTTTTCATCGAGGTCTTAGTCGAAGAAGTCGGTCGAAGGATGCAAGAGCTATTAGCAAAAAAACTAATCGGTGGTCAACACGATTCCGTCCTACTGCCGATTCTTTTCGCAAAGTGCTTTTCTATAATTCTAGTATTTAATGGGAAAAAATTGAACGAATTTTTTGTCCATGTAAAAACTATCAATTCTGAATAAAATGCCGCCCATTTATGCAATTAAAAAAAATTATATGTCTCTTATTAGATAAGGCATACTTTCGTCTGATAAGGCACTTCTTCTTCAATGATTTCGAGGATATTTTAGTTTTGATCAAAAAAATTTTTTTTCTTATTACTTTTCGTAAAATATGTTAATGCCATCTGAAAGAGGAACAGATAAGCTTTCCATCGAGCTCTTAGTCGAAGAAGTCGGTCGAAGGATGCAAAAGTTATTAGCAAAAAACTAATCAGTGGTCAACACGTTTCCGTCCAACTGCCGATTCTTTTCGCAAAGTACTTTTCTATAATTCTAGTGTTTAATGGAAAAAAATTAAACGAATTTTTTGTCCATGTAAAAAACTATTAATTCTGAATACAATGCCGCCCATTTATGCAATTAAAAAAAATTATATGTCTCTTATTAGATAAGGCATATTTTCGTCTGATAAGGCACTTATTCTTCAATGATTTCGAGGATATTTTAGTTTTGATCAAAAAAATTTTTTTTCTTATTACTTTTCGTAAAATATGTTCATGCCATCTGAAAGAAGAACAGATAAGCTTTCCATCGAGCTCTTAGTCGAAGAAGTCGGTCGAAGGTTGCAAGAGTTATTAGCAAAAAACTAATCGGTGGTCAACACGATTCCGTCCTACTGCCGATTCTTTTCGCAAAGTACTTTTCTATAATTCTAGTATTTAATGGGAAATAATTAAACGAATTTTTTGTCCATGTAAAAAACTCTAAATTCTGAATGAAATGCCGCCCACTTATGAAATTAAAAAAATTTAAATGTTTCTTATTAGATAAGGCATATTTTCGTCTGATAAGGTACTTCTTCTTCAATGATTTCGAGGATATTTTAGTTTTGATCAAAAAAATTGTATTTCTTATGACTTTTCGTAAAATATGTTAATGCCATCTGAAAGAAGAACAGATAAGCTTTCCATCGAGCTCTTAGTCGAAGAAGTCGGTCGAAGGTTGCAAGAGTTATTAGCAAAAAACTAATCGGTGGTCAACACGATTCCGTCCTACTGCCGATTCTTTTCGCAAAGTACTTTTCTATATTTCTAGTATTTAATGGGAAATAATTAAACGAATTTTTTGTCCATGTAAAAAACTCTAAATTCTGAATGAAATGCCGCCCACTTATGAAATTAAAAAAATTTAAATGTCTCTTATTAGATAGGGCATATTTTCGTCTGATAAGGTACTTCTTCTTCAATGATTTCGAGGATATTTTAGTTTTGATCAAAAAAATGTTATATCTTACGACTTTTCGTAAAATATGTTAATGCCATCTGAAAGAGGAACAGATAAGCTTTCCATCAAGCTCATAGTCGAAGAAGTCGGTCGAAGGTGCAAGAGTTATCAGCAAAAAACTAATCGGTGGTCAACACGTTTCCGTCCTACTGCCGATTGTTATCGCAAAATACTTTTCTATAATTCTAGTATTTAATGGAAAAAAATTAAACGAATTTTTTGTCCATGTAAAAAATTTTTAATTCTGAATAAAATGCCGCCCATTTATGCAATTAAGAAAACTGTAAATGTCTCTTATTAGACAAGGCATATTTTCGTCTGATAAGGTACTTCTTCTTCAATGATTTCGAGGATATTTTAGTTTTGATCAAAAAAATTGTATTTCTTGCGACTTTTCGTAAAATATGTTAGAGCCATTAGAAAGAGGAACAGATAAGCTTTCCATCAAGGTCTTAGTCGAAGAAGTCGGTCGAAGGATCAAAGATTTATTAGCAAAAAAACCAATCGATGGTCAACACGTTGCCGTCCTACTGCCGATTATTTTCGCAAAGTACTTTTCTAAAATTCTAGTATTTATTGGAAAAAAATTAAACGAATTTTTTGTCCATGTAAAAAACTATTAATTCTGAATAAAATGCCGCCCATTTATGCAATTAAAAAAACTGTAAATGTCTCTTATTAGACAAGGCATATTTTCGTCTGATAAGGTACTTCTTCTTCAATGATTTCGAGGATGTTTTAGTTTTGATCAAAAAAATTGTATTTCTTACGACTTTTCGTAAAATATGTTAGTGCCATTAGAAAGAGGAACAGATAAGCTTTCCATCGAGCATTTAGTCGAAGAAGTCGGTCGAAGGATGAAAAAGTTATCAGCAAAAAACTAATCGGTGGTCAACACGTCCTACTGCCGATTTTTTTCGCAAAGTACTTTTCTATAATTCTAGTATTTATTGGACAAAAATTAAACGATTTTTTTGTCCATGTAAAAAACTATTAATGCTGAATAAAATGCTGCCCATTTATGCAATTAAGAAAAATGTATATGTCTCTTATTAGAAAAGGCATATTTTCGTCTGATAAGGTACTTCTTCTTCAATGATTTCGAGGATATTTCAGTTTTGATCAAAAAATTTTATTTCTTATGACTTTTCGTAAAATATGTTAATGCCATCTGAAAGAGGAACAGATAAGCTCTTAGTCGAAGAAGTCGGTCGAAGGATGCAAAAGTTATTAGCAAAAAACTAATCAGTGGTCAACACGTTTCCGTCCAACTGCCGATTCTTTTCGCAAAGTACTTTTCTATAATTCTAGTGTTTAATGGAAAAAAATTAAACGAATTTTTTGTCCACGTAAAAAACTATTAATGCTGAATAAAATGCCGCCCATTTCTGCAATTAAGAAAACTGACAATGTCTCTTATTAGACAAGGCATATTTTCGTCTGATAAGGTACTTCTTCTTCAATGATTTCGAGGATATTTTAGTTTTGATCAAAAAAATTGTATTTCTTACGACTTTTCGTAAAATATGTTAGTGCCATTAGAAAGAGGAACAGATAAGCTTTCCATCGAGCTCTTAGTCGAAGATGTCGTTCGAAGGATGCAAAAGTTATTAGCAAAAAAGTAATCAGTGGTCAACACGTTTCCGTCCAACTGCCGATTCTTTTCGCAAAGTACTTTTCTATAATTCTAGTGTTTAATGGAAAAAAATTAAACGAATTTTTTGTCCATGTAAAAAACTATTAATTCTGAATACAATGCCGCCCATTTATACAATTAAAAAAATTATATGTTTCTTATTAGATAAGGCATATTTTCGTCTGATAAGGTACTTCTTCTTCAATGATTTCGAGGATATTTTAGTTTTGATCAAAAAAATTGTTTTTCTTATTACTTTTCGTAAAATATGTTCATGCCATCTGAAGAAGGAATAAATAAGCTTTCCATCGAGCTCATAGTCGAAGAAGTCGGTCGAAGGTGCAAGAGTTATCAGCAAAAAACTAATCGGTGGTCAACACGTTTCCGTCCTACTGCCGATTGTTATCGCAAAATACTTTTCTATAATTCTAGTATTTAATGGGAAAAAATTTAACAAAGTTTTTGTTCATGTAAAAAACTATTGATTCTGAATAAAATGCCGCCCATTTCTGCAATTAAGAAATCTGTAAATGTCTCTTATTAGACAAGGCATATTTTCGTCTGATAATGTACTTCTTCTTCAATGATTTCGAGGATATTTTAGTTTTGATCAAAAAAATTTTATTTCTTACGACTTTTCGTAAAATATGTTAAAGCCTTCTGAAAGAGGAACAGATAAGCTTTCCATCGAGCTCATAGTCGAAGAAGATCGAAGGTGCAAGAGTTATCAGCAAAAAACTAATCGGTGGTCAACACGTTTCCGTCCTACTGCCGATTGTTATCGCAAAATACTTTTCTATAATTGTAGTGTTTAATGGAAAAAAATTAAACGAATTTTTTGTCCATGTAAAAACTATTAATGCTGAATAAAATGCTGCCCATTTATGCAATTAACAAAAATGTATATGTCTCTTATTAGATAAGGCATATTTTCGTCTGATAAGGTACTTCTTCTTCAATGATTTCGAGGATATTTCAGTTTTGATCAAAAAATTTTATTTCTTATGACTTTTCGTAAAATATGTTCATGCCATCTGAAGAAGGAATAAATAAGCTTTCCATCGAGCTCATAGTCGAAGAAGTCGCTCGAAGGTGCAAGAGTTATTAGCAAAAAACTAATCAGTGGTCAACACGTTTCCGTCCAACTGCCGATTCTTTTCGCAAAGTACTTTTCTATAATTAAGGTGTTTAATGGAAAAAAATTAAACGAATTTTTTGTTCATGTAAAAAACTATTGATTCTGAATAAAATGCCGCCCAGTTCTGCAATTAAGAAAACTGTAAATGTCTCTTTTTAGACAAGGCATATTTTCGTCAAAGTACTTTTCTATAATTGTAGTGTTTAATGGAAAAAAATTAAACGAATTTTTTGTCCATGTAAAAAACTATTAATGCTGAATAAAATGCTGCCCATTTATGCAATTAAGAAAAATGTATATGTCTCTTATTAGATAAGGCATATTTTCGTCTGATAATGTACTTCTTCTTCAATGATTTCGAGGATATTTTAGTTTTGATCAAAAAAATGTTATTTCTTACGACTTTTCGTAAAATATGTTAATGCCATCTGAAAGAGGAACAGATAAGCTTTCCATCGAGCTCATAGTCGAAGAAGTCGGTCGAAGGTGCAAGAGTTATCAGCAAAAAACTAATCGGTGGTCAACACGTTTCCGTCCTACTGCCGATTGTTATCGCAAAATACTTTTCTATAATTGTAGTGTTTAATGGAAAAAAATTAAACGAATTTTTTGTCCATGTAAAAATCTATTAATGCTGAATAAAATGCTGCCCATTTATGCAATTAAGAAAAATGTATATGTCTCTTATTAGATAAGGCATATTTTCGTCTGATAAGGTACTTCTTCTTCAAAGATTTCGAGGATATTTCAGTTTTGATCAAAAAATTTTATTTCGTATGACTTTTCGTAAAATATGTTAATGCTATCTGAAGAAGGAATAAATAAGCTTTCCATCGAGCTCATAGTCGAAGAAGTCGTTCGAAGGATGCAAAAGTTATTAGCAAAAAACTAATCAGTGGTCAACACGTTTCCGTCCAACTGCCGATTCTTTTCGCAAAGTACTTTTCTATAATTCTAGTGTTTAATGGAAAAAAATTAAACGAATTTTTTGTCCACGTAAAAAACTATTAATGCTGAATAAAATGCCGCCCATTTCTGCAATTAAGAAAACTGAAAATGTCTCTTGTTAGACAAGGCATATTTTCGTCTGATAATGTACTTCTTCTTCAATGATTTCGAGGATATTTTAGTTTTGATCAAAAAAATTTTATTTCTTACGACTTTTCGTAAAATATGTTAATGCCTTCTGAAAGAGGAACAGATAAGCTTTCCATCGAGCTCATAGTCGAAGAAGGTCGAAGGTGCAAGAGTTATCAGCAAAAAACTAATCGGTGATCAACACGTTTCCGTCCTACTGCCGATTGTTATCGCAAAATACTTTTCTATAATTGTAGTGTTTACTGGAAAAAAATTAAACGAATTTTTTGTCCATGTAAAAAACTATTAATGCTGAATAAAATGCTGCCCATTTATGCAATTAACAAAAATGTATATGTCTCTTATTAGATAAGGCATATTTTCGTCTGATAAGGTACTTCTTCTTCAATGATTTCGAGGATATTTCAGTTTTGATCAAAAAATTTTATTTCTTATGACTTTTTGTAAAATATGTTCATGCCATCTGAAGAAGGAATAAATAAGCTTTCCATCGAGCTCATAGTCGAAGAAGTCGGTCGAAGGTGCAAGAGATATTAGCAAAAAACTAATCAGTGGTCAACACGTTTCCGTCCAACAGCCGATTCTTTTCGCAAAGTACTTTTCTATAACTCAAGTGTTTAATGGAAAAAAATTAAACGAATTTTTTGTCCATGTAAAAAACTATTAATTCTGAATACAATGCCGCCCATTTATGCAATTAAGAAAAATGTATATGTCTCTTATTAGATAAGGCATATTTTCGTCTGATAATGTACTTCTTCTTCAATGATTTCGAGGATATTTTAGTTTTGATCAAAAAAATGTTATTTCTTACGACTTTTCGTAAAATATGTTAATGCCATCTGAAAGAGGAACAGATAAGCTTTCCATCGAGCTCATAGTCGAAGAAGTCGGTCGAAGGTGCAAGAGTAATCAGCAAAAAACTAATCGGTGGTCAACACGTTTCCGTCCTACAGCCGATTGTTATTGCAAAATTCTTTTCTATAATTGTATTGTTTAATGGAAAAAAATTAAACGAATTTTTTGTCCATGTAAAAAACTATTAATGCTGAATAAAATGCTGCCCATTTATGCAATTAAGAAAAATGTATATGTCTCTAGTTAGATAAGGCATA
Organism: Phortica okadai; assembly: GCA_034638295.1. Classification (NCBI taxonomy): domain Eukaryota; kingdom Metazoa; phylum Arthropoda; class Insecta; order Diptera; family Drosophilidae; genus Phortica; species Phortica okadai. Next base: position 454,351 of record CM067853.1, read on the forward strand.
TTTTCGTCTGAAAAGGTACTTCTTCTTCAAAGATTTCGAGGATATTTCAGTTTTGAACAAAAAATTTTATTTCTTATGACTTTTCGTAAAATATGTTAATGCCATCTGAAAGAGGAACAGATAAGCTCTTAGTCGAAGAAGTCGGTCGAAGGATGCAAAAGTTATCAGCAAAAAACTAATCAGTGGTCAACACGTTTCCGTCCAACTGCCGATTCTTTTCGCAAAGTGCTTTTCTATAATTCAAGTGTTTAATGGAAAAACATTAAACGAATTTTTTGTCCATGTAAAAAACTATTAATTCTGAATACAATGCCGCCCATTTATGCAATTAAAAAAATTTAAATGTCTCTCATTAGATAAGGCATATTTTCGTCTGATAAGTTACTTCTTCCTCAATGATTTCGAGGATATTTTAGTTTTGATCAAAAAAATTTTTTTTCTTATGACTTTTCGTAAAATATGTTCATGCTATCTGAAGAAGGAATAAATAAGCTTTCCATCGAGCTCATAGTCGAAGAAGTCGGTCGAAGGTGCAAGATTTATCAGCAAAAAACTAATCAGTGGTCAACACGTTTCCGTCCAACTGCCGATTCTTTTCGCAAAGTACTTTTCTATAATTCAAGTGTTTAATGGAAAAAAATTAAACGAATTTTTTGTCCATGTAAAAAACAATTAATGCTGAATAAAATGCTGCCTATTTATGCAATTAAGCAAAATGTATATGTCTCTTATTAGATAAGGCATATTTTCGTCTGATAATGTACTTCTTCTTCAATGATTTCGAGGATATTTTAGTTTTGATCAAAAAAAGGTTATTTCTTACGACTTTTCGTAAAATATGTTAATGCCATCTGAAAGAGGAACAGATAAGCTTTCCATCGAGCTCATAGTCGAAGAAGTCGGTCGAAGGTGCAAGAGTTATCAGCAAAAAACTAATCGGTGGTCAACACGTTTCCGTCCTACTGCCGATTCTTTTCGCAAAGTACTTTTCTATAATTCTAGTATTTAATGGGAATTAATTAAACGAATTTTTTGTCCATGTAAAAAACTATAAATTCTGAATGAAATGCCGCCCATTTATGCAATTAAAAAAATTTAAATGTCTTTTATTAGATAAGGCATATTTTCGTCTGATAAGGTACTTCTTCTTCAATGATTTCGAGGATATTTCAGTTTTGATCAAAAATATTTTATTTCTTATGACTTTTCGTAAAATATGTTAATGCCATCTGAAAGAGGAACAGATAAGCTTTCCATCGAGCTCTTAGTCGAAGAAGTCGGTCGAAGGATGCAAAAGTTATTAGCAAAAAACTAATCAGTGGTCAACACGTTTCCGTCCAACTGCCGATTTTTTTCGCAAAGTACTTTTCTATAATTCTAGTGTTTAATGGAAAAAAATTAAACGAATTTTTTGTCCATGTAAAAATCTATTAATGCTGAATAAAATGCTGCCCATTTATGCAATTAAGAAAAATGTATATGTCTCTTATTAGATAAGGCATATTTTCGTCTGATAAGGTACTTCTTCTTCAAAGATTTCGAGGATATTTCAGTTTTGATCAAAAAATTTTATTTCTTATGACTTTTCGTAAAATATGTTAATGCCATCTGAAAGAGGAACAGATAAGCTTTCCATCGAGCTCATAGTCGAAGAAGTCGGTCGAAGGTGCAAGAGTTACCAGCAAAAAACTAATCGGTGGTCAACACGTTTCCGTCCTACTGCCGATTCTTTTCGCAAAGTACTTTTCTATAATTCTAGTATTTAATGGGAATTAATTAAACGAATTTTTTGTCCATGTAAAAAACTATAAATTCTGAATGAAATGCCGCCCATTTATGCAATTAAAAAAATTTAAATGTCTTTTATTAGATAAGGCATATTTTCGTCTGATAAGGTACTTCTTCTTCAATGATTTCGAGGATATTTCAGTTTTGATCAAAAAAATTTTATTTCTTATGACTTTTCGTAAAATATGTTAATGCAATCTGAAAGAGGAACAGATAAGCTTTCCATCGAGCTCTTAGTCGAAGAAGTCGGTCGAAGGATGCAAAAGTTATTAGCAAAAAACTAATCAGTGGTCAACACTTTTCCGTCCAACTGCCGATTTTTTTCGCAAAGTACTTTTCTATAATTCTAGTATTTATTTGAATAAAATTAATCGAATTTTTTGTCCATGTAAAAAACTATTAATGCTGAATAAAATGCTGCCTATTTATGCAATTAAGCAAAATGTATATGTCTCTTATTAGATAAGGCATATTTTCGTCTGATAATGTACTTCTTCTTCAATGATTTCGAGGATATTTTAGTTTTGATCAAAAAAAGGTTATTTCTTACGACTTTTCGTAAAATATGTTAATGCCATCTGAAAGAGGAACAGATAAGCTTTCCATCGAGCTCATAGTCGAAGAAGTCGGTCGAAGGTGCAAGAGTTATCAGCAAAAAACTAATCGGTGGTCAACAGGTTTCCGTCCTACTGCCGATTCTTTTCGCAAAGTACTTTTCTATAATTCTAGTATTTAATGGGAAAAAATTGAACGAATTTTTTGTCCATGTAAAAACTATCAATTCTGAATGAAATACCGCCCATTTATGCAATTAAAAAAATATAAATGTCACTTATTAGATAAGGCATATTTTCGTCTGATAAGGCACTTCTTCTTCAATGATTTCGAGGATATTTAAGTTTTGATCAAAAAAATTTTATTTCTTATGACTTTTCGTAAAATATGTTAATGCCATCTGAAAGAGGAACAGATAAGCTTTCCATCGAGCTCTTAGTCGAAGAAGTCGGTCGAAGGATGCAAAAGTTATTAGCAAAAAACTAATCAGTGGTAAACACGTTTCCGTCCAACTGCCGATTTTTTTCGCAAAGTACTTTTCTATAATTCTAGTGTTTAATGGAAAAAAATTAAACGAATTTTTTGTCCATGTAAAAAACTATTAATTCTGAATACAATACCGCCCATTTATGCAAATAAAAAAATTTAAATGTCTCTTATTAGATAAGGCATATTTTCGTCTGATAAGGTACTTCTTCTTCAATGATTTCTAGGATATTTTAGTTTTGATAAAAATTTTATTTCTTATGACTTTTCGTAAAATATGTTAATGCCATCTGAAAGAGGAACAGATAAGCTTTCCATCGAGATTTTAGTCGAAGAAGTCGGTCGAAGGTTGCAAGAGTTATTACCAAAAAACTAATCGGTGGTCTACACGATTCCGTCCTACTGCCGATTCTCTTCGCAAAGTACTTTTCTATAATTCTAGTATTTAATGGGAAATAATTAAACGAATTTTTTGTCAGTGTAAAAAACTATAAATTCTGAATGAAATGCCGCCCATTTATGCAATTAAAAAAATTTAAATGTCTCTTATTAGATAAGGCATATTTTTTTCTGATAAGGTACTTCTTCTTCAATGATTTCTAAGATATTTTAGTTTTGATAAAAATTTTATTTCTTATGACTTTTCGTAAAATATGTTAATGCCATCTGAAGAAGGAATAAATAAGCTTTCCATCGAGGTCTTAGTCGAAGAAGACGGTCGAAAGATCAAAGAGTTATTAGCAAAAAAACCAATCGATGGTCAACACGTTTCCGTCCTACTGCCGACTCTTTTCGCAAAGTACTTTTCTAAAATTCTAGTATTTATTGGAAAAAAATTAAACGAATTTTTTGTCCATGTAAAAAACTATTAATGCTGAATAAAATGCTGCCCATTTATGTAATTAAGAAAAATTTAAATGTCTCTTATTAGATAAGGCATATTTTCGTCTGATAAGGTACGTCTTCTTCAATGATTTCGAGGATATTTTAGTTTTGATCAAAAAAATTTTATTTCTTATGACTTTTCGTAAAATATGTTCATGCCATCTGAAAGAGGAACAGATAAGCTTTCCATCGAGCTCTTAGTCGAAGAAGTCGGTCGAAGGATGCAAAAGTTATTAGCAAAAAACTAATCGGTAGTCAACACGTCCTACTGCCCATTTTTTCGCAAAGTACTTTTCTATAATTCTAGTATTTAATGGAAAAAAGTTAAACGAATTTTTTGTCCATGTAAAAAACTATTAATTCTGAATACAATGCAGCCCATTTATGCAATTAAAAAAATTTAAATGTCTCTTATTAGATAAGGCATATTTTCGTCTGATAAGGTACTTCTTCTTCAATGATTTCGAGGATATTTTAGTTTTGATCAAAAAAATTTTTTTTCTTATGACTTTACGTAAAATATGTTCATGCCATCTGAAGAAGGAATAAATAAGCTTTTCATCGAGGTCTTAGTCGAAAAAGACGGTCGAAAGATCAAAGAGTTATTAGCAAAAAAACCAATCGATGGTCAACACGTTTCCGTCCTACTGCCGACTGTTTTCGCAAAGTACTTTTCTAAAATTCTAGTATTTATTGGAAAAAAATTAAACGAATTTTTTGTCCATGTAAAAAACCATTCATGCTGAATAAAATGCCGCCCATTTATGCAATTAAGAAAAATGAAAATGTCTCTTATTAGATAAGGCATATTTTCTTCTGATAAGGTACTTCTTCTTCAATGATTTCGAGGATATTTTAGTTTTGATCAAAAAATTTGTATTTCTTATGACTTTGCGTAAAATATGTTAATGCCATCTGAAGAAGGAATAAATAGGCTTTCCATGGAGGTCTTAGTCGAAGAAGTCGGTCGAAGGATCAAAGAGTTATTAGCAAAAAAACCAATCGATGGTCATTACGTTTCCGTTCTACTGCCGATTCTATTCGCAAAGTACTTTTCTATAATTCTAGTATTTAATGGGAAATAATTAAACGAATTTTTTGTCCATGTAAAAAACTATAAATTCTGAATGAAATACCGCCCATTTATGCAATTAAAAAAATATAAATGTCTCTTATTAGATAAGGCATATTTTCGTCTGATAAGGCACTTCTTCTTCAATGATTTCGAGGATATTTAAGTTTTGAACAAAAAAATTTTATTTCTTATGACTTTTCGTAAAATATGTTAATGCCATCTAAAAGAGGAACAGATAAGCTTTCCATCGAGCTCTTAGTCGAAGAAGTCGGTCGAAGGATGCAAAAGTTATTAGCAAAAAACTAATCGGTGGTCAACAGGTTTCCGTCCTACTGCCGATTCTTTTCGCAAAGTACTTTTCTATAATTCTAGTATTTATTTGAAAAAAATTAAACGAATTTTTTGTCCATGTAAAAAACCATTCATGCTGAATAAAATGCCGCCCATTTATGTAATTAAGAAAAATTTAAATGTCTCTTATTAGATAAGGCATATTTTCGTCTGATAAGGTACTTCTTCTTCAATGATTTCGAGGATATTTTAGTTTTGATCAAAAAAATTTTATTTCTTATGACTTTTCGTTAAATATGTTCATGCCATCTGAAGAAGGAATAAATAGGCTTTCCATCGAGCTCTTAGTCGAAGAAGACGGTCGAAGGTTGCAAGAGTTATTAGCAAAAAACTAATCGGTGGTTAACACGATTCCGTCCTACAGCGATTGTTTTCGCAAAGTACTTTTCTATAATTCTAGTATTTAATGGGAAAAAATTGAACGAATTTTTTGTCCATGTAAAAACTATCAATTCTGAATGAAATACCGCCCATTTATGCAATTAAAAAAATATAAATGTCACTTATTAGATAAGGCATATTTTCGTCTGATAAGGCACTTCTTCTTCAATGATTTCGAGGATATTTAAGTTTTGATCAAAAAAATTTTATTTCTTATGACTTTTCGTAAAATATGTTCATGCCATCTGAAGAAGGAATAAATAGGCTTTCCATCGAGCTCTTAGTCGAAGAAGTCGGTCGAAGGATGCAAAAGTTATTAGAAAAAAACTAATCGGTGGTCAACACGTTTCCGTCCTACTGCCGATTTTTTTCGCAAAGTACTTTTCTAAAATTCTAGCATTTATTGGAAAAAAATTAAACGAATTTTTTCTCAATGTGAAAAACTATAAATTCTGAATGAAATGCCGCCCATTTATGCAATTAAAAAAATTTAAATGTCTCTTATTAGATAAGGCATATTTTCGTCTGATAAGGCACTTCTTCTTCAATGATTTCGAGGATATTTAAGTTTTGAACAAAAAAATTTTATTTCTTATGACTTTTCGTAAAATATGTTAATGCCATCTAAAAGAGGAACAGATAAGCTTTCCATCGAGCTCCTAGTCGACGAAGTCGGTCGAAGGACGCAAGACTTATTAGCAAAAAACTAATCGGTGATCAACACGTTTCCGTCCTACAGCGATTGTTTTCGCAAAGTACTTTTCTATAATTCTAGTATTTAATGGGAAAAAATTGAACGAATTTTTTGTCCATGTAAAAAATATGAATTCTGAATAAAATGGCGCCCATTTATGCAATTAAGAAAAATGTAAATGTCTCTTATTAGACAAGGCATATTTTCGTCTGATAAGGTACTTCTTCTTCAATGATTTCGATGATATTTGAGTTTTGAACAAAAAAATTTTTTTTCTTATGACTTTACGTAAAATATGTTCATGCCATCTGAAGAAGGAATAAATAAGCTTTTCATCGAGGTCTTAGTCGAAAAAGACGGTCGAAAGATCAAAGAGTTATTAGCAAAAAAACCAATCGATGGTCAACACGTTTCCGTCCTACTGCCGATTGTTTTCGCAAAGTACTTTTCTAAAATTCTAGTATTTATTGGAAAAAAATTAAACGAATTTTTTGTCCATGTAAAAAACCATTCATGCTGAATAAAATGCCGCCCATTTATGCAATTAAGAAAAATGAAAATGTCTCTTATTAGATAAGGCATATTTTCTTCTGATAAGGTACTTCTTCTTCAATGATTTCGAGGATATTTTAGTTTTGATCAAAAAATTTGTATTTCTTATGACTTTGCGTAAAATATGTTAATGCCATCTGAAGAAAGAATAAATAGGCTTTCCATGGAGGTCTTAGTCGAAGAAGTCGGTCGAAGGATCAAAGAGTTATTAGCAAAAAAACCAATCGATGGTCATTACGTTTCCGTTCTACTGCCGATTCTATTCGCAAAGTACCTTTCTATAATTCTAGTATTTAATGGGAAATAATTAAACGAATTTTTTGTCCATGTAAAAAACTATAAATTCTGAATGAAATACCGCCCATTTATGCAATTAAAAAAATATAAATGTCTCTTATTAGATAAGGCATATTTTCGTCTGATAAGGCACTTCTTCTTCAATGATTTCGAGGATATTGAAGTTTTGAACAAAAAAATTTTATTTCTTATGACTTTTCGTAAAATATGTTAATGCCATCTAAAAGAGGAACAGATAAGCTTTCCATCGAGCTCTTAGTCGAAGAAGTCGGTCGAAGGATGCAAAAGTTATTAGCAAAAAACTAATCGGTGGTCAACAGGTTTCCGTCCTACTGCCGATTCTTTTCGCAAAGTACTTTTCTATAATTCTAGTATTTATTTGAAAAAAATTAAACGAATTTTTTGTCCATGTAAAAAACCATTCATGCTGAATAAAATGCCGCCCATTTATGTAATTAAGAAAAATTTAAATGTCTCTTATTAGATAAGGCATATTTTCGTCTGATAAGGTACTTCTTCTTCAATGATTTCGAGGATATTTTAGTTTTGATCAAAAAAATTTTATTTCTTATGACTTTTCGTAAAATATGTTCATGCCATCTGAAGAAGGAATAAATAGGCTTTCCATCGAGCTCTTAGTCGAAGAAGACGGTCGAAGGTTGCAAGAGTTATTAGCAAAAAACTAATCGGTGGTTAACACGATTCCGTCCTACAGCGATTGTTTTCGCAAAGTACTTTTCTATAATTCTAGTATTTAATGGGAAAAAATTGAACGAATTTTTTGTCCATGTAAAAACTATCAATTCTGAATGAAATACCGCCCATTTATGCAATTAAGAAAAATGTAAATGTCTCTTATTAGACAAGGCATATTTTCGTCTGATAAGGTACTTCTTCTTCAATGATTTCGATGATATTTGAGTTTTGAACAAAAAAATTTTATTTCTTATGACTTTTCGTAAAATATGTTCATGCCATCTGAAGAAGGAATAAATAGGCTTTCCATCGAGCTCTTAGTCGAAGAAGTCGGTCGAAGGATGCAAAAGTTATTAGCAAAAAACTAATCGGTGGTCAACACGTTTCCGTCCTACTGCCGATTCTTTTCGCAAAGTACTTTTCTATAATTCTAGTATTTAATGGGAAAAAATTGAACGAATTTTTTGTCCATGTAAAAAATATGAATTCTGAATAAAATGGCGCCCATTTATGCAATTAAGAAAAATGTAAATGTCTCTTATTAGACAAGGCACATTTTCGTCTGATAAGGTACTTCTTCTTCAATGATTTCGATGATATTTGAGTTTTGAACAAAAAAATTTTATTTCTTATGACTTTTCGTAAAATATGTTAATGCCATCTGAAAGAGGAACAGATAAGCTTTCCATCGAGCTCCTAGTCGAAGAAGTCGGTCGAAGGACGCAAGAGTTATTAGCAAAAAACTAATCTGTGGTCGACACGATTCCGTCCTACTGCCGATTCTTTTCGCAAAGTACATTTCTATAATTCTAGTATTTAATGGGAAATAATTAAACAAATTTTTTCTCAATGTGAAAAACTGTAAATTCTGAATGAAATGCCGCCCATTTAGGCAATTAAAAAAATTTAAACGTCTCTTATTAGATAAGACATATTTTCGTCTGATAAGGTACTTCTTCTTCAATGATTTCGAGGATATTTTAGTTTTGATCAAAAAAATTTTATTTCTTATGACTTTTCGTAAAATATGTTAATGCCATCTGAAAAAGGAACAGAAAAGCTTTCCATCGAGCTCTTAGTCGAAGAAGTCGGTCGAAGGTTGCAAGAGTAATTAGCAAAAAACTAATCGGTGGTCAACACGTTTCCGTCCTACTGCCGATTCTTTTCGCAAAGTCTTTTCTATAATTCTAGTATTTAATGGGAAATAATTAAACGAATTTTTTGTCCATGGAAAAAACTATTAATGCTAAATAAAATGCCGCCCATTTATGCAATTAAGAAAAATGTAAATGTCTCTTATTAGATAAGGCATATTTTCGTCTGATAAGGTACTTCTTCTTCAATGATTTCGAGGATATTTTAGATTTGATCAAAAAAATTTTATTTCTTATGACTTTTCGTAAAATATGTTAATGCCATCTGAAAGAGGAACAGATAAGCTTTCCATCGAGCTCTTGGTCGAAGAAGTCGGTCGAAGGTTGCAAGAGTTATTAGCAAAAAACTAATCTGTGGTCGACACGATTCCGTCCTACTGCCGATTCTTTTCGCAAAGTACATTTCTGTAATTCTAGTATTTAATGGGAAATAATTAAACGAATTTTTTCTCCATGTAAAAAACTATAAACTCTGAATGAAATGCCGCCCATTTATGTAATTAAAAAAATTTAAATGTCTCTTATTAGATAAGACATATTTTCGTCTGATAAGGTACTTCTTCTTCAATGATTTCGAGGATATTTTAGTTTTGATCAAAAAAATTTTATTTCTTATGACTTTTCGTAAAATATGTTAATGCAATCTGAAAGAGGAACAGATAAGCTTTCCATCGAGCTCTTAGTCGAAGAAGACGGTCGAAGGTTGCAAGAGTTATTAGCAAAAAACTAATCGGTGGTCAACACGATTCCGTCCTACTGCCGATTCTTTTCGCAAAGTAATTTTCTATAATTCTAGTATTTAATAAAAAAAATTAAACGAATTTTTTGTCCATGTAAAAAACTATAAATTCTGAATGAAATGCCGCCCATTTATGCAACTAAAAAAATATAAATGTCTCTTATTAGATAAGGCATATTTTCGTCTGATAAGGTACTTCTTCTTCAATGATTTCGAGGATATTTCAGTTTTGATCAAAAAAATTTTATTTCTTATGACTTTTCGTAAAATATGTTAATGCCATCTGAAAGAGGAACAGATAAGCTTTCCATCGAGCTCTTAGTCGAAGAAGTCGGTTGAAGGATACAAAAGTTATTAGCAAAAAACTAATCGGTGGTCAACACGTTTCCGTCCTACTGCCGATTTTTTTCGCAAAGTACTTTTCTATAATTCTAGTGTTTAATGGAAAAAAATTAAACGAATTTTTTGTCCATGTAAAAAACTATTAATTCTGAATACAATGCCGCCCATTTATGCAATTAAAAAAATTTAAATGTCTCTTATTAGATAAGACATATTTCGTCTGATAAGGACTTCTTCTTCAATGATTTCGAGGATATTTCAGTTTTGATCAAAAAAATTTTATTTCTTATGACTTTTCGTAAAATATGTTAATGCCATCTGAAAGAGGAACAGATAAGCTTTCCATCGAGCTCTTGGTCGAAGAAGTCGGTCGAAGGTTGCAAGAGTTATTAGCAAAAAACTAATCTGTGGTCGACACGATTCCGTCCTACTGCCGATTCTTTTCGCAAAGTACATTTCTATAATTCTAGTATTTAATGTGAAATAATTAAACAACTTTTTTCTCAATGTGAAAAACTATAAATTCTGAATGAAATGCCGCCCATTTATGCAATTAAAAAAATTTAAATGTCTCTTATTAGATAAGGCATATTTTCGTCTGATAAGGCACTTCTTCTTCAATGATTTCGAGGATATTTAAGTTTTGAACAAAAAAATTTTATTTCTTATGACTTTTCGTAAAATATGTTAATGCCATCTAAAAGAGGAACAGATAAGCTTTCCATCGAGCTCCTAGTCGACGAAGTCGGTCGAAGGACGCAAGACTTATTAGCAAAAAACTAATCGGTGATCAACACGTTTCCGTCCTACAGCGATTGTTTTCGCAAAGTACTTTTCTATAATTCTAGTATTTAATGGGAAAAAATTGAACGAATTTTTTGTCCATGTAAAAAATATGAATTCTGAATAAAATGGCGCCCATTTATGCAATTAAGAAAAATGTAAATGTCTCTTATTAGACAAGGCATATTTTCGTCTGATAAGGTACTTCTTCTTCAATGATTTCGATGATATTTGAGTTTTGAACAAAAAAATTTTTTTTCTTATGACTTTACGTAAAATATGTTCATGCCATCTGAAGAAGGAATAAATAAGCTTTTCATCGAGGTCTTAGTCGAAAAAGACGGTCGAAAGATCAAAGAGTTATTAGCAAAAAAACCAATCGATGGTCAACACGTTTCCGTCCTACTGCCGATTGTTTTCGCAAAGTACTTTTCTAAAATTCTAGTATTTATTGGAAAAAAATTAAACGAATTTTTTGTCCATGTAAAAAACCATTCATGCTGAATAAAATGCCGCCCATTTATGCAATTAAGAAAAATGAAAATGTCTCTTATTAGATAAGGCATATTTTCTTCTGATAAGGTACTTCTTCTTCAATGATTTCGAGGATATTTTAGTTTTGATCAAAAAATTTGTATTTCTTATGACTTTGCGTAAAATATGTTAATGCCATCTGAAGAAAGAATAAATAGGCTTTCCATGGAGGTCTTAGTCGAAGAAGTCGGTCGAAGGATCAAAGAGTTATTAGCAAAAAAACCAATCGATGGTCATTACGTTTCCGTTCTACTGCCGATTCTATTCGCAAAGTACCTTTCTATAATTCTAGTATTTAATGGGAAATAATTAAACGAATTTTTTGTCCATGTAAAAAACTATAAATTCTGAATGAAATACCGCCCATTTATGCAATTAAAAAAATATAAATGTCTCTTATTAGATAAGGCATATTTTCGTCTGATAAGGCACTTCTTCTTCAATGATTTCGAGGATATTGAAGTTTTGAACAAAAAAATTTTATTTCTTATGACTTTTCGTAAAATATGTTAATGCCATCTAAAAGAGGAACAGATAAGCTCTCCATCGAGCTCTTAGTCGAAGAAGTCGGTCGAAGGATGCAAAAGTTATTAGCAAAAAACTAATCGGTGGTCAACAGGTTTCCGTCCTACTGCCGATTCTTTTCGCAAAGTACTTTTCTATAATTCTAGTATTTATTTGAAAAAAATTAAACGAATTTTTTGTCCATGTAAAAAACCATTCATGCTGAATAAAATGCCGCCCATTTATGTAATTAAGAAAAATTTAAATGTCTCTTATTAGATAAGGCATATTTTCGTCTGATAAGGTACTTCTTCTTCAATGATTTCGAGGATATTTTAGTTTTGATCAAAAAAATTTTATTTCTTATGACTTTTCGTAAAATATGTTCATGCCATCTGAAGAAGGAATAAATAGGCTTTCCATCGAGCTCTTAGTCGAAGAAGACGGTCGAAGGTTGCAAGAGTTATTAGCAAAAAACTAATCGGTGGTTAACACGATTCCGTCCTACAGCGATTGTTTTCGCAAAGTACTTTTCTATAATTCTAGTATTTAATGGGAAAAAATTGAACGAATTTTTTGTCCATGTAAAAACTATCAATTCTGAATGAAATACCGCCCATTTATGCAATTAAGAAAAATGTAAATGTCTCTTATTAGACAAGGCATATTTTCGTCTGATAAGGTACTTCTTCTTCAATGATTTCGATGATATTTGAGTTTTGAACAAAAAAATTTTATTTCTTATGACTTTTCGTAAAATATGTTCATGCCATCTGAAGAAGGAATAAATAGGCTTTCCATCGAGCTCTTAGTCGAAGAAGTCGGTCGAAGGATGCAAAAGTTATTAGCAAAAAACTAATCGGTGGTCAACACGTTTCCGTCCTACTGCCGATTCTTTTCGCAAAGTACTTTTCTATAATTCTAGTATTTAATGGGAAAAAATTGAACGAATTTTTTGTCCATGTAAAAAATATGAATTCTGAATAAAATGGCGCCCATTTATGCAATTAAGAAAAATGTAAATGTCTCTTATTAGACAAGGCACATTTTCGTCTGATAAGGTACTTCTTCTTCAATGATTTCGATGATATTTGAGTTTTGAACAAAAAAATTTTATTTCTTATGACTTTTCGTAAAATATGTTAATGCCATCTGAAAGAGGAACAGATAAGCCTTCCATCGAGCTCTTAGTCGAAGAAGTCGGTCGAAGGATGCAAAAGTTATTAGAAAAAAACTAATCGGTGGTCAACACGTTTCCGTCCTACTGCCGATTTTTTTCGCAAAGTACTTTTCTAAAATTCTAGCATTTATTGGAAAAAAATTAAACGAATTTTTTCTCAATGTGAAAAACTATAAATTCTGAATGAAATGCCGCCCATTTATGCAATTAAAAAAATTTAAATGTCTCTTATTAGATAAGACATATTTTCGTCTGATAAGGTACTTCTTCTTCAATGATTTCGAGGATATTTTAGTTTTGATCAAAAAAATTTTATTTCTTATGACTTTTCGTAAAATATGTTAATGCCATCTGAAAGAGGAACAGAAAAGCTTTCCATCGAGCTCCTAGTCGAAGAAGTCGGTCGAAGGACGCAAGAGTTATTAGCAAAAAACTAATCTGTGGTCGACACGATTCCGTCCTACTGCCGATTCTTTTCGCAAAGTACATTTCTATAATTCTAGTATTTAATGGGAAATAATTAAACAAATTTTTTCTCAATGTGAAAAACTGTAAATTCTGAATGAAATGCCGCCCATTTAGGCAATTAAAAAAATTTAAACGTCTCTTATTAGATAAGACATATTTTCGTCTGATAAGGTACTTCTTCTTCAATGATTTCGAGGATATTTTAGTTTTGATCAAAAAAATTTTATTTCTTATGACTTTTCGTAAAATATGTTAATGCCATCTGAAAGAGGAACAGAAAAGCTTTCCATCGAGCTCTTAGTCGAAGAAGTCGGTCGAAGGTTGCAAGAGTAATTAGCAAAAAACTAATCGGTGGTCAACACGTTTCCGTCCTACTGCCGATTCTTTTCGCAAAGTCTTTTCTATAATTCTAGTATTTAATGGGATATAATTAAACGAATTTTTTGTCCATGGAAAAAACTATTAATGCTAAATAAAATGCCGCCCATTTATGCAATTAAGAAAAATGTAAATGTCTCTTATTAGATAAGGCATATTTTCGTCTGATAAGGTACTTCTTCTACAATGATTTCGAGGATATTTTAGATTTGATCAAAAAAATTTTATTTCTTATGACTTTTCGTAAAATATGTTAATGCCATCTGAAAGAGGAACAGATAAGCTTTCCATCGAGCTCTTGGTCGAAGAAGTCGGTCGAAGGTTGCAAGAGTTATTAGCAAAAAACTAATCTGTGGTCGACACGATTCCGTCCTACTGCCGATTCTTTTCGCAAAGTACATTTCTGTAATTCTAGTATTTAATGGGAAATAATTAAACGAATTTTTTCTCCATGTAAAAAACTATAAACTCTGAATGAAATGCCGCCCATTTATGTAATTAAAAAAATTTAAATGTCTCTTATTAGATAAGACATATTTTCGTCTGATAAGGTACTTCTTCTTCAATGATTTCGAGGATATTTTAGTTTTGATCAAAAAAATTTTATTTCTTATGACTTTTCGTAAAATATGTTAATGCAATCTGAAAGAGGAACAGATAAGCTTTCCATCGAGCTCTTAGTCGAAGAAGACGGTCGAAGGTTGCAAGAGTTATTAGCAAAAAACTAATCGGTGGTCAACACGATTCCGTCCTACTGCCGATTCTTTTCGCAAAGTAATTTTCTATAATTCTAGTATTTAATAAAAAAAATTAAACGAATTTTTTGTCCATGTAAAAAACTATAAATTCTGAATGAAATGCCGCCCATTTATGCAACTAAAAAAATATAAATGTCTCTTATTAGATAAGGCATATTTTCGTCTGATAAGGTACTTCTTCTTCAATGATTTCGAGGATATTTTAGATTTGATCAAAAAAATTTTATTTCTTATGACTTTTCGTAAAATATGTTAATGCCATCTGAAAGAGGAACAGATAAGCTTTCCATCGATCTCTTGGTCGAAGAAGTCGGTCGAAGGTTGCAAGAGTTATTAGCAAAAAACTAATCTGTGGTCGACACGATTCCGTCCTACTGCCGATTCTTTTCGCAAAGTACATTTCTGTAATTCTAGTATTTAATGGGAAATAATTAAACGAATTTTTTCTCCATGTAAAAAACTATAAATTCTGAATGAAATGCCGCCCATTTATGTAATTAAAGAAATTTAAATGTCTCTTATTAGATAAGACATATTTTCGTCTGATAAGGTACTTCTTCTTCAATGATTTCGAGGATATTTTAGTTTTGATCAAAAAAATTTTATTTCTTATGACTTTTCGTAAAATATGTTAATGCAATCTGAAAGAGGAACAGATAAGCTTTCCATCGAGCTCTTAGTCGAAGAAGACGGTCGAAGGTTGCAAGAGTTATTAGCAAAAAACTAATCGGTGGTCAACACGATTCCGTCCTACTGCCGATTCTTTTCGCAAAGTAATTTTCTATAATTCTAGTATTTAATAAAAAAAATTAAACGAATTTTTTGTCCATGTAAAAAACTATAAATTCTGAATGAAATGCCGCCCATTTATGCAACTAAAAAAATATAAATGTCTCTTATTAGATAAGGCATATTTTCGTCTGATAAGGTACTTCTTCTTCAATGATTTCGAGGATATTTCAGTTTTGATCAAAAAAATTTTATTTCTTATGACTTTTCGTAAAATATGTTAATGCCATCTGAAAGAGGAACAGATAAGCTTTCCATCGAGCTCTTAGTCGAAGAAGTCGGTTGAAGGATACAAAAGTTATTAGCAAAAAACTAATCGGTGGTCAACACGTTTCCGTCCTACTGCCGATTTTTTTCGCAAAGTACTTTTCTATAATTCTAGTGTTTAATGGAAAAAAATTAAACGAATTTTTTGTCCATGTAAAAAACTATTAATTCTGAATACAATGCCGCCCATTTATGCAATTAAAAAAATTTAAATGTCTCTTATTAGATAAGACATATTTCGTCTGATAAGGACTTCTTCTTCAATGATTTCGAGGATATTTCAGTTTTGATCAAAAAAATTTTATTTCTTATGACTTTTCGTAAAATATGTTAATGCCATCTGAAAGAGGAACAGATAAGCTTTCCATCGAGCTCTTGGTCGAAGAAGTCGGTCGAAGGTTGCAAGAGTTATTAGCAAAAAACTAATCTGTGGTCGACACGATTCCGTCCTACTGCCGATTCTTTTCGCAAAGTACATTTCTATAATTCTAGTATTTAATGTGAAATAATTAAACAAATTTTTTCTCAATGTGAAAAACTATAAATTCTGAATGAAATGCCGCCCATTTAGGCAATTAAAAAAATTTAAACGTCTCTTATTAGATAAGACATATTTTCGTCTGATAAGGTACTTCTTCTTCAATGATTTCGAGGATATTTTAGTTTTGATCAAAAAAATTTTATTTCTTATGACTTTTCGTAAAATATGTTAATGCCATCTGAAAGAGGAACAGAAAAGCTTTCCATCGAGCTCTTAGTCGAAGAAGTCGGTCGAAGGTTGCAAGAGTAATTAGCAAAAAACTAATCGGTGGTCAACACGTTTCCGTCCTACTGCCGATTCTTTTCGCAAAGTCTTTTCTATAATTCTAGTATTTAATGGGAAATAATTAAACGAATTTTTTGTCCATGGAAAAAACTATTAATGCTAAATAAAATGCCGCCCATTTATGCAATTAAGAAAAATGTAAATGTCTCTTATTAGATAAGGCATATTTTCGTCTGATAAGGTACTTCTTCTACAATGATTTCGAGGATATTTTAGATTTGATCAAAAAAATTTTATTTCTTATGACTTTTCGTAAAATATGTTAATGCCATCTGAAAGAGGAACAGATAAGCTTTCCATCGAGCTCTTGGTCGAAGAAGTCGGTCGAAGGTTGCAAGAGTTATTAGCAAAAAACTAATCTGTG
Organism: Phortica okadai; assembly: GCA_034638295.1. Taxonomy (NCBI): domain Eukaryota; kingdom Metazoa; phylum Arthropoda; class Insecta; order Diptera; family Drosophilidae; genus Phortica; species Phortica okadai. The sequence goes on from CM067853.1 coordinate 471,197, forward strand.
GTCGACACGATTCCGTCCTACTGCCGATTCTTTTCGCAAAGTACATTTCTGTAATTCTAGTATTTAATGGGAAATAATTAAACGAATTTTTTCTCCATGTAAAAAACTATAAACTCTGAATGAAATGCCGCCCATTTATGTAATTAAAAAAATTTAAATGTCTCTTATTAGATAAGACATATTTTCGTCTGATAAGGTACTTCTTCTTCAATGATTTCGAGGATATTTTAGTTTTGATCAAAAAAATTTTATTTCTTATGACTTTTCGTAAAATATGTTAATGCAATCTGAAAGAGGAACAGATAAGCTTTCCATCGAGCTCTTAGTCGAAGAAGACGGTCGAAGGTTGCAAGAGTTATTAGCAAAAAACTAATCGGTGGTCAACACGATTCCGTCCTACTGCCGATTCTTTTCGCAAAGTAATTTTCTATAATTCTAGTATTTAATAAAAAAAATTAAACGAATTTTTTGTCCATGTAAAAAACTATAAATTCTGAATGAAATGCCGCCCATTTATGCAACTAAAAAAATATAAATGTCTCTTATTAGATAAGGCATATTTTCGTCTGATAAGGTACTTCTTCTTCAATGATTTCGAGGATATTTTAGATTTGATCAAAAAAATTTTATTTCTTATGACTTTTCGTAAAATATGTTAATGCCATCTGAAAGAGGAACAGATAAGCTTTCCATCGAGCTCTTGGTCGAAGAAGTCGGTCGAAGGTTGCAAGAGTTATTAGCAAAAAACTAATCTGTGGTCGACACGATTCCGTCCTACTGCCGATTCTTTTCGCAAAGTACATTTCTGTAATTCTAGTATTTAATGGGAAATAATTAAACGAATTTTTTCTCCATGTAAAAAACTATAAATTCTGAATGAAATGCCGCCCATTTATGTAATTAAAAAAATTTAAATGTCTCTTATTAGATAAGACATATTTTCGTCTGATAAGGTACTTCTTCTTCAATGATTTCGAGGATATTTTAGTTTTGATCAAAAAAATTTTATTTCTTATGACTTTTCGTAAAATATGTTAATGCCATCTGAAAGAGGAACAGATAAGCTTTCCATCGAGCTCTTGGTCGAAGAAGTCGGTCGAAGGTTGCAAGAGTTATTAGCAAAAAACTAATCTGTGGTCGACACGATTCCGTCCTACTGCCGATTCTTTTCGCAAAGTACATTTCTATAATTCTAGTATTTAATGTGAAATAATTAAACAAATTTTTTCTCAATGTGAAAAACTATAAATTCTGAATGAAATGCCGCCCATTTAGGCAATTAAAAAAATTTAAACGTCTCTTATTAGATAAGACATATTTTCGTCTGATAAGGTACTTCTTCTTCAATGATTTCGAGGATATTTTAGTTTTGATCAAAAAAATTTTATTTCTTATGACTTTTCGTAAAATATGTTAATGCCATCTGAAAGAGGAACAGAAAAGCTTTCCATCGAGCTCTTAGTCGAAGAAGTCGGTCGAAGGTTGCAAGAGTAATTAGCAAAAAACTAATCGGTGGTCAACACGTTTCCGTCCTACTGCCGATTCTTTTCGCAAAGTCTTTTCTATAATTCTAGTATTTAATGGGAAATAATTAAACGAATTTTTTGTCCATGGAAAAAACTATTAATGCTAAATAAAATGCCGCCCATTTATGCAATTAAGAAAAATGTAAATGTCTCTTATTAGATAAGGCATATTTTCGTCTGATAAGGTACTTCTTCTACAATGATTTCGAGGATATTTTAGATTTGATCAAAAAAATTTTATTTCTTATGACTTTTCGTAAAATATGTTAATGCCATCTGAAAGAGGAACAGATAAGCTTTCCATCGAGCTCTTGGTCGAAGAAGTCGGTCGAAGGTTGCAAGAGTTATTAGCAAAAAACTAATCTGTGGTCGACACGATTCCGTCCTACTGCCGATTCTTTTCGCAAAGTACATTTCTGTAATTCTAGTATTTAATGGGAAATAATTAAACGAATTTTTTCTCCATGTAAAAAACTATAAACTCTGAATGAAATGCCGCCCATTTATGTAATTAAAAAAATTTAAATGTCTCTTATTAGATAAGACATATTTTCGTCTGATAAGGTACTTCTTCTTCAATGATTTCGAGGATATTTTAGTTTTGATCAAAAAAATTTTATTTCTTATGACTTTTCGTAAAATATGTTAATGCAATCTGAAAGAGGAACAGATAAGCTTTCCATCGAGCTCTTAGTCGAAGAAGACGGTCGAAGGTTGCAAGAGTTATTAGCAAAAAACTAATCGGTGGTCAACACGATTCCGTCCTACTGCCGATTCTTTTCGCAAAGTAATTTTCTATAATTCTAGTATTTAATAAAAAAAATTAAACGAATTTTTTGTCCATGTAAAAAACTATAAATTCTGAATGAAATGCCGCCCATTTATGCAACTAAAAAAATATAAATGTCTCTTATTAGATAAGGCATATTTTCGTCTGATAAGGTACTTCTTCTTCAATGATTTCGAGGATATTTTAGATTTGATCAAAAAAATTTTATTTCTTATGACTTTTCGTAAAATATGTTAATGCCATCTGAAAGAGGAACAGATAAGCTTTCCATCGAGCTCTTGGTCGAAGAAGTCGGTCGAAGGTTGCAAGAGTTATTAGCAAAAAACTAATCTGTGGTCGACACGATTCCGTCCTACTGCCGATTCTTTTCGCAAAGTACATTTCTGTAATTCTAGTATTTAATGGGAAATAATTAAACGAATTTTTTCTCCATGTAAAAAACTATAAATTCTGAATGAAATGCCGCCCATTTATGTAATTAAAAAAATTTAAATGTCTCTTATTAGATAAGACATATTTTCGTCTGATAAGGTACTTCTTCTTCAATGATTTCGAGGATATTTTAGTTTTGATCAAAAAAATTTTATTTCTTATGACTTTTCGTAAAATATGTTAATGCAATCTGAAAGAGGAACAGATAAGCTTTCCATCGAGCTCTTAGTCGAAGAAGACGGTCGAAGGTTGCAAGAGTTATTAGCATAAAACTAATCGGTGGTCAACACGATTCCGTCCTACTGCCGATTCTTTTCGCAAAGTAATTTTCTATAATTCTAGTATTTAATAAAAAAAATTAAACGAATTTTTTGTCCATGTAAAAAACTATAAATTCTGAATGAAATGCCGCCCATTTATGCAACTAAAAAAATATAAATGTCTCTTATTAGATAAGGCATATTTTCGTCTGATAAGGTACTTCTTCTTCAATGATTTCGAGGATATTTCAGTTTTGATCAAAAAAATTTTATTTCTTATGACTTTTCGTAAAATATGTTAATGCCATCTGAAAGAGGAACAGATAAGCTTTCCATCGAGCTCTTAGTCGAAGAAGTCGGTTGAAGGATACAAAAGTTATTAGCAAAAAACTAATCGGTGGTCAACACGTTTCCGTCCTACTGCCGATTCTTTTCGCAAAGTACTTTTCTATAATTCTAGTGTTTAATGGAAAAAAATTAAACGAATTTTTTGTCCATGTAAAAAACTATTAATTCTGAATACAATGCCGCCCATTTATGCAATTAAAAAAATTTAAATGTCTCTTATTAGATAAGACATATTTCGTCTGATAAGGACTTCTTCTTCAATGATTTCGAGGATATTTCAGTTTTGATCAAAAAAATTTTATTTCTTATGACTTTTCGTAAAATATGTTAATGCCATCTGAAAGAGGAACAGATAAGCTTTCCATCGAGCTCTTGGTCGAAGAAGTCGGTCGAAGGTTGCAAGAGTTATTAGCAAAAAACTAATCTGTGGTCGACACGATTCCGTCCTACTGCCGATTCTTTTCGCAAAGTACATTTCTGTAATTCTAGTATTTAATGGGAAATAATTAAACGAATTTTTTCTCCATGTAAAAAACTATAAATTCTGAATGAAATGCCGCCCATTTATGTAATTAAAAAAATTTAAATGTCTCTTATTAGATAAGACATATTTTCGTCTGATAAGGTACTTCTTCTTCAATGATTTCGAGGATATTTTAGTTTTGATCAAAAAAATTTTATTTCTTATGACTTTTCGTAAAATATGTTAATGCCATCTGAAAGAGGAACAGATAAGCTTTCCATCGAGCTCTTAGTCGAAGAAGACGGTCGAAGGTTGCAAGAGTTATTAGCAAAAAACTAATCGGTGGTCAACACGATTCCGTCCTACTGCCGATTCTTTTCGCAAAGTAATTTTCTATAATTCTAGTATTTAATAAAAAAAATTAAACGAATTTTTTGTCCATGTAAAAAACTATAAATTCTGAATGAAATGCCGCCCATTTATGCAACTAAAAAAATATAAATGTCTCTTATTAGATAAGGCATATTTTCGTCTGATAAGGTACTTCTTCTTCAATGATTTCGAGGATATTTTAGATTTGATCAAAAAAATTTTATTTCTTATGACTTTTCGTAAAATATGTTAATGCCATCTGAAAGAGGAACAGATAAGCTTTCCATCGAGCTCTTGGTCGAAGAAGTCGGTCGAAGGTTGCAAGAGTTATTAGCAAAAAACTAATCTGTGGTCGACACGATTCCGTCCTACTGCCGATTCTTTTCGCAAAGTACATTTCTGTAATTCTAGTATTTAATGGGAAATAATTAAACGAATTTTTTCTCCATGTAAAAAACTATAAATTCTGAATGAAATGCCGCCCATTTATGTAATTAAAAAAATTTAAATGTCTCTTATTAGATAAGACATATTTTCGTCTGATAAGGTACTTCTTCTTCAATGATTTCGAGGATATTTTAGTTTTGATCAAAAAAAATTTATTTCTTATGACTTTTCGTAAAATATGTTAATGCAATCTGAAAGAGGAACAGATAAGCTTTCCATCGAGCTCTTAGTCGAAGAAGACGGTCGAAGGTTGCAAGAGTTATTAGCAAAAAACTAATCGGTGGTCAACACGATTCCGTCCTACTGCCGATTCTTTTCGCAAAGTAATTTTCTATAATTCTAGTATTTAATAAAAAAAATTAAACGAATTTTTTGTCCATGTAAAAAACTATAAATTCTGAATGAAATGCCGCCCATTTATGCAACTAAAAAAATATAAATGTCTCTTATTAGATAAGGCTTATTTTCGTCTGATAAGGTACTTCTTCTTCAATGATTTCGAGGATATTTCAGTTTTGATCAAAAAAATTTTATTTCTTATGACTTTTCGTAAAATATGTTAATGCCATCTGAAAGAGGAACAGATAAGCTTTCCATCGAGCTCTTAGTCGAAGAAGTCGGTTGAAGGATACAAAAGTTATTAGCAAAAAACTAATCGGTGGTCAACACGTTTCCGTCCTACTGCCGATTCTTTTCGCAAAGTACTTTTCTATAATTCTAGTGTTTAATGGAAAAAAATTAAACGAATTTTTTGTCCATGTAAAAAACTATTAATTCTGAATACAATGCCGCCCATTTATGCAATTAAAAAAATTTAAATGTCTCTTATTAGATAAGACATATTTCGTCTGATAAGGACTTCTTCTTCAATGATTTCGAGGATATTTCAGTTTTGATCAAAAAAATTTTATTTCTTATGACTTTTCGTAAAATATGTTAATGCCATCTGAAAGAGGAACAGATAAGCTTTCCATCGAGCTCTTAGTCGAAGAAGTCGGTTGAAGGATACAAAAGTTATTAGCAAAAAACTAATCGGTGGTCAACACGTTTCCGTCCTACTGCCGATTCTTTTCGCAAAGTACTTTTCTATAATTCTAGTGTTTAATGGAAAAAAATTAAACGAATTTTTTGTCCATGTAAAAACTATTAATTCTGAATAAAATGCCGCCCATTTATGCAATTAAGAAAAATGTAAATGTCTCTTATTAGACAAGGCATATTTTCTTCTATTAAGGTACTTCTTCTTTAATGATTTCGAGGATATTTTAGTTTTGATCAAAAAAATTGTATTTCTTACGACTTTTCGTAAAATATGTTAATGCCATCAGAAAGAGGAACATATAAGCTTTCCATCGAGCTCTTAGTCGAAGAAGTCGGTCGAACGATGCAAAAGTTATTAGCAAAAAACTAATCGGTGGTCAACACCTTTCCGTCCTACTGCCGATTCTTTTCGCAAAGTAGATTTCTATAATTCTAGTATTTAATGGGAAATAATTAAACGAATTTTTTCTCCATGTAAAAAACTACAAATTCTGAATGAAATGCCGCCCATTTATACAATTAATAAAATTTAAATGTCTCTTATTAGATAAGACATATTTTCGTCTGATAAGGTACTTCTTCTTCAATGGTTTCGAGGATATTTTAGTTTAGATCAAAAAAATTTTATTTCTTATGACTTTGCGTAAAATATGTTAATGCCATCTGAAAGAGGAACTGATAAGCTTTCCATCGAGCTCTTTGTCGAAGAAGTCGGTTGAAGGATACAAAAGTTATTAGCAAAAAACTAATCGGTGGTCAACACGTTTCCGTCCTACTGCCGATTCTTTTCGCAAAGTACTTTTCTATAATTCTAGTATTTAATGGGAAATAATTAAACGAATTTTTTGTCCATGTAGAAAACTATTAATGCTAAATAAAATGCCGCCCATTTATGCAATTAAGAAAAATGTAAATGTCTCTTATTAGATAAGGCATATTTTCGTCTGATAAGGTACTTCTTCTTCAATGATTTCGAGGATATTTTAGATTTGATCAAAAAAATTTTATTTCTTATGACTTTTCGTAAAATATGTTAATGCCATCTGAAAGAGGAACAGATAAGCTTTCCATCGAGCTCTTGGTCGAAGAAGTTGGTCGAAGGTTGCAAGAGTTATTAGCAAAAAACTAATCTGTGGTCGACACGATTCCGTCCTACTGCCGATTCTTTTCGCAAAGTACATTTCTGTAATTCTAGTATTTAATGGGAAATAATTAAACGAATTTTTTCTCCATGTAAAAAACTGTAAATTCTGAATGAAATGCCGCCCATTTATGTAATTAAAAAACTTTAAATGTCTCTTATTAGATAAGACATATTTTCGTCTGATAAGGTACATGCCATCTGAAGAAGGAATAAATAGGCTTTCCATCGAGCTCCTAGTCGAAGAAGTTGGTCGAAGGACGCAAGACTTATTAGCAAAAAACTAATCGGTGGTCAACACGTTACCGTCCTACTGCCGATTGTTTTCGTAAAGTACTTTTCTATAATTCTAGTATTTAATGGGAAAAAATTAAACGAATTTTTTGTCCATGTAAAAACTATTAATTCTGAATAAAATGCCGCCCATTTATGCAATTAAGAAAAATGTAAATGTCTCTTATTAGACAAGGCATATTTTCGTCTATTAAGGTACTTCTTCTTTAATGATTTCGAGGATATTTCAGTTTTGATCAAAAAAATTGTATTTCTTACAAGTTTTCGTAAAATATGTTAATGCCATCTGAAAGAGGAACAGATAAGCTTTCCATCGAGCTCTTAGTCGAAGAAGTCGGTCGAACGATGCAAAAGTTATTAGCAAAAAACTAATGGGTGGTTAACACGTTTCCGTCCTACTGCCGATTCTTTTCGCAAAGTAATTTTCAATAATTCTAGTATTTAATAAAAAAAATTAAACGAATTTTGTGTCCATGTAAAAAACTATAAATTCTGAATGAAATGCCGCCCATTTATGCAACTAAAAAAATATAAATGTCTCTTATTAGATAAGGCATATTTTCGTCTGATAAGGTACTTCTTCTTCAATGATTACGAGGATTTTTCAGTTCTGATCAAAAAAATTTTATTTCTTATGACTTTTCGTAAAATATGTTAATGCCATCAGAAAGAGGAACATATAAGCTTTCCATCGAGCTCTTAGTCGAAGAAGTCGGTCGAACGATGCAAAAGTTATTAGCAAAAAACTAATGGGTGGTTAACACGTTTCCGTCCTACTGCCGATTCTTTTCGCAAAGTACATTTCAATAATTCTAGTATTTAATGGGAAATAATTAAACGAATTTTTTCTCCATGTAAAAAACTATAAATTCTGAATGAAATGCCGCCCATTTATACAATTAATAAAATTTAAATGTCTCTTATTAGATAAAACATATTTTCGTCTGATAAGGTACTTCTTCTTCAATGGTTTCGAGGATATTTTAGTTTTGATCAAAAAATTTTATTTTTTTGACTTTTCGTAAAATATGTTAATGCCATCTGAAAGAGGAACTGATAAGCTTTCCATCGAGCTCTTTGTCGAAGAAGTCGGTCGAAGGTTGCAAGAGTAATTAGCAAAAAACTAATCGGTGGTCAACACAATTCCGTCCTACTGCCGATTCTTTTCGCAAAGTCTTTTCTATAATTCTAGTATTTAATGGGAAATAATTAAACGAATTTTTTGTCCATGTAAAAAACTATAAATTCTGAATGAAATGCCGCCCATTTATGCAATTAAGAAAAATGTAAATGTCTCTTATTAGACAAGGCATATTTTCTTCTATTAAGGTACTTCTTCTTTAATGATTTCGAGGATATTTTAGTTTTGATCAAAAAAATTGTATTTCTTACGACTTTTCGTAAAATATGTTAATGCCATCAGAAAGAGGAACATATAAGCTTTCCATCGAGCTCTTAGTCGAAAAGAAGTCGGTCGAACGATGCAAAAGTTATTAGCAAAAAACTAATCGGTGGTCAACACCTTTCCGTCCTACTGCCGATTCTTTTCGCAAAGTAGATTTCTATAATTCTAGTATTTAATGGGAAATAATTAAACGAATTTTTTCTCCATGTAAAAAACTACAAATTCTGAATGAAATGCCGCCCATTTATACAATTAATAAAATTTAAATGTCTCTTATTAGATAAGACATATTTTCGTCTGATAAGGTACTTCTTCTTCAATGGTTTCGAGGATATTTTAGTTTAGATCAAAAAAATTTTATTTCTTATGACTTTGCGTAAAATATGTTAATGCCATCTGAAAGAGGAACTGATAAGCTTTCCATCGAGCTCTTAGTCGAAGAAGTCGGTCGAAGGTTGCAAGAGTAATTAGCAAAAAACTAATCGGTGGTCAACACGTTTCCGTCCTACTGCCGATTCTTTTCGCAAAGTCTTTTCTATAATTCTAGTATTAAATGGGAAATAATTAAACGAATTTTTTGTCCATGTAGAAAACTATTAATGCTAAATAAAATGCCGCCCATTTATGCAATTAAGAAAAATGTAAATGTCTCTTATTAGATAAGGCATATTTTCGTCTGATAAGGTACTTCTTCTTCAATGGTTTCGAGGATATTTTAGTTTAGATCAAAAAAATTTTATTTCTTATGACTTTGCGTAAAATATGTTAATGCCATCTGAAAGAGGAACTGATAAGCTTTCCATCGAGCTCTTAGTCGAAGAAGTCGGTCGAAGGTTGCAAGAGTAATTAGCAAAAAACTAATCGGTGGTCAACACGTTTCCGTCCTACTGCCGATTCTTTTCGCAAAGTCTTTTCTATAATTCTAGTATTTAATGGGAAATAATTAAACGAATTTTTTGTCCATGTCGAAAACTATTAATGCTAAATAAAATGCCGCCCATTTATGCAATTAAGAAAAATGTAAATGTCTCTTATTAGATAAGGCATATTTTCGTCTGATAAGGTACTTCTTCTTCAATGATTTCGAGGATATTTTAGATTTGATCAAAAAAATTTTATTTCTTATGACTTTTCGTAAAATATGTTAATGCCATCTGAAAGAGGAACAGATAAGCTTTCCATCGAGCTCTTGGTCGAAGAAGTCGGTCGAAGGTTGCAAGAGTTATTAGCAAAAAACTAATCTGTGGTCGACACGATTCCGTCCTACTGCCGATTCTTTTCGCAAAGTACATTTCTGTAATTCTAGTATTTAATGGGAAATAATTAAACGAATTTTTTCTCCATGTAAAAAACTGTAAATTCTGAATGAAATGCCGCCCATTTATGTAATTAAAAAACTTTAAATGTCTCTTATTAGATAAGACATATTTTCGTCTGATAAGGTACTTCTTCTTCAATGATTTCGAGGATATTTTAGTTTTGATCAAAAAAATTTTATTTCTTATGACTTTTCGTAAAATATGTTCATGCCATCTGAAGAAGGAATAAATAGGCTTTCCATCGAGCTCCTAGTCGAAGAAGTTGGTCGAAGGACGCAAGACTTATTAGCAAAAAACTAATCGGTGGTCAACACGTTACCGTCCTACTGCCGATTGTTTTCGTAAAGTACTTTTCTATAATTCTAGTATTTAATGGGAAAAAATTAAACGAATTTTTTGTCCATGTAAAAACTATTAATTCTGAATAAAATGCCGCCCATTTATGCAATTAAGAAAAATGTAAATGTCTCTTATTAGACAAGGCATATTTTCGTCTATTAAGGTACTTCTTCTTTAATGATTTCGAGGATATTTCAGTTTTGATCAAAAAAATTGTATTTCTTACGACTTTTCGTAAAATATGTTAATGCCATCTGAAAGAGGAACAGATAAGCTTTCCATCGAGCTCTTAGTCGAAGAAGTCGGTCGAAGGTTGCAAGAGTTATTAGCAAAAAACTAATCGGTGGTCAACACGATTCCGTCCTACTGCCGATTTTTTCGCAAAGTAATTTTCTATAATTCTAGTATTTAATAAAAAAAATTAAACGAATTTTGTGTCCATGTAAAAAACTATAAATTCTGAATGAAATGCCGCCCATTTATGCAACTAAAAAAATATAAATGTCTCTTATTAGATAAGGCATATTTTCGTCTGATAAGGTACTTCTTCTTCAATGATTACGAGGATTTTTCAGTTCTGATCAAAAAAATTTTATTTCTTATGACTTTTCGTAAAATATGTTAATGCCATCAGAAAGAGGAACATATAAGCCTTCCATCGAGCTCTTAGTCGAAGAAGTCGGTCGAACGATGCAAAAGTTATTAGCAAAAACTAATCGGTGGTTAACACGTTTCCGTCCTACTGCCGATTCTTTTCGCAAAGTACATTTCAATAATTCTAGTATTTAATGGGAAATAATTAAACGAATTTTTTCTCCATGTAAAAAACTATAAATTCTGAATGAAATGCCGCCCATTTATACAATTAATAAAATTTAAATGTCTCTTATTAGATAAAACATATTTTCGTCTGATAAGGTACTTCTTCTTCAATGGTTTCGAGGATATTTTAGTTTTGATCAAAAAAATTTTATTTTTTTGACTTTTCGTAAAATATGTTAATGCCATCTGAAAGAGGAACTGATAAGCTTTCCATCGAGCTCTTAGTCGAAGAAGTCGGTCGAAGGTTGCAAGAGTAATTAGCAAAAAACTAATCGGTGGTCAACACAATTCCGTCCTACTGCCGATTCTTTTCGCAAAGTCTTTTCTATAATTCTAGTATTTAATGGGAAATAATTAAACGAATTTTTTGTCCATGTAAAAAACTATAAATTCTGAATGAAATGCCGCCCATTTATGCAATTAAGAAAAATGTAAATGTCTCTTATTAGATAAGGCATATTTTCGTCTGATAAGGTACTTCTTCTTCAATGGTTTCGAGGATATTTTAGTTTAGATCAAAAAAATTTTATTTCTTATGACTTTGCGTAAAATATGTTAATGCCATCTGAAAGAGGAACTGATAAGCTTTCCATCGAGCTCTTAGTCGAAGAAGTCGGTCGAAGGTTGCAAGAGTAATTAGCAAAAAACTAATCGGTGGTCAACACGTTTCCGTCCTACTGCCGATTCTTTTCGCAAAGTCTTTTCTATAATTCTAGTATTTAATGGGAAATAATTAAACTAATTTTTTGTCCATGTAGAAAACTATTAATGCTAAATAAAATGCCGCCCATTTATGCAATTAAGAAAAATGTAAATGTCTCTTATTAGATAAGGCATATTTTCGTCTGATAAGGTACTTCTTCTTCAATGATTTCGAGGATATTTTAGATTTGATCAAAAAAATTTTATTTCTTATGACTTTTCGTAAAATATGTTAATGCCATCTGAAAGAGGAACAGATAAGCTTTCCATCGAGCTCTTGGTTGAAGAAGTCGGTCGAAGGTTGCAAGAGTTATTAGCAAAAAACTAATCTGTGGTCGACACGATTCCGTCCTACTGCCGATTCTTTTCGCAAAGTACATTTCTGTAATTCTAGTATTTAATGGGAAATAATTAAACGAATTTTTTCTCCATGTAAAAAACTGTAAATTCTGAATGAAATGCCGCCCATTTATGTAATTAAAAAACTTTAAATGTCTCTTATTAGATAAGACATATTTTCGTCTGATAAGGTACTTCTTCTTCAATGATTTCGAGGATATTTTAGTTTTGATCAAAAAAATTTTATTTCTTATGACTTTTCGTAAAATATGTTCATGCCATCTGAAGATGGAATAAATAGGCTTTCCATCGAGCTCCTAGTCGAAGAAGTTGGTCGAAGGACGCAAGACTTATTAGCAAAAAACTAATCGGTGGTCAACACGTTACCGTCCTACTGCCGATTGTTTTCGTAAAGTACTTTTCTATAATTCTAGTATTTAATGGGAAAAAATTAAACGAATTTTTTGTCCATGTAAAAACTATTAATTCTGAATAAAATGCCGCCCATTTATGCAATTAAGAAAAATGTAAATGTCTCTTATTAGACAAGGCATATTTTCGTCTATTAAGGTACTTCTTCTTTAATGATTTCGAGGATATTTCAGTTTTGATCAAAAAAATTGTATTTCTTACGACTTTTCGTAAAATATGTTAATGCCATCTGAAAGAGGAACAGATAAGCTTTCCATCAAGCTCTTAGTCGAAGAAGTCGGTCGAAGGTTGCAAGAGTTATTAGCAAAATACTAATCGGTGGTCAACACGATTCCGTCCTACTGCCGATTCTTTTCGCAAAGTAATTTTTTATAATTCTAGTATTTAATAAAAAAAATTAAACGAATTTTGTGTCCATGTAAAAAACTATAAATTCTGAATGAAATGCCGCCCATTTATGCAACTAAAAAAATATAAATGTCTCTTATTAGATAAGGCATATTTTCGTCTGATAAGGTACTTCTTCTTCAATGATTACGAGGATTTTTCAGTTCTGATCAAAAAAATTTTATTTCTTATGACTCTTCGTAAAATATGTTAATGCCATCAGAAAGAGGAACATATAAGCTTTCCATCGAGCTCTTAGTCGAAGAAGTCGGTCGAACGATGCAAAAGTTATTAGCAAAAAACTAATCGGTGGTTAACACGTTTCCGTCCTACTGCCGATTCTTTTCGCAAAGTACATTTCAATAATTCTAGTATTTAATGGGAAATAATTAAACGAATTTTTTCTCCATGTAAAAAACTATAAATTCTGAATGAAATGCCGCCCATTTATACAATTAATAAAATTTAAATGTCTCTTATTAGATAAAACATATTTTCGTCTGATAAGGTACTTCTTCTTCAATGGTTTCGAGGATATTTTAGTTTTGATCAAAAAAATTTTATTTTTTTGACTTTTCGTAAAATATGTTAATGCCATCTGAAAGAGGAACTGATAAGCTTTCCATCGAGCTCTTAGTCGAAGAAGTCGGTCGAAGGTTGCAAGAGTAATTAGCAAAAAACTAATCGGTGGTCAACACAATTCCGTCCTACTGCCGATTCTTTTCGCAAAGTCTTTTCTATAATTCTAGTATTTAATGGGAAATAATTAAACGAATTTTTTGTCCATGTAAAAAACTATAAATTCTGAATGAAATGCCGCCCATTTATGCAATTAAAAAAATGTAAATGTCTCTTATTAGATAAGTGTCGGTGTGGTCGGTCGCATAAAAATTTTGTCCCGTGCTATTTAATTAATTTCTCGCTTATTTTTGTTTGGAAATTATTGAAAAGTGTATTAAAAAATTTTTAATTGTTCTGCATGTGTAGTTTGAAAATTTGATTAGAGTCCAAACAATAGAAAGTGAGTTTTTTTTTATTTTAAATAACCTCAATGTGTTTTGTTATTGTAATTTAACAATTGTGCGGTCACTAACTTTCTGTGTAATTGTTGCTTTAGCAAACATCTGGTGAGTGTTTTTTTTGCGTCTGTGCTTTACACCGGTCTTCTTATCAGCTTTGATTTGTTATTTTTTTTTTTTTTTTGCTCTTACAAGAGTTTTGATTAGTGCTCTCATTTGTAAGAGAGATCAGTACTCTTAATTAGTTTCAGCAACAAAAATCGGTGTTATTTTCTTTTTTGTCTTTTTTATTAATTAATTGTTCTTGTGTCAATATGCCTTGCTGTTTTGAAAAATGCCCAATAAAGGGTGATAAAGAACTTTTGGTGGCATGTTGGATTTGCGAGTCTACTGCTCATTTAAAATGCGCCGAGTTAAACGGCCGAATTGCTGACATTTTGGGAAAAAATATAGGCCTTCACTGGTGCTGTCCAAAATGTCGGTCTTCAGAGATTGAGTTACGTAAGTGGCTCAATGTTATGCATAATGCCTATAAGGATATTTCGAAAGATTTCGAGCGACTTAACGAAAAATTTAAGTCGTTTGATAAGTCTTTTTCCAGCTTTAAGTCAGTTGAACCTTCCCCTAAGCGAAAAAGGCCTCATCCACCGCTCAAGATTTCTATTCCGACAACCTTAAGTCTTCCGGATGAGACCACGAATTTCTTTTCGCCGCTTTCGTCACCTAATGTTCCGATAGTTGTCACAGCGTCAGAAGGTTCATATGCTTCCGTTGCCAAAAACAACAATTCGGTTGCTTCCGAAGTTATTCAAACCGCTTCTGGAAGTAATCTCGTTCATGGGGATCTAGAGCCAAAAAAACTTGTTGTTGTGCCACCTACGCCTCAAAAGAAATTTATTTTTATATCCCGCTTAGCTGTGGATACTTCTGAAAGTGATATAAATCACTTTATTACTTCCAAGATAAAATCTGTCACAAATTTAACAATTTCTAAATTTAAATTCAGCTCAGCTCGATCTATTTCATCTTTCAAAATCTCAGTGCCAGAATCTTTCTTCAACGATTTAGTTGACTCTAAGTTCTGGCCTGATGGTTGCGTCGTGCATGAGTTCAAATTTAAAGACCGTACTAATACGGTAAATACGGCCAAGCCTTCTGTGTCAAAAAACTGATTACTTCCCGTAACTCCCCTTCAGTTTTGACTGTAAGTTTTCAAAAAGAGTAAGAGTGTAAGACAAAAAGTTTTTCATTATCTTCTGATATCATTGTCTTTGTTGAAACATGGCTTCGCCCTGATGTTTTAAACTCTGAACTTTTCTGTGACAGCTTTATTACTTTTCGTAAAGATCGTCTTGGCAAAATTGGTGGTGGAGTTCTGATCTCTGTTGCTGTTCAACACACATCGGAACAAATTTGTTTGATAGGTACTGACGATATTGACCTAATATGCATTAAAATAACTCTTGCAAAGACTCACGTTTTCATTACGTGCTCCTACATTCCACCACAGTCAGAACCATCAGTATATTCTGCTCATATAAAGGCTATTCAATCTGTACTAGACTTGGTTAAGGATTCAGATACGATACTGATTTTTGGAGACTTCAATCTCCCTCACATTTCTTGGATTGCATCCGACAATTCAAATATAGTATCTCCTTTGTCTAGTAATGAATTTATTGATTATTTTCTTGAATCATCTTTAAACCAAATAAACAGCATAAAAAATTCTAAAGATCGAATTTTAGATCTTGTTTTTATAAATAACATTGAGGGTGCATCGCTATGCAGATCCCCTCCAATATCACAACCTGAAGACTCTTACCACCCAACGTTGGAGCTTACAATTACACTAAACTTACTAACACATCATTGTCAAAATCCTCTAAATACCAAGCTTAACCGTGTATATTGTTTCAGAAAAACTGATTTTGAACGACTTGGTGATTTGCTTTCTAACACAGATTGGTCATACATTCAAAACACGTCCAACATTGTACAGGCAGTAGAGTTTTTTTAACGCAACTATGTATAAACTATTTAAATTGTGCGTACCAAGAGTTAAGATTGTTTCACAACAAAATAAACCCCCGTGGTTTTCAAGAGAATTATCTCGTCTAAAGAACTTAAAAAATAGATTATTTAAAAAATATAATGGAACCGGTTCTCTTGTCGATTATGCAAACTATGCGAAAGCTCGATATAAATTCACTTTATGTAATAAACGAGATTACGATTTTTACTTAATTAAATTAAAATCCAATATATATCGCGATCCTAAAAATTTTTTTAATTTAATTAAATACAAGTCTAACTCTAGTTCATTTCCTTTGTGTATGAAATTCAATGGTGTGGAAGGAAACGATGATGCAACGATATCCAACCTCTTTGCTGAATTTTTCCAAAGCACCTATAATGACTACTCATACCAATACGTTACTTACCCCTACTTTATCAAAGATAGAAATAATATAAATGTGCCGGTTATTGAAAATGAAACAGTTCTTAGATTTTTAAAATTAATGAAACCATCTTTTACCGCTGGTCCCGATAACATTCCTGGTTGCGTTCTAAGGCACTGTGCCGAGATGTTGTTTATTCCATTATGCAGGCTTTTTAACATGTCGTTAAGTTCTTCTGTTGTCCCCAAAATTTGGAAAGAGTCTTACATTATTCCCCTTTATAAAAAAGGCAGTAAGGTGGACATCTCGAATTACAGAGGCATTGCTAAGCTTAGTGCTATTCCTAAACTGTTTGAACAGATCATTACGGAACAGCTACAGCACTTTGTACCATCACTTCTAAATTTGTCTCAGCATGGCTTTCTCAAGAAACGGTCAACGGTAACTAACTTATTAGAATTCACTTCAATTGTCAATCGAAATTTCTCGTCCGGCTGCCAAACCGATGTTGTGTACACTGATTTCAGTAAAGCATTTGATTGTGTTTGTCACTCTCTGCTTTTAAAAAAACTCGATACCTATGGTTTTCCACCATCGTTAGTCCGTTGGCTGTCGTCTTATCTTGAATCTCGAACACAATGTGTTCTTTTTAAAACATCAGTTTCGAGACGAATTTTTGTTACTTCAGGGGTTCCTCAAGGTAGTCACCTTGGCCCCTTATTATTTAATATATTTATAAATGACTTGCCTACTGTGATAAAGAACTGTCATGTTTTAATGTATGCTGATGACGTGAAATTATGCCTGACCGTTAATTCTATAGATCAGCAGAATCTGCTTCAGTCTGATCTTGACTCTCTCTCACAATGGTGTGCTGTAAACAATTTATTGTTAAACAGTGAGAAATGCAAGTTAATGTCTTTTTATAGAAAGAAAACTAATTGTTTGCACGTACAAGTTAAATAATTTGTACCTTGAACGTATCTCTCAGTTCAATGACCTTGGTGTTTTGATGGATCCGAAACTTCATTTCGCCTCACATATATTGCTGTCCGTTAATAAGGCTAAAGGCGTACTGGGTTTCATCAAAAGATGGTCCAAGGAATTTAATGACCCGTACACAACTAAATTGCTTTTCACTTCTTTAGTACGGCCCATTTTGGAATATGCATCGTGTGTTTGGGATCCTCAGTGTGAAAAGTATAAGAACGAAATTGAGTCTGTTCAGAAACAGTTCCTTCTGTTTGCTCTTAGGAATCTACACTGGGACCCCTGTGTTCACCTTCCTCCTTATAGTAGTCGGTTGAAGCTTATTAATTTGCCATCATTGTCTAGTCGTAGAACTATGCTTGGTACTTTGTTTTTGCATAACCTAATAAATGGCACGATATTCTCTCCTACATTGTTGGCGTATATACAGTTCAGTATACCCGCTAGAGTTACCAGAAATTTTAGTCCGATCTGTCTCAGTACCTGCAGATCGACATATTTAGAGCATGACTCGTTTCGTGTTTTATGTAGGTATTATAACAAATATTTAAGTTTAATAGAGGACTGCTCCTCTAATAACCTTATAAAACGTAGTATTCTAACATATTTCAATAAGTAAAATTTTGTTTATTAAAACTACATAACATAACTAATTGCGTAACTTAGTAGTATTAAAGAAATTGTTTAAAAATTAGTTTATTAGTTTTCTATTTGTGTGTAGAGTAAGTAGTAAAGCGACTGTTGACTTTGTCTGTAGTCGCGGAACAGGCTGACCTGGTGTCGCAAGTCCACTTGAGGGTAGTGCGCTACCACAAGTCTTGCGCCTGTAGTTTGTAAAAAAAAAAAAAAAAAAAAGCATATTTTCGTCTATTAAGGTACTTCTTCTTCAATGATTTCGAGGATATTTTAGTTTTGATCAAAAAACTTGTATTTCTTACGACTTTTCGTAAAATATGTTAATGCCATCAGAAAGAGGAACATATAAGCTTTCCATCGAGCTCTTGATCGAAGAAGTCGGTCGAAGGATGCAAAAGTTATTAGCAAAAAACTAATCGGTGGTCAACACGTTTCCGTCCTACTGCCGATTTTTTTCCCAAAGTACTTTTCTATAATTCTAGTATTTAATGGAAAATAATTAAACGAATTTTTTCTCCATGTAAAAAACTATTAATTCTGAATGAAATGCCGCCCATTTATGCAACTAAAAAAATATAAATGTCTCTTATTAGATAAGGCATATTTTCGTCTGATAAGGTACTTCTTCTTCAATGATTTCGAGGATATTTCAGTTTTGATCAAAAAAATTTTATTTCTTATGACTTTTCGTAAAATATGTTAATGCCATCTGAAAGAGGAACATATAAGCTTTCCATCGAGCTCTTGATCGAAGAAGTCGGTCGAAGGATGCAAAAGTTATTAGCAAAAAACTAATCGGTGGTCAACACGTTTCCGTCCTACTGCCGATTTTTTTCGCAAAGTACTTTTCTATAATTCTAGTATTTAATGGGAAATAATTAAACGAATTTTTTCTCCATGTAAAAAACTATTAATTCTGAATGAAATGCCACCCATTTATGCAATTAAAAAAATTTAAATGTGTCTTATTAGATAAGACATATTTCGTCTGATAAGGTTCTTCTTCTTCAATGATTTCGAGGATATTTTAGTTTTGACCAAAAATATTTTATTTCTTATGACTTTTTGTAAAATATGTTAATGCCATTTGAAAGAGGAACAGATAAGCTTTCCATCGAGCTGTTAGTCGAAGAAGTCGGTCGAAGGATGCAAGAGTTATTAGCAAACAACTAATCGGTGGTCAACACGATTCCGTCCTACTGCCGATTCTTTTCGCAAAATACTTTTCATTAATTCTAGTATTTAATTGAAAAAAATGAAATGAATTTTTTGTCCATGTAAAAAACTATTAATTCTGAATAAAATTCCGCCAATTTATGCAATTAAAAACATGTAAATGTCTCTTATTAGATAAGGCATATTTTCGTCTGATAAGGTACTTCTTCTTCAATGATTACGAGGATATTTTAGTTTTGGTCAAAAAAATTTCATTTTTTATGACTTTTCGTAAAATATGTCCGTGCTATCTGAAAGAGGAATAAATAAGCTTTTCATCGAGGTCTTATCCGAAGAAGTCGGCCGAAGGATGCAAGAGTTATTAGCAAAAAACTAATCAGTGGTCAACACGATTCCGTCCTACTGCCGATTCTTTTCGCAAAGTACTTTTCTATAATTCTAGTGTTTAATGGAAAAAAATGAAACGAATTTTTTCTCCATGTAAAAAACTATTAATTCTGAATACAATGCCACCCATTTATGCAATTAAAAACATGTAAATGTCTCTTATTAGATAAGGCATATTTTCGTCTGATAAGGTACTTCTTCTCCAATGATTTCGAGGATATTTTAGTTTTGATCAAAAAAATTGAATTTCTTATGACTTTTTGTAAAATATGTTAATGCCATTTGAAAGAGGAACAGATAAGCTTTCCATCGAGCTCTTAGTCGAAGAAGTCGGTCGAAGGATGCAAGAGTTATTAGCAAAGAACTAATCGGTGATCAACACGATTCCGTCCTACTGCCGATTCTTTTCGCAAAATACTTTTCAATAATTCTAGTATTTAATTGAAAAAAATTAAACGAATTTTTTGTCCATGTAAAAAACTTTAAATTCTGAATAAAATGCCGCCCATTTATGCAATTAAAAAAATATGTCTCTTATTAGATAAGGCATATTTTCGTCTGATAAGGTACTTCTTCTTCAATGATTTCGAGGATATTTTAGTTTTGATCAAAAAAATTGTATTTCTTATGACTTTTCGTAAAATATGTCCATGGCATCTGAAAGAGGAATAAATAAGCTTTCGTTCGAGTTCTTATCCGAAGAAGTCGGTCGAGGGCCGCAAGAGTTTTAGCAAAAAAACTAATAGGTGGGCAACACGATTACGTCCTACTGCCGATTCTTTTCGCAAAGAACTTTTCTATAATTCTAATATTTAATGGGAAAAAATTAAACGAATTTTTTGTCTTTGTAAAAACAATTTATTCTGAATAAAATGCCGCCCATTTATGTAATTAAAAAAACGTAAATGTCTCTTATTAGATAAGGCATATTTTCGTCTGATTAGGTACTTCTTCTTCAATGATTTCTAGGATATTTTAGTTTTGATCAAAAAAATTTTATTTCTTATGACTTTTCGTAAAATATGTTACTGCCATCGTAAAGAGAAACAGTTAAGCTTTCCATCGAGCTCTTAGTCGAAGAAATTGGTCGAAGGATGCAAGAGTTATTAGCAAAAAACAAATCGGTGGTCAACACGATGCCGTCGTACTGCCGATTCTTTTCGCAAAGTACTTTTCTATAATTCTAGTATTTATGGAATTTTTTGTCCATGTAAAAAACTATAAATTCTGAATAAAATGCCGCCCATTTATGCAATTAAAAAAATTTAATTGTCTCTTATTAGATAAGGCATTTTTCGTCTGATAAGGTACTTCTTCTTCAATGATTGCGAGGATATTTTAGTTTTGATCAAAAAAATTGTATTTCTTATGACTTTTCGTAAACTATGTTAATGCCATATGAAAGAGGAACAGATATGCTTTCCATCGAGCTCTTAGTCGAAGAAGTTGGTCGAAGGATGCAAGAGTTATTAGCAAAAACTAATCTGTGGTCAACACGATTCCGTCCTACTGCCGATTCTTTTCGCAAAATACTTTTCAATAATTCTAGTATTTAATTGAAAAAAATTAAATGAATTTTGTGTCCATGTAAAAAACTATTAATTCTGAGTTAAATGCCGCCCATTTATGCAATTAAAAAAATGTGAATATCTCTTATTAGATAAGGCATATTTTCGTCTGATAAGGTACTTTTTCTTCAATGATTTCGAGGATATTTTAGTTTTGATAAAAAAAAGTGTATTTTTTATGACTTTTCGTAAAATATGTTAAAGCCATTTGAAAGAGGAACAGATAAGCTTTACATCGAGCTCTTAGTCGAAGAAGTCGGTCGAAGGATGCAGAGTTATTAGCAAAAAACTAATCAGTGGTCAACACGATTCCGTCCTACTGCCGATTCTTTTCGCAAAATACTTTTCAATAATTCTAGTATTTAATTGAAAAAAATTAAACGAATTTTTTGTCCATGTGAGAAACTTTAAATTCTGAATAAAATGCCGCCCATTTATGCAATTAAAAAAATTTAAATGTCTCTTATTAGATAAGGCATTTTTCGTCTGATAAGGTACTTCTTCTTCAATGATTTCGAGGATATTTTAGTTTTGATCAAAAAAATTGTATTTCTTATGACTTTTCGTAAAATATGTTAAAGCCATTTGAAAGAGGAACAGATAAGCTTTACATCGAGCTCTTAGTCGAAGAAGTCGGTCGAAGGATGCAGAGTTATTAGCAAAAAACTAATCAGTGGTCAACACGATTCCGTCCTACTGCCGATTCTTTTCACAAAATACTTTTCAATAATTCTAGTGTTTAATTGAGAAAAATTAAATGAATTTTTGGCCCATGTAAAAAACTATTAATTCTGAATAAAACGCCGCCCATTCATGCAATAAAAAAAATGTAAATGTCTCTTATTAGATAAGGCATATTTTCGTCTGATAAGGTACTTATTCTTCAATGATTACGAGGATATTTTAGTTTTGGTCAAAAAAATTTCATTTTTTATGACTTTTCGTAAAATATGTCCGTGCTATCTGAAAGAGGAATAAATAAGCTTTTCATCGAGGTCTTATCCGAAGAAGTCGGCCGAAGGATGCAAGAGTTATTAGCAAAAAACTAATCAGTGGTCAACACGATTCCGTCGTTCTGCCGATTCTTTTCGCAAAGTAATTCTCTATAATTCTAGTATTTAATGGGAAAAAATTAAACGAATTTTTTGTCCATGTAAAAAACTATAAATTCTGAATAAAATGCCGCCTATTTATGCAATTAAAAAAATTTAAATGTCTCTTATTAGATAAGGCATTTTTTCGTCTTATAAGGTACTTCTTCTTCAATGATTTCGAGGATATTTTAGTTTTGATCAAAAAAATTTTATTTTTTATGACATTTCGTAAAATATGTCCATGGCATCTGAAAGAGGAATAAATAAGCTTTCGTTCGAGTTCTTATCCGAAGAAGTCGGTCGAGGGCCGCAAGAGTTTTAGCAAAAAAACTAATAGGTGGGCAACACGATTACGTCCTACTGCCGATTCTTTTCGCAAAGAACTTTTCTATAATTCTAATATTTAATGGGAAAAAATTAAACGAATTTTTTGTCTTTGTAAAAACAATTTATTCTGAATAAAATGCCGCCCATTTATGTAATTAAAAAAACGTAAATGTCTCTTATTAGATAAGGCATATTTTCGTCTGATTAGGTACTTTTTCTTCAATGATTTCGAGGATATTTTAGTTTTGATCAAAAAAATTGTATTTCCTATGAATTTTGTAAAATATGTTAATGCCATTGAAAGAGGAACGGATAAGCTTTACATCGAGCTCTTAGTCGAAGAAGTTGGTCGAAGGATGCAAGAGTTATTAGCAAAAAACTAATCGGTGGTCAACACGATTCCGTCCTACTGCCGTTTCTTTTCGCAAAATAGTTTTCAATCATTCTAGTATTTAATTAAAAAAAATTAAATGAATTTTTTGTCCATGTAAAAATTTATTAATTCTGAATAAAACGCCGCCCATTTATGCAATTAAAAAAATGTAACTGTCTCTTATTAGATAAGGAATATTTTCGTCTTATAAGGTACTCATGCTTCAATGATTTCGAGGATATTTTAGTTTTTATAAAAAAAATTGTATTTCCTATGAATTTTTGTAAAATATGTTAATGCCATTTGAAAAAGGAATAAATAAGCTTTCCATAGACCTGTTAGTCGAAGAAGTCGGTTGAAGGATGTAAGAGTTATTAGCAAAAAACTAATTGGTGGTCAATAGGATTCCATCCTACCGCCGATTCTTTTCGCAAAGTAATTCTCTATAATTCTAGTATTTAATGGGAACAAATTAAACGAATTTTTTGTCCATGTAAAAAACTATTAATTCAGAATAAAATGCCGCCCATTTCTGCAATTAAAAAAATTTAAATGTCTCTTATTAGAGAAGGAATATTTTCGTCTGATAAGGTACTTCTTCTTCAATGATTTCGAGGATATTTCTGTTTTGATAGAAAAAATTTTATTTCTTATGACTTTCCGTAAAACTTGTTAATGCTATCGGAAAGAGGAACATATAAGCTTTTCATCGAGGTCTTAGTCGAAGAAGTCGGTCGAAGGATGCAAGAGTTATTAGCAAAAAAACTAATCGGTGGTAAACACGATTCCGTCCTACTGCCGATTCTTTTCGCAAAGTGCTTTTCTATAATGCTAGTATTTAATGGGAAAAAATTAAACCAAGTTTTTGTCCATGTAAAAACAATTTATTCTGAATTAAATGCCGCCCATTTATGCAATTAAAAAATTGTAAATGTCTCTTATTAGATAAGGCATATTTTCGTTTTACAAGGTACTTCTTCTCCGATGATTTCGACAATATTTTAGTTTTGATCAAAAAAATTTTATTTCTTATGACTTTTCGTAAAATATGTTACTGCCATCGCAAAGAGAAACAGATAAGCTTCCCATCGAGCTCTTAGTCGAAGAAGTCGGTCGAAGGATGCAAGAGTTATTAGCAAAAAAACTAATCGGTGGTAAACACGAATCCGTCCTACTGCCGATTCTTTTCGCAAAGTGCTTTTCTATAATGCTAGTATTTAATGGGAAAAAATTAAACCAAGTTTTTGTCCATGTAAAAACAATTTATTCTGAATTAAATGCCGCCCATTTATGCAATTAAAAAATTGTAAATGTCTCTTATTAGATAAGGCATATTTTCGTTTTACAAGGTACTTCTTCTCCGATGATTTCGACAATATTTTAGTTTTGATCAAAAAAATTTTATTTCTTATGACTTTTCGTAAAACTTGTTAATGCTATCGGTAAGAGGAACATATAAGCTTTTCATCGAGGTCTTAGTCGAAGAAGTCGGTCGAAGGATGCAAGAGTTATTAGCAAAAAAACTAATCGGTGGTCAACACGATTCCGTCCTACTGCCGATTCTTTTCGCAAAGTACATTTCTATAATTCTGGTATTTAATGGGAAAAAATTAAACGAATTTTTTGTCCATGTAAAAAACTATAAATTCTGAATGAAATGCCGCCTATTTATGCAATTAAAAAAATTTAAATGTCTTTTATTAGATAAGGCATATTTTCGTCTGATAAGGTTCTTCTTCTTCAATGATTTCGATTGATAAAAAAATTGTATTTTTTATGACTTTTCGTAAAATATGTTAATGCCATCTGAAAGAGGAACAGATAAGCTTTTCATCGAGGTCTTAGTCGAAGAAGTCGGTCGAAGGATGCAAGAGTTATTAGCAAAAAAACTAATCGGTGGTCAACACGATTCCGTCTTACTGCCGATTCTTTTCGCAAAGTGCTTTTCTATAATTCTAGTATTTAATGGGAAAAAATTGAACGAATTTTTTGTCCATGTAAAAACTATCAATTCTGAATAAAATGCCGCCCATTTATGCAATTAAGAAAAATGTAAATGTCTCTTATTAGACAAGGCATATTTTCGTCTGATAAGGTACTTCTTCTTCAATGATTTCGAGGATATTTTAGTTTTGATCAAAAAAATTTTATTTCTTATTACTTTTCGTAAAATATGTTCATGCCATCTGAAGAAGGAATAAATAAGCTTTCCATCAAGGTCTTAGTCGAAGAAGTCGGTCGAAGGATCAAAGATTTATTAGCAAAAAAACCAATCGATGGTCAACACGTTGCCGTCCTACTGCCGATTCTTTTCGCAAAGTACTTTTCTAAAATTCTAGTATTTATTGGAAAAAAATTAAACGAATTTTTTGTCCATGTAAAAAACTATTAATTCTGAATAAAATGCCGCCCATTTATGCAATTAAAAAAACTGTAAATGTCTCTTATTAGACAAGGCATATTTTCGTCTGATAAGGTACTTCTTCTTCAATGATTTCGAGGATGTTTTAGTTTTGATCAAAAAAATTGTATTTCTTACGACTTTTCGTAAAATATGTTAGTGCTATTAGAAAGAGGAACAGATAAGCTTTCCATCGAGCTCTTAGTCGAAGAAGTCGGTCGAAGGATGAAAAAGTTATCAGCAAAAAACTAATCGGTAGTCAACACGTCCTACTGCCGATTTTTTTCGCAAAGTACTTTTCTATAATGCTGAATAAAATGCTGCCCATTTATGCAATTAAGAAAAATGTATATGTCTCTTATTAGAAAAGGCATATTTTCGTCTGATAAGGTACTTCTTCTTCAATGATTTCGAGGATATTTCAGTTTTGATCAAAAAATTTTATTTCTTATGACTTTTCGTAAAATATGTTAATGCCATCTGAAAGAGGACCAGATAAGCTTTCCATCGAGCTCTTGGTCGAAGAAGTCGGTCGAAGGATGCAAAAGTTATTAGCAAAAAACTAATCAGTGGTCAACACGTTTCCGTCCAACTGCCGATTCTTTTCGCAAAGTACTTTTCTATAATTCTAGTGTTTAATGGAAAAAAATTAAACGAATTTTTTGTCCACGTAAAAAACTATTAATGCTGAATAAAATGCCGCCCATTTCTGCAATTAAGAAAACTGAAAATGTCTCTTATTAGACAAGGCATATTTTCGTCTGATAAGGTACTTCTTCTTCAATGATTTCGAGGATATTTTAGTTTTGATCAAAAAAATTGTATTTCTTACGACTTTTCGTAAAATATGTTAGTGCCATTAGAAAGAGGAACAGATAAGCTTTCCATCGAGCTCTTAGTCGAAGAAGTCGTTCGAAGGATGCAAAAGTTATTAGCAAAAAACTAATCAGTGGTCAACACGTTTCCGTCCAACTGCCGATTCTTTTCGCAAAGTACTTTTCGATAATTCTAGTGTTTAATGGAAAAAAATTAAATGAATTTTTTGTCCATGTAAAAAACTATTAATTCTGAATACAATGCCGCCCATTTATGCAATTAAAAAAAATTATATATCTCTTATTAGATAAGGCATATTTTCGTCTGATAAGGTACTTCTTCTTCAATGATTTCGAGGATATTTTAGTTTTGATCAAAAAAATTTTTTTTCTTATTACTTTTCGTAAAATATGTTCATGCCATCTGAAGAAGGAATAAATAAGCTTTCCATCGAGCTCATAGTCGAAGAAGTCGGTCGAAGGTGCAAGAGTTATCAGCAAAAAACTAATCGGTGGTCAACACGTTTCCGTCCTACTGCCGATTGTTATCGCAAAATACTTTTCTATAATTCTAGTATTTAATGGGAAAAAATTTAACAAAGTTTTTGTTCATGTAAAAAACTATTGATTCTGAATAAAATGCCGCCCATTTCTGCAATTAAGAAATCTGTAAATGTCTCTTATTAGACAAGGCATATTTTCGTCTGATAATGTACTTCTTCTTCAATGATTTCGAGGATATTTTAGTTTTGATCAAAAAAATTTTATTTCTTACGACTTTTCGTAAAATATGTTAATGCCTTCTGAAAGAGGAACACATAAGCTTTCCATCGAGCTCATAGTCGAAGAAGGTCGAAGGTGCAAGAGTTATCAGCAAAAAACTAATCGGTGGTCAACACGTTTCCGTCCTACTGCCGATTGTTATCGCAAAATACTTTTCTATAATTGTAGTGTTTAATGGAAAAAAATTAAACGAATTTTTTGTCCATGTAAAAAACTATTAATGCTGAATAAAATGCTGCCCATTTATGCAATTAACAAAAATGTATATGTCTCTTATTAGATAAGGCATATTTTCGTCTGATAAGGTACTTCTTCTTCAATGATTTCGAGGATATTTCAGTTTTGATCAAAAAATTTTATTTCTTATGACTTTTCGTAAAATATGTTCATGCCATCTGAAGAAGGAATAAATAAGCTTTCCATCGAGCTCATAGTCGAAGAAGTCGGTCGAAGGTGCAAGAGTTATTAGCAAAAAACTAATCAGTGGTCAACACGTTTCCGTCCAACTGCCGATTCTTTTCGCAAAGTACTTTTCTATAATTCAAGTGTTTAATGGAAAAAAATTAAACGAATTTTTTGTCCATGTAAAAAACTATTAATGCTGAATAAAATGCTGCCCATTTATGCAATTAACAAAAATGTATATGTCTCTTATTAGATAAGGCATATTTTCGTCTGATAAGGTACTTCTTCTTCAATGATTTCGAGGATATTTCAGTTTTGATC
Organism: Phortica okadai; assembly: GCA_034638295.1. NCBI lineage: Eukaryota > Metazoa > Arthropoda > Insecta > Diptera > Drosophilidae > Phortica > Phortica okadai. The sequence goes on from CM067853.1 coordinate 498,753, forward strand.
AAAAAATTTTATTTCTTATGACTTTTCGTAAAATATGTTCATGCCATCTGAAGAAGGAATAAATAAGCTTTCCATCGAGCTCATAGTCGAAGAAGTCGGTCGAAGGTGCAAGAGTTATCAGCAAAAAACTAATCGGTGGTCAACACGTTTCCGTCCTACTGCCGATTGTTATCGCAAAATACTTTTCTATAATTCTAGTATTTAATGGGAAAAAATTTAACAAAGTTTTTGTTCATGTAAAAAACTATTGATTCTGAATAAAATGCCGCCCATTTCTGCAATTAAGAAATCTGTAAATGTCTCTTATTAGACAAGGCATATTTTCGTCTGATAATGTACTTCTTCTTCAATGATTTCGAGGATATTTTAGTTTTGATCAAAAAAATTTTATTTCTTACGACTTTTCGTAAAATATGTTAATGCCTTCTGAAAGAGGAACACATAAGCTTTCCATCGAGCTCATAGTCGAAGAAGGTCGAAGGTGCAAGAGTTATCAGCAAAAAACTAATCGGTGGTCAACACGTTTCCGTCCTACTGCCGATTGTTATCGCAAAATACTTTTCTATAATTGTAGTGTTTAATGGAAAAAAATTAAACGAATTTTTTGTCCATGTAAAAAACTATTAATGCTGAATAAAATGCTGCCCATTTATGCAATTAACAAAAATGTATATGTCTCTTATTAGATAAGGCATATTTTCGTCTGATAAGGTACTTCTTCTTCAATGATTTCGAGGATATTTCAGTTTTGATCAAAAAATTTTATTTCTTATGACTTTTCGTAAAATATGTTCATGCCATCTGAAGAAGGAATAAATAAGCTTTCCATCGAGCTCATAGTCGAAGAAGTCGGTCGAAGGTGCAAGAGTTATTAGCAAAAAACTAATCAGTGGTCAACACGTTTCCGTCCAACTGCCGATTCTTTTCGCAAAGTACTTTTCTATAATTCAAGTGTTTAATGGAAAAAAATTAAACGAATTTTTTGTCCATGTAAAAAACTATTAATTCTGAATACAATGACGCCCATTTATGCAATTAAAAAAATTTAAATGGCTCTTATTAGATATGGCATATTTTCGTCTGATAAGGTACTTCTTCTTCAATGATTTCAATGATATTTTAGTTTTGATCAAAAAAATTTTTTTTCTTATGACTTTTCGTAAAATATGTTCATGCCATCTGAAGAAGGAATAAATAAGCTTTCCATCGAGCTCATAGTCGAAGAAGTCGGTCGAAGGTGCAAGAGTTATCAGCAAAAAACTAATCGGTGGTCAACACGTTTCCGTCCTACTGCCGATTGTTATCGCAAAATACTTTTCTATAATTCTAGTATTTAATGGGAAAAAATTTAACAAAGTTTTTGTTCATGTAAAAAACTATTGATTCTGAATAAAATGCCGCCCAGTTCTGCAATTAAGAAATCTGTAAATGTCTCTTATTAGACAAGGCATATTTTCGTCTGATAATGTACTTCTTCTTCAATGATTTCGAGGATATTTTAGTTTTGATCAAAAAAATTGTATTTCTTACGACTTTTCGTAAAATATGTTAGTGCCATTAGAAAGAGGAACAGATAAGCTTTCCATCGAGCTCTTAGTCGAAGAAGTCGTTCGAAGGATGCAAAAGTTATTAGCAAAAAACTAATCAGTGGTCAACACGTTTCCGTCCAACTGCCGATTCTTTTCGCAAAGTACTTTTCGATAATTCTAGTGTTTAATGGAAAAAAATTAAATGAATTTTTTGTCCATGTAAAAAACTATTAATTCTGAATACAATGCCGCCCATTTATGCAATTAAAAAAAATTATATATCTCTTATTAGATAAGGCATATTTTCGTCTGATAAGGTACTTCTTCTTCAATGATTTCGAGGATATTTTAGTTTTGATCAAAAAAATTTTTTTTCTTATTACTTTTCGTAAAATATGTTCATGCCATCTGAAGAAGGAATAAATAAGCTTTCCATCGAGCTCATAGTCGAAGAAGTCGGTCGAAGGTGCAAGAGTTATCAGCAAAAAACTAATCGGTGGTCAACACGTTTCCGTCCTACTGCCGATTGTTATCGCAAAATACTTTTCTATAATTCTAGTATTTAATGGGAAAAAATTTAACAAAGTTTTTGTTCATGTAAAAAACTATTGATTCTGAATAAAATGCCGCCCATTTCTGCAATTAAGAAATCTGTAAATGTCTCTTATTAGACAAGGCATATTTTCGTCTGATAATGTACTTCTTCTTCAATGATTTCGAGGATATTTTAGTTTTGATCAAAAAAATTTTATTTCTTACGACTTTTCGTAAAATATGTTAATGCCTTCTGAAAGAGGAACACATAAGCTTTCCATCGAGCTCATAGTCGAAGAAGGTCGAAGGTGCAAGAGTTATCAGCAAAAAACTAATCGGTGGTCAACACGTTTCCGTCCTACTGCCGATTGTTATCGCAAAATACTTTTCTATAATTGTAGTGTTTAATGGAAAAAAATTAAACGAATTTTTTGTCCATGTAAAAAACTATTAATGCTGAATAAAATGCTGCCCATTTATGCAATTAACAAAAATGTATATGTCTCTTATTAGATAAGGCATATTTTCGTCTGATAAGGTACTTCTTCTTCAATGATTTCGAGGATATTTCAGTTTTGATCAAAAAATTTTATTTCTTATGACTTTTCGTAAAATATGTTCATGCCATCTGAAGAAGGAATAAATAAGCTTTCCATCGAGCTCATAGTCGAAGAAGTCGGTCGAAGGTGCAAGAGTTATTAGCAAAAAACTAATCAGTGGTCAACACGTTTCCGTCCAACTGCCGATTCTTTTCGCAAAGTACTTTTCTATAATTCAAGTGTTTAATGGAAAAAAATTAAACGAATTTTTTGTCCATGTAAAAAACTATTAATTCTGAATACAATGACGCCCATTTATGCAATTAAAAAAATTTAAATGGCTCTTATTAGATATGGCATATTTTCGTCTGATAAGGTACTTCTTCTTCAATGATTTCAATGATATTTTAGTTTTGATCAAAAAAATTTTTTTTCTTATGACTTTTCGTAAAATATGTTCATGCCATCTGAAGAAGGAATAAATAAGCTTTCCATCGAGCTCATAGTCGAAGAAGTCGGTCGAAGGTGCAAGAGTTATCAGCAAAAAACTAATCGGTGGTCAACACGTTTCCGTCCTACTGCCGATTGTTATCGCAAAATACTTTTCTATAATTCTAGTATTTAATGGGAAAAAATTTAACAAAGTTTTTGTTCATGTAAAAAACTATTGATTCTGAATAAAATGCCGCCCAGTTCTGCAATTAAGAAATCTGTAAATGTCTCTTATTAGACAAGGCATATTTTCGTCTGATAATGTACTTCTTCTTCAATGATTTCGAGGATATTTTAGTTTTGATCAAAAAAATTGTATTTCTTACGACTTTTCGTAAAATATGTTAGTGCCATTAGAAAGAGGAACAGATAAGCTTTCCATCGAGCTCTTAGTCGAAGAAGTCGTTCGAAGGATGCAAAAGTTATTAGCAAAAAACTAATCAGTGGTCAACACGTTTCCGTCCAACTGCCGATTCTTTTCGCAAAGTACTTTTCGATAATTCTAGTGTTTAATGGAAAAAAATTAAATGAATTTTTTGTCCATGTAAAAAACTATTAATTCTGAATACAATGCCGCCCATTTATGCAATTAAAAAAAATTATATATCTCTTATTAGATAAGGCATATTTTCGTCTGATAAGGTACTTCTTCTTCAATGATTTCGAGGATATTTTAGTTTTGATCAAAAAAATTTTTTTTCTTATTACTTTTCGTAAAATATGTTCATGCCATCTGAAGAAGGAATAAATAAGCTTTCCATCGAGCTCATAGTCGAAGAAGTCGGTCGAAGGTGCAAGAGTTATCAGCAAAAAACTAATCGGTGGTCAACACGTTTCCGTCCTACTGCCGATTGTTATCGCAAAATACTTTTCTATAATTCTAGTATTTAATGGGAAAAAATTTAACAAAGTTTTTGTTCATGTAAAAAACTATTGATTCTGAATAAAATGCCGCCCATTTCTGCAATTAAGAAATCTGTAAATGTCTCTTATTAGACAAGGCATATTTTCGTCTGATAATGTACTTCTTCTTCAATGATTTCGAGGATATTTTAGTTTTGATCAAAAAAATTTTATTTCTTACGACTTTTCGTAAAATATGTTAATGCCTTCTGAAAGAGGAACACATAAGCTTTCCATCGAGCTCATAGTCGAAGAAGGTCGAAGGTGCAAGAGTTATCAGCAAAAAACTAATCGGTGGTCAACACGTTTCCGTCCTACTGCCGATTGTTATCGCAAAATACTTTTCTATAATTGTAGTGTTTAATGGAAAAAAATTAAACGAATTTTTTGTCCATGTAAAAAACTATTAATGCTGAATAAAATGCTGCCCATTTATGCAATTAACAAAAATGTATATGTCTCTTATTAGATAAGGCATATTTTCGTCTGATAAGGTACTTCTTCTTCAATGATTTCGAGGATATTTCAGTTTTGATCAAAAAATTTTATTTCTTATGACTTTTCGTAAAATATGTTCATGCCATCTGAAGAAGGAATAAATAAGCTTTCCATCGAGCTCATAGTCGAAGAAGTCGGTCGAAGGTGCAAGAGTTATTAGCAAAAAACTAATCAGTGGTCAACACGTTTCCGTCCAACTGCCGATTCTTTTCGCAAAGTACTTTTCTATAATTCAAGTGTTTAATGGAAAAAAATTAAACGAATTTTTTGTCCATGTAAAAAACTATTAATTCTGAATACAATGACGCCCATTTATGCAATTAAAAAAATTTAAATGGCTCTTATTAGATATGGCATATTTTCGTCTGATAAGGTACTTCTTCTTCAATGATTTCAATGATATTTTAGTTTTGATCAAAAAAATTTTTTTTCTTATGACTTTTCGTAAAATATGTTCATGCCATCTGAAGAAGGAATAAATAAGCTTTCCATCGAGCTCATAGTCGAAGAAGTCGGTCGAAGGTGCAAGAGTTATCAGCAAAAAACTAATCGGTGGTCAACACGTTTCCGTCCTACTGCCGATTGTTATCGCAAAATACTTTTCTATAATTCTAGTATTTAATGGGAAAAAATTTAACAAAGTTTTTGTTCATGTAAAAAACTATTGATTCTGAATAAAATGCCGCCCAGTTCTGCAATTAAGAAAACTGTAAATGTCTCTTTTTAGACAAGGCATATTTTCGTCAAAGTACTTTTCTTTAATTGTAGTGTTTAATGGAAAAAAATTAAACGAATTTTTTGTCCATGTAAAAAACTATTAATGCTGAATAAAATGCTGCCCATTTATGCAATTAAGAAAAATGTATATGTCTCTTATTAGATAAGGCATATTTTCGTCTGATAAGGTACTTCTTCTTCAATGATTTCGAGGATATTTTAGTTTTGATCAAAAAAATGTTATTTCTTACGACTTTTCGTAAAATATGTTAATGCCATCTGAAAGAGGAACAGATAAGGTTTCCATCGAGCTGATAGTCGAAGAAGTCGGTCGAAGGTGCAAGAGTTATCAGCAAAAAACTAATCGGTGGTCAACACGTTTCCGTCCTACTGCCGATTGTTATCGCAAAATACTTTTCTATAATTGTAGTGTTTAATGGAAAAAAATTAAACGAATTTTTTGTCCATGTAAAAAACTATTAATGCTGAATAAAATGCTGCCCATTTATGCAATTAAGAAAAATGTATATGTCTCTAATTAGATAAGGCATATTTTCGTCTGATAAGGTACTTCTTCTTCAAAGATTTCGAGGATATTTTAGTTTTGATCAAAAAAATTTTTTTTCTTATGACTTTTCGTAAAATATGTTCATGCTATCTGAAGAAGGAATAAATAAGCTCTCCATCGAGCTCTTAGTCGAAGAAGTCGGTCGAAGCTGCAAGAGTTATCAGCAAAAAACTAATCAGTGGTCAACACGTTTCCGTCCAACTGCCGATTCTTTTCGCAAAGTACTTTTCTATAATTCAAGTGTTTAATGGAAAAAAATTAAACGAATTTTTTGTCCATGTAAAAAACAATTAATGCTGAATAAAATGCTGCCCATTTATGCAATTAAGAAAAATGTATATGTCTCTTATTAGATAAGGCATATTTTCGTCTGATAATGTACTTCTTCTTCAATGATTTCGAGGATATTTTAGTTTTGATCAAAAAAATGTTATTTCTTACGACTTTTCGTAAGATATGTTAATGCCATCTGAAAGAGGAACAGATAAGCTTTCCATCGAGCTCATAGTCGAAGAAGACGGTCGAAGGTGCAAGAGTTATCAGCAAAAAACTAATCGGTGGTCAACACGTTTCCGTCCTACTGCCGATTGTTATCGCAAAATACTTTTCTATAATTGTAGTGTTTAATGGAAAAAAATTAAACGAATTTTTTGTCCATGTAAAAAACTATTAATGCTGAATAAAATGCTGCCCATTTATGCAATTAAGAAAAATGTATGTGTCTCTAATTAGATAAGGCATATTTTCGTCTGATAAGGTACTTCTTCTTCAATGATTTCGAGGATATTTCAGTTTTGATCAAAAAATTTTATTTCTTATGACTTTTCGTAAAATATGTTAATGCCATCTGAAAGAGGAACAGATAAGCTTTCCATCGAGCTCTTAGTCGAAGAAGTCGGTCGAAGGATGCAAAAGTTATCAGCAAAAAACTAATCAGTGGTCAACACGTTTCCGTCCAACTGCCGATTCTTTTCGCAAAGTACTTTTCTATAATTCAAGTGTTTAATGGAAAAAAATTAAACGAATTTTTTGTCCATGTAAAAAACTATTAATGCTGAATAAAATGCTGCCCATTTATGCAATTAAGAAAAATGTATATGTCTCTTATTAGATAAGGCATATTTTCGTCTGATAAGGTACTTCTTCTTCAATGATTTCGAGGATATTTCAGTTTTGATCAAAAAATTTTATTTCTTATGACTTTTCGTAAAATATGTTAATGCCATCTGAAAGAGGAACAGATAAGATTTCCATCGAGCTCTTAGTCGAAGAAGTCGGTCGAAGGATGCCAAAGTTATTAGCAAAAAACTAATCAGTGGTCAACACGTTTCCGTCCAACTGCCGATTCTTTTCGCAAAGTACTTTTCTATAATTCAAGTGTTTAATGGAAAAAAATTAAACGAATTTTTTGTCCATGTAAAAAACTATTAATTCTGAATACAATGCCGCCCACTTATGCAATTAAAAAAATTTAAATAGCTCTTATTAGATAAGGCATATTTTCGTCTGATAAGGTACTTCTTCTTCAATGATTTCGAGGATATTTTAGTTTTGATCAAAAAAATGTTTTTTCTTATGACTTTTCGTAAAATATGTTCATGCCATCTGAAGAAGGAATAAATAAGCTTTCCATCGAGCTCATAGTCGAAGAAGTCGGTCGAAGGTGCAAGAGTTATCAGCAAAAAACTAATCGGTGGTCAACACGTTTCCGTCCTACTGCCGATTGTAATCGCAAAATACTTTTGTATAATTCTAGTATTTAATGGGAAAGAATTTAAAAAAGTTTTTGTTCATGTAAAAAACTATTGATTCTGAATAAAATGCCGCCCATTTCTGCAATTAAGAAAACTGTAAATGTCTCTTTTTAGACAAGGCATATTTTCGTCAAAGTACTTTTCTATAATTGTAGTGTTTAATGGAAAAAATTAAACGAATTTTTTGTCCATGTAAAAAACTATTAATGCTGAATAAAATGCTGCCCATTTATGCAATTAAGAAAAATGTATATGTCTCTTATTAGATAAGGCATATTTTCGTCTGATAAGGTACTTCTTCTTCAATGATTTCTAGGATATTTTAGTTTTGATAAAAATTTTATTTCTTATGACTTTTCGTAAAATATGTTCATGCCATCTGAAGAAGGAATAAATAAGCTTTCCATCGAGCTCATAGTCGAAGAAGTCGGTCGAAGGATGCAAAAGTTATTAGCGAAAAACTAATCGGTGGTCTACACGATTCCGTCCTACTGCCGATTCTTTTCGCAAAGTACTTTTCTATAATTCTAGTATTTAATGGGAATTAATTAAACGAATTTTTTGTCCATGTAAAAAACTATAAATTCTGAATGAAATGCCGCCCATTTATGCAATTAAAAAAATTTAAATGTCTTTTATTAGATAAGGCATATTTTCGTCTGATAAGGTACTTCTTCTTCAAGGATTTCGAGGATATTTCAGTTTTGATCAAAAAAATTTTATTTCTTATGACTTTTCGTAAAATATGTTCATGCCATCTGAAGAAGGAATAAATAAGCTTTCCATCGAGCTCATAGTCGAAGAAGTCGGTCGAAGGATGCAAAAGTTATTAGCAAAAAACTAATCGGTGGTCAACACGATTCCGTCCTACTGCCGATTCTTTTCGCAAAGTACTTTTCTATAATTCTAGTATTTAATGGAAAAAAACTAAACGAATTTTTTGTCCATGTAAAAAACTATTAATTCTGAATACAATACCGCCCATTTATGCAATTAAAAAAATTTAAATGTCTCTTATTAGATAAGGCATATTTTCGTCTGATAAGGTACTTCTTCTTCAATGATTTCTAGGATATTTTAGTTTTGATAAAAATTTTATTTCTTATGACTTTTCGTAAAATATGTTAATGCCATCTGAAAGAGGAACAGATAAGCTTTCCATCGAGATTTTAGTCGAAGAAGTCGGTCGAAGGTTGCAAGAGTTATTACCAAAAAACTAATCGGTGGTCTACACGATTCCGTCCTACTGCCGATTCTCTTCGCAAAGTACTTTTCTATAATTCTAGTATTTAATGGGAAATAATTAAACGAATTTTTTGTCCATGTAAAAAGCTATAAATTCTGAATGAAATGCCGCCCATTTATGCAATTAAAAAAATTTAAATGTCTCTTATTAGATAAGGCATATTTTTTTCTGATAAGGTACTTCTTCTTCAATGATTTCTAAGATATTTTAGTTTTGATAAAAATTTTATTTCTTATGACTTTTCGTAAAATATGTTAATGCCATCTGAAGAAGGAATAAATAAGCTTTCCATCGAGGTCTTAGTCGAAGAAGACGGTCGAAAGATCAAAGAGTTATTAGCAAAAAAACCAATCGATGGTCAACACGTTTCCGTCCTACTGCCGACTCTTTTCGCAAAGTACTTTTCTAAAATTCTAGTATTTATTGGAAAAAAATTAAACGAATTTTATGTCCATTTAAAAAACTATTAATGCTGAATAAAATGCTGCCCATTTATGTAATTAAAAAAAATTTAAATGTCTCTTATTAGATAAGGCATATTTTCGTCTGATAAGGTACTTCTCCTTCAATGATTTCAAGGATATTTTAGTTTTGATCAAAAAAATTTTATTTCTTATGACTTTTCGCAAAATATGTTCATGCCATCTGAAAGAGGAACAGATAAGCTTTCCATCGAGCTCTTAGTCGAAGAAGTCGGTCGAAGGATGCAAAAGTTATTAGCAAAAAACTAATCGGTAGTCAACACGTCCTACTGCCCATTTATTCGCAAAGTACTTTTCTATAATTCTAGTATTTAATGGAAAAAAGTTAAACGAATTTTTTGTCCATGTAAAAAACTATTAATTCTGAATACAATGCCGCCCATTTATGCAATTAAAAAAATTTAAATGTCTCTTATTAGATAAGGCATATTTTCGTCTGATAAGGTACTTCTTCTTCAATGATTTCGAGGATATTTTAGTTTTGATCAAAAAAATTTTTTTTCTTATGACTTTACGTAAAATATGTTCATGCCATCTGAAGAAGGAATAAATAAGCTTTTCATCGAGGTCTTAGTCGAAAAAGACGGTCGAAAGATCAAAGAGTTATTAGCAAAAAAACCCATCGATGGTCAACACGATTCCGTCCTACTGCCGACTGTTTTCGCAAAGTACTTTTCTAAAATTCTAGTATTTATTGAAAAAAAATTAAACGAATTTTTTGTCCATGTAAAAAACCATTCATGCTGAATAAAATGCCGCCCATTTATGCAATTAAGAAAAATGAAAATGTCTCTTATTAGATAAGGCATATTTTCTTCTGATAAGGTACTTCTTCTTCAATGATTTCAATGATATTTTAGTTTTGATCAAAAAAATTTTTTTTCTTATGACTTTTCGTAAAATATGTTCATGCCATCTGAAGAAGGAATAAATAAGCTTTCCATCGAGCTCATAGTCGAAGAAGTCGGTCGAAGGTGCAAGAGTTATCAGCAAAAAACTAATCGGTGGTCAACACGTTTCCGTCCTACTGCCGATTGTTATCGCAAAATACTTTTCTATAATTCTAGTATTTAATGGGAAAAAATTTAACAAAGTTTTTGTTCATGTAAAAAACTATTGATTCTGAATAAAATGCCGCCCAGTTCTGCAATTAAGAAAACTGTAAATGTCTCTTTTTAGACAAGGCATATTTTCGTCAAAGTACTTTTCTTTAATTGTAGTGTTTAATGGAAAAAAATTAAACGAATTTTTTGTCCATGTAAAAAACTATTAATGCTGAATAAAATGCTGCCCATTTATGCAATTAAGAAAAATGTATATGTCTCTTATTAGATAAGGCATATTTTCGTCTGATAAGGTACTTCTTCTTCAATGATTTCGAGGATATTTTAGTTTTGATCAAAAAAATGTTATTTCTTACGACTTTTCGTAAAATATGTTAATGCCATCTGAAAGAGGAACAGATAAGGTTTCCATCGAGCTGATAGTCGAAGAAGTCGGTCGAAGGTGCAAGAGTTATCAGCAAAAAACTAATCGGTGGTCAACACGTTTCCGTCCTACTGCCGATTGTTATCGCAAAATACTTTTCTATAATTGTAGTGTTTAATGGAAAAAAATTAAACGAATTTTTTGTCCATGTAAAAAACTATTAATGCTGAATAAAATGCTGCCCATTTATGCAATTAAGAAAAATGTATATGTCTCTAATTAGATAAGGCATATTTTCGTCTGATAAGGTACTTCTTCTTCAAAGATTTCGAGGATATTTTAGTTTTGATCAAAAAAATTTTTTTTCTTATGACTTTTCGTAAAATATGTTCATGCTATCTGAAGAAGGAATAAATAAGCTCTCCATCGAGCTCTTAGTCGAAGAAGTCGGTCGAAGCTGCAAGAGTTATCAGCAAAAAACTAATCAGTGGTCAACACGTTTCCGTCCAACTGCCGATTCTTTTCGCAAAGTACTTTTCTATAATTCAAGTGTTTAATGGAAAAAAATTAAACGAATTTTTTGTCCATGTAAAAAACAATTAATGCTGAATAAAATGCTGCCCATTTATGCAATTAAGAAAAATGTATATGTCTCTTATTAGATAAGGCATATTTTCGTCTGATAATGTACTTCTTCTTCAATGATTTCGAGGATATTTTAGTTTTGATCAAAAAAATGTTATTTCTTACGACTTTTCGTAAGATATGTTAATGCCATCTGAAAGAGGAACAGATAAGCTTTCCATCGAGCTCATAGTCGAAGAAGACGGTCGAAGGTGCAAGAGTTATCAGCAAAAAACTAATCGGTGGTCAACACGTTTCCGTCCTACTGCCGATTGTTATCGCAAAATACTTTTCTATAATTGTAGTGTTTAATGGAAAAAAATTAAACGAATTTTTTGTCCATGTAAAAAACTATTAATGCTGAATAAAATGCTGCCCATTTATGCAATTAAGAAAAATGTATGTGTCTCTAATTAGATAAGGCATATTTTCGTCTGATAAGGTACTTCTTCTTCAATGATTTCGAGGATATTTCAGTTTTGATCAAAAAATTTTATTTCTTATGACTTTTCGTAAAATATGTTAATGCCATCTGAAAGAGGAACAGATAAGCTTTCCATCGAGCTCTTAGTCGAAGAAGTCGGTCGAAGGATGCAAAAGTTATCAGCAAAAAACTAATCAGTGGTCAACACGTTTCCGTCCAACTGCCGATTCTTTTCGCAAAGTACTTTTCTATAATTCAAGTGTTTAATGGAAAAAAATTAAACGAATTTTTTGTCCATGTAAAAAACTATTAATGCTGAATAAAATGCTGCCCATTTATGCAATTAAGAAAAATGTATATGTCTCTTATTAGATAAGGCATATTTTCGTCTGATAAGGTACTTCTTCTTCAATGATTTCGAGGATATTTCAGTTTTGATCAAAAAATTTTATTTCTTATGACTTTTCGTAAAATATGTTAATGCCATCTGAAAGAGGAACAGATAAGCTTTCCATCGAGCTCTTAGTCGAAGAAGTCGGTCGAAGGATGCTAAAGTTATTAGCAAAAAACTAATCAGTGGTCAACACGTTTCCGTCCAACTGCCGATTCTTTTCGCAAAGTACTTTTCTATAATTCAAGTGTTTAATGGAAAAAAATTAAACGAATTTTTTGTCCATGTAAAAAACTATTAATTCTGAATACAATGCCGCCCATTTATGCAATTAAAAAAATTTAAATAGCTCTTATTAGATAAGGCATATTTTCGTCTGATAAGGTACTTCTTCTTCAATGATTTCGAGGATATTTTAGTTTTGATCAAAAAAATGTTTTTTCCTATGACTTTTCGTAAAATATGTTCATGCCATCTGAAGAAGGAATAAATAAGCTTTCCATCGAGCTCATAGTCGAAGAAGTCGGTCGAAGGTGCAAGAGTTATCAGCAAAAAACTAATCGGTGGTCAACACGTTTCCGTCCTACTGCCGATTGTAATCGCAAAATACTTTTGTATAATTCTAGTATTTAATGGGAAAGAATTTAAAAAAGTTTTTGTTCATGTAAAAAACTATTGATTCTGAATAAAATGCCGCCCATTTCTGCAATTAAGAAAACTGTAAATGTCTCTTTTTAGACAAGGCATATTTTCGTCAAAGTACTTTTCTATAATTGTAGTGTTTAATGGAAAAAATTAAACGAATTTTTTGTCCATGTAAAAAACTATTAATGCTGAATAAAATGCTGCCCATTTATGCAATTAAGAAAAATGTATATGTCTCTTATTAGATAAGGCATATTTTCGTCTGATAAGGTACTTCTTCTTCAATGATTTCTAGGATATTTTAGTTTTGATAAAAATTTTATTTCTTATGACTTTTCGTAAAATATGTTCATGCCATCTGAAGAAGGAATAAATAAGCTTTCCATCGAGCTCATAGTCGAAGAAGTCGGTCGAAGGATGCAAAAGTTATTAGCGAAAAACTAATCGGTGGTCTACACGATTCCGTCCTACTGCCGATTCTTTTCGCAAAGTACTTTTCTATAATTCTAGTATTTAATGGGAATTAATTAAACGAATTTTTTGTCCATGTAAAAAACTATAAATTCTGAATGAAATGCCGCCCATTTATGCAATTAAAAAAATTTAAATGTCTTTTATTAGATAAGGCATATTTTCGTCTGATAAGGTACTTCTTCTTCAAGGATTTCGAGGATATTTCAGTTTTGATCAAAAAAATTTTATTTCTTATGACTTTTCGTAAAATATGTTCATGCCATCTGAAGAAGGAATAAATAAGCTTTCCATCGAGCTCATAGTCGAAGAAGTCGGTCGAAGGATGCAAAAGTTATTAGCAAAAAACTAATCGGTGGTCAACACGATTCCGTCCTACTGCCGATTCTTTTCGCAAAGTACTTTTCTATAATTCTAGTATTTAATGGAAAAAAACTAAACGAATTTTTTGTCCATGTAAAAAACTATTAATTCTGAATACAATACCGCCCATTTATGCAATTAAAAAAATTTAAATGTCTCTTATTAGATAAGGCATATTTTCGTCTGATAAGGTACTTCTTCTTCAATGATTTCTAGGATATTTTAGTTTTGATAAAAATTTTATTTCTTATGACTTTTCGTAAAATATGTTAATGCCATCTGAAAGAGGAACAGATAAGCTTTCCATCGAGATTTTAGTCGAAGAAGTCGGTCGAAGGTTGCAAGAGTTATTACCAAAAAACTAATCGGTGGTCTACACGATTCCGTCCTACTGCCGATTCTCTTCGCAAAGTACTTTTCTATAATTCTAGTATTTAATGGGAAATAATTAAACGAATTTTTTGTCCATGTAAAAAGCTATAAATTCTGAATGAAATGCCGCCCATTTATGCAATTAAAAAAATTTAAATGTCTCTTATTAGATAAGGCATATTTTTTTCTGATAAGGTACTTCTTCTTCAATGATTTCTAAGATATTTTAGTTTTGATAAAAATTTTATTTCATATGACTTTTCGTAAAATATGTTAATGCCATCTGAAGAAGGAATAAATAAGCTTTCCATCGAGGTCTTAGTCGAAGAAGACGGTCGAAAGATCAAAGAGTTATTAGCAAAAAAACCAATCGATGGTCAACACGTTTCCGTCCTACTGCCGACTCTTTTCGCAAAGTACTTTTCTAAAATTCTAGTATTTATTGGAAAAAAATTAAACGAATTTTATGTCCATTTAAAAAACTATTAATGCTGAATAAAATGCTGCCCATTTATGTAATTAAGAAAAATTTAAATGTCTCTTATTAGATAAGGCATATTTTCGTCTGATAAGGTACTTCTCCTTCAATGATTTCGAGGATATTTTAGTTTTGATCAAAAAAATTTTATTTCTTATGACTTTTCGTAAAATATGTTCATGCCATCTGAAAGAGGAACAGATAAGCTTTCCATCGAGCTCTTAGTCGAAGAAGTCGGTCGAAGGATGCAAAAGTTATTAGCAAAAAACTAATCGGTAGTCAACACGTCCTACTGCCCATTTATTCGCAAAGTACTTTTCTATAATTCTAGTATTTAATGGAAAAAAGTTAAACGAATTTTTTGTCCATGTAAAAAACTATTAATTCTGAATACAATGCCGCCCATTTATGCAATTAAAAAAATTTAAATGTCTCTTATTAGATAAGGCATATTTTCGTCTGATAAGGTACTTCTTCTTCAATGATTTCGAGGATATTTTAGTTTTGATCAAAAAAATTTTTTTTCTTATGACTTTACGTAAAATATGTTCATGCCATCTGAAGAAGGAATAAATAAGCTTTTCATCGAGGTCTTAGTCGAAAAAGACGGTCGAAAGATCAAAGAGTTATTAGCAAAAAAACCAATCGATGGTCAACACGATTCCGTCCTACTGCCGACTGTTTTCGCAAAGTACTTTTCTAAAATTCTAGTATTTATTGAAAAAAAATTAAACGAATTTTTTGTCCATGTAAAAAACCATTCATGCTGAATAAAATGCCGCCCATTTATGCAATTAAGAAAAATGAAAATGTCTCTTATTAGATAAGGCATATTTTCTTCTGATAAGGTACTTCTTCTTCAATGATTTCAATGATATTTTAGTTTTGATCAAAAAAATTTTTTTTCTTATGACTTTTCGTAAAATATGTTCATGCCATCTGAAGAAGGAATAAATAAGCTTTCCATCGAGCTCATAGTCGAAGAAGTCGGTCGAAGGTGCAAGAGTTATCAGCAAAAAACTAATCGGTGGTCAACACGTTTCCGTCCTACTGCCGATTGTTATCGCAAAATACTTTTCTATAATTCTAGTATTTAATGGGAAAAAATTTAACAAAGTTTTTGTTCATGTAAAAAACTATTGATTCTGAATAAAATGCCGCCCAGTTCTGCAATTAAGAAAACTGTAAATGTCTCTTTTTAGACAAGGCATATTTTCGTCAAAGTACTTTTCTTTAATTGTAGTGTTTAATGGAAAAAAATTAAACGAATTTTTTGTCCATGTAAAAAACTATTAATGCTGAATAAAATGCTGCCCATTTATGCAATTAAGAAAAATGTATATGTCTCTTATTAGATAAGGCATATTTTCGTCTTATAAGGTACTTCTTCTTCAATGATTTCGAGGATATTTTAGTTTTGATCAAAAAAATTTTTTTTCTTATGACTTTTCGTAAAATATGTTCATGCCATCTGAACAAGGAATAAATAAGCTTTCCATCGAGCTCATAGTCGAAGAAGTCGGTCGAAGGTGCAAGAGTTATCAGCAAAAAACTAATCAGTGGTCAACACGTTTCAGTCCAACTGCCGATTCTTTTCGCAAAGTACTTTTCTATAATTCAAGTGTTTAATGGAAAAAAATTAAACGAATTTTTTGTCCATGTAAAAAACAATTAATGCTGAATAAAATGCTGCCCATTTATGCAATTATGAAAAATGTATATGTCTCTTATTAGATAAGGCATATTTTCGTCTGATAATGTACTTCTTCTTCAATGATTTCGAGGATATTTTAGTTTTGATCAAAAAAATGTTATTTCTTACGACTTTTCGTAAAATATGTTAATGCCATCTGAAAGAGGAACAGATAAGCTTTCCATCGAGCTCATAGTCGAAGAAGTCGGTCGAAGGTGCAAGAGTTATCAGCAAAAAACTAATCGGTGGTCAACACGTTTCCGTCCTACTGCCGATTGTTATCGCAAAATACTTTTCTATAATTGTAGTGTTTAATGGAAAAAAATTAAACGAATTTTTTGTCCATGTAAAAAACTATTAATGCTGAATAAAATGCTGCCCATTTATGCAATTAAGAAAAATGTATGTGTCTCTAATTAGATAAGGCATATTTTCGTCTGATAAGGTACTTCTTCTTCAATGATTTCGAGGATATTTCAGTTTTGATAAAAATTTTATTTCTTATGATTTTTCGTAAAATATGTTAATGCCATCTGAAGAAGGAATAAATAAGCTTTCCATCGAGGTCTTAGTCGAAGAAGACGGTCGAAAGATCAAAGAGTTATTAGCAAAAAAACCAATCGATGGTCAACACGTTTCCGTCCTACTGCCGACTCTTTTCGCAAAGTACTTTTCTAAAATTCTAGTATTTATTGGAAAAAAATTAAACGAATTTTTTGTCCATGTAAAAAACTATTAATGCTGAATAAAATGCTGCCCATTTATGTAATTAAGAAAAATTTAAATGTCTCTTATTAGATAAGGCATATTTTCGTCTGATATGGTACTTCTCCTTCAATGATTTCGAGGATATTTTAGTTTTGATCAAAAAAATTTTTTTTCTTATGACTTTTCGTAAAATATGTTCATGCCATCTGAAAGAGGAAGAGATAAGCTTTCCATCGAGCTCTTAGTCGAAGAAGTCGGTCGAAGGATGCAAAAGTTATTAGCAAAAAACTAATCGGTAGTCAACACGTCCTACTGCCCATTTATTCGCAAAGTACTTTTCTATAATTCTAGTATTTAATGGAAAAAAGTTAAACGAATTTTTTGTCCATGTAAAAAACTATAAATTCTGAATACAATGCCGCCCATTTATTCAATTAAAAAAATTTAAATGTCTCTTATTAGATAAGGCATATTTTCGTCTGATAAGGTACTTCTTCTTCAATGATTTCGAGGATATTTTAGTTTTGATCAAAAAAATTTTTTTTCTTATGACTTTACGTAAAATATGTTCATGCCATCTGAAGAAGGAATAAATAAGCTTTTCATCGAGGTCTTAGTCGAAAAAGACGGTCGAAAGATCAAAGAGTTATTAGCAAAAAAACCAATCGATGGTCAACACGTTTCCGTCCTACTGCCGACTGTTTTCGCAAAGTACTTTTCTAAAATTCTAGTATTTATTGGAAAAAAATTAAACGAGTTTTTTGTCCATGTAAAAAACCATTCATGCTGAATAAAATGCCGCCCATTTATGCAATTAACAAAAATGTATATGTCTCTTATTAGATAAGGCATATTTTCGTCTGATAAGGTACTTCTTCTTCAATGATTTCGAGGATATTTTAGTTTTGATCAAAAAATTTTTATTTCTTATGACTTTGCGTAAAATATGTTAATGCCATCTGAAGAAGGAATAAATAGGCTTTCCATGGAGGTCTTAGTCGAAGAAGTCGGTCGAAGGATCAAAGAGTTATTAGCAAAAAAACCAATCGATGGTCATTACGTTTCCGTCCTACTGCCGATTCTTTTCGCAAAGTACCTTTCTAAAATTCTAGTATTTATTTGAAAAAAATTAATCGAATTTTTTGTCCATTTAAAAAACTATTAATGCTGAATAAAATGCCGCCCATTTATGCAATTAAGAAAAATGTAAATGTCTCTTATTAGACAAGGCATATTTTCGTCTGATAAGGTACTTCTTCTTCAATGATTTCGAGGATATTTTAGTTTTGATCAAAAATATTTTATTTCTTATGACTTTTCGTAAAATATGTTCATGCCATCTGAAGAAGGAATAAAAAGGCTTTCCATCGAGCTCCTAGTCGAAGAAGTCGGTCGAAGGACGCAAGACTTATTAGCAAAAAACTAATCGGTGGTCAACACGTTTCCGTCCTACAGCGATTGTTTTCGCAAAGTACTTTTCTATAATTCTAGTATTTAATGGGAAAAAATTGAACGAATTTTTTGTCCATGTAAAAAATATGAATTCTGAATAAAATGGCGCCCATTTATGCAATTAAGAAAAATGTAAATGTCTCTTATTAGACAAGGCATATTTTCGTCTGATAAGGTACTTCTTCTTCAATGATTACGATGATATTTGAGTTTTGAACAAAAAAATTTTATTTCTTATGACTTTTCGTAAAATATGTTAATGCCATCTGAAAGAGGAACAGATAAGCCTTCCATCGAGCTCTTAGTCGAAGAAGTCGGTCGAAGGATGCAAAAGTTATTAGCAAAAAACTAATCGGTGGTTAACACGTTTCCGTCCTACTGCCGATTTTTTTCGCAAAGTACTTTTCTAAAATTCTAGCATTTATTGGAAAAAAATTAAACGAATTTTTTCTCAATGTGAAAAACTATAAATTCTGAATGAAATGCCGCCCATTTATGCAATTAAAAAAATTTAAATGTCTCTTATTAGATAAGACATATTTTCGTCTGATAAGGTACTTCTTCTTCAATGATTTCGAGGATGTTTTAGTTTTGATCAAAAAAATTTTATTTCTTATGACTTTTCGTAAAATATGTTAATGCCATCTGAAAGAGGAACAGATAAGCCTTCCATCGAGCTCTTAGTCGAAGAAGTCGGTCGAAGGATGCAAAAGTTATTAGCAAAAAACTAATCGGTGGTCAACACGTTTCCGTCCTACTGACGATTTTTTTCGCAAAGTACTTTTCTAAAATTCTAGCATTTATTGGAAAAAAATTAAACGAATTTTTTGTCCATGTAAAAAACTATTAATTCTGAATACAATGCCGCCCATTTATGCAATTAAAAAAATTTAAATGTCTCTTATTAGATAAGGCATATTTTCGTCTGATAAGGTACTTCTTCTTCAATGATTTCGATGATATTTTAGTTTTGATCAAAAAAATTTTTTTTCTTATGACTTTACGTAAAATATGTTCATGCCATCTGAAGAAGGAATAAATAAGCTTTTCATCGAGGTCTTAGTCGAAAAAGACGGTCGAAAGATCAAAGAGTTATTAGCAAAAAAACCAATCGATGGTCAACACGTTTCCGTCCTACTGCCGACTGTTTTCGCAAAGTACTTTTCTAAAATTCTAGTATTTATTGGAAAAAAATTAAACGAATTTTTTGTCCATGTAAAAACCATTCATGCTGAATAAAATGCCGCCCATTTATGCAATTAAGAAAAATGAAAATGTCTCTTATTAGATAAGGCATATTTTCTTCTGATAAGGTACTTCTTCTTCAATGATTTCGAGGATATTTTAGTTTTGATCAAAAAATTTTTATTTCTTATGACTTTGCGTAAAATATGTTAATGCCATCTGAAGAAGGAATAAATAGGCTTTCCATGGAGGTCTTAGTCGAAGAAGTCGGTCGAAGGATCAAAGAGTTATTAGCAAAAAAACCAATCGATGGTCATTACGTTTCCGTCCTACTGCCGATTCTTTTCGCAAAGTACCTTTCTAAAATTCTAGTATTTATTTGAAAAAAATTAATCGAATTTTTTGTCCATTTAAAAAACTATTAATGCTGAATAAAATGCTGCCCATTTATGTAATTAAGAAAAATTTAAATGTCTCTTATTAGATAAGGCATATTTTCGTCTTATAAGGTACTACTTCTTCAATGATTTCGAGGATATTTTAGTTTTGATCAAAAAATTTTTTTTTCTTATGACTTTTCGTAAAATATGTTCATGCCATCTGAAGAAGGAATAAATAGGCTTTCCATTGAGCTCCTAGTCGACGAAGTCGGTCGAAGGACGCAAGACTTATTAGCAAAAAACTAATCGGTGGTCAACACGTTTCCGTCCTACAGCGATTGTTTTCGCAAAGTACTTTTCTATAATTCTAGTATTTAATGGGAAAAAATTGAACGAATTTTTTGTCCATGTAAAAACGATCAATTCTGAATAAAATGCCGCCCATTTATGCAATTAAGAAAAATGTAAATGTCTCTTATTAGACAAGGCATATTTTCGTCTGATAAGGTACTTCTTCTTCAATGATTTCGAGGATATTTTAGTTTTGATCAAAAAAATTTTATTTCTTATCACTTTTCGTAAAATATGTTAATGCCATCTGAAAGAGGAACAGATAAGCTTTCCATCGAGCTCTTAGTCGAAGAAGTCGGTCGAAGGATGCAAAAGTTATTAGCAAAAAACTAATCGGTGGTCAACACGTTTCCGTCCTACAGCGATTGTTTTCGCAAAGTACTTTTCTATAATTCTAGTATTTAATGGGAAAAAATTGAACGAATTTTTTGTCCATGTAAAAAACTATTAATTCTGAATACAATGCCACCCATTTATGCAATTAAAAAAATTTAAATGTCTCTTATTAGATAAGACATATTTCGTCTGATAAGGTACTTCTTCTTCAATGATTTCGAGGATATTTTAGTTTTGATCAAAAATATTTTATTTCTTATGACTTTTCGTAAAATATGTTCATGCCATCTGAAGAAGGAATAAAAAGGCTTTCCATCGAGCTCCTAGTCGAAGAAGTCGGTCGAAGGACGCAAGACTTATTAGCAAAAAACTAATCGGTGGTCAACACGTTTCCGTCCTACAGCGATTGTTTTCGCAAAGTACTTTTCTATAATTCTAGTATTTAATGGGAAAAAATTGAACGAATTTTTTGTCCATGTAAAAAATATGAATTCTGAATAAAATGGCGCCCATTTATGCAATTAAGAAAAATGTAAATGTCTCTTATTAGACAAGGCATATTTTCGTCTGATAAGGTACTTCTTCTTCAATGATTTCGATGATATTTGAGTTTTGAACAAAAAAATTTTATTTCTTATGACTTTTCGTAAAATATGTTAATGCCATCTGAAAGAGGAACAGATAAGCCTTCCATCGAGCTCTTAGTCGAAGAAGTCGGTCGAAGGATGCAAAAGTTATTAGCAAAAAACTAAGCGGTGGTCAACACGTTTCCGTCCTACTGCCGATTTTTTTCGCAAAGTACTTTTCTAAAATTCTAGCATTTATTGGAAAAAAATTAAACGAATTTTTTCTCAATGTGAAAAACTATAAATTCTGAATGAAATGCCGCCCATTTATGCAATTAAAAAAATTTAAATGTCTCTTATTAGATAAGACATATTTTCGTCTGATAAGGTACTTCTTCTTCAATGATTTCGAGGATATTTTAGTTTTGATCAAAAAAATTTTATTTCTTATGACTTTTCGTAAAATATGTTAATGCCATCTGAAAGAGGAACAGAAAAGCTTTCCATCGAGCTCCTAGTCGAAGAAGTCGGTCGAAGGACGCAAGAGTTATTAGCAAAAAACTAATCTGTGGTCGACACGATTCCGTCATACTGCCGATTCTTTTCGCAAAGTACATTTCTATAATTCTAGTATTTAATGGGAAATAATTAAACGAATTTTTTCTCAATGTGAAAAACTATAAATTCTGAATGAAATGCCGCCCATTTATGCAATTAAAAAAATTTAAATGTCTCTTATTAGATAAGACATATTTTCGTCTGATAAGGTACTTCTTCTTCAATGATTTCGAGGATGTTTTAGTTTTGATCAAAAAATTTTATTTCTTATGACTTTTCGTAAAATATGTTAATGCCATCTGAAAGAGGAACAGATAAGCCTTCCATCGAGCTCTTAGTCGAAGAAGTTGGTCGAAGGATGCAAAAGTTATTAGCAAAAAAACTAATCGGTGGTCAACACGTTTCCGTCCTACTGCCGATTTTTTTCGCAAAGTACTTTTCTAAAATTCTAGCATTTATTGGAAAAAAATTAAACGAATTTTTTGTCCATGTAAAAAACTATTAATTCTGAATAAAATGCTGCCCATTTATGTAATTAAGAAAAATTTAAATGTCTCTTATTAGATAAGGCATATTTTCGTCTGATAAGGTACTTCTCCTTCAATGATTTCGAGGATATTTTAGTTTTGATCAAAAAAATTTTATTTCTTATGACTTTTCGTAAAATATGTTCATGCCATCTGAAAGAGGAACAGATAAGCTTTCCATCGAGCTCTTAGTCGAAGAAGTCGGTCGAAGGATGCAAAAGTTATTAGCAAAAAACTAATCGGTAGTCAACACGTCCTACTGCCCATTTATTCGTAAAGTACTTTTCTATAATTCTAGTATTTAATGGAAAAAAGTTAAACGAATTTTTTGTCCATGTAAAAAACTATTAATTCTGAATACAATGCCGCCCATTTATGCAATTAAAAAAATTTAAATGTCTCTTATTAGATAAGGCATATTTTCGTCTGATAAGGTACTTCTTCTTCAATGATTTCGATGATATTTTAGTTTTGATCAAAAAAATTTTTTTTCTTATGACTTTACGTAAAATATGTTCATGCCATCTGAAGAAGGAATAAATAAGCTTTTCATCGAGGTCTTAGTCGAAAAAGACGGTCGAAAGATCAAAGAGTTATTAGCAAAAAAACCAATCGATGGTCAACACGTTTCCGTCCTACTGCCGACTGTTTTCGCAAAGTACTTTTCTAAAATTCTAGTATTTATTGGAAAAAAATTAAACGAATTTTTTGTCCATGTAAAAACCATTCATGCTGAATAAAATGCCGCCCATTTATGCAATTAAGAAAAATGAAAATGTCTCTTATTAGATAAGGCATATTTTCTTCTGATAAGGTACTTCTTCTTCAATGATTTCGAGGATATTTTAGTTTTGATCAAAAAATTTTTATTTCTTATGACTTTGCGTAAAATATGTTAATGCCATCTGAAGAAGGAATAAATAGGCTTTCCATGGAGGTCTTAGTCGAAGAAGTCGGTCGAAGGATCAAAGAGTTATTAGCAAAAAAACCAATCGATGGTCATTACGTTTCCGTCCTACTGCCGATTCTTTTCGCAAAGTACCTTTCTAAAATTCTAGTATTTATTTGAAAAAAATTAATCGAATTTTTTGTCCATTTAAAAAACTATTAATGCTGAATAAAATGCTGCCCATTTATGTAATTAAGAAAAATTTAAATGTCTCTTATTAGATAAGGCATATTTTCGTCTTATAAGGTACTACTTCTTCAATGATTTCGAGGATATTTTAGTTTTGATCAAAAAATTTTTTTTTCTTATGACTTTTCGTAAAATATGTTCATGCCATCTGAAGAAGGAATAAATAGGCTTTCCATTGAGCTCCTAGTCGACGAAGTCGGTCGAAGGACGCAAGACTTATTAGCAAAAAACTAATCGGTGGTCAACACGTTTCCGTCCTACAGCGATTGTTTTCGCAAAGTACTTTTCTATAATTCTAGTATTTAATGGGAAAAAATTGAACGAATTTTTTGTCCATGTAAAAACGATCAATTCTGAATAAAATGCCGCCCATTTATGCAATTAAGAAAAATGTAAATGTCTCTTATTAGACAAGGCATATTTTCGTCTGATAAGGTACTTCTTCTTCAATGATTTCGAGGATATTTTAGTTTTGATCAAAAAAATTTTATTTCTTATCACTTTTCGTAAAATATGTTAATGCCATCTGAAAGAGGAACAGATAAGCTTTCCATCGAGCTCTTAGTCGAAGAAGTCGGTCGAAGGATGCAAAAGTTATTAGCAAAAAACTAATCGGTGGTCAACACGTTTCCGTCCTACAGCGATTGTTTTCGCAAAGTACTTTTCTATAATTCTAGTATTTAATGGGAAAAAATTGAACGAATTTTTTGTCCATGTAAAAAACTATTAATTCTGAATACAATGCCACCCATTTATGCAATTAAAAAAATTTAAATGTCTCTTATTAGATAAGACATATTTCGTCTGATAAGGTACTTCTTCTTCAATGATTTCGAGGATATTTTAGTTTTGATCAAAAATATTTTATTTCTTATGACTTTTCGTAAAATATGTTCATGCCATCTGAAGAAGGAATAAAAAGGCTTTCCATCGAGCTCCTAGTCGAAGAAGTCGGTCGAAGGACGCAAGACTTATTAGCAAAAAACTAATCGGTGGTCAACACGTTTCCGTCCTACAGCGATTGTTTTCGCAAAGTACTTTTCTATAATTCTAGTATTTAATGGGAAAAAATTGAACGAATTTTTTGTCCATGTAAAAAATATGAATTCTGAATAAAATGGCGCCCATTTATGCAATTAAGAAAAATGTAAATGTCTCTTATTAGACAAGGCATATTTTCGTCTGATAAGGTACTTCTTCTTCAATGATTTCGATGATATTTGAGTTTTGAACAAAAAAATTTTATTTCTTATGACTTTTCGTAAAATATGTTAATGCCATCTGAAAGAGGAACAGATAAGCCTTCCATCGAGCTCTTAGTCGAAGAAGTCGGTCGAAGGATGCAAAAGTTATTAGCAAAAAACTAAGCGGTGGTCAACACGTTTCCGTCCTACTGCCGATTTTTTTCGCAAAGTACTTTTCTAAAATTCTAGCATTTATTGGAAAAAAATTAAACGAATTTTTTCTCAATGTGAAAAACTATAAATTCTGAATGAAATGCCGCCCATTTATGCAATTAAAAAAATTTAAATGTCTCTTATTAGATAAGACATATTTTCGTCTGATAAGGTACTTCTTCTTCAATGATTTCGAGGATATTTTAGTTTTGATCAAAAAAATTTTATTTCTTATGACTTTTCGTAAAATATGTTAATGCCATCTGAAAGAGGAACAGAAAAGCTTTCCATCGAGCTCCTAGTCGAAGAAGTCGGTCGAAGGACGCAAGAGTTATTAGCAAAAAACTAATCTGTGGTCGACACGATTCCGTCATACTGCCGATTCTTTTCGCAAAGTACATTTCTATAATTCTAGTATTTAATGGGAAATAATTAAACGAATTTTTTCTCAATGTGAAAAACTATAAATTCTGAATGAAATGCCGCCCATTTATGCAATTAAAAAAATTTAAATGTCTCTTATTAGATAAGACATATTTTCGTCTGATAAGGTACTTCTTCTTCAATGATTTCGAGGATGTTTTAGTTTTGATCAAAAAATTTTATTTCTTATGACTTTTCGTAAAATATGTTAATGCCATCTGAAAGAGGAACAGATAAGCCTTCCATCGAGCTCTTAGTCGAAGAAGTTGGTCGAAGGATGCAAAAGTTATTAGCAAAAAAACTAATCGGTGGTCAACACGTTTCCGTCCTACTGCCGATTTTTTTCGCAAAGTACTTTTCTAAAATTCTAGCATTTATTGGAAAAAAATTAAACGAATTTTTTGTCCATGTAAAAAACTATTAATTCTGAATAAAATGCTGCCCATTTATGTAATTAAGAAAAATTTAAATGTCTCTTATTAGATAAGGCATATTTTCGTCTGATAAGGTACTTCTCCTTCAATGATTTCGAGGATATTTTAGTTTTGATCAAAAAAATTTTATTTCTTATGACTTTTCGTAAAATATGTTCATGCCATCTGAAAGAGGAACAGATAAGCTTTCCATCGAGCTCTTAGTCGAAGAAGTCGGTCGAAGGATGCAAAAGTTATTAGCAAAAAACTAATCGGTAGTCAACACGTCCTACTGCCCATTTATTCGTAAAGTACTTTTCTATAATTCTAGTATTTAATGGAAAAAAGTTAAACGAATTTTTTGTCCATGTAAAAAACTATTAATTCTGAATACAATGCCGCCCATTTATGCAATTAAAAAAATTTAAATGTCTCTTATTAGATAAGGCATATTTTCGTCTGATAAGGTACTTCTTCTTCAATGATTTCGATGATATTTTAGTTTTGATCAAAAAAATTTTTTTTCTTATGACTTTACGTAAAATATGTTCATGCCATCTGAAGAAGGAATAAATAAGCTTTTCATCGAGGTCTTAGTCGAAAAAGACGGTCGAAAGATCAAAGAGTTATTAGCAAAAAAACCAATCGATGGTCAACACGTTTCCGTCCTACTGCCGACTGTTTTCGCAAAGTACTTTTCTAAAATTCTAGTATTTATTGGAAAAAAATTAAACGAATTTTTTGTCCATGTAAAAAACCATTCATGCTGAATAAAATGCCGCCCATTTATGCAATTAAGAAAAATGAAAATGTCTCTTATTAGATAAGGCATATTCTCGTCTGATAAGGTACTTCTTCTTCAATGATTTCGAGGATATTTTAGTTTTGATCAAAAAATTTTTATTTCTTATGACTTTGCGTAAAATATGTTAATGCCATCTGAAGAAGGAATAAATAGGCTTTCCATGGAGGTCTTAGTCGAAGAAGTCGGTCGAAGGATCAAAGAGTTATTAGCAAAAAAACCAATCGATGGTCATTACGTTTCCGTCCTACTGCCGATTCTTTTCGCAAAGTACCTTTCTAAAATTCTAGTATTTATTTGAAAAAAATTAATCGAATTTTTTGTCCATTTAAAAAACTATTAATGCTGAATAAAATGCTGCCCATTTATGTAATTAAGAAAAATTTAAATGTCTCTTATTAGATAAGGCATATTTTCGTCTTATAAGGTACTACTTCTTCAATGATTTCGAGGATATTTTAGTTTTGATCAAAAAAATTTTTTTTCTTATGACTTTTCGTAAAATATGTTCATGCCATCTGAAGAAGGAATAAATAGGCTTTCCATTGAGCTCCTAGTCGACGAAGTTGGTCGAAGGACGCAAGACTTATTAGCAAAAAACTAATCGGTGGTCAACACGTTTCCGTCCTACAGCGATTGTTTTCGCAAAGTACTTTTCTATAATTCTAGTATTTAATGGGAAAAAATTGAACGAATTTTTTGTCCATGTAAAAACTATCAATTCTGAATAAAATGCCGCCCATTTATGCAATTAAGAAAAATGTAAATGTCTCTTATTAGACAAGGCATATTTTCGTCTGATAAGGTACTTCTTCTTCAATGATTTCGAGGATATTTTAGTTTTGATCAAAAAAATTTTATTTCTTATCACTTTTCGTAAAATATGTTAATGCCATCTGAAAGAGGAACAAATAAGCTTTCCATCGAGCTCTTAGTCGAAGAAGTCGGTCGAAGGATGCAAAAGTTATTAGCAAAAAACTAATCGGTGGTCAACACGTTTCCGTCCTACTGCCGATTCTTTTCGCAAAGTACTTTTCTATAATTCTAGTGTTTAATGGAAAAAAATGAAACGAATTTTTTCTCCATGTAAAAAACTATTAATTCTGAATACAATGCCACCCATTTATGCAATTAAAAAAATTTAAATGTCTCTTATTAGATTAGACATATTTCGTCTGATAAGGTACTTCTTCTTCAATGATTTCGAGGATATTTTAGTTTTGATCAAAAATATTTTATTTCTTATGACTTTTCGTAAAATATGTTCATGCCATCTGAAGAAGGAATAAAAAGGCTTTCCATCGAGCTCCTAGTCGAAGAAGTCGGTCGAAGGACGCAAGACTTATTAGCAAAAAACTAATCGGTGGTCAACACGTTTCCGTCCTACAGCGATTGTTTTCGCAAAGTACTTTTCTATAATTCTAGTATTTAATGGGAAAAAATTGAACGAATTTTTTGTCCATGTAAAAAATATGAATTCTGAATAAAATGGCGCCCATTTATGCAATTAAGAAAAATGTAAATGTCTCTTATTAGACAAGGCATATTTTCGTCTGACAAGGTACTTCTTCTTCAATGATTTCGATGATATTTGAGTTTTGATCAAAAAAATTTTATTTCTTATGACTTTTCGTAAAATATGTTAATGCCATCTGAAAGAGGAACAGAAAAGCTTTCCATCGAGCTCCTAGTCGAAGAAGTCGGTCGAAGGACGCAAGAGTTATTAGCAAAAAACTAATCTGTGGTCGACACGATTCCGTCATACTGTCGATTCTTTTCGCAAAGTACTTTTCTAAAATTCTAGCATTTATTGGAAAAAAATTAAACGAATTTTTTCTCAATGTGAAAAACTATAAATTCTGAATGAAATGCCGCCCATTTATGCAATTAAAAAAATTTAAATGTCTCTTATTAGATAAGACATATTTTCGTCTGATAAGGTACTTCTTCTTCAATGATTTCGAGGATATTTTAGTTTTGATCAAAAAAATTTTATTTCTTATGACTTTTCGTAAAATATGTTAATGCCATCTGAAAGAGGAACAGAAAAGCTTTCCATCGAGCTCCTAGTCGAAGAAGTCGGTCGAAGGACGCAAGAGTTATTAGCAAAAAACTAATCTGTGGTCGACACGATTCCGTCATACTGTCGATTCTTTTCGCAAAGTACATTTCTATAATTCTAGTATTTAATGGGAAATAATTAAACGAATTTTTTCTCAATGTGAAAAACTATAAATTCTGAATGAAATGCCGCCCATTTATGCAATTAAAAAAATTTAAATGTCTCTTATTAGATAAGACATATTTTCGTCTGATAAGGTACTTCTTCTTCAATGATTTCGAGGATATTTTAGTTTTGATCAAAAAAATTTTATTTCTTATGACTTTTCGTAAAATATGTTAATGCCATCTGAAAGAGGAGCAGATAAGCCTTCCATCGAGCTCTTAGTCGAAGAAGTCGGTCGAAGGATGCAAAAGTTATTAGCAAAAAACTAATCGGTGGTCAACACGTTTCCGTCCTACTGCCGATTTTTTTCGCAAAGTACTTTTCTAAAATTCTAGCATTTATTGGAAAAAAATTAAACGAATTTTTTGTCCATGTAAAAAACTATTAATTCTGAATACAATGCCGCCCATTTATGCAATTAAAAAAATTTAAATGTATCTTATTCGATAAGGCATATTTTCGTCTGATAAGGTACTTCTTCTTCAATGATTTCGAGGATATTTTAGTTTTGATCAAAAATATTTTATTTCTTATGACTTTTCGTAAAATATGTTCATGCCATCTGAAGAAGGAATAAAAAGGCTTTCCATCGAGCTCCTAGTCGAAGAAGTCGGTCGAAGGACGCAAGAGTTATTAGCAAAAAACTAATCTGTGGTCGACACGATTCCGTCCTACTGCCGATTCTTTTCGCAAAGTACATTTCTAAATTTTAGTATTTAATGGGAAATAATTAAACGAATTTTTTCTCAATGTGAAAAACTATAAATTCTGAATGAAATGCCGCCCATTTATGGAATTAAAAAAATTTAAATGTCTCTTATTAGATAAGACATATTTTCGTCTGATAAGGTACTTCTTCTTCAATGATTTCGAGGCTGTTTTAGTTTTGATCAAAAATATTTTATGTCTTATGACTTTTCGTAAAATATGTTCATGCAATCTGAAGAAGGAATAAAAAGGCTTTCCATCGAGCTCCTAGTCAAAGAAGTCGGTCGAAGGACGCAAGACTTATTAGCAAAAAACTAATCGGTGGTCAACACGTTTCCGTCCTACAGAGATTGTTTTCGCAAAGTACTTTTCTATTATTCTAGTATTTAATGGGAAAAAATTGAACGAATTTTTTGTCCATGTAAAAACTATTAATTCTGAATAAAATGCCGCCCATTTATGCAATTAAGAAAAATGTAAATGTCTCTTAGCGGTGGTCAACACGTTTCCGTCCTACTGCCGATTCTTTTCGCAAAGTACATTTCTATAATTCTAGTATTTAATGGGAAATAATTAAACAAATTTTTTCTCCATGTAAAAAACTATAAATTCTGAATGAAATGCCGCCCATTTATACAATTAATAAAATTTAGATGTTTCTTATTAGATAAGACATATTTTCGTCTGATAAGGTACTTCTTCTTAAATGGTTTCGAGGATATTTTAGTTTTGATCAAAAAAATTTTATTTCTTATGACTTTGCGTAAAATATGTTAATGCCATCTGAAAGAGGAACTGATAAGCTTTCCATCGAGCTCTTAGTCGAAGAAGTCGGTCGAAGGTTGCAAGAGTAATTAGCAAAAAACTAATCGGTGGTCAACAGGTTTCCGTCCTACTGCCGATTCTTTTCGCAAAGTCTTTTCTATAATTCTAGTATTTAATGGGAAATAATTAAACGAATTTTTTGTCCATGGAAAAAACTATTAATGCTAAATAAAATGCCGCCCATTTATGCAATTAAGAAAAATGTAAATGTCTCTTATTAGATAAGGCATATTTTCGTCTGATAAGGTACTTCTTCTTCAATGATTTCGAAGATATTTTAGATTTGATCAAAAAAATTTTATTTCTTATGACTTTTCGTAAAATATGTTAATGCCATCTGAAAGAGGAACAGATAAGCTTTCCATCGAGCTCTTGGTCGAAGAAGTCGGTCGAAGGTTGCAAGAGTTATTAGCAAAAAACTAATCTGTGGTCGACACGATTCCGTCCTACTGCCGATTCTTTTCGCAAAGTACATTTCTGTAATTCTAGTATTTAATGGGAAATAATTAAACGAATTTTTTCTCCATGTAAAAAACTATAAATTCTGAATGAAATGCCGCCCATTTATGTAATTAAAAAAATTTAAATGTCTCTTATTAGATAAGAGATATTTTCGTCTGATAAGGTACTTCTTCTTCAATGATTTCGAGGATATTTTAGTTTTGATCAAAAAAATTTTATTTCTTATGACTTTTCGTAAAATATGTTAATGCCATCTGAAAGAGGAACAGATAAGCTTTCCATCGAGCTCTTAGTCGAAGAAGTCGGTCGAAGGTTGCAAGAGTTATTAGCAAAAAACTAATCGGTGGTCAACACGATTCCGTCCTACTGCCGATTCTTTTCGTAAAGTTATTTTCTATAATTCTAGTATTTAATAAAAAAAATTAAACGAATTTTGTGTCCATGTAAAAAACTATAAATTCTGAATGAAATGCCGCCGATTTATGCAACTAAAAAAATATAAATGTCTCTTATTAGATAAGGCATATTTTCGTCTGATAAGGTACTTCTTCTTCAATGATTTCGAGGATATTTCAGTTTTGATCAAAAAAATTTTATTTCTTATGACTTTTCGTAAAATATGTTAATGCCATCTGAAAGAGGAACAGATAAGCTTTCCATCGAGCTCTTAGTCGAAGAAGTCGGTTGAAGGATACAAAAGTTATTAGCAAAAAACTAATCGGTGGTCAACACGTTTCCGTCCTACTGCCGATTCTTTTCGCAAAGTACTTTTCTATAATTCTAGTGTTTAATGGAAAAAAATTAAACGAATTTTTTGTCCATGTAAAAAACTATTAATTCTGAATACAATGCCGCCCATTTATGCAATTAAAAAAATTTAAATGTCTCTTATTAGACAAGGCATATTTTCGTCTGATAAGGTACTTCTTCTTCAATGATTTCGAGGATATTTCAGTTTTGATCAAAAAAATTTTATTTCTTATGACTTTTCGTAAAATATGTTCATGCCATCTGAAGAAGGAATAAATAGGCTTTCCATCGAGCTCCTAGTCGAAGAAGTTGGTCGAAGGACGCAAGACTTATTAGCAAAAAACTAATCGGTGGTCAACACGTTACCGTCCTACTGCCGATTGTTTTCGTAAAGTACTTTTCTATAATTCTAGTATTTAATGGGAAAAAATTAAACGAAATTTTTGTCCATGTAAAAACTATTAATTCTGAATAAAATGCCGCCCATTTATGCAATTAAGAAAAATGTAAATGTCTCTTATTAGACAAGGCATATTTTCGTCTATTAAGGTACTTCTTCTTTAATGATTTCGAGAATATTTTAGTTTTGATCAAAAAAATTGTATTTCTTACGACTTTTCGTAAAATATGTTAATGCCATCAGAAAGAGGAACATATAAGCTTTCCATCGAGCTCTTAGTCGAAGCAGTCGGTCGAACGATGCAAAAGTTATTAGCAAAAAACTAATCGGTGGTCAACACGTTTTCGTCCTACTGCCGATTCTTTTCGCAAAGTACATTTCTATAATTCTAGTATTTAATGGGAAATAATTAAACGAATTTTTTCTCCATGTAAAAAACTATAAATTCTGAATGAAATGCCGCCCATTTATACAATTAATAAAATTTAAATGTCTCTTATTAGATAAGACATATTTTCGTCTGTTAAGGTACTTCTTCTTCAATGGTTTCGAGGATATTTTAGTTTTGATCAAAAAAATTTTATTTCTTATGACTTTGCGTAAAATATGTTAATGCCATCTGAAAGAGGAACTGATAAGCTTTCCATCGAGCTCTTAGTCGAAGAAGTCGGTCGAAGGTTGCAAGAGTAATTAGCAAAAAACTAATCGGTGGTCAACACGTTTCCGTCCTACTGCCGATTCTTTTCGCAAAGTCTTTTCTATAATTCTAGTATTTAATGGGAAATAATTAAACGAATTTTTTGTCCATGTAAAAAACTATTAATGCTAAATAAAATGCCGCCCATTTATGCAATTAAGAAAAATGTAAATGTCTCTTATTAGATAAGGCATATTTTCGTCTGATAAGGTACTTCTTCTTCAATGATTTCGAGGATATTTTAGATTTGATCAAAAAAATTTTATTTCTTATGACTTTTCGTAAAATATGTTAATGCCATCTGAAAGAGGAACAGATAAGCTTTCCATCGAGCTCTTGGTCGAAGAAGTCGGTCGAAGGTTGCAAGAGTTATTAGCAAAAAACTAATCTGTGGTCGACACGATTCCGTCCTACTGCCGATTCTTTTCGCAAAGTACATT
Organism: Phortica okadai; assembly: GCA_034638295.1. Taxonomy (NCBI): domain Eukaryota; kingdom Metazoa; phylum Arthropoda; class Insecta; order Diptera; family Drosophilidae; genus Phortica; species Phortica okadai. The sequence goes on from CM067853.1 coordinate 531,649, forward strand.
TCTGTAATTCTAGTATTTAATGGGAAATAATTAAACGAATTTTTTCTCCATGTAAAAAACTGAAAATTCTGAATGAAATGCCGCCCATTTATGTAATTAAAAAACTTTAAATGTCTCTTATTAGATAAGACATATTTTCGTCTGATAAGGTACTTCTTCTTCAATGATTTCGAGGATATTTTAGTTTTGATCAAAAAAATTTTATTTCTTATGACTTTTCGTAAAATATGTTCATGCCATCTGAAGAAGGAATAAATAGGCTTTCCATCGAGCTCCTAGTCGAAGAAGTTGGTCGAAGGACGCAAGACTTATTAGCAAAAAACTAATCGGTGGTCAACACGTTACCGTCCTACTGCCGATTGTTTTCGTAAAGTACTTTTCTATAATTCTAGTATTTAATGGGAAAAAATTTAACGAATTTTTTGTCCATGTAAAAACTATTAATTCTGAATGAAATGCCGCCCATTTATGTAATTAAAAAAATTTAAATGTCTCTTATTAGATAAGACATATTTTCGTCTGATAAGGTACTTCTTCTTCAATGATTTCGAGGATATTTTAGTTTTGATCAAAAAAATTTTATTTCTTATGACTTTTCGTAAAATATGTTAATGCCATCTGAAAGAGGAACAGATAAGCTTTCCATCGAGCTCTTAGTCGAAGAAGTCGGTCGAAGGTTGCAAGAGTTATTAGCAAAAAACTAATCGGTGGTCAACACGATTCCGTCCTACTGCCGATTCTTTTCGTAAAGTAATTTTCTATAATTCTAGTATTTAATAAAAAAAATTAAACGAATTTTGTGTCCATGTAAAAAACTATAAATTCTGAATGAAATGCCGCCGATTTATGCAACCAAAAAAATATAAATGTCTCTTATTAGATAAGGCATATTTTCGTCTGATAAGGTACTTCTTCTTCAATGATTTCGAGGATATTTCAGTTTTGATCAAAAAAATTTTATTTCTTATGACTTTTCGTAAAATATGTTAATGCCATCTGAAAGAGGAACAGATAAGCTTTCCATCGAGCTCTTAGTCGAAGAAGTCGGTTGAAGGATACAAAAGTTATTAGCAAAAAACTAATCGGTGGTCAACACGTTTCCGTCCTACTGCCGATTCTTTTCGCAAAGTACTTTTCTATAATTCTAGTGTTTAATGGAAAAAAATTAAACGAATTTTTTGTCCATGTAAAAAACTATTAATTCTGAGTACAATGCCGCCCATTTATGCAATTAAAAAATTTTAAATGTCTCTTATTAGATAAGACATATTTCGTCTGATAAGGACTTCTTCTTCAATGATTTCGAGGATATTTTAGTTTTAATCAAAAAAATTTTATTTCTTATGACTTTTCGTAAAATATGTTCATGCCATCTGAAGAAGGAATAAATAGGCTTTCCATCGAGCTCCTAGTCGAAGAAGTTGGTCGAAGGACGCAAGACTTATTAGCAAAAAACTAATCGGTGGTCAACACGTTACCGTCCTACTGCCGATTGTTTTCGTAAAGTACTTTTCTATAATTCTAGTATTTAATGGGAAAAAATTAAACGAATTTTTTGTCCATGTAAAAACTATTAATTCTGAATAAAATGCCGCCCATTTATGCAATTAAGAAAAATGTAAATGTCTCTTATTAGACAAGGCATATTTTCGTCTATTAAGGTACTTCTTCTTTAATGATTTCGAGGATATTTTAGTTTTGATCAAAAAAATTGTATTTCTTACGACTTTTCGTAAAATATGTTAATGCCATCAGAAAGAGGAACATATAAGCTTTCCATCGAGCTCTTAGTCGAAGCAGTCGGTCGAACGATGCAAAAGTTATTAGCAAAAAACTAATCGGTGGTCAACACGTTTCCGTCATACTGCCGATTCTTTTCGCAAAGTACATTTCTATAATTCTAGTATTTAATGGGAAATAATTAAACGAATTTTTTCTCCATGTAAAAAACTATAAATTCTGAATGAAATGCCGCCCATTTATACAATTAATAAAATTTAAATGTCTCTTATTAGATAAGACATATTTTCGTCTGTTAAGGTACTTCTTCTTCAATGGTTTCGAGGATATTTTAGTTTTGATCAAAAAAATTTTATTTCTTATGACTTTGCGTAAAATATGTTAATGCCATCTGAAAGAGGAACTGATAAGCTTTCCATCGAGCTCTTAGTCGAAGAAGTCGGTCGAAGGTTGCAAGAGTAATTAGCAAAAAACTAATCGGTGGTCAACACGTTTCCGTCCTACTGCCGATTCTTTTCGCAAAGTCTTTTCTATAATTCTAGTATTTAATGGGAAATAATTAAACGAATTTTTTGTCCATGTAAAAAACTATTAATGCTAAATAAAATGCCGCCCATTTATGCAATTAAGAAAAATGTAAATGTCTCTTATAAGATAAGGCATATTTTCGTCTGATAAGGTACTTCTTCTTCAATGATTTCGAGGATATTTTAGATTTGATCAAAAAAATTTTATTTCTTATGACTTTTCGTAAAATATGTTAATGCCATCTGAAAGAGGAACAGATAAGCTTTCCATCGAGCTCTTGGTCGAAGAAGTCGGTCGAAGGTTGCAAGAGTTATTAGCAAAAAACTAATCTGTGGTCGACACGATTCCGTCCTACTGCCGATTCTTTTCGCAAAGTACATTTCTGTAATTCTAGTGTTTAATGGAAAAAAATTAAACGAATTTTTTGTCCATGTAAAAAACTATTAATTCTGAGTACAATGCCGCCCATTTATGCAATTAAAAAATTTTAAATGTCTCTTATTAGATAAGACATATTTCGTCTGATAAGGACTTCTTCTTCAATGATTTCGAGGATATTTTAGTTTTAATCAAAAAAATTTTATTTCTTATGACTTTTCGTAAAATATGTTCATGCCATCTGAAGAAGGAATAAATAGGCTTTCCATCGAGCTCCTAGTCGAAGAAGTTGGTCGAAGGACGCAAGACTTATTAGCAAAAAACTAATCGGTGGTCAACACGTTACCGTCCTACTGCCGATTGTTTTCGTAAAGTACTTTTCTATAATTCTAGTATTTAATGGGAAAAAATTAAACGAATTTTTTGTCCATGTAAAAACTATTAATTCTGAATAAAATGCCGCCCATTTATGCAATTAAGAAAAATGTAAATGTCTCTTATTAGACAAGGCATATTTTCGTCTATTAAGGTACTTCTTCTTTAATGATTTCGAGGATATTTTAGTTTTGATCAAAAAAATTGTATTTCTTACGACTTTTCGTAAAATATGTTAATGCCATCAGAAAGAGGAACATATAAGCTTTCCATCGAGCTCTTAGTCGAAGCAGTCGGTCGAACGATGCAAAAGTTATTAGCAAAAAACTAATCGGTGGTCAACACGTTTCCGTCCTACTGCCGATTCTTTTCGCAAAGTACATTTCTATAATTCTAGTATTTAATGGGAAATAATTAAACGAATTTTTTCTCCATGTAAAAAACTATAAATTCTGAATGAAATGCCGCCCATTTATACAATTAATAAAATTTAAATGTCTCTTATTAGATAAGACATATTTTCGTCTGTTAAGGTACTTCTTCTTCAATGGTTTCGAGGATATTTTAGTTTTGATCAAAAAAATTTTATTTCTTATGACTTTGCGTAAAATATGTTAATGCCATCTGAAAGAGGAACTGATAAGCTTTCCATCGAGCTCTTAGTCGAAGAAGTCGGTCGAAGGTTGCAAGAGTAATTAGCAAAAAACTAATCGGTGGTCAACACGTTTCCGTCCTACTGCCGATTCTTTTCGCAAAGTCTTTTCTATAATTCTAGTATTTAATGGGAAATAATTAAACGAATTTTTTGTCCATGTAAAAAACTATTAATGCTAAATAAAATGCCGCCCATTTATGCAATTAAGAAAAATGTAAATGTCTCTTATAAGATAAGGCATATTTTCGTCTGATAAGGTACTTCTTCTTCAATGATTTCGAGGATATTTTAGATTTGATCAAAAAAATTTTATTTCTTATGACTTTTCGTAAAATATGTTAATGCCATCTGAAAGAGGAACAGATAAGCTTTCCATCGAGCTCTTGGTCGAAGAAGTCGGTCGAAGGTTGCAAGAGTTATTAGCAAAAAACTAATCTGTGGTCGACACGATTCCGTCCTACTGCCGATTCTTTTCGCAAAGTACATTTCTGTAATTCTAGTATTTAATGGGAAATAATTAAACGAATTTTTTCTCCATGTAAAAAACTGTAAATTCTGAATGAAATGCCGCCCATTTATGTAATTAAAAAACTTTAAATGTCTCTTATTAGATAAGACATATTTTCGTCTGATAAGGTACTTCTTCTTCAATGATTTCGAGGATATTTTAGTTTTGATCAAAAAAATTGTATTTCTTATGACTTTTCGTAAAATATGTTCATGCCATCTGAAGAAGGAATAAATAGGCTTTCCATCGAGCTCCTAGTCGAAGAAGTTGGTCGAAGGACGCAAGACTTATTAGCAAAAAACTAATCGGTGGTCAACACGTTACCGTCCTACTGCCGATTGTTTTCGTAAAGTACTTTTCTATAATTCTAGTATTTAATGGGAAAAAATTAAACGAATTTTTTGTCCATGTAAAAACTATTAATTCTGAATAAAATGCCGCCCATTTATGCAATTAAGAAAAATGTAAATGTCTCTTATTAGACAAGGCATATTTTCGTCTATTAAGGTACTTCTTCTTTAATGATTTCGAGGATATTTTAGTTTTGATCAAAAAAATTGTATTTCTTACGACTTTTCGTAAAATATGTTAATGCCATCTGAAAGAGGAACAGATAAGCTTTCCATCGAGCTCTTAGTCGAAGAAGTCGGTCGAAGGTTTCAAGAGTTATTAGCAAAAAACTAATCGGTGGTCAACACGATTCCGTCCTACTGCCGATTCTTTTCGCAAAGTAATTTTCTATAATTCTAGTATTTAATAAAAAAAATTAAACGAATTTTGTGTCCATGTAAAAAACTATAAATTCTGAATGAAATGCCGCCCATTTATGCAACTAAAAAAATATAAATGTCTCTTATTAGATAAGGCATATTTTCGTCTGATAAGGTACTTCTTCTTCAATGATTTCGAGGATATTTCAGTTTTGATCAAAAAAATTTTATTTCTTATGACTTTTCGTAAAATATGTTAATGCCATCTGAAAAAGGAATAAATAAGCTTTCCATCGAGGTCTTATCCGAAGAAGTCGGTCGAAGGATGCAAGAGTAATTAGCAAAAAACTAATCGGTGGTCGACACGATTCCGTCGTACTGTCAATTCTTTTCGCAAAGTACTTTTCTATAATTCTAGTGTTTAATGGAAAAAAATTAAACGAATTTTTTGTCCATGTAAAAAACTATTAATTCTGAATACAATGCCGGCCATTTATGCAATTAAAAAAATTTAAATGTCTTTTATTAGATAAGGCATATTTTCGTCTGATAAGGTACTTCTTCTTTAATGATTTCGAGGATATTTTAGTTTTGATCAAAAAAATTTTATTTCTTATGACTTTTCGTAAAATATGTTCATGCTATCTGAAGAAGGAATAAAAAGGCTTTCCATCGAGCTCCTAGTCGAAGAAGTTGGTCGAAGGACGCAAGACTTATTAGCAAAAAACTAATCGGTGGTCAACACGTTACCGTCCTACTGCCGATTGTTTTCGTAAAGTACTTTTCTATAATTCTAGTATTTAATGGGAAAAAATTGAACGAATTTTTTGTCCATGTAAAAACTATTAATTCTGAATACAATGCCGCCCATTTATGCAATTAAGAAAAATGTTAATGTCTCTTATTAGACAAGGCATATTTTCGTCTATTAAGGTACTTCTTCTTTAATGATTTCGAGGATATTTTAGTTTTGATCAAAAAAATTGTATTTCTTACGACTTTTCGTAAAATATGTTAATGCCATCAGAAAGAGGAACATATAAGCTTTCCATCGAGCTCTTAGTCGAAGAAGTCGGTCGAACGATGCAAAAGTTATTAGCAAAAAACTAATCGGTGGTCAACACGTTTCCGTCCTACTGCCGAATCTTTTCGCAAAGTACTTTTCTATAATTCTAGTGTTTAATGGAAAAAAATTAAACGAATTTTTTGTCCATGTAAAAAACTATTAATTCTGAATGAAATGCCGCCCATTTATGCAATTAAAAAAATTTAAATGTCTCTTATTAGATAAGGCATATTTTCGTCTGATAAGGTACTTCTTCTTCAATGATTTCGAGGCTATTTTAGTTTTGATCAAAAATATTTTATGTCTTATGACTTTTCGTAAAATATGTTCATGCAATCTGAAGAAGGAATAAAAAGGCTTTCCATCGAGCTCGTAGTCAAAGAAGTCCGTCGAAGTACGCAAGACTTATTAGCAAAAAACTAATCGGTGGTCAACACGTTTCCGTCCTACAGCGATTGTTTTCGCAAAGTACTTTTCTATTATTCTAGTATTTAATGGGAAAAAATTGAACGAATTTTTTGTCCATGTAAAAACTATCAATTCTGAATAAAATGCCGCCCATTTATGCAATTAAGAAAAATGTAAATGTCTCTTAGCGGTGGTCAACACGTTTCCGTCCTACTGCCGATTCTTTTCGCAAAGTACATTTCTATAATTCTAGTATTTAATGGGAAATAATAAAACGAATTTTTTCTCCATGTAAAAAACTATAAATTCTGAATGAAATGCCGCCCATTTATACAATTAATAAAATTTAAATGTCTCTTATTAGATAAGACATATTTTCGTCTGATAAGGTACTTCTTCTTCAATGGTTTCGAGGATATTTTAGTTTTGATCAAAAAAATTTTATTTGTTATGACTTTGCGTAAAATATGTTAATGCCATCTGAAAGAGGAACTGATAAGCTTTCCATCGAGCTCTTAGTCGAAGAAGTCGGTCGAAGGTTGCAAGAGTAATTAGCAAAAAACTAATCGGTGGTCAACACGTTTCCGTCCTACTGCCGATTCTTTTCGCAAAGTCTTTTCTATAATTCTAGTATTTAATGGGAAATAATTAAACGAATTTTTTGTCCATGTAAAAAACTATTAATGCTAAATAAAATGCCGCCCATTTATGCAATTAAGAAAAATGTAAATGTCTCTTATTAGATAAGGCATATTCTCGTCTGATAAGGTACTTCTTCTTCAATGATTTCGAGGATATTTTAGTTTTGATCAAAAAAATTTTATTTCTTATGACTTTTCGTAAAATATGTTAATGCCGTCTGAAAGAGGAACAGATAAGCTTTCCATCGAGCTCTTAGTCGAAGAAGTCGGTCGAAGGTTGCAAGAGTTATTAGCAAAAAACTAATCGGTGGTCAACACGATTCCGTCCTACTGCCGATTCTTTTCGCAAAGTAATTTTCTATAATTCTAGTATTTAATAAAAAAAATTAAACGAATTTTGTGTCCATGTAAAAAACTATAAATTCTGAATGAAATGCCGCCCATTTATGCAACTAAAAAAATATAAATGTCTCTTATTAGATAAGGCATATTTTCGTCTGATAAGGTACTTCTTCTTCAATGATTTCGAGGATATTTCAGTTTTGATCAAAAAAATTTTATTTCTTATGACTTTTCGTAAAATATGTTAATGCCATCTGAAAGAGGAACAGATAAGCTTTCTATCGAGCTCTTAGTCGAAGAAGTCGGTTGAAGGATGCAAAAGTTATTAGGAAAAAACTAATCGGTGGTCAACACGTTTCCGTCCTACTGCCGATTCTTTTCGCAAAGTACTTTTCTATAATTCTAGTGTTTAATGGGAAAAAATTGAACGAATTTTTTGTCCATGTAAAAAACTATTAATTCTGAATACAATGCCGCCCATTTATGCAATTAAAAAAATTTAAATGTCTCTTATTAGATAAGACATATTTCGTCTGATAAGGACTTCTTCTTCAATGATTTCGAGGATATTTTAGTTTTGATCAAAAAAATGTTATTTCTTATGACTTTTCGTAAAATATGTTCATGCCATCTGAAGAAGGAATAAATAGGCTTTCCATCGAGCTCCTAGTCGAAGAAGTTGGTCGAAGGACGCAAGACTTATTAGCAAAAAACTAATCGGTGGTCAACACGTTACCGTCCTACTGCCGATTGTTTTCGTAAAGTACTTTTCTATAATTCTAGTATTTAATGGGAAAAAATTAAACGAATTTTTTGTCCATGTAAAAACTATTAATTCTGAATAAAATGCCGCCCATTTATGCAATTAAGAAAAATGTAAATGTCTCTTATTAGACAAGGCATATTTTCGTCTATTAAGGTACTTCTTCTTTAATGATTTCGAGGATATTTTAGTTTTGATCAAAAAAATTGTATTTCTTACGACTTTTCGTAAAATATGTTAATGCCATCAGAAAGAGGAACATATAAGCTTTCCATCGAGCTCTTAGTCGAAGAAGTCGGTCGAAGGATGCAAGAGTTATTAGCAAAAAACTAATCGGTGGTCAACACGTTTCCGTCCTACTGCCGATTCTTTTCGCAAAGTACATTTCAATAATTCTAGTATTTAATGGGAAATAATTAAACGAATTTTTTCTCCATGTAAAAAACTATAAATTCTGAATGAAATGCCGCCTATTTATACAATTAATAAAATTTAAATGTCTCTTATTAGATAAAACATATTTTCGTCTGATAAGGTACTTCTTCTTCAATGGTTTCGAGGATATTTTAGTTTTGATCAAAAAAATTTTATTTCTTATGACTTTTCGTAAAATATGTTAATGCCATCTGAAAGAGGAACTGATAAGCTTTCCATCGAGCTCTTAGTCGAAGAAGTCGGTCGAAGGTTGCAACAGTAATTAGCAAAAAACTAATCGGTGGTCAACACAATTCCGTCCTACTGCCGATTCTTTTCGCAAAGTCTTTTCTATAATTCTAGTGTTTAATGGGAAAAAATTAAACGAATTTTTTGTCCATGTAAAAAACTATTAATTCTGAATACAATGCCGCCCATTTATGCAATTAAAAAAATTTAAATATCTTTTTTTAGATAAGGCATATTTTCGTCTGATAAGGTACTTCTTCTTTAATGATTTCGAGGATATTTTAGTTTTGATCAAAAAAATTTTATTTCTTATGACTTTTCGTAAAATATGTTCATGCTATCTGAAGAAGGAATAAATAGGCTTTCCTTCGAGCTCCTAGTCGAAGAAGTTGGTCGAAGGACGCAAGACTTATTAGCAAAAAACTAATCGGTGGTCAACACGTTACCGTCCTACTGCCAATTGTTTTCGTAAAGTACTTTTCTATAATTCTAGTATTTAATGGGAAAAAATTGAACGAATTTTTTGTCCATGTAAAAACTGTTAATTCTGAATAAAATGCCGCCCATTTATGCAATTAAGAAAAATGTAAATGTCTCTTATTAGACAAGGCATATTTTCGTCTATTAAGGTACTTTTTCTTCAATGATTTCGAGGATATTTTAGTTTTGATCAAAAAAATTTTATTTCTTATGACTTTTCGTAAAATATGTTAATGCCATCTGAAAGAGGATCAGATAAGCTTTCCATCGAGCTCTTAGTCGAAGAAGTCGGTCGAAGGATGCAAAAGTTATTAGCAAAAAACTAATCGGTGGTCAACACGTTTCCGTCCTACTGCCGATTCTTTTCGCAAAGTACTTTTCTATAATTCTAGTGTTTAATGGGAAAAAATTAAACGAATTTTTTGTCCATGTAAAAAACTATTAATTCTGAATACAATGCCGCCCATTTATGCAATTAAAAAAATTTAAATGTCTTTTTTTAGATAAGGCATATTTTCGTCTGATAAGGTACTTCTTCTTTAATGATTTCGAGGATATTTTAGTTTTGATCAAAAAAATTTTATTTCTTATGACTTTTCGTAAAATATGTTCATGCTATCTGAAGAAGGAATAAATAGGCTTTCCATCGAGCTCCTAGTCGAAGAAGTTGGTCGAAGGACGCAAGACTTATTAGCAAAAAACTAATCGGTGGTCAACACGTTACCGTCCTACTGCCAATTGTTTTCGTAAAGTAATTTTCTATAATTCTAGTATTTAATGGGAAAAAATTGAACGAATTTTTTGTCCATGTAAAAACTGTTAATTCTGAATAAAATGCCGCCCATTTATGCAATTAAGAAAAATGTAAATGTCTCTTATTAGACAAGGCATATTTTCGTCTATTAAGGTACTTTTTCTTCAATGATTTCGAGGATATTTTAGTTTTGATCAAAAAAATTTTATTTCTTATGACTTTTCGTAAAATATGTTAATGCCATCTGAAAGAGGAACTGATAAGCTTTCCATCGAGCTCTTAGTCGAAGAAGTCGGTCGAAGGTTGCAAGAGTAATTAGCAAAAAACTAATCGGTGGTCAACACAATTCCGTCCTACTGCCGATTCTTTTCGCAAAGTCTTTTGTATAATTCTAGTATTTAATGGGAAATAATTAAACGAATTTTTTGTCCATGTAAAAAACTATAAATTCTGAATGAAATGCCGCCCATTTATGCAATTAAAAAAATATAAATGTCTCTTATTAGATAAGGCATATTTTCGTCTATTAAGGTACTTCTTCTTCAATGATATCGAGGATATTTTAGTTTTGATCAAAAAACTTGTATTTCTTACGACTTTTCGTAAAATATGTTAATGCCATCAGAAAGAGGAACATATAAGCTTTCCATCGAGCTCTTGATCGAAGAAGTCGGTCGAAGGATGCAAAAGTTATTAGCAAAAAACTAATCGGTGGTCAACACGTTTCCGTCCTACTGCCGATTTTTTTCGCAAAGTACTTTTCTATAATTCTAGTATTTAATGGGAAATAATTAAACGAATTTTTTCTCCATGTAAAAAACTATTAATTCTGAATGAAATGCCGCCCATTTATGCAACTAAAAAAATATAAATGTCTCTTATTAGATAAGGCATATTTTCGTCTGATAAGGTACTTCTTCTTCAATGATTTCGAGGATATTTCAGTTTTGATCAAAAAAATTTTATTTCTTATGACTTTTCGTAAAATATGTTAATGCCATCTGAAAGAGGAACAGATAAGCTTTCTATCGAGCTCTTAGTCGAAGAAGTCGGTTGAAGGATGCAAAAGTTATTAGGAAAAAACTAATCGGTGGTCAACACGTTTCCGTCCTACTGCCGATTCTTTTCGCAAAGTACTTTTCTATAATTCTAGTGTTTAATGGGAAAAAATTGAACGAATTTTTTGTCCATGTAAAAAACTATTAATTCTGAATACAATGCCGCCCATTTATGCAATTAAAAAAATTTAAATGTCTCTTATTAGATAAGACATATTTCGTCTGATAAGGACTTCTTCTTCAATGATTTCGAGGATATTTTAGTTTTGATCAAAAAAATGTTATTTCTTATGACTTTTCGTAAAATATGTTCATGCCATCTGAAGAAGGAATAAATAGGCTTTCCATCGAGCTCCTAGTCGAAGAAGTTGGTCGAAGGACGCAAGACTTATTAGCAAAAAACTAATCGGTGGTCAACACGTTACCGTCCTACTGCCGATTGTTTTCGTAAAGTACTTTTCTATAATTCTAGTATTTAATGGGAAAAAATTAAACGAATTTTTTGTCCATGTAAAAACTATTAATTCTGAATAAAATGCCGCCCATTTATGCAATTAAGAAAAATGTAAATGTCTCTTATTAGACAAGGCATATTTTCGTCTATTAAGGTACTTCTTCTTTAATGATTTCGAGGATATTTTAGTTTTGATCAAAAAAATTGTATTTCTTACGACTTTTCGTAAAATATGTTAATGCCATCAGAAAGAGGAACATATAAGCTTTCCATCGAGCTCTTAGTCGAAGAAGTCGGTCGAAGGATGCAAAAGTTATTAGCAAAAAACTAATCGGTGGTCAACACGTTTCCGTCCTACTGCCGATTCTTTTCGCAAAGTACATTTCAATAATTCTAGTATTTAATGGGAAATAATTAAACGAATTTTTTCTCCATGTAAAAAACTATAAATTCTGAATGAAATGCCGCCTATTTATACAATTAATAAAATTTAAATGTCTCTTATTAGATAAAACATATTTTCGTCTGATAAGGTACTTCTTCTTCAATGGTTTCGAGGATATTTTAGTTTTGATCAAAAAAATTTTATTTCTTATGACTTTTCGTAAAATATGTTAATGCCATCTGAAAGAGGAACTGATAAGCTTTCCATCGAGCTCTTAGTCGAAGAAGTCGGTCGAAGGTTGCAACAGTAATTAGCAAAAAACTAATCGGTGGTCAACACAATTCCGTCCTACTGCCGATTCTTTTCGCAAAGTCTTTTCTATAATTCTAGTGTTTAATGGGAAAAAATTAAACGAATTTTTTGTCCATGTAAAAAACTATTAATTCTGAATACAATGCCGCCCATTTATGCAATTAAAAAAATTTAAATATCTTTTTTTAGATAAGGCATATTTTCGTCTGATAAGGTACTTCTTCTTTAATGATTTCGAGGATATTTTAGTTTTGATCAAAAAAATTTTATTTCTTATGACTTTTCGTAAAATATGTTCATGCTATCTGAAGAAGGAATAAATAGGCTTTCCTTCGAGCTCCTAGTCGAAGAAGTTGGTCGAAGGACGCAAGACTTATTAGCAAAAAACTAATCGGTGGTCAACACGTTACCGTCCTACTGCCAATTGTTTTCGTAAAGTACTTTTCTATAATTCTAGTATTTAATGGGAAAAAATTGAACGAATTTTTTGTCCATGTAAAAACTGTTAATTCTGAATAAAATGCCGCCCATTTATGCAATTAAGAAAAATGTAAATGTCTCTTATTAGACAAGGCATATTTTCGTCTATTAAGGTACTTTTTCTTCAATGATTTCGAGGATATTTTAGTTTTGATCAAAAAAATTTTATTTCTTATGACTTTTCGTAAAATATGTTAATGCCATCTGAAAGAGGATCAGATAAGCTTTCCATCGAGCTCTTAGTCGAAGAAGTCGGTCGAAGGATGCAAAAGTTATTAGCAAAAAACTAATCGGTGGTCAACACGTTTCCGTCCTACTGCCGATTCTTTTCGCAAAGTACTTTTCTATAATTCTAGTGTTTAATGGGAAAAAATTAAACGAATTTTTTGTCCATGTAAAAAACTATTAATTCTGAATACAATGCCGCCCATTTATGCAATTAAAAAAATTTAAATGTCTTTTTTTAGATAAGGCATATTTTCGTCTGATAAGGTACTTCTTCTTTAATGATTTCGAGGATATTTTAGTTTTGATCAAAAAAATTTTATTTCTTATGACTTTTCGTAAAATATGTTCATGCTATCTGAAGAAGGAATAAATAGGCTTTCCATCGAGCTCCTAGTCGAAGAAGTTGGTCGAAGGACGCAAGACTTATTAGCAAAAAACTAATCGGTGGTCAACACGTTACCGTCCTACTGCCAATTGTTTTCGTAAAGTAATTTTCTATAATTCTAGTATTTAATGGGAAAAAATTGAACGAATTTTTTGTCCATGTAAAAACTGTTAATTCTGAATAAAATGCCGCCCATTTATGCAATTAAGAAAAATGTAAATGTCTCTTATTAGACAAGGCATATTTTCGTCTATTAAGGTACTTTTTCTTCAATGATTTCGAGGATATTTTAGTTTTGATCAAAAAAATTTTATTTCTTATGACTTTTCGTAAAATATGTTAATGCCATCTGAAAGAGGAACTGATAAGCTTTCCATCGAGCTCTTAGTCGAAGAAGTCGGTCGAAGGTTGCAAGAGTAATTAGCAAAAAACTAATCGGTGGTCAACACAATTCCGTCCTACTGCCGATTCTTTTCGCAAAGTCTTTTGTATAATTCTAGTATTTAATGGGAAATAATTAAACGAATTTTTTGTCCATGTAAAAAACTATAAATTCTGAATGAAATGCCGCCCATTTATGCAATTAAAAAAATATAAATGTCTCTTATTAGATAAGGCATATTTTCGTCTATTAAGGTACTTCTTCTTCAATGATATCGAGGATATTTTAGTTTTGATCAAAAAACTTGTATTTCTTACGACTTTTCGTAAAATATGTTAATGCCATCAGAAAGAGGAACATATAAGCTTTCCATCGAGCTCTTGATCGAAGAAGTCGGTCGAAGGATGCAAAAGTTATTAGCAAAAAACTAATCGGTGGTCAACACGTTTCCGTCCTACTGCCGATTTTTTTCGCAAAGTACTTTTCTATAATTCTAGTATTTAATGGGAAATAATTAAACGAATTTTTTCTCCATGTAAAAAACTATTAATTCTGAATGAAATGCCGCCCATTTATGCAACTAAAAAAATATAAATGTCTCTTATTAGATAAGGCATATTTTCGTCTGATAAGGTACTTCTTCTTCAATGATTTCGAGGATATTTTAGTTTTGATCAAAAAAATGTTATTTCTTATGACTTTTCGTAAAATATGTTCATGCTATCTGAAGAAGGAATAAATAGGCTTCCAATCGAGCTCCTAGTCGAAGAAGTTGGTCGAAGGTTGCAAGAGTTATTAGCAAAAAACTAATCGGTGGTCAACACGTTACCGTCCTACTGCCGATTGTTTTCGTAAAGTACTTTTCTATAATTCTAGTATTTAATGGGAAAAAATTGAACGAATTTTTTGTCCATGTAAGAACTATTAATTCTGAATAAAATGCCGCCCATTTATGCAATTAAGAAAAATGTAAATGTCTCTTATTAGACAAGGCATATTTTCGTCTATTAAGGTACTTCTTCTTCAATGATTTCGAGGATATTTTAGTTTTGATCAAAAAAATTGTATTTCTTACGACTTTTCGTAAAATATGTTAATGCCATCAGAAAGAGGAACATATAAGCTTTCAATCGAGCTCTTAGTCGAAGAAGTCGGTCGAACGATCCAAAAGTTATTAGCAAAAAACTAATCGGTGGGCAGCACGTACTACTGCCGATTTTTTTTCGCAAAGTACTTTTCTATAATTCTAGTATTTAATGGAAAAAAATTAAATGAATTTTTTGTCCATGTAAAAAACTATAAATTCTGAATGAAATGCCGCCCATTTATGCAATTAAGAAAAATGTAAATGTCTCTTATTAGATAAGGCATATTTTCGTCTGATAAGGTACTTCTTCTTCAATGATTTCGAGGATATTTCAGTTTTGATCAAAAAAATTTTATTTCTTATGACTTTTCGTAAAATATGTTAATGCCATCTGAAAGAGGAACAGATAAGCTTTCCATCGAGCTCATAGTCGAAGAAGTCGGTCGAAGGATGCAAGTGTTATTAGCAAACAACTAATCGGTGGTCAACACGATTCCGTCATACTGCCGATTCTTTTCGCAAAATACTTTTCATTAATTCTAGTATTTAATTGAAAAAAATTAAATGAATTTTTTGTCCATGTAAAAAACTATAAATTCTGAATGAAATGCCGCTCTTATTAGACAAGGCATATTTACGTCTGATAAGGTACTTCTTCTTCAATGATTTCGAGGATATTTCAGTTTTGATCAAAAAAATTTTATTTCTTATGACTTTTCGTAAAATATGTTAATGCCATCTGAAAGAGGAACAGATAAGCTTTCCATCGAGCTCTTAGTCGAAGAAGTCGGTCGAAGGATGCAAAAGTTATTAGCAAAAAACTAATCGGTGGTCAACACGTTTCCGTCCTACTGCCGATTCTTTTCGCAAAGTACTTTTCTATAATTCTAGTGTTTAATGGAAAAAAATTAAACGAATTTTTTGTCCATGTAAAAAACTATTAATTCTGAATACAATGCCGCCCATTTATGCAATTAAAGAAATTTAAATGTCTTTTATTAGATAAGGCATATTTTCGTCTGATAAGGTACTTCTTCTTCAATGATTTCGAGGATATTTTAGTTTTGATCAAAAAAATTTTATTTCTTATGACTTTTCGTAAAATATGTTAATGCCATCTGAAAGAGGAACAGATAAGCTTTCCATCGAGCTCTTAGTCGAAGAAGTCGGTCGAAGGATGCAAAAGTTATTAGCAAAAAACTAATCAGTGGTCAACACATTTCCGTCCTACTGCCGATTCTTTTCGCAAAGTACATTTCTATAATTCTAGTATTTAATGGGAAATAATTAAACGAATTTTTTCTCCATGTAAAAAACTATAAATTCTGAATGAAATGCCGCCCATTTATGCAATTAAAAAAATTTAAATGTCTCTTGTTAGATAAGGCATATTTTCGTCTGATAAGGTACTTCTTCTTCAATGATTTCCAGGCTATTTTAGTTTTGATCAAAAATATTTTATGTCTTATGACTTTTCGTAAAATATGTTCATGCAATCTGAAGAAGGAATAAAAAGGCTTTCCATCGAGCTCCTAGTCAAAGAAGTCGGTCGAAGGACGCAAGACTTATTAGCAAAAAACTAATCGGTGGTCAACACGTTTCCGTCCTACAGCGATTGTTTTCGCAAAGTACTTTTCTATTATTCTAGTATTTAATGGGAAAAAATTGAATGAATTTTTTGTCCATGTAAAAACTATTAATTCTGAATAAAATGCCGCGCATTTATGCAATTAAGAAAAATGTAAATGTCTCTTAGCGGTGGTCAACACGTTTCCGTCCTACTGCCGATTCTTATCGCAAAGTACATTTCTATAATTCTAGTATTTAATGGGAAATAATTAAACGAATTTTTTCTCCATGTAAAAAACTATAAATTCTGAATGAAATGCCGCCCATTTATACAATTAATAAAATTTAAATGTCTCTTATTAAATAAGACATATTTTCGTCTGATAAGGTACTTCTTCTTCAATGGTTTCGAGGATATTTTAGTTTTGATCAAAAAAAATTTATTTCTTATGACTTTGCGTAAAATATGTTAATGCCATCTGAAAGAGGAACTGATAAGCTTTCCATCGAGCTCTTAGTCGAAGAAGTCGGTCGAAGGTTGCAAGAGTAATTAGCAAAAAACTAATCGGTGGTCAACACGTTTCCGTCCTACTGCCGATTCTTTTCGCAAAGTCTTTTCTATAATTCTAGTATTTAATGGGAAATAATTAAACGAATTTTTTGTCCATGTAAAAACTATAAATTCTGAATGAAATGCCGCCCATTTATGCAATTAAGAAAAATGTAAATGTCTCTTATTAGATAAGGCATATTTTCGTCTGATAAGGTACTTCTTCTTCAATGATTTCGAGGATATTTCAGTTTTGATCAAAAAAATTTTATTTCTTATGACTTTTCGTAAAATATGTTAATGCCATCTGAAAGAGGAACAGATAAGCTTTCCATCGAGCTCTTAGTCGAAGAAGTCGGTTGAAGGATGCAAAAGTTATTAGCAAAAAACTAATCGGTGGTCAACACGTTTCCGTCCTACTGCCGATTCTTTTCGCAAAGTACTTTTCTATAATTCTAGTGTTTAATGGAAAAAAATTGAACGAATTTTTTGTCCATGTAAAAAACTATTAATTCTGAATACAATGCCGCCCATTTATGCAATTAAAAAAATTTAAATGTCTTATTAGATAAGACATATTTCGTCTGATAAGGACTTCTTCTTCAATGATTTCGAGGATATTTTAGTTTTGATCAAAAAAATGTTATTTCTTATGACTTTTCGTAAAATATGTTCATGCCATCTGAAGAAGGAATAAATAGGCTTTCCATCGAGCTCCTAGTCGAAGAAGTTGGTCGAAGGACGCAAGACTTATTAGCAAAAAACTAATCGGTGGTCAACACGTTACCGTCCTACTGCCGATTGTTTTCGTAAAGTACTTTTCTATAATTCTAGTATTTAATGGGAAAAAATTAAACGAATTTTTTGTCCATGTAAAAACTATTAATTCTGAATACAATGCCGCCCATTTATGCAATTAAGAAAAATGTTAATGTCTCTTATTAGACAAGGCATATTTTCGTCTATGAAGGTACTTCTTCTTTAATGATTTCGAGGATATTTTAGTTTTGATCAAAAAAATTGTATTTCTTACGACTTTTCGTAAAATATGTTAATGCCATCAGAAAGAGGAACATATAAGCTTTCCATCGAGCTCTTAGTCGAAGAAGTCGGTCGAACGATGCAAAAGTTATTAGCAAAAAACTAATCGGTGGTCAACACGTTTCCGTCCTACTGCCGAATCTTTTCGCAAAGTACTTTTCTATAATTCTAGTGTTTAATGGAAAAAAGTTAAACGAATTTTTTGTCCATGTAAAAAACTATTAATTCTGAATGAAATACCGCCCATTTATGCAATTAAAAAAATTTAAATGTCTCTTATTAGATAAGGCAAATTTTCGTCTGATAAGGTACTTCTTTTTCAATGATTTCGAGGCTATTTTAGTTTTGATCAAAAATATTTTATGTCTTATGACTTTTCGTAAAATATGTTCATGCAATCTGAAGAAGGAATAAAAAGGCTTTCCATCGAGCTCGTAGTCAAAGAAGTCCGTCGAAGGACGCAAGACTTATTAGCAAAAAACTAATCGGTGGTCAACACGTTTCCGTCCTACAGCGATTGTTTTCGCAAAGTACTTTTCTATTATTCTAGTATTTAATGGGAA
The DNA here is from genome assembly GCA_034638295.1 of Phortica okadai. NCBI lineage: Eukaryota > Metazoa > Arthropoda > Insecta > Diptera > Drosophilidae > Phortica > Phortica okadai. The sequence goes on from CM067853.1 coordinate 550,154, forward strand.
AAAATTGAACGAATTTTTTGTCCATGTAAAAACTATCAATTCTGAATAAAATGCCGCCCATTTATGCAATTAAGAAAAATGTAAATGTCTCTTAGCGGTGCTCAACACGTTTCCGTCCTACTGCCGATTCTTTTCGCAAAGTATATTTCTATAATTCTAGTATTTAATGGGAAATAATAAAACGAATTTTTTCTCCATGTAAAAAACTATAAATTCTGAATGAAATGCCGCCCATTTATACAATTAATAAAATTTAAATGTCTCTTATTAGATAAGACATATTTTCGTCTGATAAGGTACTTCTTCTTCAATGGTTTCGAGGATATTTTAGTTTTGATCAAAAAAATTTTATTTGTTATGACTTTGCGTAAAATATGTTAATGCCATCTGAAAGAGGAACAGATAAGCTTTCCATCGAGCTCTTAGTCGAAGAAGTCGGTCGAAGGTTGCAAGAGTAATTAGCAAAAAACTAATCGGTGGTCAACACGTTTCCGTCCTACTGCCGATTCTTTTCGCAAAGTCTTTTCTATAATTCTAGTATTTAATGGGAAATAATTAAACGAATTTTTTGTCCATGTAAAAAACTATTAATGCTAAATAAAATGCCGCCCATTTATGCAATTAAGAAAAATGTAAATGTCTCTTATTAGATAAGGCATATTCTCGTCTGATAAGGTACTTCTTCTTCAATGATTTCGAGGATATTTTAGTTTTGATCAAAAAAATTTTATTTCTTATGACTTTTCGTAAAATATGTTAATGCCGTCTGAAAGAGGAACAGATAAGCTTTCCATCGAGCTCTTAGTCGAAGAAGTCGGTCGAAGGTTGCAAGAGTTATTAGCAAGAAACTAATCGGTGGTCAACACGATTCCGTCCTACTGCCGATTCTTTTCGCAAAGTAATTTTCTATAATTCTAGTATTTAATAAAAAAAATTAAACGAATTTTGTGTCCATGTAAAAAACTATAAATTCTGAATGAAATGCCGCCCATTTATGCAACTAAAAAAATATAAATGTCTCTTATTAGATAAGGCATATTTTCGTCTGATAAGGTACTTCTTCTTCAATGATTTCGAGGATATTTCAGTTTTGATCAAAAAAATTTTATTTCTTATGACTTTTCGTAAAATATGTTAATGCCATCTGAAAGAGGAACAGATAAGCTTTCCATCGAGCTCTTAGTCGAAGAAGTCGGTTGAAGGATGCAAAAGTTATTAGGAAAAAACTAATCGGTGGTCAACACGTTTCCGTCCTACTGCCGATTCTTTTCGCAAAGTACTTTTCTATAATTCTAGTGTTTAATGGGAAAAAATTGAACGAATTTTTTGTCCATGTAAAAAACTATTAATTCTGAATACAATGCCGCCCATTTATGCAATTAAAAAAATTTAAATGTCTCTTATTAGATAAGACATATTTCGTCTGATAAGGACTTCTTCTTCAATGATTTCGAGGATATTTTAGTTTTGATCAAAAAAATGTTATTTCTTATGACTTTTCGTAAAATATGTTCATGCCATCTGAAGAAGGAATAAATAGGCTTTCCATCGAGCTCCTAGTCGAAGAAGTTGGTCGAAGGACGCAAGACTTATTAGCAAAAAACTAATCGGTGGTCAACACGTTACCGTCCTACTGCCGATTGTTTTCGTAAAGTACTTTTCTATAATTCTAGTATTTAATGGGAAAAAATTAAACGAATTTTTTGTCCATGTAAAAACTATTAATTCTGAATAAAATGCCGCCCATTTATGCAATTAAGAAAAATGTAAATGTCTCTTATTAGACAAGGCATATTTTCGTCTATTAAGGTACTTCTTCTTTAATGATTTCGAGGATATTTTAGTTTTGATCAAAAAAATTGTATTTCTTACGACTTTTCGTAAAATATGTTAATGCCATCAGAAAGAAGAACATATAAGCTTTCCATCGAGCTCTTAGTCGAAGAAGTCGGTCGAAGGATGCAAAAGTTATTAGCAAAAAACTAATCGGTGGTCAACACGTTTCCGTCCTACTGCCGATTCTTTTCGCAAAGTACATTTCAATAATTCTAGTATTTAATGGGAAATAATTAAACGAATTTTTTCTCCATGTAAAAAACTATAAATTCTGAATGAAATGCCGCCTATTTATACAATTAATAAAATTTAAATGTCTCTTATTAGATAAAACATATTTTCGTCTGATAAGGTACTTCTTCTTCAATGGTTTCGAGGATATTTTAGTTTTGATCAAAAAAATTGTATTTCTTATGACTTTTCGTAAAATATGTTAATGCCATCTGAAAGAGGAACTGATAAGCTTTCCATCGAGCTCTTAGTCGAAGAAGTCGGTCGAAGGTTGCAACAGTAATTAGCAAAAAACTAATCGGTGGTCAACACGTTTCCGTCCTACTGCCGATTTTTTTCGCAAAGTACTTTTCTATAATTCTAGTATTTAATGGGAAATAATTAAACGAATTTTTTCTCCATGTAAAAAACTATTAATTCTGAATGAAATGCCGCCCATTTATGCAACTAAAAAAATATAAATGTCTCTTATTAGATCAGGCATATTTTCGTCTGATAAGGTACTTCTTTTTCAATGATTTCGAGGATATTTCAGTTTTGATCAAAAAAATTTTATTTCTTATGACTTTTCGTAAAATATGTTAATGCCATCTGAAAGAGGATCAGATAAGCTTTACATCGAGCTCTTAGTCGAAGAAGTCGGTCGAAGGATGCAAAAGTTATTAGCAAAAAACTAATCGGTGGTCAACACGTTTCCGTCCTACTGCCGATTCTTTTCGCAAAGTACTTTTCTATAATTCTAGTGTTTAATGGGAAAAAATTAAACGAATTTTTTGTCCATGTAAAAAACTATTAATTCTGAATACAATGCCGCCCATTTATGCAATTAAAAAAATTTAAATGTTTTTTTTTAGATAAGGCATATTTTCGTCTGATAAGGTACTTCTTCTTTAATGATTTCGAGGATATTTTAGTTTTGATCAAAAAAATTTTATTTCTTATGACTTTTCGTAAAATATGTTCATGCTATCTGAAGAAGGAATAAATAGGCTTTCCATCGAGCTCCTAGTCGAAGAAGTTGGTCGAAGGACGCAAGACTTATTAGCAAAAAACTAATCGGTGGTCAACACGTTACCGTCCTACTGCCAATTGTTTTCGTAAAGTACTTTTCTATAATTCTAGTATTTAATGGGAAAAAATTGAACGAATTTTTTGTCCATGTAAAAACTGTTAATTCTGAATAAAATGCCGCCCATTTATGCAATTAAGAAAAATGTAAATGTCTCTTATTAGACAAGGCATATTTTCGTCTATTAAGGTACTTTTTCTTCAATGATTTCGAGGATATTTTAGTTTTGATCAAAAAAATTTTATTTCTTATGACTTTTCGTAAAATATGTTAATGCCATCTGAAAGAGGAACTGATAAGCTTTCCATCGAGCTCTTAGTCGAAGAAGTCGGTCGAAGGTTGCAAGAGTAATTAGCAAAAAACTAATCGGTGGTCAACACAATTCCGTCCTACTGCCGATTCTTTTCGCAAAGTCTTTTCTATAATTCTAGTATTTAATGGGAAATAATTAAACGAATTTTTTGTCCATGTAAAAAACTATAAATTCTGAATGAAATGCCGCCCATTTATGCAATTAAAAAAATATAAATGTCTCTTATTAGATAAGGCATATTTTCGTCTATTAAGGTACTTCTTCTTCAATGATATCGAGGATATTTTAGTTTTGATCAAAAAACTTGTATTTCTTACGACTTTTCGTAAAATATGTTAATGCCATCAGAAAGAGGAACATATAAGCTTTCCATCGAGCTCTTGATCGAAGAAGTCGGTCGAAGGATGCAAAAGTTATTAGCAAAAAACTAATCGGTGGTCAACACGTTTCCGTCCTACTGCCGATTTTTTTCGCAAAGTACTTTTCTACAATTCTAGTATTTAATGGGAAATAATTAAACGAATTTTTTCTCCATGTAAAAAACTATTAATTCTGAATGAAATGCCGCCCATTTATGCAACTAAAAAAATATAAATGTCTCTTATTAGATAAGGCATATTTTCGTCTGATAAGGTACTTCTTCTTCAATGATTTCGAGGATATTTTAATTTTGATCAAAAAAATGTTATTTCTTATGACTTTTCGTAAAATATGTTCATGCTATCTGAAGAAGGAATAAATAGGCTTTCAATCGAGCTCCTAGTCGAAGAAGTTGGTCGAAGGTTGCAAGAGTTATTAGCAAAAAACTAATCGGTGGTCAACACGTTACCGTCCTACTGCCGATTGATTTCGTAAAGTACTTTTCTATAATTCTAGTATTTAATGGGAAAAAATTGAACGAATTTTTTGTCCATGTAAGAACTATTAATTCTGAATAAAATGCCGCCCATTTATGCAATTAAGAAAAATGTAAATGTCTCTTATTAGACAAGGCATATTTTCGTCTATTAAGGTACTTTTTCTTCAATGATTTCGAGGATATTTTAGTTTTGATCAAAAAAATTTTATTTCTTATGACTCTTAGTAAAATATGTTAATGCCATCTGAAAGAGGAACAGATAAGCTTTCCATCGAGCTCTAAGTCGAAGAAGTCGGTTGATGGATGCAAGAGTAATTAGCAAAAAACTAATCGGTGGTCAACACAATTCCGTCCTACTGCCGATTCTTTTCGCAAAGTCTTTTCTATAATTCTAGTATTTAATGGGAAATAATTAAACGAATTTTTTGTCCATGTAAAAAACTATAAATTCTGAATGAAATGCCGCCCATTTATGCAATTAAAAAAATATAAATGTCTCTTATTAGATAAGGCATATTTTCGTCTATTAAGGTACTTCTTCTTCAATGATATCGAGGATATTTTAGTTTTGATCAAAAAACTTGTATTTCTTACGACTTTTCGTAAAATATGTTAATGCCATCAGAAAGAGGAACATATAAGCTTTCCATCGAGCTCTTGATCGAAGAAGTCGGTCGAAGGATGCAAAAGTTATTAGCAAAAAACTAATCGGTGGTCAACACGTTTCCGTCCTACTGCCGATTTTTTTCGCAAAGTACTTTTCTATAATTCTAGTATTTAATGGGAAATAATTAAACGAATTTTTTCTCCATGTAAAAAACTATTAATTCTGAATGAAATGCCGCCCATTTATGCAACTAAAAAAATATAAATGTCTCTTATTAGATAAGGCATATTTTCGTCTGATAAGGTACTTCTTCTTCAATGATTTCGAGGATATTTTAGTTTTGATCAAAAAAATGTTATTTCTTATGACTTTTCGTAAAATATGTTCATGCTATCTGAAGAAGGAATAAATAGGCTTTCAATCGAGCTCCTAGTCGAAGAAGTTGGTCGAAGGTTGCAAGAGTTATTAGCAAAAAACTAATCGGTGGTCAACACGTTACCGTCCTACTGCCGATTGATTTCGTAAAGTACTTTTCTATAATTCTAGTATTTAATGGGAAAAAATTGAACGAATTTTTTGTCCATGTAAGAACTATTAATTCTGAATAAAATGCCGCCCATTTATGCAATTAAGAAAAATGTAAATGTCTCTTATTAGACAAGGCATATTTTCGTCTATTAAGGTACTTCTTCTTCAATGATTTCGAGGATATTTTAGTTTTGATCAAAAAAATTGTATTTCTTACGACTTTTCGTAAAATATGTTAATGCCATCAGAAAGAGGAACATATAAGCTTTCAATCGAGCTCTTAGTCGAAGAAGTCGGTCGAACGATGCAAAAGTTATTAGCAAAAAACTAATCGGTGGGCAGCACGTACTACTGCCGATTTTTTTTCGCAAAGTACATTTCTATAATTCTAGTATTTAATGGAAAAAAATTAAATGAATTTTTTGTCCATGTAAAAAACTATAAATTCTGAATGAAATGCCGCCCATTTATGCAATTAAGAAAAATGTAAATGTCTCATATTAGATAAGGCATATTTTCGTCTGATAAGGTACTTCTTCTTCAATGATTTCGAGGATATTTCAGTTTTGATCGAAAAAATTTTATTTCTTATGACTTTTCGTAAAATATGTTAATGCCATCTGAAAGAGGAACAGATAAGCTTTCCATCGAGCTCATAGTCGAAGAAGTCGGTCGAAGGATGCAAGTGTTATTAGCAAACAACTAATCGGTGGTCAACACGATTCCGTCATACTGCCGATTCTTTTCGCAAAATACTTTTCATTAATTCTAGTATTTAATTAAAAAAAATTAAATGAATTTTTTGTCCATGTAAAAAACTATAAATTCTGAATGAAATGCCGCCCATTTATGCAATTAAGAAAAATGTACATGTCTCTTATTAGACAAGGCATATTTACGTCTGATAAGGTACTTCTTCTTCAATGATTTCGAGGATATTTCAGTTTTGATCAAAAAAATTTTATTTCTTATGACTTTTCGTAAAATATGTTAATGCCATCTGAAAGAGGAACAGATAAGCTTTCCATCGAGCTCTTAGTCGAAGAAGTCGGTCGAAGGATGCAAAAGTTATTAGCAAAAAACTAATCGGTGGTCAACACGTTTCCGTCCTACTGCCAATTCTTTTCGCAAAGTACTTTTCTATAATTCTAGTGTTTAATGGAAAAATATTAAACGAATTTTTTGTCCATGTAAAAAACTATTAATTCTGAATACAATGCCGCCCATTTATGCAATTAAATAAATTTAAATGTCTTTTATTAGATAAGGCATATTTTCGTCTGATAAGGTACTTCTTCTTCAATGATTTCGAGGATATTTTAGTTTTGATCAAAAAAATGTTATTTCTTATGACTTTTCGTAAAATATGTTAATGCCATCTGAAAGAGGAACAGAAAAGCTTTCCATCGAGCTCTTAGTCGAAGAAGTCGGTCGAAGGATGCAAAAGTTATTAGCAAAAAACTAATCAGTGGTCAACACATTTCCGTCCTACTGCCGATTCTTTTCGCAAAGTACATTTCTATAATTCTAGTATTTAATGGGAAATAATTAAACGAATTTTTTCTCCATGTAAAAAACTATAAATTCTGAATGAAATGCCGCCCATTTATGCAATTAAAAAAATTTAAATGTCTCTTATTAGATAAGGCATATTTTCGTCTGATAAGGTACTTCTTCTTCAATGATTTCGAGGCTATTTTAGTTTTGATCAAAAATATTTTATGTCTTATGACTTTTCGTAAAATATGTTCATGCAATCTGAAGAAGGAATAAAAAGGCTTTCCATCGAGCTCCTAGTCAAAGAAGTCGGTCGAAGGACGCAAGACTTATTAGCAAAAAACTAATCGGTGGTCAACACGTTTCCGTCCAACAGCGATTGTTTTCGCAAAGTACTTTTCTATTATTCTAGTATTTAATGGGAAAAAATTGAACGAATTTTTTGTCCATGTAAAAACTATTAATTCTGAATAAAATGCCGCGCATTTATGCAATTAAGAAAAATGTAAATGTCTCTTAGCGGTGGTCAACACGTTTCCGTCCTACTGCCGATTCTTATCGCAAAGTACATTTCTATAATTCTAGTATTTAATGGGAAATAATTAAACGAATTTTTTCTCCATGTAAAAAACTATAAATTCTGAATGAAATGCCGCCCATTTATACAATTAATAAAATTTAAATGTCTCTTATTAAATAAGACATATTTTCGTCTGATAAGGTACTTCTTCTTCAATGGTTTCGAGGATATTTTAGTTTTGATCAAAAAAAATTTATTTCTTATGACTTTGCGTAAAATATGTTAATGCCATCTGAAAGAGGAACTGATAAGCTTTCCATCGAGCTCTTAGTCGAAGAAGTCGGTCGAAGGTTGCAAGAGTAATTAGCAAAAAACTAATCGCTGGTCAACACGTTTCCGTCCTACTGCCGATTCTTTTCGCAAAGTCTTTTCTATAATTCTAGTATTTAATGGGAAATAATTAAACGAATTTTTTGTCCATGTAAAAACTATAAATTCTGAATGAAATGCCGCCCATTTATGCAATTAAGAAAAATGTAAATGACTCTTATTAGATAAGGCATATTTTCGTCTGATAAGGTACTTCTTCTTCAATGATTTCGAGGATATTTCAGTTTTGATCAAAAAAATTTTATTTCTTATGACTTTTCGTAAAATATGTTAATGCCATCTGAAAGAGGAACAGATAAGCTTTCCATCGAGCTCTTAGTCGAAGAAGTCGGTTGAAGGATGCAAAAGTTATTAGCAAAAAACTAATCGGTGGTCAACACGTTTCCGTCCTACTGCCGATTCTTTTCGCAAAGTACTTTTCTATAATTCTAGTGTTTAATGGAAAAAAATTAAACGAATTTTTTGTCCATGTAAAAAACTATTAATTCTGAATACAATGCCGCCCATTTATGCAATTAAAAAAATTTAAATGTCTTATTAGATAAGACATATTTCGTCTGATAAGGACTTCTTCTTCAATGATTTCGAGGATATTTTAGTTTTGATCAAAAAAATGTTATTTCTTATGACTTTTCGTAAAATATGTTCATGCCATCTGAAGAAGGAATAAATAGGCTTTCCATCGAGCTCCTAGTCGAAGAAGTTGGTCGAAGGACGCAAGACTTATTAGCAAAAAACTAATCGGTGGTCAACACGTTACCGTCCTACTGCCGATTGTTTTCGTAAAGTACTTTTCTATAATTCTAGTATTTAATGGGAAAAAATTAAACGAATTTTTTGTCCATGTAAAAACTATTAATTCTGAATAAAATGCCGCCCATTTATGCAATTAAGAAAAATGTAAATGTCTCTTATTAGACAAGGCATATTTTCGTCTATTACGGTACTTCTTCTTTAATGATTTCGAGGATATTTTAGTTTTGATCAAAAAAATTGTATTTCTTACGAGTTTTCGTAAAATATGTTAATGTCATCAGAAAGAGGAACATATAAGCTTTCCATCGAGCTCTTAGTCGAAGAAGTCGGTCGAACGATGCAAAAGTTATTAGCTAAAAACTAATCGGTGGTCAACACGTTTCCGTCCTACTGCCGATTGTTTTCGCAAAGTACATTTCAATAATTCTAGTATTTAATGGGAAATAACTAAACGAATTTTTTCTCCATGTAAAAAACTATAAATTCTGAATGAAATGCCGCCCATTTATACAATTAATAAAATTTAAATGTCTCTTATTAGATAAAACATATTTTCGTCTGATAAGGTACTTCTTCTTCAATGGTTTCGAGGATATTTTAGTTTTGATCAAAAAAATTTTATTTCTTATGACTTTTCGTAAAATATGTCAATGCCATCTGAAAGAGGAACTGATAAGCTTTCCATCGAGCTCTTAGTCGAAGAAGTCGGTCGAAGGTTGCAAGAGTAATTAGCAAAAAACTAATCCTTGGTCAATACAATTCCGTCCTACTGCCGATTCTTTTCGCAAAGTCTTTTCTATAATTCTAGTATTTAATGGGAAAAAATTAAACGAATTTTTTGTCCATGTAAAAACTATTAATTCTGAATAAAATGCCGCCCATTTATGCAATTAAGAAAAATGTAAATGTCTCTTATTAGACAAGGCATATTTTCGTCTATTAAGGTACTTCTTCTTCAATGATTTCGAGGATATTTTAGTTTTGATCAAAAAAATGTTATTTCTTATGACTTTTCGTAAAATATGTTCATGCCATCAGAAAGAGGAACATATAAGCTTTCCATCGAGCTCTTAGTCGAAGAAGTCGGTCGAACGATGCAAAAGTTATTAGCAAACAACTAATCGGTGGGCAGCATGTCCTACTGCCGATTTTTTTCGCAAAGTACTTTTCTATAATTCTAGTATTTAATGGAAAAAAATTAAATGAATTTTTTGTCCATGTAAAAAACTATAAATTCTGAATGAAATGGCGCCCATTTATGCAATTAAGAAAAATGTAAATGTCTCTTATTAGATAAGGCATATTTTCGTCTGATAAGGTACTTCTTCTTCAATGATTTCGAGGATATTTTAGTTTTGATCCAAAAAATTTTATTTCTTATGACATTTCGTAAAATATGTTAATGCCATCTGAAAGAGGAACAGATAAGCTTTCCATCGAGCTCATAGTTGAAGAAGTCGGTCGAAGGTTTCAAGAGTTATAAGCAAAAAACTAATCTGTGGTCAACACATTTCCGTCCTACTGCCGATTCTTTTCGCAAAGTACATTTCTATAATTCTAGTATTTAATGGAAAAAAATTAAATGAATTTTTTGTCCATGTAAAAAACTATAAATTCTGAATGAAATGGCGCCCATTTATGCAATTAAGAAAAATGTAAATGTCTCTTATTAGATAAGGCATATTTTCGTCTGATAAGGTACTTCTTCTTCAATGATTTCGATGATATTTTAGTTTTGATCAAAAAAATTGTATTTCTTACGACTTTTCGTAAAATATGTTAATGCCATCAGAAAGAGGAACATATAAGCTTTCCATCGAGCTCTTAGTCGAAGAAGTCGGTAGAAGGATGCAAAAGTTATTAGCAAAAAACTAATCTGTGGTCGGATGCAAAAGTTATTAGCAAAAAACTAATCAGTGGTCAACACATTTCCGTTCTACTGCCGATTCTTTTCGCAAAGTACATTTCTATAATTCTAGTATTTAGGCCCAGTTTCACAGTCAAAGTTAACCCAGGGTTAATTCCGAGTAACAATTTTTCAGTTTCACACTTAGTAGTTAACCCCTGAGTTAACCCTACTACATTCTAGGGTTAACCCCGAGTTTACTACTCTTTTTTAACTTTTTCTTTTATGTTTTTTAATGTCAATACAGAACTAAATTTGTCTGTCAAAAAAATAAAAATTAAATATGTCCCAATCAATAGAAATGAATTTGATAAATGAGCTTGTATAGCAGCATTCAACCAGGTAGTCTCACATCATATGGAATTACTGACATCGGAAGTCGTTTACTTTTCATTGGGATAAGATATGCATCATTTATACAAAGTTTCTTTGTGTGATTGCTATGTGTATTGCACCCATGTTGTGTTTTACCCGAAACTAACATAACTACGTACTATTGTACCATTTGAAGAGTGCGGTTTACTTTCGTTGTGCAGAGTAACCGCCCGCCCCTTTGTAATGGTAAAATATACAATTAGACATAATCGAGTCAACATTTCACCGCTTGTTATATTGGATTCTCTTCACCTATCCATTACTAATTGAAGGTGATTTTTAAAATAACTGAAAAAATAAACAGTGTTTGGTAAGTAGATGTTCAATGTTGTAAAACATTATTCTCAAAAAATAGAATGTTGCCATACTTATATAACTAGAGTTAACTCGTCACTGTGGAACTGAAAGTCAGAGTTAACTCCGGGTAAGGGTTAAATTCGAGTTAACTTTACTCTGGGTTAACCCTAGACTGTGAAACTGGGCCTTAATGGGAAATAATTAAACCAATTTTTTCTCCATGTAAAAAACTATAAATTCTGAATGAAATGCCGCCCATTTATGCAATTAAAAAAATTTAAATGTCTCTTATTAGATAAGACATATTTTCGTCTGATAAGGTACTTCTTCTTCAATGATTTCGAGGCTATTTTAGTTTTGATCAAAAATATTTTATGTCTTATGACTTTTCGTAAAATATGTTCATGCAATCTGAAGAAGGAATAAAAAGGCTTTCCATCGAGCTCCTAGTCAAAGAAGTCGGTCGAAGGACGCAAGACTTATTAGCAAAAAACTAATCGGTGGTCAACACGTTTCCGTCCTACAGCGATTGTTTTCGCAAAGTACTTTTCTATTATTCTAGTATTTAATGGGAAAAAATTTAACGAATTTTTTGTCCATGTAAAAACTATTAATTCTGAATAAAATGCCGCGCATTTATGCAATTAAGAAAAATGTAAATGTCTCTTAGCGAAGGTCAACACGTTTCCGTCCTACTGCCGATTCTTATCGCAAAGTACATTTCTATATTTCTAGTATTTAATGGGAAATAATTAAACGAATTTTTTCTCCATGTAAAAAACTATAAATTCTGAATGAAATGCCGCCCATTTATACAATTAATAAAATTTAAATGTCTCTTATTAGATAAGACATATTTTCGTCTGATAAGGTACTTCTTCTTCAATGGTTTCGAGGATATTTTAGTTTTGATCAAAAAAATTTTATTTCTTATGACTTTGCGTAAAATATGTTAATGCCATCTGAAAGAGGAACTGATAAGCTTTCCATCGAGCTCTTAGTCGAAGAAGTCGGTCGAAGGTTGCAAGAGTAATTAGCAAAAAACTAATCGGTGGTCAACACGTTTCCGTCCTACTGCCGATTCTTTTCGCAAAGTCTTTTCTATAATTCTAGTATTTAATGGGAAATAATTAAACGAATTTTTTGTCCATGTAAAAACTATAAATTCTGAATGAAATGCCGCCCATTTATGCAATTAAGAAAAATGTAAATGTCTCTTATTAGATAAGGCATATTTTCGTCTGATAAGGTACTTCTTCTTCAATGATTTCGAGGATATTTCAGTTTTGATCAAAAACATTTTATTTCTTATGACTTTTCGTAAAATATGTTAATGCCATCTGAAAGAGGAACAGATAAGCTTTCCATCGAGCTCTTAGTCGAAGAAGTCGGTTGAAGGATGCAAAAGTTATTAGCAAAAAACTAATCGGTGGTCAACACGTTTCCGTCCTACTGCCGATTCTTTTCGCAAAGTACTTTTCTATAATTCTAGTGTTTAATGGAAAAAAATTAAACGAATTTTTTGTCCATGTTAAAAACTATTAATTCTGAATACAATGCCGCCCATTTATGCAATTAAAAAAATTTAAATGTCTTATTAGATAAGACATATTTCGTCTGATAAGGACTTCTTCTTCAATGATTTCGAGGATATTTCAGTTTTGATCAAAAAAATGTTATTTCTTATGACTTTTCGTAAAATATGTTCATGCCATCTGAAGAAGGAATAAATAGGCTTTCCACCGAGCTCCTAGTCGAAGAAGTTGGTCGAAGGACGCAAGACTTATTAGCAAAAAACTAATCGGTGGTCAACACGTTACCGTCCTACTGCCGATTGTTTTCGTAAAGTACTTTTCTATAATTCTAGTATTTAATGGCAAAAAATTAAACGAATTTTTTGTCCATGTAAAAACTATTAATTCTGAATAAAATGCCGCCCATTTATGCAATTAAGAAAAATATAAATGTCTCTTATTAGATAAGGCATATTTTCGTCTATTAAGGTACTTCTTCTTCAATGATTTCGAGGATATTTTAGTTTTGATCAAAAAACTTGTATTTCTTACGACTTTTCGTAAAATATGTTAATGCCATCAGAAAGAGGAACATATAAGCTTTCCATCGAGCTCTTGATCGAAGAAGTCGGTCGAAGGATGCAAAAGTTATTAGCAAAAAACTAATCGGTGGTCAACACGTTTCCGTCCTACTGCCGATTTTTTTCGCAAAGTACTTTTCTATAATTCTAGTATTTAATGGGAAATAATTAAACGAATTTTTTCTCCATGTAAAAAACTATTAATTCTGAATGAAATGCCGCCCATTTATGCAATTAAGAAAAATGTAAATGTCCCTTATTAGATAAGGCATATTTTCGTCTGATAAGGTACTTCTTCTTCAATGGTTTCGAGGATATTTTAGTTTTGATTAAAAAAATTTTATTTCTTATGACTTTTCGTAAAATATGTTAATGCCATCTGAAAGAGGAACTGATAAGCTTTCCATCGAGCTCTTAGTCGAAGAAATCGGTCGAAGGTTGCAAGAGTAATTAGCAAAATACTAATCGGTGGTCAACACAATTCCGTCCTACTGCCGATTCTTTTCGCAAAGTCTTTTCTATAATTCTAGTATTTAATGGGAAATAATTAAACGAATTTTTTGTCCATGTAAAAAACTATAAATTCTGAATGAAATGCCGCCCATTTATGCAATTAAAAAAATATAAATGTCTCTTATTAGATAAGGCATATTTTCGTCTATTAAGGTACTTCTTCTTCAATGATTTCGAGGATATTTTAGTTTTGATCAAAAAACTTGTATTTCTTACGACTTTTCGTAAAATATGTTAATGCCATCAGAAAGAGGAACATATAAGCTTTCCATCGAGCTCTTGATCGAAGAAGTCGGTCGAAGGATGCAAAAGTTATTAGCAAAAAACTAATCGGTGGTCAACACGTTTCCGTCCTACTGCCGATTTTTTTCGCAAAGTACTTTTCTATAATTCTAGTATTTAATGGGAAACAATTAAACGAATTTTTTCTCCATGTAAAAAACTATTAATTCTGAATGAAATGCCGCCCATTTATGCAATTAAGAAAAATGTAAATGTCCCTTATTAGATAAGGCATATTTTCGTCTGATAAGGTACTTCTTCTTCAATGGTTTCGAGGATATTTTAGTTTTGATTAAAAAAATTTTATTTCTTATGACTTTTCGTAAAATATGTTAATGCTATCAGAAAGAGGAACATATAAGCTTTCCATCGAGCTCTTGATCGAAGAAGTCGGTCGAAGGATGCAAAAGTTATTAGCTAAAAACTAATCGGTGGTCAACACGTTTCCGTCCTACTGCCGATTGTTTTCGCAAAGTACATTTCAATAATTCTAGTATTTAATGGGAAATAACTAAACGAATTTTTGCTCCATGTAAAAAACTATAAATTCTGAATGAAATGCCGCCCATTTATACAATTAATAAAATTTAAATGTCTCTTATTAGATAAAACATATTTTCGTCTGATAAGGTACTTCTTCTTCAATGGTTTCGAGGATATTTTAGTTTTGATTAAAAAAATTTTATTTCTTATGACTTTTCGTAAAATATGTTAATGCCATCTGAAAGAGGAACTGATAAGCTTTCCATCGAGCTCTTAGTCGAAGAAGTCGGTCGAAGGTTGCAAGAGTAATTAGCAAAATACTAATCGGTGGTCAACACGTTTCCGTCCTACTGCCGATTCTTTTCGCAAAGTCTTTTCTATAATTCTAGCATTTAATGGGAAATAATTAAACGAATTTTTTGTCCATGTAAAAAACTATAAATTCTGAATGAAATGCCGCCCATTTATGCAATTAAAAAAATATAAATGTCTCTTATTAGATAAGGCATATTTTCGTCTATTAAGGTACTTCTTCTTCAATGATTTCGAGGATATTTTAGTTTTGATCAAAAAAATTTTATTTCTTATGACTTTTCGTAAAATATGTTCATGCCATCAGAAAGAGGAACATATAAGCTTTCCAAAAAAATTTTATTTCTTATGACTTTGCGTAAAATATGTTAATGCCATCTGAAAGAGGAACTGATAAGCTTTCCATCGAGCTCTTAGTCGAAGAAGTCGGTCGAAGGTTGCAAGAGTAATTAGCAAAAAACTAATCGGTGGTCAACACGTTTCCGTCCTACTGCCGATTCTTTTCGCAAAGTCTTTTCTATAATTCTAGTATTTAATGGGAAATAATTAAACGAATTTTTTGTCCATGTAAAAACTATAAATTCTGAATGAAATGCCGCCCATTTATGCAATTAAGAAAAATGTAAATGTCTCTTATTAGATAAGGCATATTTTCGTCTGATAAGGTACTTCTTCTTCAATGATTTCGAGGATATTTCAGTTTTGATCAAAAACATTTTATTTCTTATGACTTTTCGTAAAATATGTTAATGCCATCTGAAAGAGGAACAGATAAGCTTTTCATCGAGCTCTTAGTCGAAGAAGTCGGTTGAAGGATGCAAAAGTTATTAGCAAAAAACTAATCGGTGGTCAACACGTTTCCGTCCTACTGCCGATTCTTTTCGCAAAGTACTTTTCTATAATTCTAGTGTTTAATGGAAAAAAATTAAACGAATTTTTTGTCCATGTTAAAAACTATTAATTCTGAATACAATGCCGCCCATTTGTGCAATTAAAAAAATTTAAATGTCTTATTAGATAAGACATATTTCGTCTGATAAGGACTTCTTCTTCAATGATTTCGAGGATATTTCAGTTTTGATCAAAAAAATGTTATTTCTTATGACTTTTCGTAAAATATGTTGATGCCATCTGAAGAAGGAATAAATAGGATTTCCACCGAGCTCCTAGTCGAAGAAGTTGGTCGAAGGACGCAAGACTTATTAGCAAAAAACTAATCGGTGGTCAACACGTTACCGTCCTACTGCCGATTGTTTTCGTAAAGTACTTTTCTATAATTCTAGTATTTAATGGCAAAAAATTAAACGAATTTTTTGTCCATGTAAAAACTATTAATTCTGAATAAAATGCCGCCCATTTATGCAATTAAGAAAAATGTAAATGTCTCTTATTAGACAAGGCATATTTTCGTCTATTAAGGTACTTCTTCTTTAATGATTTCGAGGATATTTTAGTTTTGATCAAAAAAATTGTATTTCTTACGACTTTTCGTAAAATATGTTAATGTCATCAGAAAGAGGAACATATAAGCTTTCCATCGACCTCTTAGTCGAAGAAGTCGGTCGAACGATGCAAAAGTTATTAGCTAAAAACTAATCGGTGGTCAACACGTTTCCGTCCTACTGCCGATTGTTTTCGCAAAGTACATTTCAATAATTCTAGTATTTAATGGGAAATAACTAAACGAATTTTTGCTCCATGTAAAAAACTATAAATTCTGAATGAAATGCCGCCCATTTATACAATTAATAAAATTTAAATGTCTCTTATTAGATAAAACATATTTTCGTCTGATAAGGTACTTCTTCTTCAATGGTTTCGAGGATATTTTAGTTTTGATTAAAAAAATTTTATTTCTTATGACTTTTCGTAAAATATGTTAATGCCATCTGAAAGAGGAACTGATAAGCTTTCCATCGAGCTCTTAGTCGAAGAAGTCGGTCGAAGGTTGCAAGAGTAATTAGCAAAATACTAATCGGTGGTCAACACAATTCCGTCCTACTGCCGATTCTTTTCGCAAAGTCTTTTCTATAATTCTAGTATTTAATGGGAAATAATTAATCGAATTTTTTGTCCATGTAAAAAACTATAAATTCTGAATGAAATGCCGCCCATTTATGCAATTAAAAAAATATAAATGTCTCTTATTAGATAAGGCATATTTTCGTCTATTAAGGTACTTCTTCTTCAATGATTTCGAGGATATTTTAGTTTTGATCAAAAAACTTGTATTTCTTACGACTTTTCGTAAAATATGTTAATGCCATCAGAAAGAGGAACATATAAGCTTTTCATCGAGCTCTTGATCGAAGAAGTCGGTCGAAGGATGCAAAAGTTATTAGCAAAAAACTAATCGGTGGTCAACACGTTTCCGTCCTACTGCCGATTTTTTTCGCAAAGTACTTTTCTATAATTCTAGTATTTAATGGGAAATAATAAAACGAATTTTTTCTCCATGTAAAAAACTATTAATTCTGAATGAAATGCCGCCCATTTATGCAATTAAGAAAAATGTAAATGTCTCTTATTAGATAAGGCATATTTTCGTCTGATAAGGTACTTCTTCTTCAATGGTACTTCTTCTTTAATGATTTCGAGGATATTTTAGTTTTGATCAAAAAAATTGTATTTCTTACGACTTTTCGTAAAATATGTTAATGTCATCAGAAAGAGGAACATATAAGCTTTCCATCGAGCTCTTAGTCGAAGAAGTCGGTCGAACGATGCAAAAGTTATTAGCTAAAAACTAATCGGTGGTCAACACGTTTCCGTCCTACTGCCGATTGTTTTCGCAAAGTACATTTCAATAATTCTAGTATTTAATGGGAAATAACTAAACGAATTTTTGCTCCATGTAAAAAACTATAAATTCTGAATGAAATGCCGCCCATTTATACAATTAATAAAATTTAAATGTCTCTTATTAGATAAAACATATTTTCGTCTGATAAGGTACTTCTTCTTCAATGGTTTCGAGGATATTTTAGTTTTGATTAAAAAAATTTTATTTCTTATGACTTTTCGTAAAATATGTTAATGCCATCTGAAAGAGGAACTGATAAGCTTTCCATCGAGCTCTTAGTCGAAGAAGTCGGTCGAAGGTTGCGAGAGTAATTAGCAAAATACTAATCGGTGGTCAACACAATTCCGTCCTACTGCCGATTCTTTTCGCAAAGTCTTTTCTATAATTCTAGTATTTAATGGGAAATAATTCATCGAATTTTTTGTCCATGTAAAAAACTATAAATTCTGAATGAAATGCCGCCCATTTATGCAATTAAAAAAATATAAATGTCTCTTATTAGATAATGCATATTTTCGTCTATTAAGGTACTTCTTCTTCAATGATTTCGAGGATATTTTAGTTTTGATCAAAAAACTTGTATTTCTTACGACTTTTCGTAAAATATGTTAATGCCATCAGAAAGAGGAACATATAAGCTTTCCATCGAGCTCTTGATCGAAGAAGGCGGTCGAAGGATGCAAAAGTTATTAGCAAAAAACTAATCGGTGGTCAACACGTTTCCGTCCTACTGCCGATTTTTTTCGCAAAGTACTTTTCTATAATTCTAGTATTTAATGGGAAATAATTAAACGAATTTTTTCTCCATGTAAAAAACTATTAATTCTGAATGAAATGCCGCCCATTTATGCAATTAAGAAAAACGTAAATGTCTCTTATTAGATAAGGCATATTTTCGTCTGATAAGGTACTTCTTCTTCAATGGTTTCGAGGATATTTTAGTTTTGATTAAAAAAATTTTATTTCTTATGACTTTTCGTAAAATATGTTAATGCCATCAGAAAGAGGAACATATAAGCTTTCCATCGAGCTCTTGATCGAAGAAGTCGGTCGAAGGATGCAAAAGTTATTAGCTAAAAACTAATCGGTGGTCAACACGTTTCCGTCCTACTGCCGATTGTTTTCGCAAAGTACATTTCAATAATTCTAGTATTTAATGGGAAATAACTAAACGAATTTTTGCTCCATGTAAAAAACTATAAATTCTGAATGAAATGCCGCCCATTTATACAATTAATAAAATTTAAATGTCTCTTATTAGATAAAACATATTTTCGTCTGATAAGGTACTTCTTCTTCAATGGTTTCGAGGATATTTTAGTTTTGATTAAAAAAATTTTATTTCTTATGACTTTTCGTAAAATATGTTAATGCCATCTGAAAGAGGAACTGATAAGCTTTCCATCGAGCTCTTAGTCGAAGAAGTCGGTCGAAGGTTGCAAGAGTAATTAGCAAAATACTAATCGGTGGTCAACACAATTCCGTCCTACTGCCGATTCTTTTCGCAAAGTCTTTTCTATAATTCTAGTATTTAATGGGAAATAATTAAACGAATTTTTTGTCCATGTAAAAAACTATAAATTCTGAATGAAATGCCGCCCATTTATGCAATTAAAAAAATATAAATGTCTCTTATTAGATAAGGCATATTTTCGTCTATTAAGGTACTTCTTCTTCAATGATTTCGAGGATATTTTAGTTTTGATCAAAAAAATTTTATTTCTTATGACTTTTCGTAAAATATGTTCATGCCATCAGAAAGAGGAACATATAAGCTTTCCATCGAGCTCTTAGTCGAAGAAGTCGGTCGAACGATGCAAAAGTTATTAGCAAACAACTAATCGGTGGGCAGCACGTCCTACTGCCGATTTTTTTCGCAAAGTACTTTTCTATAATTCTAGTATTTAATGGGAAAAAATTGAACGAAATTTTTGTCCATGTAAAAACTATTAATTCTGAATAAAATGCCGCCCATTTATGCAATTAAGAAAAATGTAAATGTCTCTTATTAGACAAGGCATATTTTCGTCTATTAAGGTACATCTTTTTCAATGATTTCGAGGATATTTTAGTTTTGATCAAAAAAATTGTATTTCTTACGACTTTTCGTAAAATATGTTAATGCCATCAGAAAGAGGAACATATAAGCTTTCCATCGAGCTCTTAGTCGAAGAAACCGGTCGAACGCTGCAAAAGTTATTAGCAAAAAACTAATCGGTGGGCAGCACGTCCTACTGCCGATTTTTTTCGCAAAGTACTTTTCTATAATTCTAGTATTTAATGGAAAAAAATGTAAAAAACTATAAATTCTGAATGAAATGGCGCCCATTTATGCAATTAAGAAAAATGTAAATGTCTCTTATTAGATAAGGCATATTTTCGTCTGATAAGGTACTTCTTCTTCAATGATTTCGAGGATATTTTAGTTTTGATCAAAAAAATTTTATTTCTTATGACTTTTCGTAAAATATGTCTATGCCATCTGAAAGAGGAACAGATAAGCTTTCCATCGAGCTCTTAGTCGAAGAAGTCGGTCGAAGGTTGCAAGAGTAATTAGCAAAATACTAATCGGTGGTCAACACAATTCCGTCCTACTGCCGATTCTTTTCGCAAAGTCTTTTCTATAATTCTAGTATTTAATGGGAAATAATTAAACGAATTTTTTGTCCATGTAAAAAACTATAAATTCTGAATGAAATGCCGCCCATTTATGCAATAAAGAATAATTTAAATGTCTTTTATTAGATAAGGCATATTTTCGTGTGATAAGGTACTTCTTCTTCAATGATTTCGAGGATATTTCAGTTTTGATCAAAAAAATTTTTTTTCTTATGACTTTTCGTAAAATATGTTTATGCCATCTGAAAGAGGAATAGATAAGCTTTCCATCGAGCTCTTAGTCGAAGAAGTCGGTCGAAGGATGCAAAAGTTATTAGCAAAAAACTAATCGGTGGTCAACACGTTTCCGTCCTACTGCCGATTCTTTTCGCAAAGTACTTTTCTATAATTCTAGTGTTTAATGGAAAAAAATTAAATGAATTTTTTGTCCATGTAAAAAATTATTAATTCTGAATACAATGTCGCCCATTTATGCAATTAAAAAAATTTAAATGTCTTTTATTAGATAAGGCATATTTTCGTCTGATAAGGTACTTCTTCTTTAATGATTTCGAGGATATTTTAGTTTTGATCAAAAAAATGTTATTTCTTATGACTTTTCGTAAAATATGTTCATGCCATCAGAAAGAGGAACATATAAGCTTTCCATCGAGCTCTTAGTCGAAGAAGTCGGTCGAACGATGCAAAAGTTATTAGCAAACAACTAATCGGTGGGCAGCACGTCCTACTGCCGATTTTTTTCGCAAAGTACTTTTCTATAATTCTAGTATTTAATGGGAAAAAATTGTACGAATTTTTTGTCCATGTAAAAACTATTAATTCTGAATAAAATGCCGCCCATTTATGCAATTAAGAAAAATGTAAATGTCTCTTATTAGACAAGGCATATTTTCGTCTATTAAGGTACTTCTTTTTCAATGATTTCGAGGATATTTTAGTTTTGATCAAAAAAATTGTATTTCTTACGACTTTTCGTAAAATATGTTAATGCCATCAGAAAGAGGAACATATAAGCTTTCAATCGAGCTCTAAGTCGAAGAAACCGGTCGAACGATGCAAAAGTTATTAGCAAAAAACTAATCGGTGGGCAGCACGTCCTACTGCCGATTCTTTTCTCAAAGTACTTTTCTATAATTCTAGTATTTAATGGGAAAAAATTAAACTAAGTTTTTGTCCATGTAAAAATCTATTAATTCTGAATAAAATACCGCAAATTTATGCAATTAAAAAAATTTAAATGTCTTTTATTAGATAAGGCATATTTTCGTCTGATAAGGTACTTCTTCTTTAATGAATTCGAGGATATTTTAGTTTTGATCAAAAAAATTTTATTTCTTATGACTTTTCGTAAAATATGTTCATGCCATCTGAAGAAGGAATAAATAGACTTTCCATCGAGCTCCTAGTCGAAGAAGTTGGTCGAAGGACGCAAGACTTATTAGCAAAAAACTAATCGGTGGTCAACACGTTACCGTCCTACTGCCGATTGATTTCGTAAAGTACTTTTCTATAATTCTAGTATTTAATGGGAAAAAATTGAACGAATTTTTTGTCCATGTAAAAACTATTAATTCTGAATAAAATGCCGCCCATTTATGCAATTAAGAATAATGTAAATGTCTCTTATTAGACAAGACATATTTTCGTCCATTAAGGTACTTCTTTTTCAATGATTTCGATGATATTTTAGTTTTGATCAAAAAAATTGTATTTCTTACGACTTTTCGTAAAATATGTTAATGCCATCAGAAAGAGGAACATATAAGCTTTCCATCGAGCTCTAAGTCGAAGAAGTCGGTCGAAGGATGCAAAAGTTATTAGCAAAAAACTAATCTGTGGTCGACACGATTCCTTCCTACTGCCGATTCTTTTCGCAAAGTACATTTCTATAATTCTAGTATTTAATGGGAAATAATTAAACGAATTTTTTCTCAATGTGAAAAACTATAAATTCTGAATGAAATGCCGCCCATTTATGCAATTAAAAAAATTTAAATGTCTCTTATTAGATAAGACATATTTTCGTCTGATAAGGTACTTCTTCTTCAATGATTTCGAGGCTATTTTAGTTTTGATCAAAAATATTTTATGTCTTATGACTTTTCGTAAAATATGTTCATGCAATCTGAAGAAGGAATAAAAACGCTTTCCATCGAGCTCCTAGTCAAAGAAGTCGGTCGAAGGACGCAAGACTTATTAGCAAAAAACTAATCGGTGGTCAACACGTTTCCGTCCTACAGCGATTGTTTTCGCAAAGTACTTTTCTATTATTCTAGTATTTAATGGGAAAAAATTGAACGAATTTTTTGTCCATGTAAAAACTATTAATTCTGAATAAAATGCCGCCCATTTATGCAATTAAGAAAAATGTAAATGTCTCTTAGCGGTGGTCAACACGTTTCCGTCCTACTGCCGATTTTTTTCGCAAAGTACTTTGCTATAATTCTAGTATTTAATGGGAAATAATTAAACGAATTTTTTCTCCATGTAAAAAACTATTAATTCTGAATGAAATGCCGCCCATTTATGCAATTAAGAAAAATGTAAATGTCTCTTATTAGATAAGGCATATTTTCGTCTGATAAGGTACTTCCTCTTCAATGGTTTCGAGGATATTTTAGTTTTGATCAAAAAAATTTTTTTTCTTATGACTTTTCGTAAAATATGTTTATGCCATCTGAAAGAGGAACAGATAAGCTTTCCATCGAGCTCTTAGTCGAAGAAGTCGGTCGAAGGATGCAAAAGTTATTAGCAAAAAACTAATCGGTGGTCAACACGTTTCCGTCCTACTGCCGATTCTTTTCGCAAAGTACTTTTCTATAATTCTAGTGTTTAATGGAAAAAAATTAAACGAATTTTTTCTCCATGTAAAAAACTATAAATTCTGAATGAAATGCCGCCCATTTATACAATTAATAAAATTTAAATGTCTCTTATTAGATAAGACATATTTTCGTCTGATAAGGTACTTCCTCTTCAATGGTTTCGAGGATATTTTAGTTTTGATCAAAAAAAATTTATTTCTTATGACTTTGCGTAAAATATGTTAATGCCATCTGAAAGAGGAACTGATAAGCTTTCCATCGAGCTCTTAGTCGAAGAAGTCGGTCGAAGGTTGCAAGAGTAATTAGCAAAAAACTAATCGGTGGTCAACACGTTTCCGTCCTACTGCCGATTCTTTTCGCAAAGTCTTTTCTATAATTCTAGTATATAATGGGAAATAATTAAACGAATTTTTTGTCCATGTAAAAAACTGTTAATTCTGAATAAAATTCCGCCCATTTATGCAGATAAAAAAAAATTAAATGTCTCTTATTAGATAAGGCATATTTTCGTCTGATAAGGTACTTCTTCTTCAATGATTTCGAGGATATTTTAGATTTGATCAAAAAAATTTTATTTCTTATGACTTTTCGTAAAATATGTTAATGCCATCTGAAAGAGGAACAGATAAGCTTTCCATCGAGCTCTTGGTCGAAGAAGTCGGTCGAAGGTTGCAAGAGTTATTAGCAAAAAACTAATCTGTGGTCGACACGATTCCGTCCTACTGCCGATTCTTTTCGCAAAGTACATTTCTATAATTCTAGTATTTAATGGGAAATAATTAAACGAATTTTTTGTCCATGTAAAAAACTATAAATTCTGAATGAAATGCCGCCCATTTATGCAATTAAAAAAATATAAATGTCTCTTATTAGATAAGGCATATTTTCGTCTATTAAGGTACTTCTTCTTCAATGATTTCGAGGATATTTCTGTTTTGATCAAAAAAATTGTATTTCTTACGACTTTTCGTAAAATATGTAAATGCCATCAGAAAGAGGAACATATAAGCTTTCCATCGAGCTCTTAGTCGAAGAAGTCGGTCGAAGGATGCAAAAGTTATTAGCAAAAAACTAATCGGTGGTCAACACAATTCCGTCCTACTGCCGATTCTTTTCGCAAAGTCTTTTCTATAATTCTAGTATTTAATGGGAAAAAATTGAACGAATTTTTTGTCCATGTAAAAACTATTAATTCTGAATAAATGCAATTAAGAAAAATGTAAATGTCTCTTATTAGACAAGGCATATTTTCGTCTATTAAGGTACTTCTTCTTCAATGATTTCGAGGATATTTTAGTTTTGATCAAAAAAATGGTATTTCTTACGACTTTTCGTAAAATATATTAATGCCATCAGAAAGAGGAACATATAAGCTTTCCATCGAGCTCTTAGTCGAAGAAGTCGGTCGAACGATGCAAAAGTTATTAGCAAAAAACTTATCGGTGGTCAACACAATTCCGTCCTACTGCCGATTTTTTTCGCAAAGTACTTTTCTATAATT
Organism: Phortica okadai; assembly: GCA_034638295.1. Taxonomy (NCBI): domain Eukaryota; kingdom Metazoa; phylum Arthropoda; class Insecta; order Diptera; family Drosophilidae; genus Phortica; species Phortica okadai. The sequence goes on from CM067853.1 coordinate 574,771, forward strand.
CTAGTATTTAATGGAAAAAAATTAAATGAATTTTTTGTCCATGTAAAAAACTATAAATTCTGAATGAAATGCCGCCCATTTATGCAATTAAGAAAAATGTAAATGTCTCTTATTAGATAAGGCATATTTTCGTCTGATAAGGTACTTCTTCTTCAATGATTTCGAGGATATTTTAGTTTTGATCAAAAAAATTTTATTTCTTATGACTTTTCGTAAAATATGTTAATGCCATCTGAAAGAGGAACAGATAAGCTTTCCATCGAGCTCATAGTCGAAGAAGTCGGTCGAAGGTTGCAAGAGTTATTAGCAAAAAACTAATCGGTGGTCAACACGTTACCGTCCTACTGCCGATTGTTTTCGTAAAGTACTTTTCTATAATTGTAGTATTTAATGAGAAAAAATTAAACGAATTTTTTGTCCATGTAAAAACTATTAATTCTGAATAAAATGCCGCCCATTTATGCAATTAAGAAAAATGTAAATGTCTCTTATTAGACAAGGCATATTTTCGTCTATTAAGGTACTTCTTCTTTAATGATTTCGAGGATATTTTAGTTTTGATCAAAAAAATTGTATTTCTTACGACTTTTCGTAAAATATGTTAATGCCATCAGAAAGAGGAACATATAAGCTTTCCATCGAGCTCTTAGTCGAAGAAGTCGGTCGAACGATGCAAAAGTTATTAGCAAAAAACTAATCGGTGGTCAACACGTTTCCGTCCTACTGCCGATTCTTTTCGCAAAGTCTTTTCTATAATTCTAGTATTTAATGGGAAATAATTAAATGAATTTTTTGTCCATGTAAAAAACTAAGAATTCTGAATGAAATGCCGCCCATTTATGCAATTAAAAAAATATAAATGTCTCTTATTAGATAAGGCATATTTTCGTCTATTAAGGTACTTCTTCTTCAATGATTTCGAGGATATTTCAGTTTTGATCAAAAAAATTGTATTTCTTACGACTTTTCGTAAAATATGTAAATGCCATCAGAAAGAGGAACATATAAGCTTTCCATCGAGCTCTTAGTCGAAGAAGTCGGTCGAAGGATGCAAAAGTTATTAGCAAAAAACTAATCGGTGGTCAACACAATTCCGTCCTACTGCCGATTCTTTTCGCAAAGTCTTTTCTATAATTCTAGTATTTAATGGGAAAAAATTGAACGAATTTTTTGTCCATGTAAAAACTATTAATTCTGAATAAATGCAATTAAGAAAAATCTAAATGTCTCTTATTAGACAAGGCATATTTTCGTCTATTAAGGTACTTCTTCTTCAATGATTTCGAGGATATTTTAGTTTTGATCAAAAAAATGGTATTTCTTACGACTTTTCGTAAAATATATTAATGCCATCAGAAAGAGGAACATATAAGCTTTCCATCGAGCTCTTAGTCGAAGAAGTCGGTCGAACGATGCAAAAGTTATTAGCAAAAAACTAATCGGTGGGCAGCACGTCCTACTGCCGATTTTTTTCGCAAAGTACTTTTCTATAATTCTAGTATTTAATGGAAAAAAATTAAATGAATTTTTTGTCCATGTAAAAAACTATAAATTCTGAATGAAATGCCGCCCATATATGCAATTAAGAAAAATGTAAATGTCTCTTATTAGATAAGGCATATTTTCGTCTGATAAGGTACTTCTTCTTCAATGATTTCGAGGATATTTTAGTTTTGATCAAAAAAATTGTATTTCTTATGACTTTTCGTAAAATATGTTAATGCCATCTGAAAGAGGAACAGATAAGCTTTCCATCGAGCTCATAGTCGAAGAAGTCGGTCGAAGGTTGCAAGAGTTATTAGCAAAAAACAAATCTGTGGTCAACACGATTCCGTCCTACTGCCGATTCTTTTCGCAAAGTACATTTCTATAATTCTAGTATTTAATGCGAAATAATTGAACGAATTTTTTGTCCATGTAAAAACTATTAATTCTGAATAAATGCAATTAAGAAAAATGTAAATGTCTCTTATTAGACAAGGCATATTTTCGTCTATTAAGGTACTTCTTCTTCAATGATTTCGAGGATATTTTAGTTTTGATCAAAAAAATGGTATTTCTTACGACTTTTCGTAAAATATATTAATGCCATCAGAAAGAGGAACATATAAGCTTTCCATCGAGCTCTTAGTCGAAGAAGTCGGTCGAACGATGCAAAAGTTATTAGCAAAAAACTTATCGGTGGTCAACACAATTCCGTCCTACTGCCGATTTTTTTCGCAAAGTACTTTTCTATAATTCTAGTATTTAATGGAAAAAAATTAAATGAATTTTTTGTCCATGTAAAAACTATTAATTCTGAATAAAATGCCGCCCATTTATGCAATTAAGAAAAATGTAAATGTCTCTTATTAGACAAGGCATATTTTCGTCTATTAAGGTACTTCTTCTTTAATGATTTCGAGGATATTTTAGTTTTGATCAAAAAAATTGTATTTCTTACGACTTTTCGTAAAATATGTTAATGCCATCAGAAAGAGGAACATATAAGCTTTCCATCGAGCTCTTAGTCGAAGAAGTCGGTCGAACGATGCAAAAGTTATTAGCAAAAAACTAATCGGTGGTCAACACGTTTCCGTCCTACTGCCGATTCTTTTCGCAAAGTCTTTTCTATAATTCTAGTATTTAATGGGAAATAATTAAATGAATTTTTTGTCCATGTAAAAAACTAAGAATTCTGAATGAAATGCCGCCCATTTATGCAATTAAAAAAATATAAATGTCTCTTATTAGATAAGGCATATTTTCGTCTATTAAGGTACTTCTTCTTCAATGATTTCGAGGATATTTCAGTTTTGATCAAAAAAATTGTATTCCTTACGACTTTTCGTAAAATATGTAAATGCCATCAGAAAGAGGAACATATAAGCTTTCCATCGAGCTCTTAGTCGAAGAAGTCGGTCGAAGGATGCAAAAGTTATTAGCAAAAAACTAATCGGTGGTCAACACAATTCCGTCCTACTGCCGATTCTTTTCGCAAAGTCTTTTCTATAATTCTAGTATTTAATGGGAAAAAATTGAACGAATTTTTTGTCCATGTAAAAACTATTAATTCTGAATAAATGCAATTAAGAAAAATCTAAATGTCTCTTATTAGACAAGGCATATTTTCGTCTATTAAGGTACTTCTTCTTCAATGATTTCGAGGATATTTTAGTTTTGATAAAAAAAATGGTATTTCTTACGACTTTTCGAAAAATATATTAATGCCATCAGAAAGAGGAACATATAAGCTTTCCATCGAGCTCTTAGTCGAAGAAGTCGGTCGAACGATGCAAAAGTTATTAGCAAAAAACTAATCGGTGGGCAGCACGTCCTACTGCCGATTTTTTTCGCAAAGTACTTTTCTATAATTCTAGTATTTAATGGAAAAAAATTAAATGAATTTTTTGTCCATGTAAAAAACTATAAATTCTGAATGAAATGCCGCCCATTTATGCAATTAAGAAAAATGTAAATGTCTCTTATTAGATAAGGCATATTATCGTCTGATAAGGTACTTCTTCTTCAATGATTTCGAGGATATTTTAGTTTTGATCAAAAAAATTTTATTTCTTATGACTTTTCGTAAAATATGTTAATGCCATCTGAAAGAGGAACAGATAAGCTTTCCATCGAGCTCATAGTCGAAGAAGTCGGTCGAAGGTTGCAAGAGTTATTAGCAAAAAACTAATCTGTGGTCAACACGATTCCGTCCTACTGCCGATTCTTTTCGCAAAGTACATTTCTATAATTCTAGTATTTAATGCGAAATAATTAAACGAATTTTTTCTCCATGTAAAAAATTTTTAATTCTGAATGAAATGCCGCCCATTTATGAAATTAAAAAAATTTAAATGTCTCTAATTAGATAAGACATATTTCGTCTGATAAGGTACTTCTTCTTCAATGATTTCGAGGATATTTTAGTTTTGATCCAAAAAATTTTATTTCTTATGACTTTTCGTAAAATATGTTAATACCATCTGAAAGAGGAACAGATAAGCTTTCCATCGAGCTCTTAGTCGAAGAAGTCGGTCGAAGGTTGCAAGAGTTATTAGCAAAAAACTAATCGGTGGTCAACACGATTCCGTCCTACTGCCGATTCTTTTCGCAAAGTACTTTTCTATAATTCTAGTATTTAATGGGAAAAAATTAAACTAAGTTTTTGTCCATGTAAAAATCTATTAATTCTGAATAAAATACCGCCCATTTATGCAATTAAAAAAATTTAAATGTCTTTTATTAGATAAGGCATATTTTCGTCTGATAAGGTACTTCTTCTTTAATGATTTCAAGGATATTTTAGTTTTGATCAAAAAAATTGTATTTCTCACGACTTTTCGTAAAATATGTTCATACCATCTGAAGAAGGAATAAATAGACTTTCCATCGAGCTCCTAGTCGAAGAAGTTGGTCGAAGGACGCAACACTTATTAGCAAAAAACTAATCGGTGGTCAACACGTTACCGTCCTACTGCCGATTGTTTTCGTAAAGTACTTTTCTATAATTCTAGTATTTAATGGGAAAAAATGAAACGAATTTTTTGTCCATGTAAAAACTATTAATTCTGAATAAAATGCCGCCCATTTATGCAATTAAGAATAATGTAAATGTCTCTTATTAGACAAGGCATATTTTCGTCTATTAAGGTACTTCTTCTTCAATGATTTCGATGATATTTTAGTTTTGATCAAAAAAATTGTATTTCTTACGTTTTTTCGTAAAATATGTTAATGCCATCAGAAAGAGGAACATATAAGCTTTCCATCGAGCTCTTAGTCGAAGAAGTCGGTCGAAGGATGCAAAAGTTATTTTTTTCGCAAAGTACTTTTCTAGAATTCTAGTATTTAATGGAAAAAAAATTAAATGAATTTTTTGTCCATGTAAAAAACTATAAATTCTGAATGAAATGCCGGCTATTTATGCAATTTAGAAAAATGTATGTCTCTTATTAGATAAGGCATATTTTCGTCTGATAAGGTACTTCTTCTTCAATGATTTCGAAGATATTTTAGTTTTGATCAAAAAAATTTTATTTCTTATGACTTTTCGTAAAATATGTTAATGCCATCTGAAAGAAGAACAGATAAGCTTTCCATCGAGCTCTTAGTCGAAGAAGTCGGTCGAATGTTGCAAGAGTTATTAGCAAAAAACTAATCTGTGGTCAACACGATTCCGTCCTACTGCCGATTCTTTTCGCAAAGTACATTTCTATAATTCTAGTATTTAATGCGAAATAATTAAACGAATTTTTTCTCCATGTAAAAAACTATAAATTCTGCATGAAATGCCGCCCATTTATGCAATTAAAAAAATTTAAATGTCTCTTATTAGATAAGACATATTTCGTCTGATAAGGACTTCTTCTTCAATGATTTCGAGGATATTTTAGTTTTGATCAAAAAAATGGTATTTCTTACGACTTTTCGTAAAATATATTAATGCCATCAGAAAGAGGAACATATAAGCTTTCCATCGAGCTCTTAGTCGAAGAAGTCGGTCGAACGATGCAAAAGTTATTAGCAAAAAACTTATCGGTGGTCAACACAATTCCGTCCTACTGCCGATTCTTTTCGCAAAGTCTTTTCTATAATTCTAGTATTTAATGGGAAAAAATTGAACGAATTTTTTGTCCATGTAAAAACTATTAATTCTGAATAAATGCAATTAAGAAAAATGTAAATGTCTCTTATTAGACAAGGCATATTTTCGTCTATTAAGGTACTTCTTCTTCAATGATTTCGAGGATATTTTAGTTTTGATCAAAAAAATGGTATTTCTTACGACTTTTCATAAAATATATTAATGCCATCAGAAAGAGGAACATATAAGCTTTCCATCGAGCTCTTAGTCGAAGAAGTCGGTCGAACGATGCAAAAGTTATTAGCAAAAAACTTATCGGTGGTCAACACAATTCCGTCCTACTGCCGATTTTTTTCGCAAAGTACTTTTCTATAATTCTAGTATTTAATGGAAAAAAATTAAATGAATTTTTTGTCCATGTAAAAAACTATAAATTCTGAATGAAATGCCGCCCATTTATGCAATTAAGAAAAATGTAAATGTCTCTTATTAGATAAGGCATATTTTTGTCTGATAAGGTACTTCTTCTTCAATGATTTCGAGGATATTTTAGTTTTGATCAAAAAAATTTTATTTCTTATGACTTTTCGTAAAATATGTTAATGCCATCTGAAAGAGGAACAGATAAGCTTTCCATCGAGCTCATAGTCGAAGAAGTCGGTCGAAGGTTGCAAGAGTTATTAGCAAAAAACTAATCGGTGGTCAACACGTTACCGTCCTACTGCCGATTGTTTTCGTAAAGTACTTTTCTATAATTGTAGTATTTAATGAGAAAAAATTAAACGAATTTTTTGTCCATGTAAAAACTATTAATTCTGAATAAAATGCCGCCCATTTATGCAATTAAGAAAAATGTAAATGTCTCTTATTAGACAAGGCATATTTTCGTCTATTAAGGTACTTCTTCTTTAATGATTTCGAGGATATTTTAGTTTTGATCAAAAAAATTGTATTTCTTACGACTTTTCGTAAAATATGTTAATGCCATCAGAAAGAGGAACATATAAGCTTTCCATCGAGCTCTTAGTCGAAGAAGTCGGTCGAACGATGCAAAAGTTATTAGCAAAAAACTAATCGGTGGTCAACACGTTTCCGTCCTACTGCCGATTCTTTTCGCAAAGTCTTTTCTATAATTCTAGTATTTAATGGGAAATAATTAAATGAATTTTTTGTCCATGTAAAAAACTAAGAATTCTGAATGAAATGCCGCCCATTTATGCAATTAAAAAAATATAAATGTCTCTTATTAGATAAGGCATATTTTCGTCTATGAAGGTACTTCTTCTTCAATGATTTCGAGGATATTTCAGTTTTGATCAAAAAAATTGTATTTCTTACGACTTTTCGTAAAATATGTAAATGCCATCAGAAAGAGGAACATATAAGCTTTCCATCGAGCTCTTAGTCGAAAAAGTCGGTCGAAGGATGCAAAAGTTATTAGCAAAAAACTAATCGGTGGTCAACACAATTCCGTCCTACTGCCGATTCTTTTCGCAAAGTCTTTTCTATAATTCTAGTATTTAATGGGAAAAAATTGAACGAATTTTTTGTCCATGTAAAAACTATTAATTCTGAATAAATGCAATTAAGAAAAATCTAAATGTCTCTTATTAGACAAGGCATATTTTCGTCTATTAAGGTACTTCTTCTTCAATGATTTCGAGGATATTTTAGTTTTGATAAAAAAAATGGTATTTCTTACGACTTTTCGTAAAATATATTAATGCCATCAGAAAGAGGAACAGATAAGCTTTCCATCGAGCTCTTAGTCGAAGAAGTCGGTCGAAGGTTGCAAGAGTTATTAGCAAAAAACTAATCGGTGGTCAAGACGATTCCGTCCTACTGCCGATTCTTTTCGCAAAGTACTTTTCTATAATTCTAGTATTTAATGGGAAAAAATTAAACTAAGTTTTTGTCCATGTAAAAATCTATTAATTCTGAATAAAATACCGCCCATTTATGCAATTAAAAAAATTTAAATGTCTTTTATTAGATAAGGCATATTTTCGTCTGATAAGGTACTTCTTCTTTAATGATTTCAAGGATATTTTAGTTTTGATCAAAAAAATTGTATTTCTCACGACTTTTCGTAAGATATGTTCATGCCATCTGAAGAAGGAATAAATAGACTTTCCATCGAGCTCCTAGTCGAAGAAGTTGGTCGAAGGACGCAACACTTATTAGCAAAAAACTAATCGGTGGTCAACACGTTACCGTCCTACTGCCGATTGTTTTCGTAAAGTACTTTTCTATAATTCTAGTATTTAATGGGAAAAAATGAAACGAATTTTTTGTCCATGTAAAAACTATTAATTCTGAATAAAATGCCGCCCATTTATGCAATTAAGAATAATGTAAATGTCTCTTATTAGACAAGGCATATTTTCGTCTATTAAGGTACTTCTTCTTCAAAGATTTCGATGATATTTTAGTTTTGATCAAAAAAATTGTATTTCTTACGACTTTTCGTAAAATATGTTAATGCCATCAGAAAGAGGAACATATAAGCTTTCCATCGAGCTCTTAGTCAAAGAAGTCGGTCGAAGGATGCAAAAGTTATTAGCAAAAAACTAATCGGTGGGCAGCACATCCTACTGCCGATTTTTTTCGCAAAGTACTTTTCTAGAATTCTAGTATTTAATGGAAAAAAAATTAAATGAATTTTTTGTCCATGTAAAAAACTATAAATTCTGAATGAAATGCCGGCGTTTTATGCAATTTAGAAAAATGTATATGTCTCTTATTAGATAAGGCATATTTTCGTCTGATAAGGTACTTCTTCTTCAATGATTTCGAAGATATTTTAGTTTTGATCAAAAAAATTTTATTTCTTATGACTTTTCGTAAAATATGTTAATGCCATCTGAAAGAAGAACAGATAAGCTTTCCATCGAGCTCTTAGTCGAAGAAGTCGGTCGAATGTTGCAAGAGTTATTAGCAAAAAACTAATCTGTGGTCAACACGATTCCGTCCTACTGCCGATTCTTTTCGCAAAGTACATTTCTATAATTCTAGTATTTAATGCGAAATAATTAAACGAATTTTTTCTCCATGTAAAAAACTATAAATTCTGAATGAAATGCCGCCCATTTATGCAATTAAAAAAATTTAAATGTCTCTTATTAGATAAGACATATTTCGTCTGATAAGGACTTCTTCTTCAATGATTTCGATGATATTTTAGTTTTGATCAAAAAAATTTTATTTCTTATGACTTTTCGTAAAATATGTTAATGCCATCTGAAAGAGGAACAGATAAGATTTCCATCGAGCTCTTAGTCGAAGAAATCGGTCGAAGGTTGCAAGAGTTATTAGCAAAAAACTAATCGGTGGGCAGCACGTCCTACTGCCGATTTTTTTCGCAAAGTACTTTTCTATAATTCTAGTATTTAATGGAAAAAAATTAAATGAATTTTTTGTCCATGTAAAAAACTATAAATTCTGAATGAAATGCTCAAAAAAATTTTATTTCTTATGACTTTTCGTAAAAAATGTTAATGCCATCTGAAAGAGGAACAGATATGCTTTCCATCGAGCTCTTAGTCGAAGACGTCGGTCGAAGGTTGCAAGAGTTATTAGCAAAAAACTAATCGGTGGTCAACACGATTCCATCCTACTGCCGATTCTTTTCGCGAAGTACTTTTCTATAATTCTAGTATTTAATAAAAAAAATTAAACGAATTTTGTGGCCATGTAAAAAACTATAAATTCTGAATGAAATGCCGCCCATTTATGCAACTAAAAAAATATAAATGTCTCTTATTAGATAAGGCATATTTTCGTCTGATAAGGTACTTCTTCTTCAATGATTTCGAGGATATTTCAGTTTTGATCAAAAAAATTTTATTTCTTATGACTTTTCGTAAAATATGTTAATGCCATCTAAAAGAGGAACAGATAAGCTTTCCATCGAGCTCATAGTCGAAGAAGTCGGTCGAAGGATGCAAGAGTTATCAGCAAAAAACTAATCGGTGGTCAACACGTTTCCGTCCTACTGCCAATTGTTTTCGTAAAATACTTTTCTATAATTCTGGTATTTAATGGGAAAAAATTAAACGAAGTTTTTGTCCATGTAAAAAACTATTAATTCTGAATAAAATACCGCCCATTTATGCAATTAAAAAAATTTAAATGTCTTTTATTAGATAAGGCATATTTTCGTCTGATAAGGTACTTCTTCTTTAATGATTCGAGGATATTTTAGTTTTGATCAAAAAAATGTTATTTCTTATGACTTTTCATAAAATATGTTCATGCCATATGAAGAAGGAATAAATAGGCTTTCCATCGAGCTCCTTGTCGAAGAAGTCGGTCGAAGGACGCAAGACTTATTAGCAAAAAACTAATCGGTGGTCAACACGTTACCGTCCTACTGCCGATTGTTTTCGTAAAGTACTTTTCTATAATTCTAGTATTTAATGGGAAAAAATTGAACGAATTTATTGTGCATGTAAAAACTATTAATTCTGAATAAAATGCCGCCCATTTATGCAATTAAGAATAATTTAAATGTCTTTTATTAGGTAAGGCATATTTTCGTCTGATAAGGTACTTCTTCTTCAATGATTTCGAGGATATTTTAGTTTTGATCAAAAAAATATTATTTCTTACGACTTTTCGTAAAATATGTTAATGCCATCAGAAAGAGGAACATATAAGCTTTCCATCGAGCTCTTAGTCGAAGAAGTCGGTCGAAGGATGCAAAAGTTATTAGCAAAAAGCTAATCGGTGGGCAGCACGTCCTACTGCCGATTTTTTTCGCAAAGTACTTTTCTATAATTCTAGTATTTAATGAAAAAAACTTAAATGAATTTTTTGTCCATGTAAAAAACTATTAATTTTGAATAAAATGCCGCCCATTTACGCAATTAAGAAAAATGTAAATGTCTCTTAGTAGACAAGGCATATTTTCGTCTATTAAGGTACTTCTTCTTCAATGATTTCGAGGATATTTTAGTTTTGATGAAAAAAATTGTATTTCTTATGACTTTGCGTAAAATATGTTAATGCCATCTGAAGAAAGATTAAATAGGTTTTCCATCGAGGACTTAGTAGGAGAAGTGGGTCAACGGATCAAAGAGTTATTAGCAAAAAAACCAATCGGTGGTCAACACGTTTCCGTCCTACTGCCAATTGTTTTCGCAAAATACTTTTCTATAATTCTGGTATTTTATGGAAAAATATTAAACGAATTTTTTGTCCATGTAAAAAACTATTAATTCTGAATAAAATGCCGCCCATTTGTGCAATTAAAAAAATTTAAATGTCTCTTATTAGACAAGGCATATTTTCGTCTGATAAGGTACTTCTTCTTCAATGATTTCGAGGATATTTTAGTTTTGATCAAAAAAATTGTATTTCTTATGACTTTTCGTAAAATATGTAAATGCCATCTGAAAGAGGAACAGAAAAGCTTTCCATCGAGCTCATAGTCGAAGAAGTCGGTCGATGGTGCAAGAGTTATCAGCAAAAAACTAATCGGTGGTCAACACGTTTCCGTCTTACTGGCTATTGTTTTCGCAAAATACTTTTCGATAATTCTAATATTTAATGGGAAAAAATTAAACGAATTTTTTGTCCATGTAAAAAACTATTAATTCTGAATAAAATGCCGCCCATTTGTGCAATTAAAAAAATTTAAATGTCTCTTATTAGACAAGGCATATTTTCGTCTGATAAGGTACTTCTTCTTTAATGATTTCGAGGATATTTTAGTTTTGATCAAAAAAATGTTTTTTCTTATGACTTTTCGTAAAATATGTTAATGCCATCTGAAGAAGGAATAAATAGGCTTTCCATCGAGCTCCTAGTCGAAGAAGTCGGTCGAAGGACGCAAGAGTTATTAGCAAAAAACTAATCGGTGGTCAACACGTTTCCGTCCTACTGCCGATTGTTTTCGCAAAGTACTTTTCTATAATTCTAGTATTTAATGGGAAAATATTGAACGAATTTTTTGACCATGTAAAAACTATTAATTCTGAATAAAATGCCACCCATTTATGCAATTAAAAAAATTTAAATGTCTTTTATTAGATAAGGCATATTTTCGTCTGATAAGGTACTTCTTCTTTAATGATTTCGGGGATATTTTAGTTTTGATCAAAAAAATGTTATTTCTTATGACTTTTCGTAAAATATGTTCATGCCATCTGAAGAAGGAATAAATAGGCTTTCCATCGAGCTCCTAGTCGAAGAAGTCGGTCGAAGGACGCAAGAGTTATTAGCAAAAAACTAATCGGTGGTCAACACGTTTCCGTCCTACTGCCGATTGTTTTCGCAAAGTACTTTTCTGTAAATCTAGTATTTAATGGAAAAAAATTGAACGAATTTTTTGACCATGTAAAAACTATTAATTCTGAATAAAATGCCACCCATTTATGCAATTAAAAAAATTTAAATGTCTCTTATTAGATAAGGCATATTTTCGTCTTATAGGGTACTTCTTCTTCAATTATTTCGAGGATATTTTATGGCTTTTCGTAGAATATGTTAATGCCATCCGAAAGAGGAACAGATTAGCTTTCCATCGAGCTCTTAGTCGAAGAAGTCGGTCGAAGGATGCAAAAGTTATTAGCAAAAAACTAATCGGTGGGCAGCACGTCCTACTGCCGATTTTTTTCGCAAAGTACTTTTCTATAATTCTAATATTTAATGGAAAAAAAATTAAACGAATTTTTTGTCCACGTAAAAAACTATTAATTCTGAATACAATGCCGCCCATTTATGCAATTAAAAAAATTTAAATGTCTTCTATTTGATAAGGGAAATTTTCGTCTGATAAGGTACTTCTTCTTCAATGATTTCGAGGATATTTTAGTTTTGATCAAATAAATTTTTTTCTTATGACTTTTCGTAAAATATGTTTATGCCATCTGAAGAAGGAATAAATAGGCTTTCCATCGATGTCTTAGTCGAAGAAGTCGGTCGAACGATCAAAGAGTTATTAGCAAAAAAAGCAATCGATGGTCAACACGTTTCCGTCCTACTGCCGATTCTTTTCGCAAAGTACTTTTCTAAAATTCTAGTATTTATTGGAAAAAAATTAAAATTTAATTAAATTTCTTGTCCATGTAAAAAACTATAAATTCTGAATAAAATGCCACCCATTTATGCAATTAAAAAAATTTAAATGTCTCTTATTAGACAAGGCATATTTTCGTCTGATAAGGTACTTCTTCTTCAATTATTTCGAGGATATTTTAGTTTTAATCAAAAAAATTTTATTTCTTATGGCTTTTCGTAAAATATGTTAATGCCATCCGAAAGAGGAACATATAAGCTTTCCATTGAGCTCTGAACTCGAAGAAGTCGGTCGAAGGGTGCAAGAGTTATTAGCAAAAAACTAATCGGTGGTCAACACGATTCCGTCCTACTGCCGATTTTTTTCGCAAAATACTTTTCAATAATTCTAGTATTTAATTGAAAAAAATTAAATGAATTTTTTGGCCACATAAAAAACTATTTATTCTGAATAAAACGCCGACCATTCATGCAATTAAAAAAAATTTTAATGTCTCTTATTAGATAAGGCATATTTTCGTCTGATACGCTGCTTCTTCTTCAAAGATTTCGAGGATATTTTAGTTTTGATCAAAAAAATTTTATGTTTTATGACTTTTCGCAAAATATGTTAATGCCATCTGAAAGAGGAGCAGATAAGATTTCCATCGAGCATTTAGTCGAAGAAGTCGGTCGAAGGGTGCAAGAGTTATCAGCAAAAAACTAATCGGTGGTCAACACGATTCCGTCATACTGTCAATTCTTTTCGCAAAGAACTTTTCTATAATTCTAGTTCTTATGGAGTTTTTTGTCCATGTAAAAAACTACTAATTTTGGATAAAACGCCGCACATTCATGCAATTAAAAAAATGTACATGTCTCTTATTAGATAAGCCATATTTTCGTCTGATAAAGTACTTATTCTTCAATGATTACGAGGATATTTTAGTTTTGGTCAAAAAAATTTCATTTTTTATGACTTTTCGTAAAATATGTCCGTGCTATCTGAAAGAGGAACAAATAAGCTTTCCATCGAGGTCTTATCCGAAGAAGTCAGCCGAAAGATGCAAGAGTTATTAGCAAAAAATAAATCGGTGGTCAACACGATTCCGTCCTACTGCCGATTCTTTTCGCAAAGTAATTCTCTATAATTCTAGTATTTAATGCGAAAAAATTAAACGAATTTTTTGTCCATGTAAAAAACTTTAAATTCTGAATAAAATGCCGCCCATTTATGCAATTAAAAAAATTTAAATGTCTCTTATTAGATAAGGCATATTTTCGTCTGATACGCTGCTTCTTCTTCAAAGATTTCGAGGATATTTTAGTTTTGATCAAAAAAATTTTTTATGACTTTTCGCAAAATATGTTAATGCCATCTGAAAGAGGAGCAGATAAGCTTTCCATCGTGTTGACCACCGATTAGTTTTTTGCTAATAACTCTTTCACCTTTCGACCGACTTCTTCGAGTTCAGAGCTCAATGGAAAGCTTATATGTTCCTCTTTCGGATGGCATTAACATATTTTACGAAAAGCCATAAGAAATAAAATTTTTTTGATTAAAACTAAAATATCCTCGAAATAATTGAAGAAGAAGTACCTTATCAAACGAAAATATGCCTGATCTAATAAGAGACATTTAAATTTTTTTAATTGCATAAATGGGTGGCATTTTATTCAGAATTTATAGTTTTTTACATGGACAAGAAATTTAATTTAATTTTAATTTTTTTCCAATAAATACTAGAATTTTAGAAAAGTACTTTGCGAAAAGAATCGGCAGTAGGACGGAAACGTGTTGACCATCGATTGCTTTTTTTGCTAATAACTCTTTGATCGTTCGACCGACTTCTTCGACTGAGACATCGATGGAAAGCCTATTTATTCCTTCTTCAGATGGCATAAACATATTTTACGAAAAGTCATAAGAAAAAAATTTATTTGATCAAAACTAAAATATCCTCGAAATCATTGAAGAAGAAGTACCTTATCAGACGAAAATTTCCCTTATCAAATAGAAGACATTTAAATTTTTTTAATTGCATAATTGGGCGGCATTGTATTCAGAATTAATAGTTTTTTACGTGGACAAAAAATTCGTTTAATTTTTTTTCCATTAAATATTAGAATTATAGAAAAGTACTTTGCGAAAAAAATCGGCAGTAGGACGTGCTGCCCAATGATTAGTTTTTTGCTAATAACTTTTGCATCCTTCGACCGACTTCTTCGACTAAGAGCTCGATGGAAAGCTTATCTGTTCCTCTTTCGGATGGCATTAATATATTTTACGAAAAGCCATAAAATATCCTCGAAATAATTGAAGAAGAAGTACCCTATAAGACGAAAATATGCCTTATCTAATAAGAGACATTTAAATTTTTTTAATTGCATAAATGGGTGGCATTTTATTCAGAATTAATAGTTTTTACATGGTCAAAAAATTCGTTCAATTTTTTCCCATTAAATACTAGATTTACAGAAAAGTACTTTGCGAAAACAATCGGCAGTAGGACGGAAACGTGTTGACCACCGATTAGTTTTTTGCTAATAACTCTTGCGTTCTTCGACCGACTTCTTCGACTAGGAGCTCGATGGAAAGCCTATTTATTCCTTCTTCAGATGGCATGAACATATTTTACGAAAAGTCATAAGAAATAACATTTTTTTGATCAAAACTAAAATATCCTCGAAATCATTAAAGAAGAAGTACCTTATCAGACGAAAATATGCCTTATCTAATAAAAGACATTTAAATTTTTTTAATTGCATAAATGGGTGGCATTTTATTCAGAATTAATAGTTTTTACATGGTCAAAAAATTCGTTCAATATTTTCCCATTAAATACTAGAATTATAGAAAAGTACTTTGCGAAAACAATCGGCAGTAGGACGGAAACGTGTTGACCACCGATTAGTTTTTTGCTAATAACTCTTGCGTCCTTCGACCGACTTCTTCGACTAGGAGCTCGATGGAAAGCCTATTTATTCCTTCTTCAGATGGCATTAACATATTTTACGAAAAGTCATAAGCAAAAACATTTTTTTGATCAAAACTAAAATATCCTCGAAATCATTAAAGAAGAAGTACCTTATCAGACGAAAATATGCCTTATCTAATAAAAGACATTTAAATTTTTTTAATTGCATAAATGGGCGGTATTTTATTCAGAATTAATAGTTTTTTACATGGACAAAAACTTCGTTTAATTTTTTCCCATTAAATATTAGAATTATCGAAAAGTATTTTGCGAAAACAATAGCCAGTAAGACGGAAACGTGTTGACCACCGATTAGTTTTTTGCTGATAACTCTTGCACCATCGACCGACTTCTTCGACTATGAGCTCGATGGAAAGCTTTTCTGTTCCTCTTTCAGATGGCATTTACATATTTTACGAAAAGTCATAAGAAATACAATTTTTTTGATCAAAACTAAAATATCCTCGAAATCATTGAAGAAGAAGTACCTTATCAGACGAAAATATGCCTTGTCTAATAAGAGACATTTAAATTTTTTTAAAAAAAACTATTTATTCTGAATAAAACGCCGACCATTCATGCAATTAAAAAAAATTTTAATGTCTCTTATTAGATAAGGCATATTTTCGTCTGATACGCTGCTTCTTCTTCAAAGATTTCGAGGATATTTTAGTTTTGATCAAAAAAATTTTATGTTTTATGACTTTTCGCAAAATATGTTAATGCCATCTGAAAGAGGAGCAGATAAGATTTCCATCGAGCATTTAGTCGAAGAAGTCGGTCGAAGGGTGCAAGAGTTATCAGCAAAAAACTAATCGGTGGTCAACACGATTCCGTCATACTGTCAATTCTTTTCGCAAAGAACTTTTCTATAATTCTAGTTCTTATGGAGTTTTTTGTCCATGTAAAAAACTACTAATTTTGGATAAAACGCCGCACATTCATGCAATTAAAAAAATGTACATGTCTCTTATTAGATAAGCCATATTTTCGTCTGATAAAGTACTTATTCTTCAATGATTACGAGGATATTTTAGTTTTGGTCAAAAAAATTTCATTTTTTATGACTTTTCGTAAAATATGTCCGTGCTATCTGAAAGAGGAACAAATAAGCTTTCCATCGAGGTCTTATCCGAAGAAGTCAGCCGAAAGATGCAAGAGTTATTAGCAAAAAATAAATCGGTGGTCAACACGATTCCGTCCTACTGCCGATTCTTTTCGCAAAGTAATTCTCTATAATTCTAGTATTTAATGCGAAAAAATTAAACGAATTTTTTGTCCATGTAAAAAACTTTAAATTCTGAATAAAATGCCGCCCATTTATGCAATTAAAAAAATTTAAATGTCTCTTATTAGATAAGGCATATTTTCGTCTGATACGCTGCTTCTTCTTCAAAGATTTCGAGGATATTTTAGTTTTGATCAAAAAAATTTTTTATGACTTTTCGCAAAATATGTTAATGCCATCTGAAAGAGGAGCAGATAAGCTTTCCATCGAGCAGTTAGTCGAAGAAGTCGGTCGAAGGATGCACGAGTTATCATCAAAAAACTAATAGGTGGTCAACACGTTTCCGTCATACTGCCGATTCTTTTCGCAAAGTACTTTTCTAGAATTCTAGTATTTAATGGAAAAAAATTAAACGAATTTTTTGTCCATGTAATTAATTATGCAATTAAAAAACTATAAGCTTTCCATCGAGCTCTTAGTCGAAGAAGTCGGCCGAAGGATGCAAGAGTTATTAGCAAAAAACTAATCGGTGGTCAACACGAGTCCGTCCTACTGCCGTTTCTTTTCGCAAAATACTTTTCAATAATTCTAGTATTTAAGTGAAAAAAATTAACTGAATTTTTTGTCCATGTAAAAAACTATTATCTCTGAATAAAATGCTGCCCATTTATGCAATTAAAAAAATTTATATGTTTCTTATTAGATAAGGCATATTATCGTCTGATATGCTGCTTCTTCTTCAAAGATTTCGAGGATATTTTAGTTTTGATCAAAAAAATTGAATTTCTTATGTTTTTTTTGTAAAATATGTTAATGCCATTTGAAAGAGGAACAGATAAGCTTTCCATCGAGCTCTTAGTCGAAGAAGTCGGTCGAACGATGCAAGAGTTATTAGCAAATAACTAATCGATGGTCAACACGATTCCGTCAAACTGTCAATTCTTTTCGCAAAGTACTTTTCTAGAATTCTAGTATTTAATGGAAAAAAATTAAACGAATTTTTTGTCCATGTAAAAAACTATAAATTCTGAATAAAATACCGCCCATTTATGCAATTAAAAAACTATAAGCTTTCCATCGAGCTCTTAGTCGAAGAAGTCGGCCGAAGGATGCAGGAGTTATTAGCAAAAAACAAATCGATGGTCAACACGATGTCGTCATACTGCCGATTCTTTTCGCAAATTACTTTTCTATAATTCTAGTATTTATGGAATTTTTTGTCCATGTAAAAAACTATAAATTCTGAATAAAATGCTGCCCATTTATGCAATTAAAAAAATTTAAATGTCTCTTATTAAATAAGACATTTTTTCGTCTTATAAGGTACTTCTTCTTCAATGATTTCGAGGATATTTTAGTTTTTATCAAAAAAATGGCATTTCTTATGACTTTTCCTAAAATATGTTAATTCTATCTGAAAGAGGAGCAGATCAGCTTTCCATCGAGCTTTTAGTCGAAGAAGTCGGTCGAAGGATGCAAGAGTTATTAGCAAAAAACTAATCGGTGGTCAACACGATTCCGTCCCACTGCCGATTCTTTTCCTTTTAAAAATATTCAATATTAATTATTATGCATAGATTTGAAAAAAAAATCTAAAGTCATCCGTTTAAATGTATTTTTTTTAGTGTAGGTAATCATAAACTAACAAAAAGAAACAAAAAATCATGGTTCCTTTTAAAAATATTCAATATTAACTGTTATACAAAGATTTAAAAAAAAATTAAAAATCAATTATTGAAATGCTCTGTTTTAGTGATCGTAATCATAAACTAACTAAAAGAAACAAAAAAATATGGTTCCATTTAAATTATTAAATATTAATATTAATATTTTATGCATAGATTTAAAAAAAAATCTAAAGTCATCCATTGAAATGTTCTTTTGAAGTGAATGTAATCATAAACTAACAAAAAGAAACAAAAAATCATGGTTCCTTTTAAAAATATTTAATATTAACTGTTATGCATAGATTTAAAAAAAAATCAAAAATCATCCATTGAAATGCTTGTTTTAGTGATCGTAATCATAAACTAACTAAAAGAAACAAAAAAATATGGTTCCTTTTAAATTATTAAATATTAATATTAATATTTTATGCATAGATTTAAAAAAAAATTTAAAGTCATCCATCGAAATGTTCTTTTGAAGTGAATGTAATCATAAGCTAACTAAAAGAAACAAAAAATCATAGTTCCTTTTAAAAATATTCAATATTAATTTTTATGCATAGATTTAAAAAATAAATCAAAAATCATCCGTTTAAATGTACTTTTGTAGTGTATGTAATCATAAACTAACTAAAAGAAACAAAAAAATATGGTTCCTTTTAAATTATTAAATATTAATATTGATATTTTATGCATAGATTTAAAAAAAATCTAAAGTCATCCATTGAAATGTACTTTTGAAGTGAATGTAATCATAAACTAACCAAAAGAAACAAAAAATCATGGTTCCTCTTAACAATACTCAATATTAATTTTTATGCATAGATTTAAAAAAAAAAAAAACTCAAAAACCATCTATTGAAAGTACTTTTGTAGTGTATGTAATCATAAACTAACAAAAAGAAACAAAAAATCATGGTTCCTTTTAAAAATATTCAATATTAACTGTTATGCATAGATTTTAAAAATATATAAAATCAAACATTGAAATGTACTTTTGAAGTGAATGTAATCATAAACTAACTAAAAGAAACAAAAAGTCATGGTTCCTCTTAAAAATATTCAATATTAGTTTTTATGAATAGATTTAAAAAAAAAAAATATAAAATCATGTATTGAAATGTACTTTTGTAGTGTATGTAATCATAAACTAACAAAAAGAAACAAAAAATCATGGTTCCTTTTAAAAATATTCAATATCAACTGTTATGCATAGCTTTAAGAAAAATTAAAAATCGTCCAATGAAATGCTTTGTTTTAGTGATCGTAATCATAAACTAACTAAAAGAAACAAAGAAATATGGTTCCTTGTAAATTATTAAATATTAATATTAATATTTTATGCATAGATTTAAAAAAAAATCTAAAGTCATCCATTGAAATGTTCTTTTGAAGTGAACGTAATCATAAACTAACTAAAAGAAACAAAAAATCATGGTTCCTTTTAAAAATATTCAATTTTAATTTTTAGGCATAGATTTTTAAAAAAATCTAAAATCATCCATTGAAATGTTCTTTTGCAGTGTATATAATCATAAACTAACTAAAAGAAACAAAAAAACATTGTTCCTTTTAACAATATTCAATAATAATTTTTATGCATAGATTTTTAAAAAAATCAAAAGTCATCCATTGAAATGCTCTTTTTAGTGAGTAAAATCCTTAACTCACTAAAGAAACAAAAAATCATGGTTCCTTTTGGAAATATTCAATATTAATTTTTATGCATAGATTAAAAAAAAAAATATAAAATCATCTATTGAAACGTACTTTTGTAGTGTATGTAATCCTAAACTAACAAAAAGAAACAAAAAATCATGGTTCCTTTTAAAAATATTCAGTATTAACTGTTATGCAAAGATTTAAAAAAAATCAAAAATCATCCATTGAAATGCTCTTTTTTAGTGATCGTTATCATAGACTAACTAAAAGAAACAAAAACATATGGTTCCATTTAAATTATTAAATATTAATATTAATATTTTATGCATAGATTTAAAAAAAAATCTAAAGTCATCCATTGAAATGTTCTTTTGAAGTGAATGTAATCATAAACTAATAAAAAGAAACAAAAAAAAAAAGGCTCCTTTTTAAAATATTCAATATTAATTTTTATGCATAGATTAAAAAAAAAAATCAAAAATCATCCATTGAAATGCTCTTCCTTAGTGAACGTTATCATAAACTAACTAAAAGAAAAAAAAAACAGTAAGGACGCTATCTTCAGCAAGGCTGAAGCTATAATACTTTTCACGTTGTGTCACTAAAAAACTAAATGAATAGTTTTCATGCCTCCCTAACAACATAACTGTAAGGTTTCAAGTCAATTGGTTAAAAAACAAAAAAGTTTTCCATACAGCGGTTCAAGTTTTGCGATAAGTGGGCGTGGCTACGCTCACTTTGGGTCAAAATAGTTTTCATGCCTCCCTAAGAACATAACTGTAAAGTTTCAAGTCAATTGGTTAAAAAACAAAAAAGTTTTCCATACAACGGGTCAATTTTCACTAAAAAAGAGCGTGGCCACGCCCACTTTTGGTCAACATTGTTTTCATTCCTCCCTAAGAACATAACTGTAAAGTTTCAAGTCAATTGGTTAAAAAACAAAAAAGTTTTCCATACAACGGGTCAAATTTCGCTATAAAAGGGCGTGGCCGCGCCCACTTTTGGGCAAAATCGTTTTCATTCCTCCCTAAGAAGATAACTGTAAGGTTTCAAGTCAATTGGTCAATTTTCGCTAAAAAAAAGGCGTGGGCACGCCCACTTTTGGTCAAAATAGTTTTCATTCCTCCCTAAGAAGATAACTGCAAAGTTTCAAGTCAATTGGTTGAAAAACAAAAAAGTTGTCCATACAACGGGTCAAATTTCGCTAGAAGTGGGCGTGGCTACGCTCACTTTGGGTCAAAATAGTTTTCATGCCTCCCTAAGAACATAACTGTAAAGTTTCAAGTCAATTGGTTAAAAAACAAAAAAGTTTTCCATACAACGAGTCAAATTTCGCTATAAAAGGGCGTGGCCGCGCCCACTTTTGGTCAAAATTGTTTTCATTCCTCCCTAAGAACATAACTGTAAAGTTTCAAGTCAATTGGTTAAAAAACACAAAAGTTTTCCATACAACGGGTCAAATTTCGCTATAAAAGGGCGTGGCCACGCCCACTTTTGGTCAAAATAGTTTTCATTCCTCCCTAAGAACATAACTGTAAAGTTTCAAGTCAATTGGTTAAAAAACAAAAAAGTTTTCCATACAACGCACAATGGCCGGATTTACCAAAGTTGGGGCAGAAACACAAAAAGATAGAGTTTTGAATACAGAAAAAAGATCCTAGTATTATGATAGAACATAGACATAGGTATAAAAATACATTTTTGAAAAATTTTTTGAGCTACCCTGGTGTTTTAGCGAAACCATCAAAGTCAGCTGATTTTAATCTCCGTTACTTTAAAGTCATTTTGCAGCTACTAAACTTTTTTTTTGCATTAAATTGTAAACCTTTTTTCTTTGTCAACAAACATACCTTTGAAATGGAAAACACCCATAAAGGTATGTTGATTTTTAAATGTAGATCTATGTTTGTGTTATGCTGTGTTTTGTCTTTGCTCTTATGTGTTATTGTTGTGTTGTTTTTTTTGAGTAATATAACCTATAAGTCTCGTGTTTTGTGGAGTAAAAGTTGGCACAATTCTAGCTCCTTCTCGAGGTGAATAATGCATTTATGTTCAGTAATATGTGCTTAACTTAATGAAACTAATTATTTTTACGCATTTTTGCGCGTTTGTTAAATATTTGATGATGTTGCAGACACGTTCGAAACTAGTCGCGAGGAAATGCTTGAGATTTGGATTCAAGGTGGTCGCAAAACTGAGGTTATTTCCAATTGTTTGTTTGGAAAGCTTATTTCAAATTTTCAGCAAGACAAGAAAGAGAATATTATGAGACAAATATCCAATTTCATCTCATACATTAACAAATATTTGCCAAAATGCCAGAGGAAAATAACAAGATTTAAAGAAGAACATCCAAAGTGGCTTGCTGGACAAATGATATTGCAAATTGATAAAGACGATTTGATAAGATATTCAAAAGGACGTCCACGCTTAACTTATGATGAAGGCGGTATACGTTTGAAGCGCAAATTAGCTTCCGAACTCGCCACTAATCAAGATCATAATATTGATTTACTCACTCATGCACCTGCAATATCTGCTAAAAAATGTAAAGGAAATAAAATTATTGATTGTACATTAAAGGAAAATATGCCCAAAGTCCCAAAAAAAACGGATGACATACCAAAGCCCGTTCCAATTTCCGAAGATGAAGCTTTAGCATTTTTACTGGAGAATTCCTTTACTAAAAGGCAATACAACAGCATTAGGACTTTAATACGGAAACAAGGATGTGATATATTGCCAAGCTATGATAAAGTCTACAAAGCTAAGTTGCAATGTAGACCCATTGATATTGAAGTAACGGAAACCATGGCCCAAGTTTCATTGCAAAATATGGTAAATCACACTGCAAAAAGGATCTTAACATTTCAAAAAGAAGTTTTTAATCAATTTCAAGAAATAAATAATGTTAATTTGATTGCAAGCTATGGCTTCGACGGATCGACCGGACAAAGCTTATACAAACAGGGATTTCTGGGAAAGGAGCCAGAAACATTTGACCAATCCTTATTCGTAACTTCTTTCATACCAATTAAATTAGTCGATTCCTTAGGAAGAGTTCTGTGGCTAAATGCAAAAACTCAGTCAGTGAAATTTTGTAGACCATTGAAAATAGAATTTATCAAGGAAAGTAAAAAGCACATTTTAAAAGGAAACGATAGAGTAAAGGAAGAAGTTCAAAATTTATCACCATACATATTTAATGAAATTGCTGATAGAAATATTACGATTTCATTTGATCTCAATTTAACGCTTATTGACGGTAAGGTTTTAAATGTTTTAACGGGGATGAACCCCACTCAATCATGTCCAATATGTGGTGCAACTCTAAAAAATGTTTTAATGACTAAGGACACAAATGCAGAAATTTTTAAGCCTAAGTCTAATACTCATCAATATGGAGTGAGTCCATTACATTCATGGATAAGATTTTTTGAATTCGTATTGCATGTTTCATATCGGATTGGTCTGAATAAATGGCAAGTACGAGATGCAAGCGACAAAGTTTTGTTAAATTGCCGGAAAAAAAATATTCAAGATGAACTATGGAAACAAATGGGATTGCATGTAGATCGACCAAAACAAAATGGAAGCGTCAATACAAATGATGCCAATACTGCGAGGAGGGCGTTCGCAAATAATGAATTGTTTGCCTCTATATTAGAATTCGACTTTAAAATTCTTCAAAGCTTCAAAACAATTTTAATTGTCATTTCTTGCGAGTTTGAAATAAGCCCGGAAAAGATTCAAAGCTTTTGCAATGAAACTGCTTCCTTATATATGGAAAAGTATCCATGGTATCCCATGTCACCGACCATTCACAAGATCTTGGTCCATGGTTCGCAAATTATTTCTGCTTCTGCAGTTCCCGTCGGATGTTTAGGCGAAAATGCATCCGAGGCTCGGAATAAATATTATAAACGCGACAGAATATTCCACGCACGAAAAAATAGTCGTATTAATAATATAGAGGGTATGTTTCATCGAGCAATGGATTCTTCGGATCCCTTAATATCGAGCCTTTATTTAAATAAAAAGCTCAAGAAAAATAAAAACAAGATGCCGTCAGAAGTGATTGCCCTTTTCGCTGAGCCGGCCGTTATAGTAAACGAGGACAATATTGAATCTGATTCGGATTCTGATAATGAAAACATTTATTCCTCTTCATTTGAGATAGAGGCTGAAGAGAGTTAATAAAAAATATCGTTTTCCGTTTAACAATGTAAAAAATGAAAAATAATTAACATACATTAGAATCAAATTCAATGCATTTCAATATGGTTAATATGGGAGGTAAGAGTGGGCGTGGTCCGATCAATCTCAAAATTTGTATACATTTTTTATAAGTTAGTATAATCAACTGTTCAAAATTTGAAGTCCCTGGGAACTGTATTTTATTTTATGCCCCAACTTTTGCTAAACCGGCCACTGTGCAACGGGTCAAATTTCGCTATAAAAGGGCGTGGCCGCGCCCACTTTTGGTCAAAATTGTTTTCATTCCTCCCTAAGAACATAACTGTAAAGTTTCAAGTCAATTGGTTAAAAAACACAAAAGTTTTCCATACATCGGGTCAAATTTCGCTATAAAAGGGCGTGGCCACGCCCACTTTTGGTCAAAATAGTTTTCATTCCTCCCTAAGAACATAACTGTAAAGTTTCAAGTCAATTCGTTGAAAAACAAAAAAGTTTTCCATACAACGGGTCAATTTTTGCTATAAGTGGGCGTGGCTACGCCCACTTTTGGTCAAAATAGTTTTCATTCCTCCCTAAGAACATAACTGTAAAGTTTCAAGTCAATTGGTTAAAAAACAAAAAAGTTTTCCATACAACGGGTCAATTTTCGCTATAAGTGGGCGTGGCTACCCCTGGCTACGCCCACTTTTGGTCAAAATAGTTTTCATTCCTTCCTAAGAACATAACTTTAAAATTTCAAGTCAATTGGTTAAAAAACATAAAAGTTTTCCATACAACGGGTCAATTTTCGCTATAAGTGGGCGTGGCTACCCCTGGCTACGCCCACTTTTGGTCAAAATAGATTTCATTCCTCCCTAAGAACATAACTTTAAAATTTCAAGTCAATTGGTTAAGAAACAAAAAAGTTTTCCATACAACGACGTGAATATGGCTTCTCTTCCTCTTCTTCATTTTGTATGGGAGCTACCAGTTCCAGTTGTCCGATCTCAATGAAACTTTCAGGCATTTAATCGAACCATGTAAAACTACTTAGTTTAAAATTTCAGCCCTCTACTTAGTTTAAAATTTCAGCACTCTATCATACAAAACAAAAAAGTTTTCCATACAACGATTCAAGTTTTGTTCATTTTTCTTCTTCTTTTCGTATGGGGGCTACCAGTTCCAGTGGTCCGATATGGCCGGTTCCGACCAATGATTTGACTGCACGAATAAGAAGTCTCTGTGCAAAATTTCAGCTCGATATCTTCAAAACTGTGGGAGGAGATTGTATATATACAGACAGACGGACAGACGGACAGACGGACATGGCTAAATCAACTCGTCTTGTCGTCCTGATCAAGAATATATATACTTTATATAGTCGGAAATTAATATTTCGATCTGTTACAAACTTCAGCACAAAGTTATTATACTGTTTCACATACGTGAAAAGTATAATCAAGGTTTCTTTTAATAATATTCAATATTAAGTTTTATGCATAACTTTTAAAAATCAAAGGTCATACATTGAAATTCTCTTTTTTAGTGAACGTTATCATAAACAAACTAAAAGAAACAAAAAAAAAAAACATGATTCCTTTTAAAAATATTCAATATTAATTTTTATGCATAGATTTAAAAAAAATAAAAAATCACCCATTGAAATGCTGTTTTTTACAGAACGTAATCATAACTAACTAAAAGGTCAAAAAAACTTTTTTTGTTATGACTTTTCGTAAAATATGTTAATGCCATCTGAAAGAGGAATAAATAAGCTTTCCATCGAGCTCTTAATCGAAGAAGTCGGTTGAAGGATGCAAAAGTTATTAGCAAAAAACTAATCGGTGATCAACACGATTCCGTCCTACTGCCGATTCTTTTCGTAAAGAACTTTTCTATAATTCTAGTTTTTATGGAATTTTTTGTCCATGTAAAAAACTATAAATTCTGAATAAAATGCCGCCCATTTATGCAATTAAAAAACTATAAGCTTTCCATCTAGCTCTTAGTCGAAGAAGTCGGCCAAAGGATGCAAGAGTTATTAGCAAAAAACTAATCGGTGGTCAACACGATTCCGGCCTACTGCCGTTTCTTTTCGCAAAATACTTTTCAATAATTCTAGTATTTAAGTGAATAAAAATTAAATGAATTTTTTGTCCATGTAAAAAACTATAAATTCTGAATAAAATTCCGCCCATTTATGCAATTAAAAAAATGTAAATGTCTCTTATTAGATAAGGCATATTTTCGTCTGATAAGGTACTTTTTCTTCAACGATTTCGAGGATATTTTAGTTTTGATAAAAAAAAATTGTATTTCTTATGACTAAGATAAGATATTTTTTATGACTTTTCGTAAAATCTGTTAAAGCCATCTGAAAGAGGAGCAGATAAGCTTTCCATCGAGCATTTAATAGAAGAAGTCGGTCGAAGGATGCAAGAGTTATTAGCAAAAAACTAATCGGTGGTCAACACGATTCCGTCCTACTGCCGATTTTTTTCGCAAAATACTTTTCAATAATTCTAGTATTTAATTGAAAAACATTAAACGAATTTTTTGTCCATGTAAACAACTTTAAATTCTGAATAAAATGCCGCCCATTTATGCAATTAAAAAAATATGTCTCTTATTAGATAAGGCATATTTTCGTCTGATAAGGTACTTCTGCTTTAATGATTTCGAGGATATTTTAGTTTTGATCAAAAAAATTGTATTTCTTATGACTTTTCATAAAATATGTTAATGCCATCTGCAAGAGGAACAGATAAGCTTTCCATCGAGCTCTTAGTCGAAGAAGTCGGCCGAAGGATGCAAGAGTTATTAGCAAAAAACTAATCGGTGGTCAACACGATTCCGTCCTACTGCCGATTCTTTTCGCAGAATACTTTTCAATAATTCTAGTATTTAATTGAAAAAAATTAAATGAATTTTTTGTCCATGTAAAAAACTTTTAATTCTGAATAAAATGCCGCCCATTTATGCAATTAAAAAAATGTAAATGTTTCTTATTAGATAGGGCATATTATCATCTGATAAGGTGCTTCTTCTTAAATGATTTCGAGGATATTTTAGTTTTGATCAAAAAAATTGAATTTCTTATGAGTTTTTGTAAAATATGTTAATGCCATTTGAAAGAGGAACAGCTAAGCTTTCCATCGAGCTCTTAGTCGAAGAAGTCGGTCGAAGGATGCAAGAGTTATTAGCAAAAAACTAATCGGTGGTCAACACGATTCCGTCCTACTGCCGATTCTTTTCGCAAAATACTTTTCAATCATTCTAGTATTTAATTGGAAAAAATTAAATGAATTTTTTGTCCATGTAAAAAACTATAAATTCTGAATAAAATGCCGCCCATTTATGCAATTAAAAAAATATAAGCTTTCCATCGAGCTCTTAGTCGAAGAAGTCGGTCGAAGGATGCAAGAGTTATTAGCAAAAAACTAATCGGTGGTCAACACGATTCCGTCCTACTGCCGATTCTTTTCGCAGAATACTTTTCAATAATTCTAGTATTTAATTGAAAAAAATTAAATGAATTTTTTGTCCATGTAAAAAACTATTTATTCTGAATAAAACGCCGCCCATTCATGCAATTAAAAAAAATTGTATGTCTCTTATTAGATAAGCCATATTTTCGTCTGATAAGGTACTTATTCTTCAATGATTACGAGGATATTTTAGTTTTGGTCAAAAGAATTTCATTTTTTATGACTTTTCGTAAAATATGTCCGTGCCATCTGAAAAAGGAATAAATAAGCTTTCCATCGAGGTCTTATCCGAAGAAGTCGGTCGAAGGATGCAAGAGTAATTTGCAAAAAACTAATCGGTGGTCGACACGATTCCGTCGTACTGTCAATTCTTTTCGCAAAGTACTTTTCTAGAATTCTAGTATTTAATTGAAAAAAATTAAATGAATTTTTTGTCCATGTAAAAAACTATTTATTCTGAATAAAACGCCGCCCATTCATGCAATTAAAAAAAATTGTATGTCTCTTATTAGATAAGCCATATTTTCGTCTGATTAGGTACTTATTCTTCAATGATTACGAGGATATTTTAGTTTTGGTCAAAAGAATTTCATTTTTTATGACTTTTCGTAAAATATGTCCGTGCCATCTGAAAAAGGAATAAATAAGCTTTCCATCGAGGTCTTATCCGAAGAAGTCGTTCGAAGGATGCAAGAGTAATTAGCAAAAAACTAATCGGTGGTCGACACGATTCCGTCGTACTGTCAATTCTTTTCGCAAAGTACTTTTCTAGAATTCTAGTATTTAATTGAAAAAAATTAAATGAATTTTTTGTCCATGTAAAAAACTATTTATTCTGAATAAAACGCCGCCCATTCATGCAATTAAAAAAAATTGTATGTCTCTTATTAGATAAGCCATATTTTCGTCTGATAAGGTGCTTCTTCTTCAATGATTTCGAGGATATTTTAGTTTTGATCAAAAAAATTTTATTTTTTATGACTTTTTGTAAAATATGTTATTGCCATTTGAAAGGGGAACAGATAAGCCTTCCATCGAGCTCTTAGTCGAAGAAGTCGGCCGAAGGATGCAAGAGTTATTAGTAAAAAACTAATCGGTGGTCAACACGATTCCGTACTACTGCCGATTCTTTTCGCAAAATACTTTTCAATAATTCTAGTATTTAATTGAAAAAAATTAAATGCATTTTTTGTCCATTTAAAAAACTATTAATTTTCAATAAAATGCCGCCCATTTATGCAATTAAAAAAATGTAAATGTTTCTTATTAGATAGGGCATATTATCGTCTGATAAGGTTCTTCTTCTTCAATGATTTCGAGGATATTTTAGTTTTGATCAAAAAAATTGAATTTCTTATGACTTTTCATAAAATATGTTAATGCCATCTGCAAGAGGAACAGATAAGCTTTCCATCGAGCTCTTAGTCGAAGAAGTCGGCCGAAGGATGCAGGAGTTATTAGCAAAAAACTAATCGGTGGTCAACACGATTCCGTCCTACTGCCGATTCTTTTCGCATAATACTTTTCAATAATTCTAGTATTTAATTGAAAAAAATTAAATGAATTTTTTGTCCATGTAAAAAACTTTTAATTCTGAATAAAATGCCGCCCATTTATGCAATTAAAAAAATGTAAATGTTTCTTATTAGATAGGGCATATTATCATCTGATAAGGTGCTTCTTCTTAAATGATTTAGAGGATATTTTAGTTTTGATCAAAAAAATTGAATTTCTTATGAGTTTTTGTAAAATATGTTAATGCCATTTGAAAGAGGAACAGATAAGCTTTCCATCGAGCTCTTAGTCGAAGAAGTCGGTCGAAGGATGCAAGAGTTATTAGCAAAAAACTAATCGGTGGTCAACACGATTCCGTCCTACTGCCGATTCTTTTCGCAAAATACTTTTCAATCATTCTAGTATTTAATTGAAAAAAATTAAATGAATTTTTTGTCCATGTAAAAAACTATAAATTCTGAATAAAATGCCGCCCATTTATGCAATTAAAAAAATATAAGCTTTCCATCGAGCTCTTAGTCGAAGAAGTCGGTCGAAGGATGCAAGAGTTATTAGCAAAAAACTAATCGGTGGTCAACACGATTCCGTCCTACTGCCGATTCTTTTCACAAAATACTTGTCAATAATTGTAGTATTTAATTGAAAAAAATTAAATGAATTTTTTGTCCATGTAAAAAACTATTTATTCTGAATAAAATGCCGCCCATTTATGCAATTAAAAAAATGTAAATGTTTCTTATTAGATAGGGCATATTATCATCTGATAAGGTGCTTCTTCTTAAATGATTTAGAGGATATTTTAGTTTTGATCAAAAAAATTGAATTTCTTATGAGTTTTTGTAAAATATGTTAATGCCATTTGAAAGAGGAATAAATAAGCTTTTCATCGAGGTCTTATCCGAAGAAGTCGGCCGAAGGACGCAAGAGTTATTAGCAAAAAACTAATCAGTGGTCAACACGATTCCGTCGTACTGCCGATTCTTTTCGCAAAGAACTTTTCTATAGTTCTAATATTTAATGGGAAAAAATTAAACGAATTTTTTGTCCATGTAAAAACAATTTATTCTGAATAAAATGCCGCTCATTTATGTAATTAAAAAAACGTAAATGTCTCTTATTAGATAAGGCATATTTTCGTCTGATTAGGTACTTTTTCTTCAATGATTTCGAGGATATTTTAGTTTTGATCAAAAAAATTGTATTTCTTATGTCTTTTTGTAAAATATGTTAATGCCATCTGAAAGAGGAACAGATAAGCTTTCCATCGAGCTCTTAGTCGAAGAAGTCGGTTGATGGATGCAAGAGTTATTAGCAAAAAACTAATCGGCGGTAAATACGTTTGCGTCCTATTGCCTATTGTTTTTTGTAATTTTTTTTTTGACAGACCGTCCTTTTTTTGTTTTTCAATGAAATTCAATACCTTTGGTACGGACGATAGCGACAGACCTCCTGAATAATAATCCATTCGGGTTTCTCATTTCGGAGAACATTAACAGCCGCTATCACCCTGACCAGTGACAAACTTTTTTTTTTTGGTGTCTACTTCAATTAAAAAAAAAACTTATAAGAAATGAAAAATAAGAAAAGAATATATTTTTTTTACACAGTTTAAGGTCCAAATAAAAACATATAAAAAAACTAATTTGATTACATTTTATTATCTTTTAAAAAAAAAATTTCTAAAAACAGGTAAAATTCATGCGTTTACATGAGACTAACCCCTTAATTGAAAAAAATTAAATGAATTTTTTGTCCATGTAAAAAACTATTTATTCTGAATAAAACGCCGCCCATTCATGCAATTAAAAACCAGTAAGGACGCTATCTTCAGCAAGGCTGAAGCTATAATACTTTTCACTTTGTGTCACTATAAAAAACCTAAATGAATAGTTTTCATGCCTCCCTAACAACATAACTGTAATGTTTCAAGTCAATTCGTTAAAAAACAAAAAATTTTTCCATACAACGGTTCAAGTTTTGCGATAAGTGGTCGTAGCCATGCCCAAATTTGGTCAAAATAGTTTTCATTCCTCCCTAAGAACATAACTGTAAAGTTTCAAGTCAATTGGTTAAAAAACAAAAAAGTTTTCCATACAACGGGTCAATTTTTGCTATAAGTAGGCGTGACTACGCCCACATTTGGTCAAAATAGTTTTCATTCCTCTCTAGGAACATAACTGTAAAGTTTCAAGTCAATTGATTAAAAAACCAAAAAGTTTTCCATACAAAGGGTCAAGTTAAGCTATAAGTGGGCGTGGCCATGCCCACTTTTGATCAAAATAGTTTTCATTCCTCCCTAAGAGCATAACTGCAAAGTTTCAAGTCAATTGGTTAAAAAACAAAAAAGTTTTCCATACAACGGGTCAATTTTTGCTATAAGTAGGCGTGGCTACGCCCACTTTTGGTCAAAATAGTTTTCATTCCTCTCTAGGAATATAACTGTAAAGTTTTAAGTCAATTGGTTAAAAAACAAAAAAGTTTTCCATACAAAGGGTCAATTTTCGCTATAAAAGGGCGTGGCTACGCCCACTTTTCGTCAAAATAGTTTTCATTCCTCCCTAAGAACATAACTGCAAAGTTTCAAGTCAATTGGTTAAGAAACAAAAAAGTTTTCCATACAACGGGTCAATTTTCGCTATAAGTGGGCGTGGCTACGCCTGGCTACGCCCACTTTTGGTCAAAATAGTTTTCATTCCTCCCTAAGAGCATAACTGCAAAGTTTCAAGTCAATTGGTTAAAAAACAAAAAAGTTTTCTATACAACGGGTCAATTTTCGCTATAAGTAGGCGTGGCTACGCCCACTTTTGGTTAAAATAGTTTTCATTTCTCCCTAAGAACATAACTGTAAAGTTTCAAGTCAATTGGTTAAAAAACAAAAAAGTTTTCCATACAAAGGGTCAATTTTCGCTATAAGTGGGCGTGGCTACGCGTGGTTACGCCCACATTTGGTCAAAATAGATTTCATTCCGCCCTAAGAACATAACTTTAAAATTTCAAGTCAATTGGTTAAGAAACAAAAAAGTTTTCCATACAACGGGTCAATTTTCGCTATAAGTAGGCGTGGCTACGCCCACTTTTCGTCAAAATAGTTTTCATTCCTCTCTAGGAATATAACTGTAAAGTTTCAAGTCAATTGGTTAAGAAACAAAAAAGTTTTCCATACAACGGGTCAATTTTCGCTATAAGTGGGCGTGGCTACGCCTGGCTACGCCCACTTTTGGTCAAAATAGTTTTCATTCCTCCCTAAGAGCATAACTGCAAAGTTTCAAGTCAATTGGTTAAAAAACAAAAAAGTTTTCCATACAACGGGTCAATTTTCGCTATAAGTAGGCGTGGCTACGCCCACTTTTGGTTAAAATAGTTTTCATTTCTCCCTAAGAACATAACTGTAAAGTTTCAAGTCAATTGGTTAAAAAACAAAAAAGTTTTCCATACAAAGGGTCAATTTTCGCTATAAGTGGGCGTGGCTACGCGTGGTTACGCCCACATTTGGTCAAAATAGATTTCATTCCTCCCTAAGAACATAACTTTAAAATTTCAAGTCAATTGGTTAAGAAACAAAAAAAAAAAATCGCGTGCAACACAGTACACGTGTATGAAGTGAAACTTTCTTTAAAAGAAACAAAAAACCAGTGAGGACGCTCTCTTCGGTCTTGCCATGCCCATTTTCTGGATTGAATTTCTCTTTATCTTAATATCCTATACACTAATTTTCATTGTTTTAGCTCATTGCATCCTGAAATATGCAAATTATCAATTTTTGCTATAAGTAGGCGTAGCATTGCCCAATTTTTGATCAAAATAGTTTATAAAATCGTTTTACATACAATGCCGTAAATTTGCTCTTTTTCCTCTAATCAATGATTTATGGTAATAAAATTGGAGGACCTGTGCAACATTTCAGGTCGATGATATCAAAACAAAAACAAGGAAAATTTAGGTGCCTGAGAAATACATATATTACCAACCAAATTTTTTGAGCTGGAGAACAATCAATCTACTTGTATCTATTTTCGAAGATTGAATACATTCATTCGAATTAAATTGTTGAAATAATCTTCAAATTATAATTAATGAGAAATTACTTTTGAAATAATTAAAACCAGAAAGGGCGGTATAGTCGAGTATACTCGACAATATAATACCCTGCACACATGGTAGGCGGTGCCACGCCCTCAATCTACAAAATCAGATTGATCTGACGTCGCCTATTCAAATAGTGTTCAAAATATCAAGAAAATCGGTAAAAAAAAATGTGGATTTAACGAAAAATCTATGTCTGCTGGCCTCTGAGAAGTAGCCATAAAAGAGAGGGGAAATTTGTGGTATGCAGTTTTTAAGATGTATTATCACTGAGTTTGTATACAAAATTTCAGGTTCATACCTTTGTTAGTTTTGGAGATATTGCTTTTTATAGAAAACAACTGGGGGTGAGGAAATCAAAAGGAGGGGGGAAAGTTTTGGTATGCAGTTTTGTAGAGTTACTCATACTGAGTCTACATACCGGCTTTCACGTTTCTATCTCTTTGGATGTTCGAGTTATAGCGTTTTGAAAAAGTGGGCGGTGCTGGATGGGCGGGAAGGAGTGGGCGTGGCACAAAACCATTCAAACTTGATCTGCTGCCGAGCATCACGAGTCTACCCACCAAATTTCAAGTCTCTAGCTCTTATAGTTTCCGAGAACCATTGGTGAGGACGGACGGACGGACATGGCTTAATCAACTTCTCTTGTCGTCCCGATCAAGAATATATATACTTTATGGGGTCCCCCGACCCTCCTTCTGTGCGTTACATACATTTGGCTTTTGCACAAACACAATATACCCTGATACACAGTATGTGTACAGGGTATAAAAACTCGTAAAAATGGTAAATTTTATGAAAATATGTACATATGTACCAACCATGTTATTTGGGCAAGTTGGAATGCGTACATTTTGGAATGCATAAATGCGAAGAAGAAGCATTAATTCAAATGTGCAGAGTGTCTCCCGAAGAACAGAGTCAAGTTAACTACCAATGCTCCAATGTGTGGAATCTACTTGACTTTATTTATTGCATATATAATTTATTATAATATAATAATAATATTTTGAATTTGTAAATTAATTGTTTTCATTTGCTAATCACAGCAATGGAAAGGGTATTATTGTCAATTGCAAATTGAACGGCCTTCAACACAATTGGGAGGACGTGAATTGCAGATGAATTCACAGCTCATATATTATGAAGCTGATTAGCGACGCCAAGTAGCGGGCAACAACAAATACAATGCATACGCTCAGACAGTGTCATAGGTAGCAACAACAACACTGTCCGTATTAAAAGTGCTTGTTTACGCCGAAAATAACAACAACAAGAGTTTTTATAATATTTGGAGTAAACATGCCAGGTAAGTTGTTGTTGCATATACGCCAGATGGCGAAAGCGACGGTTGAAGAGGAATGCCAAAATTACAACTAAGCATGTTGTTGTTGTTACTTTTTTTTATGACTTCTCAGTTTATGAATACAGACTGTCATTCTATATTCTATTTCATTCTCTCGCAGACTAAATCATATAAATGTATAGTCTGTCTCTTTTCATGTCGTTTCATCGAGTTTCAAATCGCACCCATGCTAAAGAAGTTTCACTTCAAAAAGTTTTCCATACAACGGGTCAATTTTCGCTATAAGTAGGCGTGGCTACGCCCACTTTTGGTTAAAATAGTTTTCATTCCTCCCTAAGAGCATAACTGCAAAGTTTCAAGTCAATTGGTTAAAAAACAAAAAAGTTTTCCATACAAAGGGTCAATTTTCGCTATAAAAGGGCGTGGCTACGCCCACTTTTCGTCAAAATAGTTTTCATTCCTCCCTAAGAGCATAACTGCAAAGTTTCAAGTCAATTGGTTAAGAAACAAAAAAGTTTTCCATACAATGGGTCAATTTTCGCTATAAGTGGGCGTGGCTACGCCTGGCTACGCCCACTTTTGGTCAAAATAGTTTTCATTCCTCTCTAAGAACATAACTGTAAAGTTTCAAGTCAATTGGTTAAAAAACAAAAAAGTTTTCCATACAACGGGTAAATTTTCGCTATAAGTGGGCGTGGCTACGCGTGGTTACGCCCACATTTGGTCAAAATAGATTTCATTCCTCCCTAAGAACATAACTTTAAAATTTCAAGTCAATTGGTTAAGAAACAAAAAAGTTTTCCATACAACGACGTGAATATTCCTTCTCTTCCTCTTCTTCATTTTGTATGGGAGCTACCAGTTCCAGATGTCCAATCTCAATGAAACTTTCAGGCATGTAGTCGGACCATGTAAAACAACTATGTTTAAAATTTCAGCACTCTATTGTACAAAACAAAAAAGTTTTCCATACAACGATTCAAGTTTTGTTCACTTTTCTTCTTCTTTTCGTATGGGAGCTACCTGTTCCAATAATCCGATCATGCTGGTTCCGACGAATGATTCATCGTAATAAATTCTAAGACTCTGTGCAAAGTTTCAGCTCGATAGCTTCAAAACTGAGGGACTAGTTTGCATACATACAGACAGACAGACCGACAGACAGACAGACATACAGACAGACGGACAGACGGACATGGCTAAATCAACTCGTCTTGTCGTCCTGATCAAGAATATATATACTTTATATAGTCGGAAATTAATATTTCGATCTGTTACAAACTCCGTGACAAAGTTAATATACTATTTCACATAAGTGAAAAGTGTAAAAATTTTATGTCTCTTATTAGATAAGCCATATTTTCGTCTGATAAGGTACTTATTCTTCAATGATTACGAGGATATTTTAGTTTTGGTCAAAAGAATTTCATTTTTTATGACTTTTCGTAAAATATGTTCGTGCCATCTGAAAAAGGAATAAATAAGCTTTCCATAGAGGTCTTATCCGAAGAAGTCGGTCGAAGGATGCAAAAGTAATTAGCAAAAAACTAATCGGTGGTCGACACGATTCCGTCGTACTGTCAATTCTTTTCGCAAAGTACTTTTCTAGAATTCTAGTATTTAATTGAAAAAAATTAAATGAATTTTTTGTCCATGTAAAAAACTATTAATTCTGAATACAATGCCGCCCATTTATGCAATTAAAAAAATTAAAATGTTTCTTATTAGATTGGGCATATTATCGTCTGATAAGGTGCTTCTTCTTCAATGATTTCGAGGATATTTTAGTTTTGATCAAAAAAATTTTATTTTTTATGACTTTTTGTAAAATATGTTAATGCCATTTGAAAGGGGAACAGATAAGCCTTCCATCGAGCTCTTAGTCGAAGAAGTCGGCCGAAGGATGCAAGAGTTATTAGCAAAAAACTAATCGGTGGTCAACACGATTCCGTCCTACTGCCGATTCTTTTCGCAAAATACTTTTCAATAATTCTAGTATTTAATTGAAAAAAATTAAATGCATTTTTTGTCCATTTAAAAAACTATTAATTTTCAATAAAATGCCGTCCATTTATGCAATTAAAATAATGTAAATGTTTCTTATTAGATAGGGCATATTATCGTCTGATAAGGTTCTTCTTCTTCAATGATTTCGAGGATATTTTAGTTTTGATCAAAAAAATTGAATTTCTTATGACTTTTCATAAAATATGTTAATGCCATCTGCAAGAGGAACAGATAAGCTTTCCATCGAGCTCTTAGTCGAAGAAGTCGGTCGAAGGATGCAAGAGTTATTAGCAAAAAATTAATCGGTGGTCAACACGATTCCGTCCTACTGCCGATTCTTTTCGCATAATACTTTTCAATAATTCTAGTATTTAATTGAAAAAAATTAAATGAATTTTTTGTCCATGTAAAAAACTTTTAATTCTGAATAAAATGCCGCCCATTTATGCAATTAAAAAAATATGTCTCTTATTAGATAAGGCATTTTTCGTCTGATAAGGTACTTCTTCTTCAATGATTTCGAGGATATTTCAGTTTTGATCAAAAACATTGTATTTCTTATGACTTTTCGTAAAATATGTTAAAGCCATTTGAAAGAGGAACAGATAAGCTTTACATCGAGCTCTTAGTCGAAGAAGTCGGTCGAAGGATGCAGAGTTATTAGCAAAAAACTAATCAGTGGTCAACACGATTCCGTCCTACTGCCGATTCTTTTCACAAAATACTTTTCAATAATTCTTGTGTTTAATTGAGAAAAATTAAATGAATTTTTGGTCCATGTAAAAAACTATTAATTCTGAATAAAACGCCGCCCATTCATGCAATTAAAAACATGTAAATGTCTCTTATTAGATAAGGCATATTTTCGTCTGATAAGGTACTTATTCTTCAATGATTACGAAGATATTTTAGTTTTGGTCAAAAAAATTTCATTTTTTATGACTTTTCGTAAAATATGTCCGTGCTATCTGAAAGAGGAATAAATAAGCTTTTCATCGAGGTCTTATCCGAAGAAGTCGGCCGAAGGATGCAAGAGTTATTAGCAAAAAACTAATCAGTGGTCAACACGATTCCGTCGTACTGCCGATTCTTTTCGCAAAGAACTTTTCTATAGTTTTAATATTTAATGGGAAAAAATTAAACGAATTTTTTGTCTATGTAAAAACAATTTATTCTGAATAAAATGCCGCCCATTTATGTAATTAAAAAAACGTAAATGTCTCTTATTAGATAAGGCATATTTTCGTCTGATTAGGTACTTTTTCTTCAATGATTTCGAGGATATTTTAGTTTTGATCAAAAAAATTGTATTTCTTATGTCTTTTTGTAAAATATGTTAATGCCATCTGAAAGAGGAACAGATAAGCTTTCCATCGAGCTCTTAGTCGAAGAAGTCGGTTGATGGATGCAAGAGTTATTAGCAAAAAACTAATCGGCGGTCAATACGTTTCCGTCCTATTGCCTATTGTTTTCGCAAAGTATTTTTCTATAATTCTAGTATTTAATGGAAAAAAATTAAACGAATTTTTTGTCCATGTAAAAACAATTTATTCTGAATACAATGCCGCCCATTTATACAATTGCAAAAATGTAAATGTCTCTTATTAGATAAGGCATATTTTCATCTGATAAGGTACTTCTTCTTCAATGATTTCGAGGATGTTTCAGTTTTGATAGAAAAAATTTTATTTCTTATGACTTTTCGTAAAATTTGTTAATGCTATCGGAAAGAGGAACATATAAGCTTTTCATAGAGGTCTTAGTCGAAGAAGTCGGTCGAAGGATGCAAGAGTTATTAGCAAAAAAACTAATCGGTGGTAAACACGATTCCGTCCTACTGCCGATTCTTTTCGCAAAGTGCTTTTCTATAATGCTTGTATTTAATGGGAAAAAATTAAACCAAGTTTTTTTCCATGTAAAAACAATTTATTCTGAATTAAATGCCGCCCATTTATGCAATTAAAAAATTGTAAATGTCTCTTATTAGATAAGGCATATTTTCGTTTTACAAGGTACTTCTTGATTTCGACGATATTTTAGTTTTGATCAAAAAAATGTTATTTCTTATGACTTTTCGTAAAATATGTTACTGCCATCGTAAAGAGAAACAGATAAGCTTCCCATCGAGCTCTTAGTCGAAGAAGTCGGTCGAAGGATGCAAGAGTTATCAGCAAAAAACTAATCGTTGGTCAACACGATTCCGTCCTACTGCCGTTTATTTTCGCAAAGTACATTTCTATAATTCTAGTATTTAATGGGAAAAAATTAAACGAATTTTTTGTCCATGTAAAAAACTATAAATTCTGAATGAAATGCCGCCTATTTATGCAATTAAAAAAATTTAAATGTCTTTTATTAGATAAGCCATATTTTCGTCTGATAAGGTACTGCTTCTTCAATGATTTCGATTGATAAAAAAATTGTATTTCTTATGACTTTTCGTAAAATATGTTAATGCCATCTGAAAGAGGAACAGATAAGCTTTTCATCGAGGTCTTAGTCGAAGAAGTCGGTCGAATGATGCAAGAGTTATTAGCAAAAAAACTAATCGGTGGTCAACACGATTCCGTCCTACTGCCGATTCTTTTCGCAAAGTGCTTTTCTATAATTGTAGTATTTAATGGGAAAAAATTAAACGAATTTTTAGTCCATGTAAAAAACTATTAATTCTCAATAAAATGCCGCCCATTTATGCAATTAAAAAAATTTAAATGTCTCTTATTAGATAAGGCATATTTTCGTCTGATAAGGTACTTCTTCTTCAATGATTTCGAGGATATTTTAGTTTTGATCAAAAATTTTTTATTTGTTATGACTTTTCCTAAAATATGTTAATGCCATCTGAAAGAGGAACAGATAAGCTTTCCATCGAGCTCTTAGTCGAAGAAGTCGGTCGAAGGTTGCAAGAGTTTTAAGCAAAAAACTTATCGGTGGTCAACACGTTTCCGTCCTACTGCCGATTCTTTTCGCAAAGTACATTTCTATAATTTTAGTGTTTAATGGAAAAAAATTAAACGAATTTTTTGTCCATGTAAAAAACTATTAATTCTGAATAAAATGCCGCCCATTTATGCAATTAAAAAAATTTAAATGTCTTTTATTAGATAAGGCATATTTTCGTCTGATAAGGTACTTCTTCTTCAATGATTTTGAGGATATTTTAGTTTTGATCAAAAAAATTTTATTTCTTATGACTTTTCGTAAAATATGTTAGTACCATCTGAAAGAGGAACAGATAAGCTTTCCATCGAGCTCTAAGTCGAAGAAGTCGGTCGAAGGTTGCAAGAGTTATTAGCAAAAAACTAATCGGTGGTCAACACGATTCCGTCCAACTGCCGATTCTTTTCGCAAAGTACTTTTCTATAATTCTAGTATTTAATGGGAAATAATTAAACGAATTTTTTGTCCATGTAAAAAACTCTAAATTCTGAATGAAATGCCGCCCACTTATGAAATTAAAAAAATTTAAATGTTTCTTATTAGATAAGGCATATTTTCGTCTGATAAGGTACTTCTTCTTCAATGATTTCGAGGATATTTTAGTTTTGATAAAAAAAATTGTATTTCTTATGGCTTTTCGTAAAATATGTTAATGCCATCTGAAAGAGGAACAGATAAGCTTTCCATCGAGCTCTTAGTCGAAGAAGTCGGTCGAAGGTTGCAAGAGTTATTAGCAAAAAACTAATCGGTGGTCAACACGATTCCGTCCTACTGCCGATTCTTTTCGCAAAGTACTTTTCTATATTTCTAGTATTTAATGGGAAATAATTAAACGAATTTTTTGTCCATGTAAAAAACTCTAAATTCTGAATGAAATGCCGCCCACTTATGAAATTAAAAAAATTTAAATGTCTCTTATTAGATAGGGCATATTTTCGTCTGATAAGGTACTTCTTCTTCAATGATTTCGAGGATATTTTAGTTTTGATCAAAAAAATGTTATATCTTACGACTTTTCGTAAAATATGTTAATGCCATCTGAAAGAGGAACAGATAAGCTTTCCATCGAGCTCATAGTCGAAGAAGTCGGTCGAAGGTGCAAGAGTTATCAGCAAAAAACTAATCGGTGGTCAACACGTTTCCGTCCTACTGCCGATTGTTATCGCAAAATACTTTTCAATAATTCTTGTGTTTAATTGAGAAAAATTAAATGAATTTTTGGTCCATGTAAAAAACTATTAATTCTGAATAAAACGCCGCCCATTTCTGCAATTAAGAAAACTGTAAATGTCTCTTATTAGACAAGGCATATTTTCGTCTGATAATGTACTTCTTCTTCAATGATTTCGAGGTTATTTTAGTTTTGATCAAAAAAATGTTATTTCTTACGACTTTTCGTAAAATATGTTAATGCCATCTGAAAGAGGAACAGATAAGCTTTCCATCGAGCTCATAGTCGAAGAAGTCGGTCGAAGGATGCAGAGTTATTAGCAAAAAACTAATCGGCGGTCAATACGTTTCCGTCCTATTGCCTATTGTTTTCGCAAAGTATTTTTCTATAATTCTAGTATTTAATGGAAAAAAATTAAACGA
Source organism: Phortica okadai (assembly GCA_034638295.1). Lineage (NCBI taxonomy): Eukaryota > Metazoa > Arthropoda > Insecta > Diptera > Drosophilidae > Phortica > Phortica okadai. The sequence continues at coordinate 615,979 of CM067853.1, forward strand.
ATTTTTTGTCCATGTAAAAACAATTTATTCTGAATACAATGCCGCCCATTTATACAATTGCAAAAATGTAAATGTCTCTTATTAGATAAGGCATATTTTCATCTGATAAGGTACTTCTTCTTCAATGATTTCGAGGATGTTTCAGTTTTGATAGAAAAAATTTTATTTCTTATGACTTTTCGTAAAATTTGTTAATGCTATCGGAAAGAGGAACATATAAGCTTTTCATAGAGGTCTTAGTCGAAGAAGTCGGTCGAAGGATGCAAGAGTTATTAGCAAAAAAACTAATCGGTGGTAAACACGATTCCGTCCTACTGCCGATTCTTTTCGCAAAGTGCTTTTCTATAATGCTTGTATTTAATGGGAAAAAATTAAACCAAGTTTTTTTCCATGTAAAAACAATTTATTCTGAATTAAATGCCGCCCATTTATGCAATTAAAAAATTGTAAATGTCTCTTATTAGATAAGGCATATTTTCGTTTTACAAGGTACTTCTTGATTTCGACGATATTTTAGTTTTGATCAAAAAAATGTTATTTCTTATGACTTTTCGTAAAATATGTTACTGCCATCGTAAAGAGAAACAGATAAGCTTCCCATCGAGCTCTTAGTCGAAGAAGTCGGTCGAAGGATGCAAGAGTTATCAGCAAAAAACTAATCGTTGGTCAACACGATTCCGTCCTACTGCCGTTTATTTTCGCAAAGTACATTTCTATAATTCTAGTATTTAATGGGAAAAAATTAAACGAATTTTTTGTCCATGTAAAAAACTATAAATTCTGAATGAAATGCCGCCTATTTATGCAATTAAAAAAATTTAAATGTCTTTTATTAGATAAGCCATATTTTCGTCTGATAAGGTACTGCTTCTTCAATGATTTCGATTGATAAAAAAATTGTATTTCTTATGACTTTTCGTAAAATATGTTAATGCCATCTGAAAGAGGAACAGATAAGCTTTTCATCGAGGTCTTAGTCGAAGAAGTCGGTCGAATGATGCAAGAGTTATTAGCAAAAAAACTAATCGGTGGTCAACACGATTCCGTCCTACTGCCGATTCTTTTCGCAAAGTGCTTTTCTATAATTGTAGTATTTAATGGGAAAAAATTAAACGAATTTTTAGTCCATGTAAAAAACTATTAATTCTCAATAAAATGCCGCCCATTTATGCAATTAAAAAAATTTAAATGTCTCTTATTAGATAAGGCATATTTTCGTCTGATAAGGTACTTCTTCTTCAATGATTTCGAGGATATTTTAGTTTTGATCAAAAATTTTTTATTTGTTATGACTTTTCCTAAAATATGTTAATGCCATCTGAAAGAGGAACAGATAAGCTTTCCATCGAGCTCTTAGTCGAAGAAGTCGGTCGAAGGTTGCAAGAGTTTTAAGCAAAAAACTTATCGGTGGTCAACACGTTTCCGTCCTACTGCCGATTCTTTTCGCAAAGTACATTTCTATAATTTTAGTGTTTAATGGAAAAAAATTAAACGAATTTTTTGTCCATGTAAAAAACTATTAATTCTGAATAAAATGCCGCCCATTTATGCAATTAAAAAAATTTAAATGTCTTTTATTAGATAAGGCATATTTTCGTCTGATAAGGTACTTCTTCTTCAATGATTTTGAGGATATTTTAGTTTTGATCAAAAAAATTTTATTTCTTATGACTTTTCGTAAAATATGTTAGTACCATCTGAAAGAGGAACAGATAAGCTTTCCATCGAGCTCTAAGTCGAAGAAGTCGGTCGAAGGTTGCAAGAGTTATTAGCAAAAAACTAATCGGTGGTCAACACGATTCCGTCCAACTGCCGATTCTTTTCGCAAAGTACTTTTCTATAATTCTAGTATTTAATGGGAAATAATTAAACGAATTTTTTGTCCATGTAAAAAACTCTAAATTCTGAATGAAATGCCGCCCACTTATGAAATTAAAAAAATTTAAATGTTTCTTATTAGATAAGGCATATTTTCGTCTGATAAGGTACTTCTTCTTCAATGATTTCGAGGATATTTTAGTTTTGATAAAAAAAATTGTATTTCTTATGGCTTTTCGTAAAATATGTTAATGCCATCTGAAAGAGGAACAGATAAGCTTTCCATCGAGCTCTTAGTCGAAGAAGTCGGTCGAAGGTTGCAAGAGTTATTAGCAAAAAACTAATCGGTGGTCAACACGATTCCGTCCTACTGCCGATTCTTTTCGCAAAGTACTTTTCTATATTTCTAGTATTTAATGGGAAATAATTAAACGAATTTTTTGTCCATGTAAAAAACTCTAAATTCTGAATGAAATGCCGCCCACTTATGAAATTAAAAAAATTTAAATGTCTCTTATTAGATAGGGCATATTTTCGTCTGATAAGGTACTTCTTCTTCAATGATTTCGAGGATATTTTAGTTTTGATCAAAAAAATGTTATATCTTACGACTTTTCGTAAAATATGTTAATGCCATCTGAAAGAGGAACAGATAAGCTTTCCATCGAGCTCATAGTCGAAGAAGTCGGTCGAAGGTGCAAGAGTTATCAGCAAAAAACTAATCGGTGGTCAACACGTTTCCGTCCTACTGCCGATTGTTATCGCAAAATACTTTTCAATAATTCTTGTGTTTAATTGAGAAAAATTAAATGAATTTTTGGTCCATGTAAAAAACTATTAATTCTGAATAAAACGCCGCCCATTTCTGCAATTAAGAAAACTGTAAATGTCTCTTATTAGACAAGGCATATTTTCGTCTGATAATGTACTTCTTCTTCAATGATTTCGAGGTTATTTTAGTTTTGATCAAAAAAATGTTATTTCTTACGACTTTTCGTAAAATATGTTAATGCCATCTGAAAGAGGAACAGATAAGCTTTCCATCGAGCTCATAGTCGAAGAAGTCGGTCGAAGGATGCAGAGTTATTAGCAAAAAACTAATCGGCGGTCAATACGTTTCCGTCCTATTGCCTATTGTTTTCGCAAAGTATTTTTCTATAATTCTAGTATTTAATGGAAAAAAATTAAACGAATTTTTTGTCCATGTAAAAACAATTTATTCTGAATACAATGCCGCCCATTTATGCAATTGCAAAAATGTAAATGTCTCTTATTAGATAAGGCATATTTTCATCTGATAAGGTACTTCTTCTTCAATGATTTCGAGGATATTTTAGTTTTGATCAAAAATTTTTTATTTGTTATGACTTTTCCTAAAATATGTTAATGTCATCTGAAAGAGGAACAGATAAGCTTTCCATCGAGGTCTTAGTCGAAGAAGTCGGTCGAAGGATGCAAGAGTTATTAGCAAAAAAAACTAATCGGTGGTAAACACGATTCCGTCCTACTGCCGATTCTTTTCGCAAAGTGCTTTTCTATAATGCTAGTATTTAATGGGAAAAAATTAAACCAAGTTTTTTTCCATGTAAAAACAATTTATTCTGAATTAAATGCCGCCCATTTATGCAATTAAAAAATTGTAAATGTCTCTTATTAGATAAGGCATATTTTCGTTTTACAAGGTACTTCTTGATTTCGACGATATTTTAGTTTTGATCAAAAAAATGTTATTTCTTATGACTTTTCGTAAAATATGTTACTGCCATCGTAAAGAGAATTAGATAAGCTTCCCATCGAGCTCTTAGTCGAAGAAGTCGGTCGAAGGATGCAAGAGTTATCAGCAAAAAACTAATCGTTGGTCAACAAGATTCCGTCCTACTGCCGTTTATTTTCGCAAAGTACATTTCTATAATTCTAGTATTTAATGGGAAAAAATTAAACGAATTTTTTGTCCATGTAAAAAACTATAAATTCTGAATGAAATGCCGCCTATTGATGCAATTAAAAAAATTTTAATGTCTTTTATTAGATAAGGCATATTTTCGTCTGTTAAAGTACTTCTTCTTCAATGATTTCGATTGATAAAAAAATTGTATTTCTTATGACTTTTCGTAAAATATGTTAATGTCATCTGAAAGAGGAACAGATAAGCTTTTCATCGAGGTCTTAGTCGAAGAAGTCGGTCGAATGATGCAAGAGCTATTAGCAAAAAAACTAATCGGTGGTCAACACGATTCCGTCCTACTGCCGATTCCTTTCGCAAAGTGCTTTTCTATAATTGTAGTATTTAATGGGAAAAAATTAAACGAATTTTTAGTCCATGTAAAAAACTATTAATTCTGAATAAAATGCCGCCCATTTATGCAATTAAAAAAATTTAAATGTCTCTTATTAGATAAGGCATATTTTCGTCTGATAAGGTACTTCTTCTTCAATGATTTCGAGGATATTTTAGTTTTGATCAAAAATTTTTTATTTGTTATGACTTTTCCTAAAATATGTTAATGCCATCTGAAAGAGGAACAGATAAGCCTTCCATCGAGCTCTTAGTCGAAGAAGTCGGCCGAAGGATGCAACAGTTATTAGCAAAAAACTAATTGGTGGTCAATAGGATTGCGTCCTACTGCCGATTCTTTTCGCAAAGTGCTTTTCTATAATGGTAGCATTTAATGGGGAAAAATTAAACGAATTTTTTGTCCATGTAAAAAACTCTAAATTCTGAATGAAATGCCGCCCACCTATGAAATTAAAAAAATTTAATGTCTCTTATTAGATAAGGAATATTTTCGTCTTATAAGGTACTCATGCTTCAATGATTTCGAGGATATTTTAGTTTTTATAAAAAAAATTGTATTTCCTATGAATTTTTGTAAAATATGTTAATGCCACTTGAAAAAGGAATAAATAAGCTTTCCATAGACCTGTTAGTCGAAGAAGTCGGTTGAAGGATGTAAGAGTTATTAGCAAAAAACTAATTGGTGGTCAATAGGATTGCGTCCTACTGCCGATACTTTTCGCAAAGTGCTTTTCTATAATGCTAGTATTTAATGGGGAAAAATTAAACGAATTTTTTGTCCATATAAAAACAATTTATTCTGAATAAAATGCCGCCCATTTATGTAATTAAAAAAACGTAAATGTCTCTTATTAGATAAGGCATATTTTCGTCTGATTAGGTACTTTTTCTTCAATGATTTCGAGGATATTTTAGTTTTGATCAAAAAAATTGTATTTCTTATGAATTTTTGTAAAATATGTTAATGCCACTTGAAAAAGGAATAAATAAGCTTTCCATAGACCTGTTAGTCGAAGAAGTCGGTTGAAGGATGTAAGAGTTATTAGCAAAAAACTAATTGGTGGTCAATAGGATTGCGTCCTACTGCCGATACTTTTCGCAAAGTGCTTTTCTATAATGCTAGTATTTAATGGGGAAAAATTAAACGAATTTTTTGTCCATGTAAAAACAATTTATTCTGAATGAAATGCCGCCCACCTATGAAATTAAAAAAATTTAATGTCTCTTATTAGATAAGGAATATTTTCGTCTTATAAGGTACTCATGCTTCAATGATTTCGAGGATATTTTAGTTTTTATAAAAAAAATTGTATTTCCTATGAATTTTTGTAAAATATGTTAATGCCACTTGAAAAAGGAATAAATAAGCTTTCCATAGACCTGTTAGTCGAAGAAGTCGGTCGAAGGATGCAAAAGTTATAAGCAAAAAACTAATCGGTGGTCAACACGATTCCGTCCTACTGCCGATTCTTTTCGCAAAATACTTTTCAATCATTCTAGTATTTAATTGAAAAAAATTAAATGAATTTTTTGTCCATGTAAAAAACTATAAATTCTGAATAAAATGCCGCCCATTTATGCAATTAAAAAAATATAAGCTTTCCATCGAGCTCTTAGTCGAAGAAGTCGGTCGAAGGATGCAAGAGTTATTAGCAAAAAACTAATCGGTGGTCAACACGATTCCGTCCTACTGCCAATTCTTTTCACAAAATACTTGTCAATAATTGTAGTATTTAATTGAAATAAATTAAATGAATTTTTAGTCCATGTAAAAAACTATTAATTCTCAATAAAATGCCGCCCATTTATGCAATTAAAAAAATTTAAATGTCTCTTATTAGATAAGGCGTATTTTCGTCTGATAAGGTACTTCTTCTTCAATGATTTCGAGGATATTTTAGTTTTGATCAAAAATTTTTTATTTGTTATGACTTTTCCTAAAATATGTTAATGCCATTTGAAAGAGTAACAGATAAGCTTTCCATCGAGCTCTTAGTCGAAGAAGTCGGTCGAAGGATGCAAAAGTTATAAGCAAAAAACTAATCGGTGGTCAACACGATTCCGTCCTACTGCCGATTCTTTTCGCAAAATACTTTTCAATCATTCTAGTATTTAATTGAAAAAAATTAAATGAATTTTTTGTCCATGTAAAAAACTATAAATTCTGAATAAAATGCCGCCCATTTATGCAATTAAAAAAATATAAGCTTTCCATCGAGCTCTTAGTCGAAGAAGTCGGTCGAAGGATGCAAGAGTTATTAGCAAAAAACTAATCGGTAGTCAACACGATTCCGTCCTACTGCCGATTCTTTTCACAAAATACTTGTCAATAATTGTAGTATTTAATTGAAAAAATTAAATGAATTTTTTGTCCATGTAAAAAACTATTTATTCTGAATAAAACGCCGCCCATTCATGCAATTAAAAAAAATTTAATGTCTCTCATTAGATAAGCCATATTTTCGTCTGATAAGGTACTTATTCTTCAATGATTACGAGGATATTTTAGTTTTGTCAAAAGAATTTCATTTTTTATGACTTTTCGTAAAATATGTCCGTGCCATCTGAAAAAGGAATAAATAAGCTTTCCATCGAGGTCTTATCCGAAGAAGTCGGTCGAAGGATGCAAGCGTAATTAGCAAAAAACTAATCGGTGGTCGATACGATTCCGTCGTACTGTCAAATCTTTTCGCAAAGTACTTTTCTAGAATTCTAGTATTTAATTGAAAAAAATTAAATTAATTTTTTGTCCATGTAAAAAACTATTAATTCTGAATACAATGCCGCCCATTTATGCAATTAAAAAAATTAAAATGTTTCTTATTAGATTGGGCATATTATCGTCTGATAAGGTGCTTCTTCTTCAATGATTTCGAGGATATTTTAGTTTTGATCAAAAAAATTGTATTTTTTATGACTTTTTGTAAAATATGTTAATGCCATTTAAAAGAGGAACAGATAAGCCTTCCATCGAGCTCTTAGTCGAAGAAGTCGGCCGAAGGATGCAACAGTTATTAGCAAAAAACTAATTGGTGGTCAATAGGATTGCGTCCTACTGCCGATTGTTTTCGCAAAGTGCTTTTCTATAATGGTAGCATTTAATGGGGAAAAATTAAACGAATTTTTTGTCCATGTAAAAAACTCTAAATTCTGAATGAAATGCCGCCCACCTATGAAATTAAAAAAATTTAATGTCTCTTATTAGATAAGGAATATTTTCGTCTTATAAGGTACTCATGCTTCAATGATTTCGAGGATATTTTAGTTTTTATAAAAAAAATTGTATTTCCTATGAATTTTTGTAAAATATGTTAATGCCACTTGAAAAAGGAATAAATAAGCTTTCCATAGACCTGTTAGTCGAAGAAGTCGGTTGAAGGATGTAAGAGTTATTAGCAAAAAACTAATTGGTGGTCAATAGGATTGCGTCCTACTGCCGATACTTTTCGCAAAGTGCTTTTCTATAATGCTAGTATTTAATGGGGAAAAATTAAACGAATTTTTTGTCCATGTAAAAACAATTTATTCTGAATAAAATGCCGCCCATTTATGTAATTAAAAAAACGTAAATGTCTCTTATTAGATAAGGCATATTTTCGTCTGATTAGGTACTTTTTCTTCAATGATTTCGAGGATATTTTAGTTTTGATCAAAAAAATTGTATTTCTTATGTCTTTTTGTAAAATATGTTAATGCCATCTGAAAGAGGAACAGATAAGCTTTCCATCGAGCTCTTAGTCGAAGAAGTCGGTTGATGGATGCAAGAGTTATTAGCAAAAAACTAATCGGCGGTCAATACGTTTCCGTCCTATTGCCTATTGTTTTCGCAAAGTATTTTTCTGAATACAATGCCGCCCATTTATGCAATTGCAAAAATGTAAATGTCTCTTATTAGATAAGGCATATTTTCATCTGATAAGGTACTTCTTCTTCAATGATTTCGAGGATGTTTCAGTTTTGATAGAAAAAATTTTATTTCTTATGACTTTTCGTAAAATTTGTTAATGCTATCGGAAAGAGGAACATATAAGCTTTTCATCGAGGTCTTAGTCGAAGAAGTCGGTCGAAGGATGCAAGAGTTATTAGCAAAAAAACTAATCGGTGGTAAACACGATTCCGTCCTACTGCCGATTCTTTTCGCAAAGTGCTTTTCTATAATGCTAGTATTTAATGGGAAAAAATTAAACCAAGTTTTTTTCTATGTAAAAACAATTTATTCTGAATTAAATGCCGCCCATTTATGCAATTAAAAAATTGTAAATGTCTCTTATTAGATAAGGCATATTTTCGTTTTACAAGGTACTTCTTGATTTCGACGATATTTTAGTTTTGATCAAAAAAATGTTATTTCTTATGACTTTTCGTAAAATATGTTACTGCCATCGTAAAGAGAAACAGATAAGCTTCCCATCGAGCTCTTAGTCGAAGAAGTCGGTCGAAGGATGCAAGAGTTATCAGCAAAAAACTAATCGTTGGTCAACACGATTCCGTCCTACTGCCGTTTATTTTCGCAAAGTACATTTATATAATTCTAGTATTTAATGGGAAAAAATTAAACGAATTTTTTGTCCATGTAAAAAACTATAAATTCTGAATGAAATGCCGCCTATTTATGCAATTAAAAAAATTTAAATGTCTTTTATTAGATAAGGCATATTTTCGTCTGATAAGGTACTTCTTCTTCAATGATTTCGATTGATAGAAAAATTGTATTTCTTATGACTTTTCGTAAAATATGTTAATGCCATCTGAAAGAGGAACAGATAAGCTTTTCATCGAGGTCTTAGTCGAAGAAGTCGGTCGAATGATGCAAGAGTTATTAGCAAAAAAACTAATCGGTGGTCAACACGATTCCGTCCTACTGCCGATTCTTTTCGCAAAGTACATTTCTATAATTTTAGTGTTTAATGGAAAAAAATTAAACGAATTTTTTGTCCATGTAAAAAACTATTAATTCTGAATAAAATGCCGCCCATTTATGCAATTAAAAAAATTTAAATGTGTTTTATTAGATAAGGCATATTTTCGTCTGATAAGGTACTTCTTCTTCAATGATTTTGAGGATATTTTAGTTTTGATCAAAAAAATTTTATTTCTTATGACTTTTCGTAAAATATGTTAATGCCATCTGAAAGAGGAACAGATAAGCTTTCCATCGAGCTCTTAGTCGAAGAAGTCGGTCGAAGGTTGCAAGAGTTTTTAGCAAAAAACTAATCGGTGGTCAACACGTTTCCGTCCTACTGCCGATTCTTTTCGCAAAGTACATTTCTATAATTTTAGTGTTTAATGGAAAAAAATTAAACGAATTTTTTGTCCATGTAAAAAACTATTAATTCTGAATAAAATGCCGCCCATTTATGCAATTAAAAAAATTTAAATGTGTTTTATTAGATAAGGCATATTTTCGTCTGATAAGGTACTTCTTCTTCAATGATTTTGAGGATATTTTAGTTTTGATCAAAAAATTTGTATTTCTTATGACTTTTCGTAAAATATGTTAGTACCATCTGAAAGAGGAACAGATAAGCTTTCCATCGAGCTCTAAGTCGAAGAAGTCGGTCGAAGGTTGCAAGAGTTATTAGCAAAAAACTAATCGGTGGTCAACACGATTCCGTCCAACTGCCGATTCTTTTCGCAAAGTACTTTTCTATAATTCTAGTATTTAATGGGAAATAATTAAACGAATTTTTTGTCCATGTAAAAAACTCTAAATTCTGAATGAAATGCCGCCCACTTATGAAATTAAAAAAATTTAAATGTTTCTTATTAGATAAGGCATATTTTCGTCTGATAAGGTACTTCTTCTTCAATGATTTCGAGGATATTTTAGTTTTGATCAAAAAAATTGTATTTCTTATGACTTTTCGTAAAATATGTTAATGCCATCTGAAAGAGGAACAGATAAGCTTTCCATCGAGCTCTTAGTCGAAGAAGTCGGTCGAAGGTTGCAAGAGTTATTAGCAAAAAACTAATCGCTGGTCAACACGATTCCGTCCTACTGCCGATTCTTTTCGCAAAGTACTTTTCTATATTTCTAGTATTTAATGGGAAATAATTAAACGAATTTTTTGTCCATGTAAAAAACTCTAAATTCTGAATGAAATGCCGCCCACTTATGAAATTAAAAAAATTTAAATGTCTCTTATTAGATAGGGCATATTTTCGTCTGATAAGGTACTTCTTCTTCAATGATTTCGAGGATATTTTAGTTTTGATCAAAAAAATGTTATATCTTACGACTTTTCGTAAAATATGTTAATGCCATCTGAAAGAGGAACAGATAAGCTTTCCATCGAGCTCATAGTCGAAGAAGTCGGTCGAAGGTGCAAGAGTTATCAGCAAAAAACTAATCGGTGGTCAACACGTTTCCGTCCTACTGCCGATTGTTATCGCAAAATACTTTTCTATAATTCTAGTATTTAATGGGAAAAAATGAAACAAAGTTTTTGTTCATGTAAAAAATTTTTAATTCTGAATAAAATGCCGCCCATTTATGCAATTAAGAAAACTGAAAATGTCTCTTATTAGACAAGGCATATTTTCGTCTGATAAGGTACTTCTTCTTCAATGATTTCGAGGATATTTTAGTTTTGATCAAAAAAATTGTATTTCTTACGACTTTTCGTAAAATATGTTAGTGCCATTAGAAAGAGGAACAGATAAGCTTTCCATCGAGCTCTTAGTCGAAGAAGTCGGTCGAAGGATGCAAAAGTTATAAGCAAAAAACTAATCGGTGGTCAACACGATTCCGTCCTACTGCCGATTCTTTTCGCAAAATACTTTTCAATCATTCTAGTATTTAATTGAAAAAAATTAAATGAATTTTTTGTCCATGTAAAAAACTATAAATTCTGAATAAAATGCCGCCCATTTATGCAATTAAAAAAATATAAGCTTTCCATCGAGCTCTTAGTCGAAGAAGTCGGTCGAAGGATGCAAGAGTTATTAGCAAAAAACTAATCGGTGGTCAACACGATTCCGTTCTACTGCCGATTCTTTTCACAAAATACTTGTCAATAATTGTAGTATTTAATTGAAAAAAATTAAATGAATTTTTAGTCCATGTAAAAAACTATTAATTCTCAATAAAATGCCGCCCATTTATGCAATTAAAAAAATTTAAATGTCTCTTATTAGATAAGGCGTATTTTCGTCTGATAAGGTACTTCTTCTTCAATGATTTCGAGGATATTTTAGTTTTGATCAAAAATTTTTTATTTGTTATGACTTTTCCTAAAATATGTTAATGCCATTTGAAAGAGGAACAGATAAGCTTTCCATCGAGCTCTTAGTCGAAGAAGTCGGTCGAAGGATGCAAGAGTTATTAGCAAAAAACTAATCGGTGGTCAACACGATTCCGTCCTACTGCCGATTCTTTTCGCAAAATACTTTTCAATCATTCTAGTATTTAATTGAAAAAAATTAAATGAATTTTTTGTCCATGTAAAAAACTATAAATTCTGAATAAAATTAAAAAAATATAAGCTTTCCATCGAGCTCTTAGTCGAAGAAGTCGGTCGAAGGATGCAAGAGTTATTAGCAAAAAACTAATCGGTGGTCAACACGATTCCGTCCTACTGCCGATTCTTTTCACAAAATACTTGTCAATAATTGTAGTATTTAATTGAAAAAAATTAAATGAATTTTTTGTCCATGTAAAAAACTATTTATTCTGAATAAAACGCCGCCCATTCATGCAATTAAAAAAAATGTAATGTCTCTTATTAGATAAGCCATATTTTCGTCTGATAAGGTACTTATTCTTCAATGATTACGAGGATATTTTAGTTTTGTCAAAAGAATTTCATTTTTTATGACTTTTCGTAAAATATGTCCGTGCCATCTGAAAAAGGAATAAATAAGCTTTCCATCGAGGTCTTATCCGAAGAAGTCGGTCGAAGGATGCAAGAGTAATTAGCAAAAAACTAATCGGTGGTCGATACGATTCCGTCGTACTGTCAATTCTTTTCGCAAAGTACTTTTCTAGAATTCTAGTATTTAATTGAAAAAAATTAAATGAATTTTTTGTCCATGTAAAAAACTATTAATTCTGAATACAATGCCGCCCATTTATGCAATTAAAAAAATTAAAATGTTTCTTATTAGATTGGGCATATTATCGTCTGATAAGGTTCTTCTTCTTCAATGATTTCGAGGATATTTTAGTTTTGATCAAAAAAATTGTATTTCTTATGACTTTTCGTAAAATATGTTAAAGCCATTTGAAAGAGGAACAGATAAGCTTTCCATCGAGGTCTTATCCGAAGAAGTCGGTCGAAGGATGCAAGAGTTATTAGCAAAGAACTAATCGGTGATCAACACGATTCCGTCCTACTGCCGATTCTTTTCGCAAAATACTTTTCAATAATTCTAGTATTTAATTGAAAAAAATTAAACGAATTTTTTGTCCATGTAAAAAACTTTAAATTCTGAATAAAATGCCGCCCATTTATGCAATTAAAAAAATATGTCTCTTATTAGATAAGGCATTTTTCGTCTGATAAGGTACTTCTTCTTCAATGATTTCGAGGATATTTTAGTTTTGATCAAAAAAATTGTATTTCTTACGACTTTTCGTAAAATATGTTAGTGCCATTAGAAAGAGGAACAGATAAGCTTTTCATCGAGGTCTTATCCGAAGAAGTCGGCCGAAGGATGCAAGAGTTATTAGCAAAAAACTAATCAGTGGTCAACACGATTCCGTCGTACTGCCGATTCTTTTCGCAAAGAACTTTTCTATAGTTCTAATATTTAATGGGAAAAAATTAAACGAATTTTTTGTCCATGTAAAAACAATTTATTCTGAATAAAATGCCGCCCATTTATGTAATTAAAAAAACGTAAATGTCTCTTATTAGATAAGGCATATTTTCGTCTGATTAGGTACTTTTTCTTCAATGATTTCGAGGATATTTTAGTTTTGATCAAAAAAATTGTATTTCTTACGACTTTTCGTGAAATATGTTAGTGCCATTAGAAAGAGGAACAGATAAGCTTTCCATCGAGCTCTTAGTCGAAGAAGTCGGTCGAAGGATGCAAAAGTTATAAGCAAAAAACTAATCGGTGGTCAACACGATTCCGTCCTACTGCCGATTCTTTTCGCAAAATACTTTTCAATCATTCTGGTATTTAATTGAAAAAAATTAAATGAATTTTTTGTCCATGTAAAAAACTATAAATTCTGAATAAAATGCCGCCCATTTATGCAATTAAAAAAATATAAGCTTTCCATCGAGCTCTTAGTCGAAGAAGTCGGTCGAAGGATGCAAGAGTTATTAGCAAAAAACTAATCGGTGGTCAACACGATTCCGTCCTACTGCCGATTCTTTTCGCAAAATACTTTTCAATCATTCTAGTATTTAATTGAAAAAAATTAAATGAATTTTTTGTCCATGTAAAAAACTATAAATTCTGAATAAAATGCCGCCCATTTATGCAATTAAAAAAATATAAGCTTTCCATCGAGCTCTTAGTCGAAGAAGTCGGTCAAAGGATGCAAGAGTTATTAGCAAAAAACTAATCGGTGGTCAACACGATTCCGTCCTACTGCCGATTCTTTTCACAAAATACTTGTCAATAATTGTAGTATTTAATTGAAAAAAATTAAATGAATTTTTTGTCCATGTAAAAAACTATTTATTCTGAATAAAACGCCGCCCATTCATGCAATTAAAAAAAATTTAATGTCTCTTATTAGATAAGCCATATTTTCGTCTGATAAGGTACTTATTCTTCAATGATTACGAGGATATTTTAGTTTTGTCAAAAGAATTTCATTTTTTATGACTTTTCGTAAAATATGTCCGTGCCATCTGAAAAAGGAATAAATAAGCTTTCCATCGAGGTCTTATCCGAAGAAGTCGGTCGAAGGATGCAAGAGTAATTAGCAAAAAACTAATCGGTGGTCGATACGATTCCGTCGTACTGTCAATTCTTTTCGCAAAGTACTTTTCTAGAATTCTAGTATTTAATTGAAAAAAATTAAATGAATTTTTTGTCCATGTAAAAAACTATTAATTCTGAATACAATGCCGCCCATTTATGCAATTAAAAAAATTAAAATGTTTCTTATTAGATTGGGCATATTATCGTCTGATAAGGTTCTTCTTCTTCAATGATTTCGAGGATATTTTAGTTTTGATCAAAAAAATTGTATTTCTTATGACTTTTCGTAAAATATGTTAAAGCCATTTGACAGAGGAACAGATAAGCTTTCCATCGAGGTCTTATCCGAAGAAGTCGGTCGATGGATGCAAGAGTTATTAGCAAAGAACTAATCGGTGATCAACACGATTCCGTCCTACTGCCGATTCTTTTCGCAAAATACTTTTCAATAATTCTAGTATTTAATTGAAAAAAATTAAACGAATTTTTTGTCCATGTAAAAAACTTTAAATTCTGAATAAAATGCCGCCCATTTATGCAATTAAAAAAATATGTCTCTTATTAGATAAGGCATTTTTCGTCTGATAAGGTACTTCTTCTTCAATGATTTCGAGGATATTTTAGTTTTGATCAAAAACATTGTATTTCTTATGACTTTTCGTAAAATATGTTAAAGCCATTTGAAAGAGGAACAGATAAGCTTTACATCGAGCTCTTAGTCGAAGAAGTCGGTCGAAGGATGCAGAGTTATTAGCAAAAAACTAATCAGTGGTCAACACGATTCCGTCCTACTGCCGATTCTTTTCACAAAATACTTTTCAATAATTCTTGTGTTTAATTGAGAAAAATTAAATGAATTTTTGGTCCATGTAAAAAACTATTAATTCTGAATAAAACGCCGCCCATTCATGCAATTAAAAACATGTAAATGTCTCTTATTAGATAAGGCATATTTTCGTCTGATAAGGTACTTATTCTTCAATGATTACGAAGATATTTTAGTTTTGGTCAAAAAAATTTCATTTTTTATGACTTTTCGTAAAATATGTCCGTGCTATCTGAAAGAGGAATAAATAACCTTTTCATCGAGGTCTTATCCGAAGAAGTCGGCCGAAGGATGCAAGAGTTATTAGCAAAAAACTAATCAGTGGTCAACACGATTCCGTTGTACTGCCGATTCTTTTCGCAAAGAACTTTTCTATAGTTCTAATATTTAATGGGAAAAAATTAAACGAATTTTTTGTCCATGTAAAAACAATTTATTCTGAATAAAATGCCGCCCATTTATGTAATTAAAAAAACGTAAATGTCTCTTATTAGATAAGGCATATTTTCGTCTGATTAGGTACTTTTTCTTCAATGATTTCGAGGATATTTTAGTTTTGATCAAAAAAATTGTATTTCTTATGTCTTTTTGTAAAATATGTTAATGCCATTTGAAAGAGGAACGGATAAGCTTTACATCGAGCTCTTAGTCGAAGAAGTTGGTCGAAGGATGCAAGAGTTATTAGCAAAAAACTAATCGGTGGGCAACACGATTCCGTCATCCTGCCGTTTCTTTTTGCAAAATAGTTTTCAATAATTCTAGTATTTAATTAAAAAAAATTAAATGAATTTTTTGTCCATGTAAAAATTTATTAATTCTGAATAAAACGCCGCCCATTTATGCAATTAAAAAAATGTAACTGTCTCTTATTAGATAAGGAATATTTTCGTCTTATAAGGTACTCATGCTTCAATGATTTCGAGGATATTTTAGTTTTTATAAAAAAAATTGTATTTCCTATGAATTTTTGTAAAATATGTTAATGCCATTTGAAAAAGGAATAAATATGCTTTCCATAGACCTGTTAGTCGAAGAAGTCGGTTGAAGGATGTAAGAGTTATTACCAAAAAACTAATTGGTGGTCAATAGTATTGCGTCCTACTGCCGATTCTTTTCGCAAAGTGCTTTTCTATAATGCTAGTATTTAATGGGGAAAAATTAAACGAATTTTTTGTCCATGTAAAAACAATTTATTCTGAATAAAATGCCGCCCATTTATGTAATTAAAAAAACGTAAATGTCTCTTATTAGATAAGGCATATTTTCGTCTGATTAGGTACTTTTTCTTCAATGATTTCGAGGATATTTTAGTTTTGATCAAAAAAATTGTATTTCTTATGTCTTTTTGTAAAATATGTTAATGCCATCTGAAAGAGGAACAGATAAGCTTTCCATCGAGCTCTTAGTCGAAGAAGTCGGTTGATGGATGCAAGAGTTATTAGCAAAAAACTAATCGGCGGTCAATACGTTTCCGTCCTATTGCCTATTGTTTTCGCAAAGTATTTTTCTATAATTCTAGTATTTAATGGAAAAAAATTAAACGAATTTTTTGTCCATGTAAAAACAATTTATTCTGAATACAATGCCGCCCATTTATGCAATTGCAAAAATGTAAATGTCTCTTATTAGATAAGGCATATTTTCATCTGATAAGGTACTTCTTCTTCAATGATTTCGAGGATGTTTCAGTTTTGATAGAAAAAATTTTATTTCTTATGACTTTTCGTAAAATTTGTTAATGCTATCGGAAAGAGGAACATATAAGCTTTTCATCGAGGTCTTAGTCGAAGAAGTCGGTCGAAGGATGCAAGAGTTATTAGCAAAAAAACTAATCGGTGGTAAACACGATTCCGTCCTACTGCCGATTCTTTTCGCAAAGTGCTTTTCTATAATGCTAGTATTTAATGGGAAAAAATTAAACCAAGTTTTTTTCCATGTAAAAACAATTTATTCTGAATTAAATGCCGCCCATTTATGCAATTAAAAAATTGTAAATGTCTCTTATTAGATAAGGCATATTTTCGTTTTACAAGGTACTTCTTGATTTCGACGATATTTTAGTTTTGATCAAAAAAATGTTATTTCTTATGACTTTTCGTAAAATATGTTAATGCCATCGTAAAGAGAAACAGATAAGCTTTTCATCGAGGTCTTAGTCGAAGAAGTCGGTCGAATGATGCAAAAGTTATTAGCAAAAAAACTAATCGGTGGTCAACACGATTCCGTCCTACTGCCGATTCTTTTCGCAAAGTGCTTTTCTATAATTGTAGTATTTAATGGGAAAAAATTAAACGAATTTTTAGTCCATGTAAAAAACTATTAATTCTCAATAAAATGCCGCCCATTTATGCAATTAAAAAAATTTAAATGTCTCTTATTAGATAAGGCATATTTTCGTCTGATAAGGTACTTCTTCTTCAATGATTTCGAGGATATTTTAGTTTTGATCAAAAATTTTTTATTTGTTATGACTTTTCCTAAAATATGTTAATGCCATCTGAAAGAGGAACAGATAAGCTTTCCATCGAGCTCTTAGTCGAAGAAGTCGGTCGAAGGTTGCAAGAGTTTTTAGCAAAAAACTAATCGGTGGTCAACACGTTTCCGTCCTACTGCCGATTCTTTTCGCAAAGTACATTTCTATAATTTTAGTATTTAATGGGAAAAAATTAAACGAATTTTTAGTCCATGTAAAAAACTATTAATTCTCAATAAAATGCCGCCCATTTATGCAATTAAAAAAATTTAAATGTCTCTTATTAGATAAGGCATATTTTCGTCTGATAAGGTACTTCTTCTTCAATGATTTCGAGGATATTTTAGTTTTGATCAAAAATTTTTTATTTGTTATGACTTTTCCTAAAATATGTTAGTACCATCTGAAAGAGGAACAGATATGCTTTCCATCGAGCTCTAAGTCGAAGAAGTCGGTCGAAGGTTGCAAGAGTTATTAGCAAAAAACTAATCGGTGGTCAACACGATTCCGTCCAACTGCCGATTCTTTTCGCAAAGTACTTTTCTATAATTCTAGTATTTAATGGGAAATAATTAAACGAATTTTTTGTCCATGTAAAAAACTCTAAATTCTGAATGAAATGCCGCCCACTTATGAAATTAAAAAAATTTAAATGTTTCTTATTAGATAAGGCATATTTTCGTCTGATAAGGTACTTCTTCTTCAATGATTTCGAGGATATTTTAGTTTTGATCAAAAAAATTGTATTTCTTATGACTTTTCGTAAAATATGTTAATGCCATCTGAAAGAGGAACAGATAAGCTTTCCATCGAGCTCTTAGTCGAAGAAGTCGGTCGAAGGTTGCAAGAGTTATTAGCAAAAAACTAATCGGTGGTCAACACGATTCCGTCCTACTGCCGATTCTTTTCGCAAAGTACTTTTCTATATTTCTAGTATTTAATGGGAAATAATTAAACGAATTTTTTGTCCATGTAAAAAACTATTAATTCTGAATAAAATGCCGCCCATTTATGCAATTAAAAAAACTGTAAATGTCTCTTATTAGACAAGGCATATTTTCGTCTGATAAGGTACTTCTTCTTCAATGATTTCGAGGATATTTTAGTTTTGATCAAAAAAATTGTATTTCTTACGACTTTTCGTATAATATGTTAATGCCATTAGAAAGAGGAACAGATAAGCTTTCCATCGAGCTCTTAGTCGAAGAAGTCGGTCGAAGGATGAAAAAGTTATCAGCAAAAAACTAATCGGTGGTCAACACGTTTCCGTCCTACTGCCGATTGTTATCGCAAAATACTTTTCTATAGTTCTAGTATTTAATGGGAAAAAATGAAACAAAGTTTTTGTCCATGTAAAAAACTATTAATGCTGAATAAAATGCTGCCCATTTATGCAATTAAGAAAAATGTATATGTCTCTTATTAGATAAGGCATATTTTCGTCTGATAAGGTACTTCTTCTTCAATGATTTCGAGGATATTTCAGTTTTGATCAAAAAATTTTATCTCTTATGACTTTTCGTAATATATGTTAATGCCATCTGAAAGAGGAACAGATAAGCTTTCCATCGAGCTCTTAGTCGAAGAAGTCGGTCGAAGGATGCAAAAGTTATTAGCAAAAAACTTATCAGTGGTCAACACGTTTCCGTCCAACTGCCGATTCTTTTCGCAAAGTACTTTTCTATAATTCTAGTGCTTAATGGAAAAAAATTAAACGAATTTTTTGTCCATGTAAAAAATTATTAATTCTGAATAAAATGCCGCCCATTTATGCAATTAAAAAAATTTAAATGTCTTTTATTAGATAAGGCATATTTTCGTCTGATAAGGTACTTCTTCTTCAATGATTTCGAGGATATTTTAGTTTTGATCAAAAAAATGTTATTTCTTATGACTTTTCGTAAAATATGTTAGTGTCATCTGAAAGAGAAACAGATAAGCTTTCCATCGAGCTCTTAGTCGAAGATGTCGGTCGAAGGTTGCAAAAGTTATTAGCAAAAAACTAATCGGTGGTCAACACGATTCCGTCCTACTGCCGATTCATTTCGCAAAGTACTTTTCTATATTTCTAGTATTTAAAGGGAAATAATTAAACGAATTTTTTGTCCATGTAAAAAACTCTAAATTCTGAATGAAATGCCGCCCACTTATGAAATTAAAAAAATTTAAATGTCTCTTATTAGATAGGGCATATTATCGTCTGATAAGGTACTTCTTCTTCAATGATTTCGAGGATATTTTAGTTTTGATCAAAAAAATGTTATATCTTACGACTTTTCGTAAAATATGTTAATGCCATCTGAAAGAGGAACAGATAAGCTTTCCGTCGAGCTCATAGTCGAAGAAGTCGGTCGAAGGTGCAAGAGTTATCAGCAAAAAGCTAATCGGTGGTCAACACGTTTCCGTCCTACTGCCGATTGTTATCACAAAATACTTTTCTATAATTCTAGTATTTAATGGGAAAAAATTAAACAAAGTTTTTGTTCATGTAAAAAATTTTTAATTCTGAATAAAATGCCGCCCATTTATGCAATTAAGAAAACTGAAAATGTCTCTTATTAGACAAGGCATATTTTAGTGTGATAAGGTACTTCTTTTCCAATGATTTCGAGGATATTTTAGTTTTGATCAAAAAAATTGTATTTCTTACGACTTTTCGTAAAATATGTTAGTGCCATTAGAAAGAGGAACAGATAAGCTTTCCATCGAGCTCTTAGTCGAAGAAGTCGGTCGAAGGATGCAAAAGTTATAAGCAAAAAACTAATCGGTGGTCAACACGTCCTACTGCCGATTCTTTTCGCAAAGTACTTTTCTATAATTCTAGTATTTAATGGGAAATAATTAAACGAATTTTTTGTCCATGTAAAAAACTCTAAATTCTGAATGAAATGCCGCTCACTTATGAAATTAAAAAAATTTAAATGTCTCTTATTAGATAGGGCATATTTTCGTCTGATAAGGTACTTCTTCTTCAATGATTTCGAGGATATTTCAGTTTTGATAAAAAAAATTGTATTTCTTATGACTTTTCGTAAAATATGTTAATGGCATCTGAAAGAGGAATAAATAAGCTTTCCATCAAGGTCTTAGTCGAAGAAGTCGGTCGAAGGATCAAAAATTTATTAGCAAAAAAACCAATCGATGGTCAACACGTTGCCGTCCAACTGCCGATTCTTTTCGCAAAGTACTTTTCTAAAATTTTAGTATTTATTGGAAAAAAATTAAACGAATTTTTTGTCCATGTAAAAAACTATTAATTCTGAATAAAATGCCGCCCATTTATGCAATTAAAAAAACTGTAAATGTCTCTTATTAGACAAGGCATATTTTCGTCTGATAAGGTACTTCTTCTTCAATGATTTCGAGGATATTTTAGTTTTGATCAAAAAAATTGTATTTCTTACGACTTTTCTTAAAATATGTTAGTGTCATTAGAAAGAGGAACAGATAAGCTTTCCATCGAGCTCTTAGTCGAAGAAGTCGGTCGAAGGATGAAAAAGTTATCAGCAAAAAACTAATCGGTGGTCAACACGTCCTACTGCCGATTTTTTTCGCAAAGTACTTTTCTATAATTCTAGTATTTATTGGACAAAAATAAAACGCTTTTTTTGTCCATGTAAAAAACTATTAATGCTGAATAAAATGCTGCCCATTTATGCAATTAAGATAAATGTATATATCTCTTATTAGATAAGGCATATTTTCGTCTGATAAGGTACTTCTTCTTCAATGATTTCGAAGATATTTCAGTTTTGATCAAAAAATTTTATTTCTTATGACTTTTCGTAAAATATGTTAATGCCATCTGAAAGAGGAACAGATAAGCTTTCCATCGAGCTCTTAGTCGAAGAAGTCGGTCGAAGGATGCAAAAGTTATTAGCAAAAAACTAATCAGTGGTCAACACGTTTCCGTCCAACTGCCGATTCTTTTCGCAAAGTACTTTTCTATAATTCTAGTGTTTAATGGAAAAAAATTAAACGAATTTTTTGTCCATGTAAAAAACTATTAATGCTGAATAAAATGCCGCCCATTTCTGCAATTAAGAAAACTGAAAATGTCTCTTATTAGACAAGGCATATTTTCGTCTGATAAGGTACTTCTTCTTCAATGATTTCGAGGATATTTTAGTTTTGATCAAAAAAATTGTATTTCTTACGACTTTTCGTAAAATATGTTAGTGCCATTAGAAAGAGGAACAGATAAGCTTTCCATCGAGCTCTTAGTCGAAGAAGTCGTTCGAAGGATGCAAAAGTTATTAGCAAAAAACTAATCAGTGGTCAACACGTTTCCGTCCAACTGCCAATTCTTTTCGCAAAGTACTTTTCTATAATTCTAGTGTTTAATGGAAAAAAATTAAACGAATTTTTTGTCCATGTAAAAAACTATTAATTCTGAATACAATGCCGCCCATTTATGCAATTAAAAAAAATTATATGTCTCTTATTAGATAAGGCATATTTTCGTCTGATAAGGTACTTCTTCTTCAATGATTTCGAGGATATTTTAGTTTTGATCAAAAAAATTTTTTTTCTTATTACTTTTCGTAAAATATGTTCATGCCATCTGAAGAAGGTATAAATAAGCTTTCCATCGAGCTCATAGTCGAAGAAGTCGGTCGAAGGTGCAAGAGTTAGCAGCAAAAACTAATCGGTGGTCAACACGTTTCCGTCCTACTGCCGATTGTTATCGCAAAATACTTTTCTATAATTCTAGTATTTAATGGGAAAAAATTTAACAAAGTTTTTGTTCATGTAAAAAACTATTGATTCTGAATAAAATGCCGCCCATTTCTGCAATTAAGAAAACTGTAAATGTCTCTTATTAGACAAGGCATATTTTCGTCTGATAATGTACTTCTTCTTCAATGATTTCGAGGATATTTTAGTTTTGATCAAAAAAATGTTATTTCTTACGACTTTTCGTAAAATATGTTAATGCCATCTGAAAGAGGAACAGATAAGCTTTCCATCGAGCTCATAGTCGAAGAAGTCGGTCGAAGGTGCAAGAGTTATCAGCAAAAAACTAATCGGTGGTCAACACGTTTCCGTCCTACTGCCGATTGTTATCGCAAAATACTTTTCTATAATTGTAGTGTTTAATGGAAAAAAATTAAACGAATTTTTTGTCCATGTAAAAAACTATTAATACTGAATAAAATGCTGCCCATTTATGCAATTAAGAAAAATGTATATGTCTCTTATTAGATAAGGCATATTTTCGTCTGCTAAGGTACTTCTTCTTCAATGATTTCGAGGATATTTCAGTTTTGATCAAAAAATTTTATTTCTTATGACTTTTCGTAAAATATGTTAATGCCATCTGAAAGAGGAACAGATAAGCTTTCCATCGAGCTCTTAGTCGAAGAAGTCGGTCGAAGGACGCAAAAGTTATTAGCAAAAAACTAATCAGTGGTCAACACGTTTCCGTCCAACTGCCGATTCTTTTCGCAAAGTACTTTTCTATAATTCAAGTGTTTAATGGAAAAAAATTAAACGAATTTTTTGTCCATGTAAAAAACTATTAATTCTGAATACAATGCCGCCCATTTATGCAATTAAAAAAATTTAAATGGCTCTTATTAGATAAGGCATATTTTCGTCTGATAAGGTACTTCTTCTTCAATGATTTCGAGGATATTTTAGTTTTGATGAAAAAAATTTTTTTTCTTATGACTTTTCGTAAAATATGTCCGTGCTATCTGAAAGAGGAATAAATAACCTTTTCATCGAGGTCTTATCCGAAGAAGTCGGCCGAAGGATGCAAGAGTTATTAGCAAAAAACTAATCAGTGGTCAACACGATTCCGTTGTACTGCCGATTCTTTTCGCAAAGAACTTTTCTATAGTTCTAATATTTAATGGGAAAAAATTAAACGAATTTTTTGTCCATGTAAAAACAATTTATTCTGAATAAAATGCCGCCCATTTATGTAATTAAAAAAACGTAAATGTCTCTTATTAGATAAGGCATATTTTCGTCTGATTAGGTACTTTTTCTTCAATGATTTCGAGGATATTTTAGTTTTGATCAAAAAAATTGTATTTCTTATGTCTTTTTGTAAAATATGTTAATGCCATTTGAAAGAGGAACGGATAAGCTTTACATCGAGCTCTTAGTCGAAGAAGTTGGTCGAAGGATGCAAGAGTTATTAGCAAAAAACTAATCGGTGGTCAACACGATTCCGTCATCCTGCCGTTTCTTTTTGCAAAATAGTTTTCAATAATTCTAGTATTTAATTAAAAAAAATTAAATGAATTTTTTGTCCATGTAAAAATTTATTAATTCTGAATAAAACGCCGCCCATTTATGCAATTAAAAAAATGTAACTGTCTCTTATTAGATAAGGAATATTTTCGTCTTATAAGGTACTCATGCTTCAATGATTTCGAGGATATTTTAGTTTTTATAAAAAAAATTGTATTTCCTATGAATTTTTGTAAAATATGTTAATGCCATTTGAAAAAGGAATAAATAAGCTTTCCATAGACCTGTTAGTCGAAGAAGTCGGTTGAAGGATGTAAGAGTTATTAGCAAAAAACTAATTGGTGGTCAATAGGATTGCGTCCTACTGCCGATTCTTTTCGCAAAGTGCTTTTCTATAATGCTAGTATTTAATGGGGAAAAATTAAACGAATTTTTTGTCCATGTAAAAACAATTTATTCTGAATAAAATGCCGCCCATTTATGTAATTAAAAAAACGTAAATGTCTCTTATTAGATAAGGCATATTTTCGTCTGATTAGGTACTTTTTCTTCAATGACTTCGAGGATATTTTAGTTTTGATCAAAAAAATTGTATTTCTTATGTCTTTTTGTAAAATATGTTAATGCCATCTGAAAGAGGAACAGATAAGCTTTCCATCGAGCTCTTAGTCGAAGAAGTCGGTTGATGGATGCAAGAGTTATTAGCAAAAAACTAATCGGCGGTCAATACGTTTCCGTCCTATTGCCTATTGTTTTCGCAAAGTATTTTTCTATAATTCTAGTATTTAATGGAAAAAAATTAAACGAATTTTTTGTCCATGTAAAAACAATTTATTCTGAATACAATGCCGCCCATTTATGCAATTGCAAAAATGTAAATGTCTCTTATTAGATAAGGCATATTTTCATCTGATAAGGTACTTCTTCTTCAATGATTTCGAGGATGTTTCAGTTTTGATAGAAAAAATTTTATTTCTTATGACTTTTCGTAAAATTTGTTAATGCTATCGGAAAGAGGAACATATAAGCTTTTCATCGAGGTCTTAGTCGAAGAAGTCGGTCGAAGGGTGCAAGAGTTATTAGCAAAAAAACTAATCGGTGGTAAACACGATTCCGTCCTACTGCCGATTCTTTTCGCAAAGTGCTTTTCTATAATGCTAGTATTTAATGGGAAAAAATTAAACCAAGTTTTTTTCCATGTAAAAACAATTTATTCTGAATTAAATGCCGCCCATTTATGCAATTAAAAAATTGTAAATGTCTCTTATAGATAAGGCATATTTTCGTTTTACAAGGTACTTCTTGATTTCGACGATATTTTAGTTTTGATCAAAAAAATGTTATTTCTTATGACTTTTCGTAAAATATGTTACTGCCATCGTAAAGAGAAACAGATAAGCTTCCCATCGAGCTCTTAGTCGAAGAAGTCGGTCGAAGGATGCAAGAGTTATCAGCAAAAAACTAATCGTTGGTCAACACGATTCCGTCCTACTGCCGTTTATTTTCGCAAAGTACATTTCTATAATTCTAGTATTTAATGGGAAAAAATTAAACGAATTTTTTGTCCATGTAAAAAACTATAAATTCTGAATGAAATGCCGCCTATTTATGCAATTAAAAAAATTTAAATGTCTTTTATTAGATAAGGCATATTTTCGTCTGATAAGGTACTTCTTCTTCAATGATTTCGATTGATAAAAAAATTGTATTTCTTATGACTTTTCGTAAAATATGTTAATGCCATCTGAAAGAGGAACAGATAAGCTTTTCATCGAGGTCTTAGTCGAAGAAGTCGGTCGAATGATGCAAAAGTTATTAGCAAAAAAACTAATCGGTGGTCAACACGATTCCGTCCTACTGCCGATTCTTTTCGCAAAGTGCTTTTCTATAATTGTAGTATTTAATGGGAAAAAATTAAACGAATTTTTAGTCCATGTAAAAAACTATTAATTCTCAATAAAATGCCGCCCATTTATGCAATTAAAAAAATTTAAATGTCTCTTATTAGATAAGGCATATTTTCGTCTGATAAGGTACTTCTTCTTCAATGATTTCGAGGATATTTTAGTTTTGATCAAAAATTTTTTATTTGTTATGACTTTTCCTAAAATATGTTAATGCCATCTGAAAGAGGAACAGATAAGCTTTCCATCGAGCTCTTAGTCGAAGAAGTCGGTCGAAGGTTGCAAGAGTTTTTAGCAAAAAACTAATCGGTGGTCAACACGTTTCCGTCCTACTGCCGATTCTTTTCGCAAAGTACATTTCTATAATTTTAGTATTTAATGGGAAAAAATTAAACGAATTTTTAGTCCATGTAAAAAACTATTAATTCTCAATAAAATGCCGCCCATTTATGCAATTAAAAAAATTTAAATGT
The DNA here is from genome assembly GCA_034638295.1 of Phortica okadai. Lineage (NCBI taxonomy): Eukaryota > Metazoa > Arthropoda > Insecta > Diptera > Drosophilidae > Phortica > Phortica okadai. Next base: position 641,858 of record CM067853.1, read on the forward strand.
CTCTTATTAGATAAGGCATATTTTCGTCTGATAAGGTACTTCTTCTTCAATGATTTCGAGGATATTTTAGTTTTGATCAAAAATTTTTTATTTGTTATGACTTTTCCTAAAATATGTTAGTACCATCTGAAAGAGGAACAGATAAGCTTTCCATCGAGCTCTAAGTCGAAGAAGTCGGTCGAAGGTTGCAAGAGTTATTAGCAAAAAACTAATCGGTGGTCAACACGATTCCGTCCAACTGCCGATTCTTTTCGCAAAGTACTTTTCTATAATTCTAGTATTTAATGGGAAATAATTAAACGAATTTTTTGTCCATGTAAAAAACTCTAAATTCTGAATGAAATGCCGCCCACTTATGAAATTAAAAAAATTTAAATGTTTCTTATTAGATAAGGCATATTTTCGTCTGATAAGGTACTTCTTCTTCAATGATTTCGAGGATATTTTAGTTTTGATCAAAAAAATTGTATTTCTTATGACTTTTCGTAAAATATGTTAATGCCATCTGAAAGAGGAACAGATAAGCTTTCCATCGAGCTCTTAGTCGAAGAAGTCGGTCGAAGGTTGCAAGAGTTATTACCAAAAAACTAATCGGTGGTCAACACGATTCCGTACTACTACCGATTCTTTTCGCAAAGTACTTTTCTATATTTCTAGTATTTAATGGGAAATAATTAAACGAATTTTTTGTCCATGTAAAAAACTATTAATTCTGAATAAAATGCCGCCCATTTATGCAATTAAAAAAACTGTAAATGTCTCTTATTAGACAAGGCATATTTTCGTCTGATAAGGTACTTCTTCTTCAATGATTTCGAGGATATTTTAGTTTTGATCAAAAAAATTGTATTTCTTACGACTTTTCGTATAATATGTTAATGCCATTAGAAAGAGGAACAGATAAGCTTTCCATCGAGCTCTTAGTCGAAGAAGTCGGTCGAAGGATGAAAAAGTTATCAGCAAAAAACTAATCGGTGGTCAACACGTTTCCGTCCTACTGCCGATTGTTATCGCAAAATACTTTTCTATAGTTCTAGTATTTAATGGGAAAAAATGAAACAAAGTTTTTGTCCATGTAAAAAACTATTAATGCTGAATAAAATGCTGCCCATTTATGCAATTAAGAAAAATGTATATGTCTCTTATTAGATAAGGCATATTTTCGTCTGATAAGGTACTTCTTCTTCAATGATTTCGAGGATATTTCAGTTTTGATCAAAAAATTTTATCTCTTATGACTTTTCGTAATATATGTTAATGCCATCTGAAAGAGGAACAGATAAGCTTTCCATCGAGCTCTTAGTCGAAGAAGTCGGTCGAAGGATGCAAAAGTTATTAGCAAAAAACTTATCAGTGGTCAACACGTTTCCGTCCAACTGCCGATTCTTTTCGCAAAGTACTTTTCTATAATTCTAGTGTTTAATGGAAAAAAATTAAACGAATTTTTTGTCCATGTAAAAAACTATTAATTCTGAATAAAATGCCGCCCATTTATGCAATTAAAAAAATTTAAATGTCTTTTATTAGATAAGGCATATTTTCGTCTGATAAGGTACTTCTTCTTCAATGATTTCGAGGATATTTTAGTTTTGATCAAAAAAATTTTATTTCTTATGACTTTTCGTAAAATATGTTAGTGCCATCTGAAAGAGGAACAGATAAGCTTTCCATCGAGCTCTTAGTCGAAGATGGCGGTCGAAGGTTGCAAGAGTTATAAGCAAAAAACTAATCGGTGGTCAACACGATTCCGTCCTACTGCCGATTCTTTTCGCAAAGTACTTTTCTATATTTCTAGTATTTAAAGGGAAATAATTAAACGAATTTTTTGTCCATGTAAAAAACTCTAAATTCTGAATGAAATGCCGCCCACTTATGAAATTAAAAAAATTTAAATGTCTCTTATTAGATAGGGCATATTATCGTCTGATAAGGTACTTCTTCTTCAATGATTTCGAGGATATTTTAGTTTTGATCAAAAAACTGTTATATCTTACGACTTTTCGTAAAATATGTTAATGCCATCTGAAAGAGGAACAGATAAGCTTTCCATCGAGCTCATAGTCGAAGAAGTCGGTCGAAGGTGCAAGAGTTATCAGCAAAAAACTAATCGGTGGTCAACACGTTTCCGTCCTACTGCCGATTGTTATCACAAAATACTTTTCTATAATTCTAGTATTTAATGGGAAAAAATTAAACAAAGTTTTTGTTCATGTAAAAAATTTTTAATTCTGAATAAAATGCCGCCCATTAATGCAATTAAGAAAACTGAAAATGTCTCTTATTAGACAAGGCATATTTTCGTCTGATAAGGTACTTCTTTTTCAATGATTTCGAGGATATTTTAGTTTTGATCAAAAAAATTGTATTTCTTACGACTTTTCGTAAAATATGTTAGTGCCATTAGAAATAGGAACAGATAAGCTTTCCATCGAGCTCTTAGTCGAAGAAGTCGGTCGAAGGATGCAAAAGTTATAAGCAAAAAACTAATCGGTGGTCAACACGTCCTACTGCCGATTCTTTTCGCAAAGTACTTTTCTATAATTCTAGAATTTAATGGGAAATAATTAAACGAATTTTTTGTCCATGTAAAAAACTCTAAATTCTGAATGAAATGCCGCCCACTTATGAAATTAAAAAAATTTAAATGTCTCTTATTAGATAGGGCATATTTTCGTCTGATAAGGTACTTCTTCTTCAATGATTTCGAGGATATTTCAGTTTTGATAAAAAAAATTGTATTTCTTATGACTTTTCGTAAAATATGTTAATGGCATCTGAAAGAGGAATAAATAAGCTTTCCATCAAGGTCTTAGTCGAAGAAGTCGGTCGAAGGATCAAAAATTTATTAGCAAAAAAACCAATCGATGGTCAACACGTTGCCGTCCAACTGCCGATTCTCTTCGCAAAGTACTTTTCTATAATTCTAGTATTTATTGGAAAAAAATTAAACGAATTTTTTGTCCATGTAAAAAACTATTAATTCTGAATAAAATGCCGCCCATTTATGCAATTAAAAAAACTGTAAATGTCTCTTATTAGACAAGGCATATTTTCGTCGAATAAGGTACTTCTTCTTCAATGATTTCGAGGATATTTTAGTTTTGATCAAAAAAATTGTATTTCTTACGACTTTTCGTAAAATATGTTAGTGCCATTAGAAAGAGGAACAGATAAGCTTTCCATCGAGCTCTTAGTCGAAGAAGTCGGTCGAAGGATGCAAAAGTTATTAGCAAAAAACTAATCAGTGGTCAACACGTTTCCGTCCAACTGCCGATTCTTTTCGCAAAGTACTTTTCTATAATTCTAGTGTTTAATGGAAAAAAATTAAACGAATTTTTTGTCCATGTAAAAAACTATTAATTCTGAATACAATGCCGCCCATTTATGCAATTAAAAAAAATTATATGTCTCTTATTAGATAAGGCATATTTTCGTCTGATAAGGTACTTCTTCTTCAATGATTTCGAGGATATTTTAGTTTTGATCAAAAAAATTTTTTTTCTTATTACTTTTCGTAAAATATGTTCATGCCATCTGAAGAAGGTATAAATAAGCTTTCCATCGAGCTCATAGTCGAAGAAGTCAGTCGAAGGTGCAAGAGTTAGCAGCAAAAACTAATCGGTGGTCAACACGTTTCCGTCCTACTGCCGATTGTTATCGCAAAATACTTTTCTATAATTCTAGTATTTAATGGGAAAAAATTTAACAAAGTTTTTGTTCATGTAAAAAACTATTGATTCTGAATAAAATGCCGCCCATTTCTGCAATTAAGAAAACTGTAAATGTCTCTTATTAGACAAGGCATATGTTCGTCTGCTAAGGTACTTCTTCTTCAATGATTTCGAGGATATTTTAGTTTTGATCAAAAAAATGTTATTTCTTACGACTTTTCGTAAAATATGTTAATGCCATCTGAAAGAGGAACAGATAAGCTTTCCATCGAGCTCATAGTCGAAGAAGTCGGTCGAAGGTGCAAGAGTTATCAGCAAAAAACTAATCGGTGGTCAACACGTTTCCGTCCTACTGCCGATTGTTATCGCAAAATACTTTTCTATAATTGTAGTGTTTAATGGAAAAAAATTAAACGAATTTTTTGTCCATGTAAAAAACTATTAATTCTGAATACAATGCCGCCCATTTATGCAATTAAAAAAATTTAAATGGCTCTTATTAGATAAGGCATATTTTCGTCTGATAAGGTACTTCTTCTTCAATGATTTCGAGGATATTTTAGTTTTGATCAAAAAAATTTTTTTTCTTATGACTTTTCGTAAAATATGTTCATGCCATCTGAAGAAGGAATAAATAGGCTTTCCATCGAGCTCATAGTCGAAGAAGTCGGTCGAAGGTGCAAGAGTTATCAGCAAAAAACTAATCGGTGGTCAACACGTTTCCGTCCTACTGCCGATTGTTATCGCAAAATACTTTTCTATAATTCTAGTATTTAATGGGAAAAAATTTAAAAAGTTTTTGTTCATGTAAAAAACTATTGATTCTGAATAAAATGCCGCCCATTTCTACAATTAAGAAAACTGTAAATGTCTCTTTTTAGACAAGGCATATTTTCGTCAAAGTACTTTTCTATAATTGTAGTGTTTAATGGAAAAAAATTAAACGAATTTTTTGTCCATGTAAAAAACTATTAATGCTGAGTAAAATGCTGCCCATTTATGCAATTAAGAAAAATGTATATGTCTCTTATTAGATAAGGCATATTTTCGTCTGGTAAGGTACTTCTTCTTCAATGATTTCGAGGATATTTCAGTTTTGATCAAAAAATTTTATTTCTTATGACTTTTCGTAAAATATGTTAATGCCATCTGAAGAAGGTATAAATAAGCTTTCCATAGAGCTCATAGTCGAAGAAGTCAGTCGAAGGTGCAAGAGTTAGCAGCAAAAACTAATCGGTGGTCAACACGTTTCCGTCCTACTGCCGATTGTTATCGCAAAATACTTTTCTATAATTCTAGTATTTAATGGGAAAAAATTTAACAAAGTTTTTGTTCATGTAAAAAACTATTGATTCTGAATAAAATGCCGCCCATTTCTGCAATTAAGAAAACTGTAAATGTCTCATATTAGACAAGGCATATGTTCGTCTGCTAAGGTACTTCTTCTTCAATGATTTCGAGGATATTTTAGTTTTGATCAAAAAAATGTTATTTCTTACGACTTTTCGTAAAATATGTTAATGCCATCTGAAAGAGGAACAGATAAGCCTTCCATCGAGCTCATAGTCGAAGAAGTCGGTCGAAGGTGCAAGAGTTATCAGCAAAAAACTAATCGGTGGTCAACACGTTTCCGTCCTACTGCCGATTGTTATCGCAAAATACTTTTCTATAATTGTAGTGTTTAATGGAAAAAAATTAAACGAATTTTTTGTCCATGTAAAAAACTATTAATTCTGAATACAATGCCGCCCATTTATGCAATTAAAAAAATTTAAATGGCTCTTATTAGATAAGGCATATTTTCGTCTGATAAGGTACTTCTTCTTCAATGATTTCGAGGATATTTTAGTTTTGATCAAAAAAATTTTTTTTCTTATGACTTTTCGTAAAATATGTTCATGCCATCTGAAGAAGGAATAAATAGGCTTTTCATCGAGCTCATAGTCGAAGAAGTCGGTCGAAGGTGCAAGAGTTATCAGCAAAAAACTAATCGGTGGTCAACACGTTTCCGTCCTACTGCCGATTGTTATCGCAAAATACTTTTCTATAATTCTAGTATTTAATGGGAAAAAATTTAAAAAAGTTTTTGTTCATGTAAAAAACTATTGATTCTGAATAAAATGCCTTCCATTCCTACAATTAAGAAAACTGTAAATGTCTCTTTTTAGACAAGGCATATTTTCGTCAAAGTACTTTTCTATAATTGTAGTGTTTAATGGAAAAAAATTAAACGAATTTTTTGTCCATGTAAAAAACTATTAATGCTGAATAAAATGCTGCCCATTTATGCAATTAAGAAAAATGTATATGTCTCTTATTAGATAAGGCATATTTTCGTCTGGTAAGGTACTTCTTCTTCAATGATTTCGAAGATATTTCAGTTTTGATCAAAAAATTTTATTTCTTATGACTTTTCGTAAAATATGTTAATGCCATCTGAAAGAGGAACAGATCAGCTTTCCATCGAGCTCTTAGTCGAAGAAGTCGGTCGAAGGATGCAAAAGTTATTAGCAAAAAACTAATCAGTGGTCAACACGTTTCCGACCAACTGCCGATTCTTTTCGCAAAGTACTTTTCTATAATTGTAGTGTTTAATGGAAAAAAATTAAACGAATTTTTTGTCCATGTAAAAAACTATTAATTCTGAATACAATGCCGCCCATTTATGCAATTAAAAAAATTTAAATGGCTCTTATTAGACAAGGCATATTTTCGTCTGATAAGGTACTTCTTCAATGATTTCGAGGATATTTTAGTTTTGATCAAAAAAATTTTTTTTCTTATGACTTTTCGTAAAATATGTTCATGCCATCTGAAGAAGGAATAAATAAGCTTTCCATCGAGCTCATAGTCGAAGGTGCAAGAGTTATCAGCAAAAAACTAATCGGTGGTCAACACGTTTCCGTCCTACTGCCGATTGTTATCGCAAAATACTTTTCTATAATTCTAGTATTTAATGGGAAAAAATTTAACAAAGTTTTTGTTCATGTAAAAAACTATTGATTCTGAATAAAATACCGCCCATTTCTGCAATTAAGAAAACTGTAAATGTCTCTTTTTAGACAAGGCATATTTTCGTCAAAGTACTTTTCTATAATAGTAGTGTTTAATGGAAAAAAATTAAACGAATTTTTTGTCCATGTAATGCTGAATAAAATGCTGCCCATTTATGCAATTAAGAAACATTTAAATGTCTCTTATTAGATAAGGCATATTTTCGTCTGATAAGGTACTTCTTCTTCAATGATTTCGAGGATATTTCAGTTTTGATCAAAAAATTTTATTTCTTATGACTTTTCGTAAAATATGTTAATGCCATCTGAAAGAGGAACAGATAAGCTTTCCATCGAGCTCATAGTCGAAGAAGTCGGTCGAAGGTGCAAGAGTTATCAGCAAAAAACTAATCGGTGGTCAACACGTTTCCGTCCTACTGCCGATTGTTATCGCAAAATACTTTTCTATAATTCTTGTATTTAATGGGAAAAAATTTAACAAAGTTTTTGTTCATGTAAAAAACTATTGATTCTGAATAAAATGCCGCCCATTTCTGCAATTAAGAAAACTGTAAATGTCTCTTTTTAGACAAGGCATATTTTAGTCAAAGTACTTTTCTATAATTGTAGTGTTTAATGGAAAAAAATTAAACGAATTTTTTGTCCATGTAATGCTGAATAAAATGCTGCCCATTTATGCAATTATGAAAAATGTATATGTCTCTTATTAGATAAGGCATATTTTCGTCTGATAAGGTACTTCTTTTTCAATGATTTCTAGGATATTTTAGTTTTGATAAAAATTTTATTTCTTATGACTTTTCGTAAAATATGTTAATCCCATCTGAAAGAGGAACAGATAAGCTTTCCATCGAGCTTTTAGTCGCAGGTACTTCTTCAATGATTTCGAGGATATTTTAGTTTTGATCAAAAAAATTTTTTTTCTTATGACTTTTCGTAAAATATGTTCATGCCATCTGAAGAAGGAATAAATAAGCTTTCCATCGAGCTCATTGTCGAAGAAGTCGGTCGAAGGTGCAAGAGTTATCAGCAAAAAACTAATCGGTGGTCAACACGTTTCCGTCCTACTGCCGATTGTTATCGCAAAATACTTTTCTATAATTCTAGTATTTAATGGGAAAAAAATTAACAAAGTTTTTGTTCATGTAAAAAACTATTGATTCTGAATAAAATGCCGCCCATTTCTGCAATTAAGAAAACTGTAAATGTCACTTTTTAGACAAGGCATATTTTCGTCAAAGTACTTTTCTATAATTGTAGTGTTTAATGGAAAAAAATTAAACGAATTTTTTGTCCATGTAATGCTGAATAAAATGCTGCCCATTTATGCAATTAAGAAAAATGTATATGTCTCTTATTAGATAAGGCATATTTTCGTCTGATAAGGTACTTCTTCTTCAATGATTTCGAGGATATTTCAGTTTTGATCAAAAAATTTTATTTCTTATGACTTTTCGTAAAATATGTTAATGCCATCTGAAAGAGGAACAGATAAGCTTTCCATCGAGCTCATAGTCGAAGAAGTCGGTCGAAGGTGCAAGAGTTATCAGCAAAAAACTTATCGGTGGTCAACACGTTTCCGTCCTACTGCCGATTGTTATCGCAAAATACTTTTCTATAATTCTAGTATTTAATGGGAAAAAATTTAACAAAGTTTTTGTTCATGTAAAAAACTATTGATTCTGAATAAAATGCCGCCCATTTCTGCAATTAAGAAAACTGTAAATGTCTCTTTTTAGACAAGGCATATTTTCGTCAAAGTACTTTTCTATAATTGTAGTGTTTAATGGAAAAAAATTAAACGAATTTTTTGTCCATGTAATGCTGAATAAAATGCTGCCCATTTATGCAATTATGAAAAATGTATATGTCTCTTATTAGATAAGGCATATTTTCGTCTGATAAGGTACTTCTTCTTCAATGATTTCTAGGATATTTTAGTTTTGATAAAAATTTTATTTCTTATGACTTTTCGTAAAATATGTTAATGCCATCTGAAAGAGGAACAGATAAGCTTTCCATCGAGCTTTTAGTCGCAGAAGTCGGTCGAAGGTTGCAAGAGTTATTACCAAAAAACTAATCGGTGGTCAACACGATTCCGTCCTACTGCCGATTCTTTTCGCAAAGTACTTTTCTATAATTCTAGTATTTAATGGGATTTAATTAAACGAATTTTTTGTCCATGTAAAAAACTATAAATTCTAAATGAAATGCCGCCTATTTATGCAATTAAAAAAATTTAAATGTCTTTTATTAGATAAGACATATTTTCGTCTGATAAGGTACTTCTTCTTCAATGGTTTCGAGGATATTTTAGTTTTGATCAAAAAAATTTTATTTCTTATGACTTTGCGTAAAATATGTTAATGCCATCTGAAAGAGGAACAGATAAGCTTTCCATCGAGCTCTTAGTCGAAGAAGTCGGTCGAAGGATGCAAAAGTTATTAGCAAAAAACTAATCAGTGGTCAACACGTTTCCGTCCAACTGCCGATTCTTTTCGCAAAGTACTTTTCTATAATTCTAGTATTTAATGGAAAAAAATTAAACGAATTTTTTGTCCATGTAAAAAACTATTAATTCTAAATACAATACCGCCCATTTATGCAATTAAAAAAATTTAAATGTCTCTTATTAGATAAGGCATATTTTCGTCTGATAAGGTACTTCTTCTTCAATGATTTCTAGGATATTTTAGTTTTGATAAAAATTTTATTTCTTATGACTTTTCGTAAAATATGTTAATGCCATCTGAAAGAGGAACAGATAAGCTTTCCATCGAGATTTTAGTCGAAGAAGTCGGTCGAAGGTTGCAAGAGTTATTACCAAAAAACTAATCGGTGGTCTACACGATTCCGTCCTACTGCCGATTCTCTTCGCAAAGTACTTTTCTATAATTCTAGTATTTAATGGGAAATAATTAAACGAATTTTTTGTCATTGTAAAAACTATAAATTCTGAATGAAATGCCGCCCATTTATGCAATTAAAAAAATTTAAATGTCTCTTATTAGATGAGGCATATTTTCGTCTGATAAGGTACTTCTTCTTCAATGATTTCTAGGATATTTTAGTTTTGATAAAAATTTTATTTCTTATGACTTTTCGTAAAATATGTTAATGCCATCTGAAGAAGGAATAAATAAGCTTTCCATCGAGGTCTTTGTCGAAGAAGACGGTCGAAAGATCAATGAGTTATTAGAAAAAAAACCAATCGATGGTCAACACGTTTCCGTCCTACTGCCGACTCTTTTCGCAAAGTACTTTTCTAAAATTCTAGTATTTATTGGAAAAAAATTAAACGAATTTTTTGTCCATGTAAAAAACTATTAATGCTGAATAAAATGCTGCCCATTTATGCAATTAAGAAAAATGTAAATGTCTCTTATTAGATAAGGCATATTTTCGTCTGATAAGGTACTTTTTCTTCAATGATTTCGAGGATATTTTAGTTTTGATCAAAAAATTTTTATTTCTTATGACTTTTCGTAAAATATGTTAATGCCATCTGAAAGAGGAACAGATAAGCTTTCCATCGAGCTCTTAGTCGAAGAAGTCGGTCGGAGGATGCAAAAGTTATTAGCAAAAAACTAATCGGTGGTTAACACGATTCCGTCCTACTGCCGATTCTTTTCGCAAAGTACTTTTCTATAATTCTAGTATTTAATGGGAAATAATTAAACGAATTATTTGTCCATGTAAAAAACTATCAATTCTGAATGAAATGCCGCCCATTTATGCAATTAAAAAAAAATAAATGTCTCTTATTAGATAAGGCATATTTTCGTCTGATAAGGCACTTCTTCTTCAATGATTTCGAGGATATTTTAGTTTTGATCAAAAAAATTTTATTTCTTATGACTTTTCGTAAAATATGTTAATGCCATCTGAAAGAGGAACAGATAAGCTTTCCATCGAGCTCTTAGTCGAAGAAGTCGGTCGAAGGATGCAAAAGTTATTAGCAAAAAACTAATCGGTGGTCAACACGTTTCCGTCCTACTGCCGATTCTTTTCGCAAAGTACATTTCTATTATTCTAGTGTTTAATGGAAAAAAATTAAACGAATTTTTTGTCCATCTAAAAAACTATTAATTCTGAATACAATGCCGTCCATTTATGCAATTAAAAAAATTTAAATGTATCTTATTCGATAAGGCATATTTTCGTCTGATAAGGTACTTCTGCTTCAATGATTTCGAGGATATTTTAGTTTTGATCAAAAATATTTTATTTCTTATGACTTTTCGTAAAATATGTTCATGCCATCTGAAGAAGGAATAAAAAGGCTTTCCATCGAGCTTTTAGTCGAAGAAGTCGGTCGAAGGACGCAAGACTTATTAGCAAAAAACTAATCGGTGGTCAACACGTTTCCGTCCTACTGCCGATTCTTTTCGCAAAGTACTTTTCTATAATTCTAGTATTTAATGGGAAAAAATTGAACGAATTTTTTGTCCATGTAAAAAATATGAATTCTGAATAAAATGGCGCCCATTTATGCAATTAAGAAAAATGTAAATGTCTCTTATTAGACAAGGCATATTTTCGTCTGATAAGGTACTTCTTCTTCAATGATTTCGATGATATTTTAGTTTTGAACAAAAAAATTTTATTTCTTATGACTTTTCGTAAAATATGTTAATGCCATCTGAAAGAGGAACAGATAAGCCTTCCATCGAGCTCTTAGTCGAAGAAGTCGGTCGAAGGATGCAAAAGTTATTAGCAAAAAACTAATCGGTGGTCAACACGTTTCCGTCCTACTGCCGATTCTTTTCGCAAAGTACTTTTCTATAATTCTAGTATTAATTGGGAAATAATTAAACGAATTTTTTGTCCATGTAAAAAACTATAAATTCTGAATGAAATGCCGCCCATTTATGCAATTAAAAAAATATAAATGTCTCTTATTAGATAAGGCATATTTTCGTCTGATAAGGTACTTCTTCTTCAATGATTTCGAGGATATTTTAGTTTTGGTTAACACGATTCCGTCCTACTGCCGATTCTTTTCGCAAAGTACTTTTCTATAATTCTAGTATTTAATGGGAAATAATTAAACGAATTATTTGTCCATGTAAAAAACTATCAATTCTGAATGAAATGCCGCCCATTTATGCAATTAAAAAAAAATAAATGTCTCTTATTAGATAAGGCATATTTTCGTCTGATAAGGCACTTCTTCTTCAATGATTTCGAGGATATTTTAGTTTTGATCAAAAAAATTTTATTTCTTATGACTTTTCGTAAAATATGTTAATGCCATCTGAAAGAGGAACAGATAAGCTTTCCATCGAGCTCTTAGTCGAAGAAGTCGGTCGAAGGATGCAAAAGTTATTAGCAAAAAACTAATCGGTGGTCAACACGTTTCCGTCCTACTGCCGATTCTTTTCGCAAAGTACATTTCTATTATTCTAGTGTTTAATGGAAAAAAATTAAACGAATTTTTTGTCCATCTAAAAAACTATTAATTCTGAATACAATGCCGTCCATTTATGCAATTAAAAAAATTTAAATGTATCTTATTCGATAAGGCATATTTTCGTCTGATAAGGTACTTCTGCTTCAATGATTTCGAGGATATTTTAGTTTTGATCAAAAATATTTTATTTCTTATGACTTTTCGTAAAATATGTTCATGCCATCTGAAGAAGGAATAAAAAGGCTTTCCATCGAGCTTTTAGTCGAAGAAGTCGGTCGAAGGACGCAAGACTTATTAGCAAAAAACTAATCGGTGGTCAACACGTTTCCGTCCTACTGCCGATTCTTTTCGCAAAGTACTTTTCTATAATTCTAGTATTTAATGGGAAAAAATTGAACGAATTTTTTGTCCATGTAAAAAATATGAATTCTGAATAAAATGGCGCCCATTTATGCAATTAAGAAAAATGTAAATGTCTCTTATTAGACAAGGCATATTTTCGTCTGATAAGGTACTTCTTCTTCAATGATTTCGATGATATTTTAGTTTTGAATAAAAAAATTTTATTTCTTATGACTTTTCGTAAAATATGTTAATGCCATCTGAAAGAGGAACAGATAAGCCTTCCATCGAGCTCTTAGTCGAAGAAGTCGGTCGAAGGATGCAAAAGTTATTAACAAAAAACTAATCGGTGGTCAACACGTTTCCGTCCTACTGCCGATTCTTTTCGCAAAGTACTTTTCTATAATTCTAGTATTAATTGGGAAATAATTAAACGAATTTTTTGTCCATGTAAAAAACTATAAATTCTGAATGAAATGCCGCCCAATTATGCAATTAAAAAAATATAAATGTCTCTTATTAGATAAGGCATATTTTCGTCTGATAAGGTACTTCTTCTTCAATGATTTCGAGGATATTTTAGTTTTGAACAAAAATATTTTATTTCTTATGACTTTTCGTAAAATATGTTCATGCCATCTGAAGAAGGAATAAATAGGCTTTCCATTGAGCTCCTAGTCGACGAAGTCGGTCGAAGGACGCAAGACTTATTAGCAAAAAACTAATCGGTGGTCAACACGTTTCCGTCCTACAGCGATTGTTTTCGCAAAGTACTTTTCTATAATTCTAGTATTTAATGGGAAAAAATTGAACGAATTTTTTGTCCATGTAAAAACTATCAATTCTGAATAAAATGCCGCCCATTTATGCAATTAAGAAAAATGTAAATGTCTCTTATTAGACAAGGCATATTTTCGTCTGATAAGGTACTTCTTCTTCAATGATTTCGAGGATATTTTAGTTTTGATCAAAAAAATTTTATTTCTTATGACTTTTCGTAAAATATGTTAATGCCATCTGAAAGAGGAACAGATAAACTTTCCATCGAGCTCTTAGCCGAAGAAGTCGGTCGAAGGATGCAAAAGTTATTAGCAAAAAACTAATCGGTGGTCAACACGTTTCCGTCCTACTGCCGATTCTTTTCGCAAAGTACATTTCTATTATTCTAGTGTTTAATGGAAAAAAATTAAACGAATTTTTTGTCCATCTAAAAAACTATTAATTCTGAATACAATGCCGTCCATTTATGCAATTAAAAAAATTTAAATGTATCTTATTCGATAAGGCATATTTTCGTCTGATAAGGTACTTCTGCTTCAATGATTTCGAGGATATTTTAGTTTTGATCAAAAATATTTTATTTCTTATGACTTTTCGTAAAATATGTTCATGCCATCTGAAGAAGGAATAAAAAGGCTTTCCATCGAGCTTTTAGTCGAAGAAGTCGGTCGAAGGACGCAAGACTTATTAGCAAAAAACTAATCGGTGGTCAACACGTTTCCGTCCTACTGCCGATTCTTTTCGCAAAGTACTTTTCTATAATTCTAGTATTTAATGGGAAAAAATTGAACGAATTTTTTGTCCATGTAAAAAATATGAATTCTGAATAAAATGGCGCCCATTTATGCAATTAAGAAAAATGTAAATGTCTCTTATTAGACAAGGCATATTTTCGTCTGATAAGGTACTTCTTCTTCAATGATTTCGATGATATTTTAGTTTTGAACAAAAAAATTTTATTTCTTATGACTTTTCGTAAAATATGTTAATGCCATCTGAAAGAGGAACAGATAAGCCTTCCATCGAGCTCTTAGTCGAGGAAGTCGGTCGAAGGATGCAAAAGTTATTAGCAAAAAACTAATCGGTGGTCAACACGTTTCCGTCCTACTGCCGATTCTTTTCGCAAAGTACTTTTCTATAATTCTAGTATTAATTGGGAAATAATTAAACGAATTTTTTGTCCATGTAAAAAACTATAAATTCTGAATGAAATGCCGCCCATTTATGCAATTAAAAAAATATAAATGTCTCTTATTAGATAAGGCATATTTTCGTCTGATAAGGCACTTCTTCTTCAATGATTTCGAGGATATTTAAGTTTTGATCAAAAATATTTTATTTCTTATGACTTTTAGTAAAATATGTTAATGCCATCTAAAAGAGGAACAGATAAGCTTTCCATCGAGCTCTTAGTCGAAGAAGTCGGTCGAAGTATGCAAAAGTTATTAGCAAAAAACTAATCGGTGGTCAACAGGTTTCCGTCCTACTGCCGATTCTTTTCGCAAAGTACTTTTCTATAATTCTAGTATTTATTTGAAAAAAATTAGTCGAATTTTTTGTCCATGTAAAAAACTATTAATGCTGAATAAAATGCTGCCCATTTATGTAATTAAGAAAAATTTAAATGTCTCTTATTAGATAAGGCATATTTTCGTCTGATAAGGTACTTCTTCTTCAATGATTTCGAGGATATTTTAGTTTTGATCAAAAAAATTTTATTTCTTATGACTTTTCGTAAAATATGTTCATGCCATCTGAAGAAGGAATAAATAGGCTTTCCATCGAGCTCTTAGTCGAAGAAGACGGTCGAAGGTTGCAAGAGTTATTAGCAAAAAACTAATCGGTGGTTAACACGATTCCGTCCTACTGCCGATTCTTTTCGCAAAGTACTTTTCTATAATTCTAGTATTTAATGGGAAATAATTAAACGAAGTTTTTGTCCATGTAAAAAACTATCAATTCTGAATGCAATGCCGCCCATTTATGCAATTAAAAAAATATAAATGTCTCTTATTAGATAAGGCATATTTTCGTCTGATAAGGCACTTCTTCTTCAATGATTTCGAGGATATTTAAGTTTTGATCAAAAAAATTTTATTTCTTATGACTTTTCGTAAAATATGCTAATGCCTTATGAAAGAGGAACAGATAAGCTTTCCATCGAGCTCTCAGTCGAAGAAGTCGGTCGAAGTATGCAAAAGTTATTAGCAAAAAACTAATCGGTGGTCAACACGTTTCCGTCCTACTGCCGATTCTTTTCGCAAAGTACTTTTCTATAATTCTAGTGTTTAATGGAAAAAAATGAAACGAATTTTTTGTCCACGTAAAAAACTATTAATTCTGAATACAATGCCACCCATTTATGCAATTAAAAAAATTTAAATGTATCTTATTCGATAAGGCATATTTTCGTCTGATAAGGTACTTCTTCTTCAATGATTTCGAGGATATTTTAGTTTTGACCAAAAATATTTTATTTCTTATGACTTTTCGTAAAATATGTTCATGCCATCTGAAGAAGGAATAAATAGGCTTTCCATTGAGCTCCTAGTCGACGAAGTCGGTCGAAGGACGCAAGACTTATTAGCAAAAAACTAATCGGTGGTCAACACGTTTCCGTCCTACTGCCGATTCTTTTCGCAAAGTACATTTCTATTATTCTAGTGTTTAATGGAAAAAAATTAAACGAATTTTTTGTCCATCTAAAAAACTATTAATTCTGAATACAATGCCGTCCATTTATGCAATTAAAAAAATTTAAATGTATCTTATTCGATAAGGCATATTTTCGTCTGATAAGGTACTTCTGCTTCAATGATTTCGAGGATATTTTAGTTTTGATCAAAAATATTTTATTTCTTATGACTTTTCGTAAAATATGTTCATGCCATCTGAAGAAGGAATAAAAAGGCTTTCCATCGAGCTTTTAGTCGAAGAAGTCGGTCGAAGGACGCAAGACTTATTAGCAAAAAACTAATCGGTGGTCAACACGTTTCCGTCCTACTGCCGATTCTTTTCGCAAAGTACTTTTCTATAATTCTAGTATTTAATAGGAAAAAATTGAACGAATTTTTTGTCCATGTAAAAAACTATTAATGCTGAATAAAATGCTGCCCATTTATGTAATTAAGAAAAATTTAAATGTCTCTTATTAGATAAGGCATATTTTCGTCTGATAAGGTACTTCTTCTTCAATGATTTCGAGGATATTTTAGTTTTGATCAAAAAAATTTTATTTCTTATGACTTTTCGTAAAATATGTTCATGCCATCTGAAGAAGGAATAAATAGGCTTTCCATCGAGGTCTTAGTCGAAGAAGACGGTCGAAAATTGCAAGAGTTATTAGCAAAAAACTAATCGGTGGTTAACACGATTCCGTCCTACTGCCGATTCTTTTCGCAAAGTACTTTTCTATAATTCTAGTATTAATTGGGAAATAATTAAACGAATTTTTTGTCCATGTAAAAAACTATAAATTCTGAATGAAATGCCGCCCATTTATGCAATTAAAAAAATATAAATGTCTCTTATTAGATAAGGCATATTTTCGTCTGATAAGGTACTTCTTCTTCAATGATTTCGATGATATTTTAGTTTTGAACAAAAAAATTTTATTTCTTATGACTTTTCGTAAAATATGTTAATGCCATCAGAAAGAGGAACATATAAGCTTTCCATCGAGCTCTTGGTCGAAGAAGTCGGTCGAAGGTTGCAAAAGTTATTAGCAAAAAACTAATCGGTGGTCAACACGTTTCCGTCCTACTGCCGATTTTCTTCGCAAAGTACTTTTCTAAAATTCTAGCATTTATTGGAAAAAAATTAAACGAATTTTTTGTCCATGTAAAAAACTATTAATGCTAAATAAAATGTCGTCCATTTATGCAATTAAGAAAAATGTAAATGTCTCTTATTAGATAAGGCATATTTTCGTCTGATAAGGTACTTCTTCTTCAATGATTTCGAGGATATTTTAGTTTTGATCACAAAAATTTTATTTCTTATGACTTTTCGTAAAATATGTTAATGCCATCTGAAAGAGGAACAGAAAAGCTTTCCATCGAGCTCTTAGTCGAAGAAGTCGGTCGAAGGATGCAAAAGTTATTAGCAAAAAACTAATCAGTGGTCGACACGAGGAACGAGGAACAGAAAAGCTTTCCATCGAGCTCTTAGTCGAAGAAGTCGGTCGAAGGATGCAAAAGTTATTAGCAAAAAACTAATCAGTGGTCGACACGATTCCGTCCTACTGCCGATTCTTTTCGCAAAGTACATTTCTATAATTCTAGTATTTAATGGAAAAAAATTAAACGAATTTTTTGTCCATGTAAAAAACTATTAATTCTGAATACAATGCCGCCCATTTATGCAATTAAAAAAATTTAAATGTATCTTATTCGATAAGGCATATTTTCGTCTGATAAGGTACTTCTTCTTCAATGATTTCGAGGATATTTTAGTTTTGATCAAAAATATTTTATTTCTTATGACTTTTCGTAAAATATGTTCATGCCATCTGAAGAAGGAATAAAAAGGCTTTCCATCGAGCTCTTAGTCGAAGAAGTCGGTCGAAGGACGCAAGACTTATTAGCAAAAAACTAATCGGTGGTCAACACGTTTCCGTCCTACAGCGATTGTTTTCGCAAAGTACTTTTCTATAATTCTAGTATTTAATGGGAAAAAATTGAACGAATTTTTTGTCCATGTAAAAAATATGAATTCTGAATAAAATGGCGCCCATTTATGCAATTAAGAAAAATGTAAATGTCTCTTATTGGACAAGGCATATTTTCGTCTGATAAGGTACTTCTTCTTCAATGATTTCGATGATATTTTAGTTTTGAACAAAAAAATTTTATTTCTTATGACTTTTCGTAAAATATGTTAATGCCATCAGAAAGAGGAACAGATAAGCCTTCCATCGAGCTCTTAGTCGAAGAAGTCGGTCGAAGGACGCAAGAGTTATCAGCAAAAAACTAATCGGTGGTCAACACGTTTCCGTCCTACTGCCGATTCTTTTCGCAAAGTACTTTTCTAAAATTCTAGCATTTATTGGAAAAAAATTAAACGAATTTTTTGTCCATGTAAAAAACTATTAATGCTAAATAAAATGTCGTCCATTTATGCAATTAAGAAAAATGTAAATGTCTCTTATTAGATAAGGCATATTTTCGTCTGATAAGGTACTTCTTCTTCAATGATTTCGAGGATATTTTAGTTTTGATCACAAAAATTTTATTTCTTATGACTTTTCGTAAAATATGTTAATGCCATCTGAAAGAGGAACAGAAAAGCTTTCCATCGAGCTCTTAGTCGAAGAAGTCGGTCGAAGGATGCAAAAGTTATTAGCAAAAAACTAATCAGTGGTCGACACGATTCCGTCCTACTGCCGATTCTTTTCGCAAAGTACATTTCTATAATTCTAGTATTTAATGGGAAATAATTAAACGAATTTTTTCTCAGTGTGAAAAATTATAAATTCTGAATGAAATGCCGCCCATTTATGCAATTTTTTTTTTTTTTTTTTTTTTTTTTTTTTTTTTTACTTTGCTTTATTTATTGGATCTTCTCTTTCATATGAGACTTACAATAAGTTTGCAGATCTTAAGACTAAACGTTAATTAACAGTTCTTTTGAACTGTAGTTTGCTCGTGGGGCCCTAGGGTCTATCGCTGGGTGGGAAGGTCATTTCGACGAAGACGTGATTGGCTGCACAACCTTGTTAATCTTCTGGCGAGATGGTTAGGGTGCGTAGAAAGCTTGCTGTAGTATTGTTCCTTGAGTTCTGCTATTACATCTCTGACTGGTTGAATATTTAAATCTTTTTGTATGTTTTCGTTTCGAACATACCACGGTGCCCCGTGATGGTTCTCAATATCTTTGACTGGGTTCTCTGGATGATGTCAATGTTGCTACTGCTAGCGTTTCCCCATAACTGGGAGCCGTAGGTCCAGATAGGTTTGAGAACAGAATTGTAGAGCAGGACTTTGTAGTCAAGACTAAGTGAAGAGCGAGCGTTGATAAGCCAGTGGAGGCTATTAGCTTTTAGTTTTAAATGCGTTCTCTTGGCCTCGATGTGCCTGCGCCATGTGAGTCTTCTATCGAGGTGTACTCCGAGGTATGTCACTTCGTTTGTTTGCGGAAGCGTAGTGTTGTTTAACATCAGCGGTGGGCAGTCTTGCCTGTTTAGAGTGAACGTAACGTGTTTGCATTTTTGTTCGTTGACTTTTATTCGCCAGTCAGCTAGCCATTTTTCTATGTCGACCAGGTGAAGAGCTAACTGCGCTGTTGCTTGCGTAGGGCATCTGGAACGGCTGAGAATAGCTGTATCATCAGCAAAGGTGGATGTTGTTAGTCGTCTGCTTATTGGGATGTCTGATGTGTAGAGGACATATAGCGTTGGACCAAGTACGCTACCTTGAGGAACTCCAGCTCTAATGATGTGGTCATCGGACATATCACTGTTACATCTCACTGTAAATTTCCTGTCGTAGAGGTATGACTTTAGTAGCTTGTGCGTGTTGTTTGGAAGCATTGTTTTAATTTTATGCATTAAGCCGTCCAACCAAACTCTGTCGAATGCTTGTGAGACATCCAAAAATATTGCTGTGCAGTATTCTCGGTTTTCAAACGCGCTTCGTATTTCTGATGTTATGCGATTAACCTGCTCAATAGTTCCGTGTTTTTCACGAAAGCCGAACTGGTGTGAGGGGATTTTGTTGTGTGTTCTCAGGAATGAGTTGATCCGAGTTAGCACGCATTTTTCGAAGAGTTTTGATAGACACGATAATAAACTTATAGGTCTGTAAGACGAGGGAATCGTGTGATCTTTTCCTGGCTTTGGTATCATTATGATGATAGACTTTTTCCATCTTTCTGGAAAATAGCCAAGTTTAGTGATGGCATTGAAGAGCTTCGCGATAGTGCAAACAGCACAATATGGGAGCTCAATAATCATTTTTGGGGTTATTAAATCGCAGCCCGGTGACTTTTTTGGGTTCAGTTCCTTTTTGATAATACTAGCGATTTCGTTTGGTCGAAACTCGATTGGGTCACGTTGAAGCTCGGCGTCGTTTGTTAATGCTGGTAGTGTAGTCGCATTTGTGCAAGGATTTGGTTGAAACACATTTTCAAGGTGGGCTGCAAATGTTCTCGCTCTATCTTCGTCGCTGCGGGCCCAGCCGCCTGCAGGGTTTCGTATAGGCATCACGGGTTCTGTCGGTGAGCTTAGGGATGGGTGAGCTCTCCACAGTGAGTTTCTTGTACTGGATGTTGATAGTTGTTCTATGTACCGGCGTTGGGTATATGCTTCTTCTTGCTTTAACGCTTTAGAGAGGTTGCGTGTGGCGCTCTTAAGCCTATGTCGTGCAGATGGCGATCTGGTTGATTGCCATTCTCGACGTAAGCGTCGCTTTTCGATAACAAGCTGCTCGATTTGTAGGTTAGTCTTCTTTTGGTTACGTGGAGCTTGTGCCGTTTGGGGTGTTGAGATACGAGCTGCGGTAACGAAGACTGATTCTAGATTGTTTACGAAGCTGTCGATCTCAGCTTCAACGGTTAGGGGAGGATCAAGCTCAATGTGTGAGCTAAAATATTTTTTGTAACTGACCCAGTTGGTTTTGTGCGAGGTCAATCTACTTGGTTGATCTACGGTTTTTGGATGTCGAAGTAGGTTAATTAATACAGGCGAGTGATCAGATGAGAGATCTGAAAGACTTTCGGCGCTTAGCAAGGTTCGGGGAATGTTTTTTGTTATTGCAAAGTCAATTAGGTCGGGTAGTTTATTGGGGTCAGCCGGCCAGTATGTTGGTCTGCCGGGAGAGAGATGGTCGAGCTTATTGCTGGCTTTTATAATTGCATTGTATAATTGTTTGCCTTTTGGGGTCACTAGACGAGATCCCCAGTGAGTGTGCTTAGCATTGTAATCACCTGCTGCTATGAAGTGTTCTCCGAGTGTGTTAAAGAACTGCATGAACTCAGCTTCAGATATATTGAAGCGAGGGGGGCAGTATACGGCGGCTAGTGTTAGATGGTTACCACTATCTAATTGTATGTTTATAGATGTGGCCTGTAGATAGTTTTCAGCAAATCTTCTATGGCAGTGGTGTTTGAGACGGTTTCTAATCAGAATACCAGTCCTCCCGTGTGCTTTGCCATCAGGATGGTTTGTTCCGTAAAATACGTAGCCTCGTATGTTAAAATTATATTTGTTTGTAAGGTGTGTTTCTGAGAGTAGCATTACGTCAATGTGTTTGTCAAATAGAAATTGAGCTAGCTCAAGTTTGTGTTGTGAGACGCCATTAGCATTCCACGTAGATATGCGTAGGGAAGCCATTGATTATTTAGACTGCTGAGATATCAGCATTTGAATTAGCAGATTTTGGTTTCGCATTAGATCCTGCATTGTTGTCCGCATAAATGACATAAACTCCATAAGGCTTTGCTGCATAGTTGATAGCATTACTTCAAAGCTGCTTTGTTGCTGCTCCGATGGTTGGTACTGTTGGGCCGCATTTAGGTCTACATGTGTTGGTTGTGAGTGAAGCGTATTTGAGGTAGGGGGAACCAATCCGGATTTAAGAGCGCTCGCAAATGATACGCTTTTGGGTGAGATTTCAGGGGCAAGTGAAGATCTGGCTGCAGTCGAGAAGTACACGTCTGGGTTGGATTTGGTTGGAGTGGTATTAGTCGGTACGTTCCGGGAGCGTGCAGTGGTCACTCGCTGCTGGAGTCGACTCTTCAGTTCCTTGTATATTGGGCAACCTTTGTAGTTAGCAGTGTGATTACCGCCACAGTTGGCGCACTTTTTTATGTTGGCGTCTTGTTTGCTCGCTGGCCAGTTTGTGGTATTATGGAGCTCTCCACAAGCTACACATACCGGGCGTAGGGTGCAGTACGACCTTGTATGGCCATATTCTTGGCAATTCGTACATTGTACGGGACCATTGCGTTTGTGCGGTTCTTCTACAGTGATTCTGCGGTGCAGTAGAAATTGAAGTTTGTATATCGGGTGCACTTCGTTTTTCTTGAGCGGCATGATTTCTGGATTAAGTTCAACCTTGAAGAGTGGTTGCGGCTTTCTATCCTTATTTAGTATATTGAAAGCAGTTTTTACACTAAATCCTTTCTCTTTTAGCGCATTGATAACTTCTGCAGGAGTTACTTCAGGCTCTATGCCCTTTAGTACGACTTGCAGGCCTTTGCTGCTTTTTAGCTGATACGTATAGAAGTTCTTTTTGTTGTCGCTCAGGTACTTCGACAGTACTCTGTAGTTGTCTTCGGACTTAGTTTGTACCTTCGTTTCATGGATATTTCCCTTTACAAGCGGAATTATGTGGAAACTGTCCTTCCCAATGAGCTCGACAAATTTGCTAACGAGAGCATTAGAGCTTTTTTCTCGAATGTATATTGGTGGAGGCTTTGGCTTCCTTCTCACACCTTCTGCTTCGGGAGCCAGATCATCAGATTTGTCTTCTAGAATTTTAAACCTGTTGCTATTATCAGGCATTTCATTTTTTTCTGGGCTGGAGTTGCCACGGACAATCTTTGGCTTCGAGTTTAGGGGGCTCGACTTTCGCTTTATTTGAATGTAGCGATCCATTCCAGTCTGCACGGCCGGCCTAATATTTTCCTTCGCATTCTGTTTTGCTGAGAGCGCGCCGTTCGTAGTGTTTTGTTGCACCTTACTTGATGGCTCTTGCATAGCGGGTGTTATGATCGAGCAGGCAGTTGATACAGTTGAAGTTGTTGTTGTATTTACCGTTGCGGTAGTTAAAGAGATTGTTGTGCTGGTCGCAGTTGATAAGCACAGGTCTCTCTGGCCAGTACATACCTGCATAGAAGCGCTTACGGCGCTCTGCTGCTTTTGATGCGCGGACGGTAGCGACGGAGAGCAAGATCGCGCTCTTTCGTTCGCTGTGTGCAAGAGCTCGATCGTTGCAGGTCTCGCTCGTTGTGTGGCTGTGGTGTTTTCGGTAGGCGCGGCGACGAATGTGAAGTATGCGTTGTTCCGTTGCAGAGAGAGCCGGCGCTCGTCTTGCTCGCGCTGCAGTTGTTTGCGAAGTTCGTTTTGATTGTTTTTACCACTCATTGTCACGTTGGTTTAATTGTTTTTTTTTTTTTTTTTTTCAGTGTTATTAATACTAATTAACTAATTAATTATTGATTAATGATTAATTAGTTAATGAGTTGTGCGGTTTTATCGCACTAAGCGTCTTTTCGCGATTTTCACTATTTATTAGTAAGTTTTTTTCACTGCACTGATGAGTTTTAGAATTTATTTTTCGGAGCACAAAAAAAAAATAAACACGTCTGCATGCGACGGCAGTTGAACTCTACCATCCTCTGATTTATGCAATTAAAAAAATTTAAATGTCTCTTATTAGATAAGACATATTTTCGTCTGATAAGGTACTTCTTCTTCAATGATTTCGAGGATATTTTAGTTTTGATCACAAAAATTTTATTTCTTATGACTTTTCGTAAAATATGTTAATGCCATCTGAAAGAGGAACAAAAAAGCTTTCCATCGAGCTCTTAGTCGAAGAAGTCGGTCGAAGGATGCAAAAGTTATTAGCAAAAAACTAATCAGTGGTCAACACATTTCCGTCCTACTTCCTATTCTTTTCGCAAAGTACATTTCTATAATTCTAGTATTTAATGGGAAATAATTAAACGAATTTTTTCTCCATGTAAAAAACTATAAATTCTGAATGAAATGCCGCCCATTTATGCAATTAAAAAAATTTAAATGTCTCTTATTAGATAAGGCATATTTTCGTCTGATAAGGTACTTCTTCTTCAATGATTTCGATGCTATTTTAGTTTTGATCAAAAATATTTTATGTCTTATGACTTTTCGTAAAATATGTTCATGCAATCTGAAGACGGAATAAAAATGCTTTCGATCGAGCTCCTAGTCAAAGAACTCGGTCGAAGGACGCAAGACTTATTAGCAAAAAACTAATCGGTGGTCAACACGTTTCCGTCCTACAGCGATTGTTTTCGCAAAGTACTTTTCTATTATTCTAGTATTTAATGGGAAAAAATTTAACGAATTTTTTGTCCATGTAAAAACTATTAATTCTGAATAAAATGCCGCCCATTTATGCAATTAAGAAAAATGTAAATGTCTCTTAGCGGTGGTCAACACGTTTCCGTCCTACTGCCGATTCTTTTCGCAAAGTACTTTTCTATAATTCTAGTATTTAATGGGAAATAATTAAACGAATTTTTTGTCCATGTAAAAAACTATAAATTCTGAATGAAATGCCGCCCATTTATACAATTAATAAAATTTAAATGTCTCTTATTAGATAAGACATATTTTCGTCTGATAAGGTACTTCTTCTTCAATGATTTCGAGGATATTTTAGTTTTAATCAAAAAAATTTTATACCTCATGACTTTGCGTAAAATATGTTAATGCCATCTGAAAGAGGAACTGATAAGCTTTCCATCGAGCTCTTAGTCGAAGAAGTCGTTCGAAGGTTGCAAGAGTAATTAGCAAAAAACTAATCGGTGGTCAACACGTTTCCGTCCTACTGCCGATTCTTTTCGCAAAGTCTTTTCTATAATTCTAGTATTTAATGGGAAATAATTAAACGAATTTTTTGTCCATGTAAAAAACTATTAATGCTAAATAAAATGCCGCCCATTTATGCAATTAAGAAAAATGTAAATGTCTCTTATTAGATAAGGCATATTTTCGTCTGATAAGGTACTTCTTCTTCAATGATTTCGACGATATTTTAGATTTGATCAAAAAAATTTTATTTCTTATGACTTTTCGTAAAATATGTTAATGCCATCTGAAAGAGGAACAGATAAGCTTTCCATCGAGCTCTTGGTCGAAGAAGTCGGTCGAAGGTTGCAAGAGTTATTAGCAAAAAACTAATCTGTGGTCGACACGATTCCGTCCTACTGCCGATTCTTTTCGCAAAGTACATTTCTGTAATTCTAGTATTTAATGGGAAATCATTAAACGAATTTTTTCTCCATGTAAAAAACTATAAATTCTGAATGAAATGTCGCCCATTTATGTAATTAAAAAAATTTAAATGTCTCTTATTAGATAAGACATATTTTCGTCTGATAAGGTACTTCTTCTTCAATGGTTTCGAGGATATTTTAGTTTTGATCAAAAAAATTTTATTTCTTATGACTTTGCGTAAAATATGTTAATGCCATCTGAAAGAGGAACTGATAAGCTTTCCATCGAGCTCTTAGTCGAAGAAGTCGGTCGAAGGTTGCAAGAGTAATTAGCAAAAAACTAATCGGTGGTCAACACGTTTCCGTCCTACTGCCGATTCTTTTCGCAAAGTCTTTTCTATAATTCTAGTATTTAATGGGAAATAATTAAACGAATTTTTTGGCCATGTAAAAACTATTAATTCTGAATAAAATGCCGCCCATTTATGCAATTAAGAAAAATGTAAATGTCTCTTAGCGGTGGTCAACACGTTTCCGTCCTACTGCCGATTCTTTTCGCAAAGTACATTTCTATAATTCTAGTATTTAATGGGAAATAATTAAACGAATTTTTTCTCCATGTAAAAAACTATAAATTCTGAATGAAATGCCGCCCATTTATACAATTAATAAAATTTAAATGTCTCTTATTAGATAAGACATATTTTCGTCTGATAAGGTACTTCTTCTTCAATGGTTTCGAGGATATTTTAGTTTTGATCAAAAAAATTTTATTTCTTATGACTTTTCGTAAAATATGTTAATGCCATCTGAAAGAGGAACAGATAAGCTTTCCATCGAGCTCTTAGTCGAAGAAGTCGGTCGAAGGTTGCAAGAGTTATTAGCAAAAAACTAATCGGTGGTCAACACGATTCCTTCCTACTGCCGATTCTTTTCGCAAAGTAATTTTCTATAATTCTAGTATTTAATAAAAAAAATTAAACGAATTTAGTGTCCATGTAAAAAACTATAAATTCTGAATGAAATGCCGCCCATTTATGCAACTAAAAAAATATAAATGTCTCTTATTAGATAAGGCATATTTTCGTCTGATAAGGTACTTCTTCTTCAATGGTTTCGAGGATATTTTAGTTTTGATCAAAAAAATTTTATTTCTTATGACTTTGCGTAAAATATGTTAATGCCATCTGAAAGAGGAACTGATAAGCTTTCCATCGAGCTCTTAGTCGAAGAAGTCGGTCGAAGGTTGCAAGAGTAATTAGCAAAAAACTAATCGGTGGTCAACACGTGTCCGTCCTACTGCCGATTCTTTTCGCAAAGTCTTTTCTATAATTCTAGTATTTAATGGGAAATAATTAAACGAATTTTTTGTCCATGTAAAAACTATTAATTCTGAATAAAATGCCGCCCATATATGCAATTAAGAAAAATGTAAATGTCTCTTAGCGGTGGTCAACACGTTTCCGTCCTACTGCCGATTCTTTTCGCAAAGTACATTTCTATAATTCTAGTATTTAATGGGAAATAATTAAACGAATTTTTTCTCCATGTAAAAAACTATAAATTCTGAATGAAATGCCGCCCATTTATACAATTAATAAAATTTAAATGTCTCTTATTAGATAAGACATATTTTCGTCTGATAAGGTACTTCTTCTTCAATGGTTTCGAGGATATTTTAGTTTTGATCAAAAAAATTTTATTTCTTATGACTTTTCGTAAAATATGTTAATGCCGTCTGAAAGAGGAACAGATAAGCTTTCCATCGAGCTCTTAGTCGAAGAAGTCGGTCGAAGGTTGCAAGAGTTATTAGCAAAAAACTGATCGGTGGTCAACACGATTCCTTCCTACTGCCGATTCTTTTCGCAAAGTAATTTTCTATAATTCTAGTATTTAATAAAAAAAATTAAACGAATTTTGTGTCCATGTAAAAAACTATAAATTCTGAATGAAATGCCGCCCATTTATGCAACGAAAAAAATATAAATGTCTCTTATTAGATAAGGCATATTTTCGTCTGATAAGGTACTTCTTCTTCAATGATTTCGAGGATATTTCAGTTTTGATCAAAAAAATTTTATTTCTTATGACTTTTCGTAAAATATGTTAATGCCATCTGAAAGAGGAACAGATAAGCTTTCCATCGAGCTCTTAGTCGAAGAAGTCGCTTGAAGGATGCAAAAGTTATTAGCAAAAAACTAATCGGTGGTCAACACGTTTCCGTCCTACTGCCGATTCTTTTCGCAAAGTACTTTTCTATAATTCTAGTGTTTAATGGAAAAAAATTAAACGAATTTTTTGTCCATGTAAAAAACTATTAATTCTGAATACAATGCCGCCCATTTATGCAATTAAAAAAATTTCAATGTCTCTTATTAGATAAGACATATTTCGTCTGATAAGGACTTCTTGTTCAATGATTTCGAGGATATTTTAGTTTTGATCAAAAAAATGTTATTTCTTATGACTTTTCGTAAAATATGTTCATGCCATCTGAAGAAGGAATAAATAGGCTTTCCATCGAGCTCCTAGTCGAAGAAGTTGGTCGAAGGACGCAAGACTTATTAGCAAAAAACTAATCGGTGGTCAACACGTTACCGTCCTACTGCCGATTGTTTTCGTAAAGTACTTTTCTATAATTCTAGTATTTAATGGGAAAAAATTAAACGAATTTTTTGTCCATGTAAAACCTATTAATTCTGAATAAAATGCCGCCCATTTATGCAATTAAGAAAAATGTAAATGTCTCTTATTAGACAAGGCATATTTTCGTCTGATAAGGTACTTCTTCTTCAATGATTTCGAGGATATTTTAGATTTGATCAAAAAAATTTTATTTCTTATGACTTTGCGTAAAATATGTTAATGCCATCTGAAAGAGGAACTGATAAGCTTTCCATCGAGCTCTTAGTCGAAGAAGTCGGTCGAAGGTTGCAAGAGTAATTAGCAAAAAACTAATCGGTGGTCAACACGTTTCCGTCCTACTGCCGATTCTTTTCGCAAAGTCTTTTCTATAATTCTAGTATTTAATGGGAAATAATTAAACGAATTTTTTCTCCATGTAAAAAACTATAAATTCTGAATGAAATGCCGCCCATTTATACAATTAATAAAATTTAAATGTCTCTTATTAGATAAGACATATTTTCGTCTGATAAGGTACTTCTTCTTCAATGGTTTCGAGGATATTTTAGTTTTGATCAAAAAAATTTTATTTCTTATGACTTTTCGTAAAATATGTTAATGCCATCTGAAAGAGGAACAGATAAGCTTTCCATCGAGCTCCTAGTCGAAGAAGTTGGTCGAAGGACGCAAGACTTATTAGCAAAAAACTAATCGGTGGTCAACACGTTACCGTCCTACTGCCGATTGTTTTCGTAAAGTACTTTTCTATAATTCTAGTATTTAATGGGAAAAAATTAAACGAATTTTTTGTCCATGTAAAAACTATTAATTCTGAATAAAATGCCGCCCATTTATGCAATTAAGAAAAATGTAAATGTCTCTTATTAGACAAGGCATATTTTCGTCTGATAAGGTACTTCTTCTTCAATGATTTCGAGGATATTTTAGATTTGATCAAAAAAATGTTATTTCTTATGACTTTTCGTAAAAAATGTTAATGCCATCTGAAAGAGGAACAGATAAGCTTTCCATCGAGCTCTTGATCGAAGAAGTCGGTCGAAGGATGCAAAAGTTATTAGCAAAAAACTAATCGGTGGTCAACACGTTACCGTCCTACTGCCGATTGTTTTCGTAAAGTACTTTTCTATAATTCTAGTATTTAATGGAAAAAAATTAAACGAATTTTTTGTCCATGTAAAAACTATTAATTCTGAATAAAATGCCGACCATTTATGCAATTAAGAAAAATGTAAATGTCTCTTAGCGGTGGTCAACACGTTTCCGTCCTACTGCCGATTCTTTTCGCAAAGTACATTTCTATTATTCTAGTATTTAATGGGAAAAAATTTAACGAATTTTTTGTCCATGTAAAAACTATTAATTCTGAATAAAATGCCGACCATTTATGCAATTAAGAAAAATGTAAATGTCTCTTAGCGGTGGTCAACAAGTTTCCGTCCTACTGCCGATTCTTTTCGCAAAGTACATTTCTGTAATTCTAGTATTTAATGGGAAATAATTAAACGAATTTTTTCTCCATGTAAAAAACTATTAATGCTAAATAAAATGTCGTCCATTTATGCAATTAAGAAAAATGTAAATGTCTCTTATTAGATAAGGCATATTTTCGTCTGATAAGGTACTTCTTCTTCAATGATTTCGAGGATATTTTAGTTTTGATCACAAAAATTTTATTTCTTATGACTTTTCGTAAAATATGTTCATGCCATCTGAAGAAGGAATAAAAAGGCTTTCCATCGAGCTCTTAGTCGAAGAAGTCGGTCGAAGGACGCAAGACTTATTAGCAAAAAACTAATCGGTGGTCAACACGTTTCCGTCCTACAGCGATTGTTTTCGCAAAGTACTTTTCTATAATTCTAGTATTTAATGGGAAAAAATTGAACGAATTTTTTGTCCATGTAAAAAATATGAATTCTGAATAAAATGGCGCCCATTTATGCAATTAAGAAAAATGTAAATGTCTCTTATTAGACAAGGCATATTTTCGTCTGACAAGGTACTTCTTCTTCAATGATTTCGATGATATTTTAGTTTTGAACAAAAAAATTTTATTTCTTATGACTTTTCGTAAAATATGTTAATGCCATCAGAAAGAGGAACATATAAGCTTTCCATCGAGCTCTTGGTCGAAGAAGTCGGTCGAAGGTTGCAAAAGTTATTAGCAAAAAACTAATCGGTGGTCAACACGTTTCCGTCCTACTGCCGATTTTTTTCGCAAAGTACTTTTCTCAAATTCTAGCATTTATTGGAAAAAAATTAAACGAATTTTTTGTCCATGTAAAAAACTATTAATGCTAAATAAAATGTCGTCCATTTATGCAATTAAGAAAAATGTAAATGTCTCTTATTAGATAAGGCATATTTTCGTCTGATAAGGTACTTCTTCTTCAATGATTTCGAGGATATTTTAGTTTTGATCACAAAAATTTTATTTCTTATGACTTTTCGTAAAATATGTTAATGCCATCTGAAAGAGGAACAGAAAAGCTTTCCATCGAGCTCTTAGTCGAAGAAGTCGGTCGAAGGACGCAAGACTTATTAGCAAAAAACTAATCGGTGGTCAACACGTTTCCGTCCTACAGCGATTGTTTTCGCAAAGTACTTTTCTATAATTCTAGTATTTAATGGGAAAAAATTGAACGAATTTTTTGTCCATGTAAAAAATATGAATTCTGAATAAAATGGCGCCCATTTATGCAATTAAGAAAAATGTAAATGTCTCTTATTAAACAAGGCATATTTTCGTCTGATAAGGTACTTCTTCTTCAATGATTTCGATGATATTTTAGATTTGATCAAAAAAATTTTATTTCTTATGACTTTTCGTAAAATATGTTAATGCCATCTGAAAGAGGAACAGATAAGCTTTCCATCGAGCTCTTGGTCGAAGGTTGCAAGAGTTATTAGCAAAAAACTAATCTGTGGTCGACACGATTCCGTCCTACTGCCGATTGTTATCGCAAAATACTTTTCTATAATTCTAGTATTTAATGGGAAAAAATTTAACAAAGTTTTTGTTCATGTAAAAAACTATTGATTCTGAATAAAATGCCGCCCATTTCTGCAATTAAGAAAACTGTAAATGTCTCTTTTTAGACAAGGCATATTTTCGTCAAAGTACTTTTCTATAATTGTAGTGTTTAATGGAAAAAAATTAAACGAATTTTTTGTCCATGTAATGCTGAATAAAATGCTGCCCATTTATGCAATTAAGAAAAATGTATATGTCTCTGTTTTCGTCTGATAAGGTACTTCTTCTTCAATGATTTCGAGGATATTTCAGTTTTGATCAAAAAATTTTATTTCTTATGACTTTTCGTAAAATATGTTAATGCCATCTGAAAGAGGAACAGATAAGCTTTCCATCGAGCTCATAGTCGAAGAAGTCGGTCGAAGGTGCAAGAGTTATCAGCAAAAAACTAATCGGTGGTCAACACGTTTCCGTCCTACTGCCGATTGTTATCGCAAAATACTTTTCTATAATTCTAGTATTTAATGGGAAAAAATTTAACAAAGTTTTTGTTCATGTAAAAAACTATTGATTCTGAATAAAATGCCGCCCATTTCTGCAATTAAGAAAACTGTAAATGTCTCTTTTTAGACAAGGCATATTTTCGTCAAAGTACTTTTCTATAATTGTAGTGTTTAATGGAAAAAAATTAAACGAATTTTTTGTCCATGTAATGCTGAATAAAATGCTGCCCATTTATGCAATTATGAAAAATGTATATGTCTCTTATTAGATAAGGCATATTTTCGTCTGATAAGGTACTTCTTCTTCAATGATTTCTAGGATATTTTAGTTTTGATAAAAATTTTATTTCTTATGACTTTTCGTAAAATATGTTAATGCCATCTGAAAGAGGAACAGATAAGCTTTCCATCGAGCTTTTAGTCGCAGAAGTCGGTCGAAGGTTGCAAGAGTTATTAGCAAAAAACTGATCGGTGGTCAACACGATTCCTTCCTACTGCCGATTCTTTTCGCAAAGTAATTTTCTATAATTCTAGTATTTAATAAAAAAAATTAAACGAATTTTGTGTCCATGTAAAAAACTATAAATTCTGAATGAAATGCCGCCCATTTATGCAACGAAAAAAATATAAATGTCTCTTATTAGATAAGGCATATTTTCGTCTGATAAGGTACTTCTTCTTCAATGATTTCGAGGATATTTCAGTTTTGATCAAAAAAATTTTATTTCTTATGACTTTTCGTAAAATATGTTAATGCCATCTGAAAGAGGAACAGATAAGCTTTCCATCGAGCTCTTAGTCGAAGAAGTCGCTTGAAGGATGCAAAAGTTATTAGAAAAAAACTAATCGGTGGTCAACACGTTTCCGTCCTACTGCCGATTCTTTTCGCAAAGTACTTTTCTATAATTCTAGTGTTTAATGGAAAAAAATTAAACGAATTTTTTGTCCATGTAAAAAACTATTAATTCTGAATACAATGCCGCCCATTTATGCAATTAAAAAAATTTCAATGTCTCTTATTAGATAAGACATATTTCGTCTGATAAGGACTTCTTCTTCAATGATTTCGAGGATATTTTAGTTTTGATCAAAAAAATGTTATTTCTTATGACTTTTCGTAAAATATGTTCATGCCATCTGAAGAAGGAATAAATAGGCTTTCCATCGCGCTCCTAGTCGAAGAAGTTGGTCGAAGGACGCAAGACTTATTAGCAAAAAACTAATCGGTGGTCAACACGTTACCGTCCTACTGCCGATTGTTTTCGTAAAGTACTTTTCTATAATTCTAGTATTTAATGGGAAAAAATTAAACGAATTTTTTGTCCATGTAAAAACTATTAATTCTGAATAAAATGCCGCCCATTTATGCAATTAAGAAAAATGTAAATGTCTCTTATTAGACAAGGCATATTTTCGTCTGATAAGGTACTTCTTCTTCAATGATTTCGAGGATATTTTAGATTTGATCAAAAAAATTTTATTTCTTATGACTTTTCGTAAAAAATGTTAATGCCATCTGAAAGAGGAACAGATAAGCTTTCCATCGAGCTCTTGATCGAAGAAGTCGGTCGAAGGATGCAAAAGTTATTAGCAAAAAACTAATCGGTGGTCAACACGTTACCGTCCTACTGCCGATTGTTTTCGTAAAGTACTTTTCTATAATTCTAGTATTTAATGGAAAAAAATTAAACGAATTTTTTGTCCATGTAAAAACTATTAATTCTGAATAAAATGCCGACCATTTATGCAATTAAGAAAAATGTAAATGTCTCTTAGCGGTGGTCAACACGTTTCCGTCCTACTGCCGATTCTTTTCGCAAAGTACATTTCTATTATTCTAGTATTTAATGGGAAAAAATTTAACGAATTTTTTGTCCATGTAAAAACTATTAATTCTGAATAAAATGCCGACCATTTATGCAATTAAGAAAAATGTAAATGTCTCTTAGCGGTGGTCAACAAGTTTCCGTCCTACTGCCGATTCTTTTCGCAAAGTACATTTCTGTAATTCTAGTATTTAATGGGAAATAATTAAACGAATTTTTTCTCCATGTAAAAAACTATTAATGCTAAATAAAATGTCGTCCATTTATGCAATTAAGAAAAATGTAAATGTCTCTTATTAGATAAGGCATATTTTCGTCTGATAAGGTACTTCTTCTTCAATGATTTCGAGGATATTTTAGTTTTGATCACAAAAATTTTATTTCTTATGACTTTTCGTAAAATATGTTCATGCCATCTGAAGAAGGAATAAAAAGGCTTTCCATCGAGCTCTTAGTCGAAGAAGTCGGTCGAAGGACGCAAGACTTATTAGCAAAAAACTAATCGGTGGTCAACACGTTTCCGTCCTACAGCGATTGTTTTCGCAAAGTACTTTTCTATAATTCTAGTATTTAATGGGAAAAAATTGAACGAATTTTTTGTCCATGTAAAAAATATGAATTCTGAATAAAATGGCGCCCATTTATGCAATTAAGAAAAATGTAAATGTCTCTTATTAGACAAGGCATATTTTCGTCTGACAAGGTACTTCTTCTTCAATGATTTCGATGATATTTTAGTTTTGAACAAAAAAATTTTATTTCTTATGACTTTTCGTAAAATATGTTAATGCCATCAGAAAGAGGAACATATAAGCTTTCCATCGAGCTCTTGGTCGAAGAAGTCGGTCGAAGGTTGCAAAAGTTATTAGCAAAAAACTAATCGGTGGTCAACACGTTTCCGTCCTACTGCCGATTTTTTTCGCAAAGTACTTTTCTAAAATTCTAGCATTTATTGGAAAAAAATTAAACGAATTTTTTGTCCATGTAAAAAACTATTAATGCTAAATAAAATGTCGTCCATTTATGCAATTAAGAAAAATGTAAATGTCTCTTATTAGATAAGGCATATTTTCGTCTGATAAGGTACTTCTTCTTCAATGATTTCGAGGATATTTTAGTTTTGATCACAAAAATTTTATTTCTTATGACTTTTCGTAAAATATGTTAATGCCATCTGAAAGAGGAACAGAAAAGCTTTCCATCGAGCTCTTAGTCGAAGAAGTCGGTCGAAGGACGCAAGACTTATTAGCAAAAAACTAATCGGTGGTCAACACGTTTCCGTCCTACAGCGATTGTTTTCGCAAAGTACTTTTCTATAATTCTAGTATTTAATGGGAAAAAATTGAACGAATTTTTTGTCCATGTAAAAAATATGAATTCTGAATAAAATGGCGCCCATTTATGCAATTAAGAAAAATGTAAATGTCTCTTATTAGACAAGGCATATTTTCGTCTGATAAGGTACTTCTTCTTCAATGATTTCGATGATATTTTAGATTTGATCAAAAAAATTTTATTTCTTATGACTTTTCGTAAAATATGTTAATGCCATCTGAAAGAGGAACAGATAAGCTTTCCATCGAGCTCTTGGTCGAAGGTTGCAAGAGTTATTAGCAAAAAACTAATCTGTGGTCGACACGATTCCGTCCTACTGCCGATTGTTATCGCAAAATACTTTTCTATAATTCTAGTATTTAATGGGAAAAAATTTAACAAAGTTTTTGTTCATGTAAAAAACTATTGATTCTGAATAAAATGCCGCCCATTTCTGCAATTAAGAAAACTGTAAATGTCTCTTTTTAGACAAGGCATATTTTCGTCAAAGTACTTTTCTATAATTGTAGTGTTTAATGGAAAAAAATTAAACGAATTTTTTGTCCATGTAATGCTGAATAAAATGCTGCCCATTTATGCAATTAAGAAAAATGTAAATGTCTCTTATTAGATAAGGCATATTTTCGTCTGATAAGGTACTTCTTCTTCAATGATTTCGAGGATATTTCAGTTTTGATCAAAAAATTTTATTTCTTATGACTTTTCGTAAAATATGTTAATGCCATCTGAAAGAGGAACAGATAAGCTTTCCATCGAGCTCATAGTCGAAGAAGTCGGTCGAAGGTGCAAGAGTTATCAGCAAAAAACTAATCGGTGGTCAACACGTTTCCGTCCTACTGCCGATTGTTATCGCAAAATACTTTTCTATAATTCTAGTATTTAATGGGAAAAAATTTAACAAAGTTTTTGTTCATGTAAAAAACTATTGATTCTGAATAAAATGCCGCCCATTTCTGCAATTAAGAAAACTGTAAATGTCTCTTTTTAGACAAGGCATATTTTCGTCAAAGTACTTTTCTATAATTGTAGTGTTTAATGGAAAAAAATTAAACGAATTTTTTGTCCATGTAATGCTGAATAAAATGCTGCCCATTTATGCTATTATGAAAAATGTATATGTCTCTTATTAGATAAGGCATATTTTCGTCTGATAAGGTACTTCTTCTTCAATGATTTCTAGGATATTTTAGTTTTGATAAAAATTTTATTTCTTATGACTTTTCGTAAAATATGTTAATGCCATCTGAAAGAGGAACAGATAAGCTTTCCATCGAGCTTTTAGTCGCAGAAGTCGGTCGAAGGTTGCAAGAGTTATTACCAAAAAACTAATCGGTGGTCAACACGATTCCGTCCTACTGCCGATTCTTTTCGCAAAGTACTTTTCTATAATTCTAGTATTTAATGGGATTTAATTAAACGAATTTTTTGTCCATGTAAAAAACTATAAATTCTAAATGAAATGCCGCCTATTTATGCAATTAAAAAAATTAAAATGTCTCTTATTAGATAAGACATATTTTCGTCTGATAAGGTACTTCTTCTTCAATGGTTTCGAGGATATTTTAGTTTTGATCAAAAAAATTTTATTTCTTATGACTTTGCGTAAAATATGTTAATGCCATCTGAAAGAGGAACAGATAAGCTTTCCATCGAGCTCTTAGTCGAAGAAGTCGGTCGAAGGATGCAAAAGTTATTAGCAAAAAACTAATCAGTGGTCAACACGTTTCCGTCCAACTGCCGATTCTTTTCGCAAAGTACTTTTCTATAATTCTAGTATTTAATGGAAAAAAATTAAACGAATTTTTTGTCCATGTAAAAAACTATTAATTCTAAATACAATACCGCCCATTTATGCAATTAAAAAAATTTAAATGTCTCTTATTAGATAAGGCATATTTTCGTCTGATAAGGTACTTCTTCTTCAATGATTTCGAGGATATTTTAGTTTTGATAAAAATTTTAATTCTTATGACTTTTCGTAAAATATGTTAATGCCATCTGAAAGAGGAACAGATAAGCTTTCCATCGAGATTTTAGTCGAAGAAGTCGGTCGAAGGTTGCAAGAGTTATTACCAAAAAACTAATCGGTGGTCTACACGATTCCGTCCTACTGCCGATTCTCTTCGCAAAGTACTTTTCTATAATTCTAGTATTTAATGGGAAATAATTAAACGAATTTTTTGTCATTGTTAAAAACTATAAATTC
Organism: Phortica okadai; assembly: GCA_034638295.1. Taxonomy (NCBI): domain Eukaryota; kingdom Metazoa; phylum Arthropoda; class Insecta; order Diptera; family Drosophilidae; genus Phortica; species Phortica okadai. The sequence continues at coordinate 678,490 of CM067853.1, forward strand.
TGAATGAAATGCCGCCCATTTATGCAATTAAAAAAATTTAAATGTCTCTTATTAGATGAGGCATATTTTCGTCTGATAAGGTACTTCTTCTTCAATGATTTCTTGGATATTTTAGTTTTGATAAAAATTTTATTTCTTATGACTTTTCGTAAAATATGTTAATGCCATCTGAAGAAGGAATAAATAAGCTTTCCATCGAGGTCTTTGTCGAAGAAGACGGTCGAAAGATCAATGAGTTATTAGAAAAAAAACCAATCGATGGTCAACACGTTTCCGTCCTACTGCCGACTCTTTTCGCAAAGTACTTTTCTAAAATTCTAGTATTTATTGGAAAAAAATTAAACGAATTTTTTGTCCATGTAAAAAACTATTAATGCTGAATAAAATGCTGCCCATTTATGCAATTAAGAAAAATGTAAATGTCTCTTATTAGATAAGGCATATTTTCGTCTGATAAGGTACTTTTTCTTCAATGATTTCGAGGATATTTTAGTTTTGATCAAAAAATTTTTATTTCTTATGACTTTTCGTAATATATGTTAATGCCATCTGAAAGAGGAACAGATAAGCTTTCCATCGAGCTCTTAGTCGAAGAAGTCGGTCGGAGGATGCAAAAGTTATTAGCAAAAAACTAATCGGTGGTTAACACGATTCCGTCCTACTGCCGATTCTTTTCGCAAAGTACTTTTCTATAATTCTAGTATTTAATGGGAAATAATTAAACGAATTTTTTGTCCATGTAAAAAACTATCAATTCTGAATGAAATGCCGCCCATTTATGCAATTAAAAAAAAATAAATGTCTCTTATTAGATAAGGCATATTTTCGTCTGATAAGGCACTTCTTCTTCAATGATTTCGAGGATATTTTAGTTTTGATCAAAAAAATTTTATTTCTTATGACTTTTCGTAAAATATGCTAATGCCATCTGAAAGAGGAACAGATAAGCTTTCCATCGAGCTCTTAGTCGAAGAAGTCGGTCGAAGGATGCAAAAGTTATTAGCAAAAAACTAATCGGTGGTCAACACGTTTCCGTCCTACTGCCGATTCTTTTCGCAAAGTACATTTCTATTATTCTAGTGTTTAATGGAAAAAAATTAAACGAATTTTTTGTCCATCTAAAAAACTATTAATTCTGAATACAATGCCGTCCATTTATGCAATTAAAAAAATTTAAATGTATCTTATTCGATAAGGCATATTTTCGTCTGATAAGGTACTTCTGCTTCAATGATTTCGAGGATATTTTAGTTTTGATCAAAAATATTTTATTTCTTATGACTTTTCGTAAAATATGTTCCTGCCATCTGAAGAAGGAATAAAAAGGCTTTCCATCGAGCTTTTAGTCGAAGAAGTCGGTCGAAGGACGCAAGACTTATTAGCAAAAAACTAATCGGTGGTCAACACGTTTCCGTCCTACTGCCGATTCTTTTCGCAAAGTACTTTTCTATAATTCTAGTATTTAATGGGAAAAAATTGAACGAATTTTTTGTCCATGTAAAAAATATGAATTCTGAATAAAATGGCGCCCATTTATGCAATTAAGAAAAATGTAAATGTCTCTTATTAGACAAGGCATATTTTCGTCTGATAAGGTACTTCTTCTTCAATGATTTCGATGATATTTTAGTTTTGAACAAAAAAATTTTTTTTCTTATGACTTTTCGTAAAATATGTTAATGCCATCTGAAAGAGGAACAGATAAGCCTTCCATCGAGCTCTTAGTCGAAGAAGTCGGTCGAAGGATGCAAAAGTTATTAGCAAAAAACTAATCGGTGGTCAACACGTTTCCGTCCTACTGCCGATTCTTTTCGCAAAGTACTTTTCTATAATTCTAGTATTAATTGGGAAATAATTAAACGAATTTTTTGTCCATGTAAAAAACTATAAATTCTGAATGAAATGCCGTCCATTTATGCAATTAAGAAAAATGTAAATGTCTCTTATTAGATAAGGCATATTTTCGTCTGATAAGGTACTTCTTCTTCAATGATTTCGAGGATATTTTAGTTTTGATCACAAAAATTTTATTTCTTATGACTTTTCGTAAAATATGTTAATGCCATCTGAAAGAGGAACAGAAAAGCTTTCCATCGAGCTCTTAGTCGAAGAAGTCGGTCGAAGGACGCAAGACTTATTAGCAAAAATGCCGCCCATTTATGCAATTAAAAAAATTTAAATGTCTCTTATTAGATGAGGCATATTTTCGTCTGATAAGGTACTTCTTCTTCAATGATTTCTAGGATATTTTAGTTTTGATAAAAATTTTATTTCTTATGACTTTTCGTAAAATATGTTAATGCCATCTGAAGAAGGAATAAATAAGCTTTCCATCGAGGTCTTTGTCGAAGAAGACGGTCGAAAGATCAATGAGTTATTAGAAAAAAAACCAATCGATGGTCAACACGTTTCCGTCCTACTGCCGACTCTTTTCGCAAAGTACTTTTCTAAAATTCTAGTATTTATTGGAAAAAAATTAAACGAATTTTTTGTCCATGTAAAAAACTATTAATGCTGAATAAAATGCTGCCCATTTATGCAATTAAGAAAAATGTAAATGTCTCTTATTAGATAAGGCATATTTTCGTCTGATAAGGTACTTTTTCTTCAATGATTTCGAGGATATTTTAGTTTTGATCAAAAAATTTTTATTTCTTATGACTTTTCGTAATATATGTTAATGCCATCTGAAAGAGGAACAGATAAGCTTTCCATCGAGCTCTTAGTCGAAGAAGTCGGTCGGAGGATGCAAAAGTTATTAGCAAAAAACTAATCGGTGGTTAACACGATTCCGTCCTACTGCCGATTCTTTTCGCAAAGTACTTTTCTATAATTCTAGTATTTAATGGGAAATAATTAAACGAATTTTTTGTCCATGTAAAAAACTATCAATTCTGAATGAAATGCCGCCCATTTATGCAATTAAAAAAAAATAAATGTCTCTTATTAGATAAGGCATATTTTCGTCTGATAAGGCACTTCTTCTTCAATGATTTCGAGGATATTTTAGTTTTGATCAAAAAAATTTTATTTCTTATGACTTTTCGTAAAATATGCTAATGCCATCTGAAAGAGGAACAGATAAGCTTTCCATCGAGCTCTTAGTCGAAGAAGTCGGTCGAAGGATGCAAAAGTTATTAGCAAAAAACTAATCGGTGGTCAACACGTTTCCGTCCTACTGCCGATTCTTTTCGCAAAGTACATTTCTATTATTCTAGTGTTTAATGGAAAAAAATTAAACGAATTTTTTGTCCATCTAAAAAACTATTAATTCTGAATACAATGCCGTCCATTTATGCAATTAAAAAAATTTAAATGTATCTTATTCGATAAGGCATATTTTCGTCTGATAAGGTACTTCTGCTTCAATGATTTCGAGGATATTTTAGTTTTGATCAAAAATATTTTATTTCTTATGACTTTTCGTAAAATATGTTCCTGCCATCTGAAGAAGGAATAAAAAGGCTTTCCATCGAGCTTTTAGTCGAAGAAGTCGGTCGAAGGACGCAAGACTTATTAGCAAAAAACTAATCGGTGGTCAACACGTTTCCGTCCTACTGCCGATTCTTTTCGCAAAGTACTTTTCTATAATTCTAGTATTTAATGGGAAAAAATTGAACGAATTTTTTGTCCATGTAAAAAATATGAATTCTGAATAAAATGGCGCCCATTTATGCAATTAAGAAAAATGTAAATGTCTCTTATTAGACAAGGCATATTTTCGTCTGATAAGGTACTTCTTCTTCAATGATTTCGATGATATTTTAGTTTTGAACAAAAAAATTTTTTTTCTTATGACTTTTCGTAAAATATGTTAATGCCATCTGAAAGAGGAACAGATAAGCCTTCCATCGAGCTCTTAGTCGAAGAAGTCGGTCGAAGGATGCAAAAGTTATTAGCAAAAAACTAATCGGTGGTCAACACGTTTCCGTCCTACTGCCGATTCTTTTCGCAAAGTACTTTTCTATAATTCTAGTATTAATTGGGAAATAATTAAACGAATTTTTTGTCCATGTAAAAAACTATAAATTCTGAATGAAATGCCGTCCATTTATGCAATTAAGAAAAATGTAAATGTCTCTTATTAGATAAGGCATATTTTCGTCTGATAAGGTACTTCTTCTTCAATGATTTCGAGGATATTTTAGTTTTGATCACAAAAATTTTATTTCTTATGACTTTTCGTAAAATATGTTAATGCCATCTGAAAGAGGAACAGAAAAGCTTTCCATCGAGCTCTTAGTCGAAGAAGTCGGTCGAAGGACGCAAGACTTATTAGCAAAAATGCCGCCCATTTATGCAATTAAAAAAATTTAAATGTCTCTTATTAGATGAGGCATATTTTCGTCTGATAAGGTACTTCTTCTTCAATGATTTCTAGGATATTTTAGTTTTGATAAAAATTTTATTTCTTATGACTTTTCGTAAAATATGTTAATGCCATCTGAAGAAGGAATAAATAAGCTTTCCATCGAGGTCTTTGTCGAAGAAGACGGTCGAAAGATCAATGAGTTATTAGAAAAAAAACCAATCGATGGTCAACACGTTTCCGTCCTACTGCCGACTCTTTTCGCAAAGTACTTTTCTAAAATTCTAGTATTTATTGGAAAAAAATTAAACGAATTTTTTGTCCATGTAAAAAACTATTAATGCTGAATAAAATGCTGCCCATTTATGCAATTAAGAAAAATGTAAATGTCTCTTATTAGATAAGGCATATTTTCGTCTGATAAGGTACTTTTTCTTCAATGATTTCGAGGATATTTTAGTTTTGATCAAAAAATTTTTATTTCTTATGACTTTTCGTAATATATGTTAATGCCATCTGAAAGAGGAACAGATAAGCTTTCCATCGAGCTCTTAGTCGAAGAAGTCGGTCGGAGGATGCAAAAGTTATTAGCAAAAAACTAATCGGTGGTTAACACGATTCCGTCCTACTGCCGATTCTTTTCGCAAAGTACTTTTCTATAATTCTAGTATTTAATGGGAAATAATTAAACGAATTTTTTGTCCATGTAAAAAACTATCAATTCTGAATGAAATGCCGCCCATTTATGCAATTAAAAAAAAATAAATGTCTCTTATTAGATAAGGCATATTTTCGTCTGATAAGGCACTTCTTCTTCAATGATTTCGAGGATATTTTAGTTTTGATCAAAAAAATTTTATTTCTTATGACTTTTCGTAAAATATGCTAATGCCATCTGAAAGAGGAACAGATAAGCTTTCCATCGAGCTCTTAGTCGAAGAAGTCGGTCGAAGGATGCAAAAGTTATTAGCAAAAAACTAATCGGTGGTCAACACGTTTCCGTCCTACTGCCGATTCTTTTCGCAAAGTACATTTCTATTATTCTAGTGTTTAATGGAAAAAAATTAAACGAATTTTTTGTCCATCTAAAAAACTATTAATTCTGAATACAATGCCGTCCATTTATGCAATTAAAAAAATTTAAATGTATCTTATTCGATAAGGCATATTTTCGTCTGATAAGGTACTTCTGCTTCAATGATTTCGAGGATATTTTAGTTTTGATCAAAAATATTTTATTTCTTATGACTTTTCGTAAAATATGTTCCTGCCATCTGAAGAAGGAATAAAAAGGCTTTCCATCGAGCTTTTAGTCGAAGAAGTCGGTCGAAGGACGCAAGACTTATTAGCAAAAAACTAATCGGTGGTCAACACGTTTCCGTCCTACTGCCGATTCTTTTCGCAAAGTACTTTTCTATAATTCTAGTATTTAATGGGAAAAAATTGAACGAATTTTTTGTCCATGTAAAAAATATGAATTCTGAATAAAATGGCGCCCATTTATGCAATTAAGAAAAATGTAAATGTCTCTTATTAGACAAGGCATATTTTCGTCTGATAAGGTACTTCTTCTTCAATGATTTCGATGATATTTTAGTTTTGAACAAAAAAATTTTTTTTCTTATGACTTTTCGTAAAATATGTTAATGCCATCTGAAAGAGGAACAGATAAGCCTTCCATCGAGCTCTTAGTCGAAGAAGTCGGTCGAAGGATGCAAAAGTTATTAGCAAAAAACTAATCGGTGGTCAACACGTTTCCGTCCTACTGCCGATTCTTTTCGCAAAGTACTTTTCTATAATTCTAGTATTAATTGGGAAATAATTAAACGAATTTTTTGTCCATGTAAAAAACTATAAATTCTGAATGAAATGCCGTCCATTTATGCAATTAAGAAAAATGTAAATGTCTCTTATTAGATAAGGCATATTTTCGTCTGATAAGGTACTTCTTCTTCAATGATTTCGAGGATATTTTAGTTTTGATCACAAAAATTTTATTTCTTATGACTTTTCGTAAAATATGTTAATGCCATCTGAAAGAGGAACAGAAAAGCTTTCCATCGAGCTCTTAGTCGAAGAAGTCGGTCGAAGGACGCAAGACTTATTAGCAAAAAACTAATCGGTGGTCAAAACGTTTCCGTCCTACAGCGATTGTTTTCGCAAAGTACTTTTCTATAATTCTAGTATTTAATGGGAAAAAATTGAACGAATTTTTTGTCCATGTAAAAAATATGAATTCTGAATAAAATGGCGCCCATTTATGCAATTAAGAAAAATGTAAATGTCTCTTATTAGACAAGGCATATTTTCGTCTGATAAGGTACTTCTTCTTCAATGATTTCGAGGATATTTTAGATTTGATCACAAAAATTTTATTTCTTATGACTTTTCGTAAAATATGTTCATGCCATCTGAAGAAGGAATAAAAAGGCTTTCCATCGAGCTCTTAGTCGAAGAAGTCGGTCGAAGGACGCAAGACTTATTAGCAAAAAACTAATCGGTGGTCAACACGTTTCCGTCCTACAGCGATTGTTTTCGCAAAGTACTTTTCTATAATTCTAGTATTTAATGGGAAAAAATTGAACGAATTTTTTGTCCATGTAAAAAATATGAATTCTGAATAAAATGGCGCCCATTTATGCAATTAAGAAAAATGTAAATGTCTCTTATTAGACAAGGCATATTTTCGTCTGACAAGGTACTTCTTCTTCAATGATTTCGATGATATTTTAGTTTTGAACAAAAAAATTTTATTTCTTATGACTTTTCGTAAAATATGTTAATGCCATCAGAAAGAGGAACATATAAGCTTTCCATCGAGCTCTTGGTCGAAGAAGTCGGTCGAAGGTTGCAAAAGTTATTAGCAAAAAACTAATCGGTGGTCAACACGTTTCCGTCCTACAGCGATTGTTTTCGCAAAGTACTTTTCTATAATTCTAGTATTTAATGGGAAAAAATTGAAGGAATTTTTTGTCCATGTAAAAAATATGAATTCTGAATAAAATGGCGCCCATTTATGCAATTAAGAAAAATGTAAATGTCTCTTATTAGACAAGGCATATTTTCGTCTGATAAGGTACTTCTTCTTCAATGATTTCGAGGATATTTTAGATTTGATCAAAAAAATTTTATTTCTTATGACTTTGCGTAAAATATGTTAATGCCATCTGAAAGAGGAACTGATAAGCTTTCCATCGAGCTCTTAGTCGAAGAAGTCGGTCGAAGGTTGCAAGAGTAATTAACAAAAAACTAATCGGTGGTCAACACGTTTCCGTCCTACTGCCGATTCTTTTCGCAAAGTCTTTTCTATAATTCTAGTATTTAATGGGAAATAATTAAACGAATTTTTTCTCCATGTAAAAAACTATAAATTCTGAATGAAATGCCGCCCATTTATACAATTAATAAAATTTAAATGTCTCTTATTAGATAAGACATATTTTCGTCTGATAAGGTACTTCTTCTTCAATGGTTTCGAGGATATTTTAGTTTTGATCAAAAAAATTTTATTTCTTATGACTTTTCGTAAAATATGTTAATGCCATCTGAAAGAGGAACAGATAAGCTTTCCATCGAGCTCTTAGTCGAAGAAGTCGGTCGAAGGTTGCAAGAGTTATTAGCAAAAAACTGATCGGTGGTCAACACGATTCCTTCCTACTGCCGATTCTTTTCGCAAAGTAATTTTCTATAATTCTAGTATTTAATAAAAAAAATTAAACGAATTTTGTGTCCATGTAAAAAACTATAAATTCTGAATGAAATGCCGCCCATTTATGCAACGAAAAAAATATAAATGTCTCTTATTAGATAAGGCATATTTTCGTCTGATAAGGTACTTCTTCTTCAATGATTTCGAGGATATTTCAGTTTTGATCAAAAAAATTTTATTTCTTATGACTTTTCGTAAAATATGTTAATGCCATCTGAAAGAGGAACAGATAAGCTTTCCATCGAGCTCTTAGTCGAAGAAGTCGCTTGAAGGATGCAAAAGTTATTAGAAAAAAACTAATCGGTGGTCAACACGTTTCCGTCCTACTGCCGATTCTTTTCGCAAAGTACTTTTCTATAATTCTAGTGTTTAATGGAAAAAAATTAAACGAATTTTTTGTCCATGTAAAAAACTATTAATTCTGAATACAATGCCGCCCATTTATGCAATTAAAAAAATTTCAATGTCTCTTATTAGATAAGACATATTTCGTCTGATAAGGACTTCTTCTTCAATGATTTCGAGGATATTTTAGTTTTGATCAAAAAAATGTTATTTCTTATGACTTTTCGTAAAATATGTTCATGCCATCTGAAGAAGGAATAAATAGGCTTTCCATCGAGCTCCTAGTCGAAGAAGTTGGTCGAAGGACGCAAGACTTATTAGCAAAAAACTAATCGGTGGTCAACACGTTACCGTCCTACTGCCGATTGTTTTCGTAAAGTACTTTTCTATAATTCTAGTATTTAATGGGAAAAAATTAAACGAATTTTTTGTCCATGTAAAAACTATTAATTCTGAATAAAATGCCGCCCATTTATGCAATTAAGAAAAATGTAAATGTCTCTTATTAGACAAGGCATATTTTCGTCTGATAAGGTACTTCTTCTTCAATGATTTCGAGGATATTTTAGATTTGATCAAAAAAATTTTATTTCTTATGACTTTTCGTAAAAAATGTTAATGCCATCTGAAAGAGGAACAGATAAGCTTTCCATCGAGCTCTTGGTCGAAGAAGTCGGTCGAAGGATGCAAAAGTTATTAGCAAAAAACTAATCGGTGGTCAACACGTTACCGTCCTACTGCCGATTGTTTTCGTAAAGTACTTTTCTATAATTCTAGTATTTAATGGAAAAAAATTAAACGAATTTTTTGTCCATGTAAAAACTATTAATTCTGAATAAAATGCCGACCATTTATGCAATTAAGAAAAATGTAAATGTCTCTTAGCGGTGGTCAACACGTTTCCGTCCTACTGCCGATTCTTTTCGCAAAGTACATTTCTATTATTCTAGTATTTAATGGGAAAAAATTTAACAAATTTTTTGTCCATGTAAAAACTATTAATTCTGAATAAAATGCCGACCATTTATGCAATTAAGAAAAATGTAAATGTCTCTTAGCGGTGGTCAACACGTTTTCGTCCTACTGCCGATTCTTTTCGCAAAGTACTTTTCTATTATTCTAGTATTTAATGGGAAAAAATTTAACGAATTTTTTGTCCATGTAAAAACTATTAATTCTGAATAAAATGCCGACCATTTATGCAATTAAGAAAAATGTAAATGTCTCTTAGCGGTGGTCAACAAGTTTCCGTCCTACTGCCGATTCTTTTCGCAAAGTACATTTCTGTAATTCTAGTATTTAATGGGAAATAATTAAACGAATTTTTTCTCCATGTAAAAAACTATTAATGCTAAATAAAATGTCGTCCATTTATGCAATTAAGAAAAATGTAAATGTCTCTTATTAGATAAGGCATATTTTCGTCTGATAAGGTACTTCTTCTTCAATGATTTCGAGGATATTTTAGTTTTGATCACAAAAATTTTATTTCTTATGACTTTTCGTAAAATATGTTCATGCCATCTGAAGAAGGAATAAAAAGGCTTTCAATCGAGCTCTTAGTTGAAGAAGTCGGTCGAAGGACGCAAGACTTATTAGCAAAAAACTAATCGGTGGTTAACACGTTTCCGTCCTACAGCGATTGTTTTCGCAAAGTACTTTTCTATAATTCTAGTATTTAATGGGAAAAAATTGAACGAATTTTTTGTACATGTAAAAAATATGAATTCTGAATAAAATGGCGCCCATTTATGCAATTAAGAAAAATGTAAATGTCTCTTATTAGACAAGGCATATTTTCGTCTGACAAGGTACTTCTTCTTCAATGATTTCGATGATATTTTAGTTTTGAACAAAAAAATTTTATTTCTTATGACTTTTCGTAAAATATGTTAATGCCATCAGAAAGAGGAACATATAAGCTTTCCATCGAGCTCTTGGTCGAAGAAGTCGGTCGAAGGTTGCAAAAGTTATTAGCAAAAAACTAATCGGTGGTCAACACGTTTCCGTCCTACTGCCGATTTTTTTCGCAAAGTACTTTTCTAAAATTCTAGCATTTATTGGAAAAAAATTAAACGAATTTTTTGTCCATGTAAAAAACTATTAATGCTAAATAAAATGACGTCCATTTATGCAATTAAGAAAAATGTAAATGTCTCTTATTAGATAAGGCATATTTTCGTCTGATAAGGTACTTCTTCTTCAATGATTTCGAGGATATTTTAGTTTTGATCACAAAAATTTTATTTCTTATGACTTTTCGTAAAATATGTTAATGCCATCTGAAAGAGGAACAGAAAAGCTTTCCATCGAGCTCTTAGTCGAAGAAGTCGGTCGAAGGACGCAAGACTTATTAGCAAAAAACTAATCGGTGGTCAACACGTTTCCGTCCTACTGCCGATTCTTTTCGCAAAGTACTTTTCTATAATTCTAGTATTTAATGGGAAAAAATTGAACGAATTTTTTGTCCATGTAAAAAATATGAATTCTGAATAAAATGGCGCCCATTTATGCAATTAAGAAAAATGTAAATGTCTCTTATTAGACAAGGCATATTTTCGTCTGATAAGGTACTTCTTCTTCAATGATTTCGATGATATTTTAGTTTTGAACAAAAAAATTTTATTTCTTATGACTTTTCGTAAAATATGTTAATGCCATCTGAAAGAGGAACATATAAGCTTTCCATCGAGCTCTTGGTCGAAGAAGTCGGTCGAAGGTTGCAAAAGTTATTAGCAAAAAACTAATCGGTGGTCAACACGTTTCCGTCCTACTGCCGATTTTTTTCGCAAAGTACTTTTCTAAAATTCTAGCATTTATTGGAAAAAAATTAAACGAATTTTTTGCCCATGTAAAAAACTATTAATGCTAAATAAAATGTCGTCCATTTATGCAATTAAGAAAAATGTAAATGTCTCTTATTAGATAAGGCATATTTTCGTCTGATAAGGTACTTCTTCTTCAATGATTTCGAGGATATTTTAGTTTTGATCACAAAAATTTTATTTCTTATGACTTTTCGTAAAATATGTTAATGCCATCTGAAAGAGGAACAGAAAAGCTTTTCATCGAGCTCTTAGTCGAAGAAGTCGGTCGAAGGATGCAAAAGTTATTAGCAAAAAACTAATCAGTGGTCGACACGATTCCGTCCTACAGCGATTGTTTTCGCAAAGTACTTTTCTATAATTCTAGTATTTAATGGGAAAAAATTGAAGGAATTTTTTGTCCATGTAAAAAATATGAATTCTGAATAAAATGGCGCCCATTTATGCAATTAAGAAAAATGTAAATGTCTCTTATTAGACAAGGCATATTTTCGTCTGATAAGGTACTTCTTCTTCAATGATTTCGAGGATATTTTAGATTTGATCAAAAAAATTTTATTTCTTATGACTTTGCGTAAAATATGTTAATGCCATCTGAAAGAGGAACTGATAAGCTTTCCATCGAGCTCTTAGTCGAAGAAGTCGGTCGAAGGTTGCAAGAGTAATTAACAAAAAACTAATCGGTGGTCAACACGTTTCCGTCCTACTGCCGATTCTTTTCGCAAAGTCTTTTCTATAATTCTAGTATTTAATGGGAAATAATTAAACGAATTTTTTCTCCATGTAAAAAACTATAAATTCTGAATGAAATGCCGCCCATCTATACAATTAATAAAATTTAAATGTCTCTTATTAGATAAGACATATTTTCGTCTGATAAGGTACTTCTTCTTCAATGGTTTCGAGGATATTTTAGTTTTGATCAAAAAAATTTTATTTCTTATGACTTTTCGTAAAATATGTTAATGCCATCTGAAAGAGGAACAGATAAGCTTTCCATCGAGCTCTTAGTCGAAGAAGTCGCTTGAAGGATGCAAAAGTTATTAGAAAAAAACTAATCGGTGGTCAACACGTTTCCGTCCTACTGCCGATTCTTTTCGCAAAGTACTTTTCTATAATTCTAGTGTTTAATGGAAAAAAATTAAACGAATTTTTTGTCCATGTAAAAAACTATTAATTCTGAATACAATGCCGCCCATTTATGCAATTAAAAAAATTTCAATGTCTCTTATTAGATAAGACATATTTCGTCTGATAAGGACTTCTTCTTCAATGATTTCGAGGATATTTTAGTTTTGATCAAAAAAATGTTATTTCTTATGACTTTTCGTAAAATATGTTCATGCCATCTGAAGAAGGAATAAATAGGCTTTCCATCGAGCTCCTAGTCGAAGAAGTTGGTCGAAGGACGCAAGACTTATTAGCAAAAAACTAATCGGTGGTCAACACGTTACCGTCCTACTGCCGATTGTTTTCGTAAAGTACTTTTCTATAATTCTAGTATTTAATGGGAAAAAATTAAACGAATTTTTTGTCCATGTAAAAACTATTAATTCTGAATAAAATGCCGCCCATTTATGCAATTAAGAAAAATGTAAATGTCTCTTATTAGACAAGGCATATTTTCGTCTGATAAGGTACTTCTTCTTCAATGATTTCGAGGATATTTTAGATTTGATCAAAAAAATTTTATTTCTTATGACTTTTCGTAAAAAATGTTAATGCCATCTGAAAGAGGAACAGATAAGCTTTCCATCGAGCTCTTGGTCGAAGAAGTCGGTCGAAGGATGCAAAAGTTATTAGCAAAAAACTAATCGGTGGTCAACACGTTACCGTCCTACTGCCGATTGTTTTCGTAAAGTACTTTTCTATAATTCTAGTATTTAATGGAAAAAAATTAAACGAATTTTTTGTCCATGTAAAAACTATTAATTCTGAATAAAATGCCGACCATTTATGCAATTAAGAAAAATGTAAATGTCTCTTAGCGGTGGTCAACACGTTTCCGTCCTACTGCCGATTCTTTTCGCAAAGTACATTTCTATTATTCTAGTATTTAATGGGAAAAAATTTAACAAATTTTTTGTCCATGTAAAAACTATTAATTCTGAATAAAATGCCGACCATTTATGCAATTAAGAAAAATGTAAATGTCTCTTAGCGGTGGTCAACACGTTTTCGTCCTACTGCCGATTCTTTTCGCAAAGTACTTTTCTATTATTCTAGTATTTAATGGGAAAAAATTTAACGAATTTTTTGTCCATGTAAAAACTATTAATTCTGAATAAAATGCCGACCATTTATGCAATTAAGAAAAATGTAAATGTCTCTTAGCGGTGGTCAACAAGTTTCCGTCCTACTGCCGATTCTTTTCGCAAAGTACATTTCTGTAATTCTAGTATTTAATGGGAAATAATTAAACGAATTTTTTCTCCATGTAAAAAACTATTAATGCTAAATAAAATGTCGTCCATTTATGCAATTAAGAAAAATGTAAATGTCTCTTATTAGATAAGGCATATTTTCGTCTGATAAGGTACTTCTTCTTCAATGATTTCGAGGATATTTTAGTTTTGATCACAAAAATTTTATTTCTTATGACTTTTCGTAAAATATGTTCATGCCATCTGAAGAAGGAATAAAAAGGCTTTCAATCGAGCTCTTAGTTGAAGAAGTCGGTCGAAGGACGCAAGACTTATTAGCAAAAAACTAATCGGTGGTTAACACGTTTCCGTCCTACAGCGATTGTTTTCGCAAAGTACTTTTCTATAATTCTAGTATTTAATGGGAAAAAATTGAACGAATTTTTTGTACATGTAAAAAATATGAATTCTGAATAAAATGGCGCCCATTTATGCAATTAAGAAAAATGTAAATGTCTCTTATTAGACAAGGCATATTTTCGTCTGACAAGGTACTTCTTCTTCAATGATTTCGATGATATTTTAGTTTTGAACAAAAAAATTTTATTTCTTATGACTTTTCGTAAAATATGTTAATGCCATCAGAAAGAGGAACATATAAGCTTTCCATCGAGCTCTTGGTCGAAGAAGTCGGTCGAAGGTTGCAAAAGTTATTAGCAAAAAACTAATCGGTGGTCAACACGTTTCCGTCCTACTGCCGATTTTTTTCGCAAAGTACTTTTCTAAAATTCTAGCATTTATTGGAAAAAAATTAAACGAATTTTTTGTCCATGTAAAAAACTATTAATGCTAAATAAAATGACGTCCATTTATGCAATTAAGAAAAATGTAAATGTCTCTTATTAGATAAGGCATATTTTCGTCTGATAAGGTACTTCTTCTTCAATGATTTCGAGGATATTTTAGTTTTGATCACAAAAATTTTATTTCTTATGACTTTTCGTAAAATATGTTAATGCCATCTGAAAGAGGAACAGAAAAGCTTTCCATCGAGCTCTTAGTCGAAGAAGTCGGTCGAAGGACGCAAGACTTATTAGCAAAAAACTAATCGGTGGTCAACACGTTTCCGTCCTACTGCCGATTCTTTTCGCAAAGTACTTTTCTATAATTCTAGTATTTAATGGGAAAAAATTGAACGAATTTTTTGTCCATGTAAAAAATATGAATTCTGAATAAAATGGCGCCCATTTATGCAATTAAGAAAAATGTAAATGTCTCTTATTAGACAAGGCATATTTTCGTCTGATAAGGTACTTCTTCTTCAATGATTTCGATGATATTTTAGTTTTGAACAAAAAAATTTTATTTCTTATGACTTTTCGTAAAATATGTTAATGCCATCTGAAAGAGGAACATATAAGCTTTCCATCGAGCTCTTGGTCGAAGAAGTCGGTCGAAGGTTGCAAAAGTTATTAGCAAAAAACTAATCGGTGGTCAACACGTTTCCGTCCTACTGCCGATTTTTTTCGCAAAGTACTTTTCTAAAATTCTAGCATTTATTGGAAAAAAATTAAACGAATTTTTTGCCCATGTAAAAAACTATTAATGCTAAATAAAATGTCGTCCATTTATGCAATTAAGAAAAATGTAAATGTCTCTTATTAGATAAGGCATATTTTCGTCTGATAAGGTACTTCTTCTTCAATGATTTCGAGGATATTTTAGTTTTGATCACAAAAATTTTATTTCTTATGACTTTTCGTAAAATATGTTAATGCCATCTGAAAGAGGAACAGAAAAGCTTTTCATCGAGCTCTTAGTCGAAGAAGTCGGTCGAAGGATGCAAAAGTTATTAGCAAAAAACTAATCAGTGGTCGACACGATTCCGTCCTACTGCCGATTCTTTTCGCAAAGTACATTTCTATAATTCTAGTATTTAATGGGAAATAATTAAACGAATTTTTTCTCAATGTGAAAAATTATAAATTCTGAATGAAATGCCGCCCATTTATGCAATTAAAAAAATTTAAATGTCTCTTATTAGATAAGACATATTTTCGTCTGATAAGGTACTTCTTCTTCAATGATTTCGAGGATATTTTAGTTTTGATCACAAAAATTTTATTTCTTATGACTTTTCGTAAAATATGTTAATGCCATCTGAAAGAGGAACAGAAAAGCTTTCCATCGAGCTCTTAGTCAAAGAAGTCGGTCGAAGGATGCAAAAGTTATTAGCAAAAAACTAATCAGTGGTCAACACATTTCCGTCCTACTTCCGATTCTTTTCGCAAAGTACATTTCTATAATTCTAGTATTTAATGGGAAATAATTAAACGAATTTTTTCTCCATGTAAAAAACTATAAATTCTGAATGAAATGCCGCCCATTTATGCAATTAAAAAAATTTAAATGTCTCTTATTAGATAAGGCATATTTTCGTCTGATAAGGTACTTCTTCTTCAATGATTTCGAGGCTATTTTAGTTTTGATCAAAAATATTTTATATCTTATGACTTTTCGTAAAATATGTTCATGCAATCTGAAGACGGAATAAAAATGCTTTCCATCGAGCTCCTAGTCAAAGAACTCGGTCGAAGGACGCAAGACTTATTAGCAAAAAACTAATCGGTGGTCAACACGTTTCCGTCCTACAGCGATTGTTTTCGCAAAGTACTTTTCTATTATTCTAGTATTTAATGGGAAAAAATTTAACGAATTTTTTGTCCATGTAAAAACTATTAATTCTGAATAAAATGCCGCTCATTTATGCAATTAAGAAAAATGTAAATGTCTCTTAGCGGTGGTCAACACGTTTCCGTCCTACTGCCGATTCTTTTCGCAAAGTACATTTCTATAATTCTAGTATTTAATGGGAAATAATTAAACGAATTTTTTGTCCATGTAAAAAACTATAAATTCTGAATGAAATGCCGCCCATTTATACAATTAATAAAATTTAAATGTCTCTTATTAGATAAGACATATTTTGGTCTGATAAGGTACTTCTTCTTCAATGGTTTCGAGGATATTTTAGTTTTGATCAAAAAAATTTTATTTCTTATGACTTTGCGTAAAATATGTTAATGCCATCTGAAAGAGGAACTGATAAGCTTTCCATCGAGCTCTTAGTCGAAGAAGTCGGTCGAAGGTTGCAAGAGTAATTAGCAAAAAACTAATCGGTGGTCAACACGTTTCCGTCCTACTGCCGATTCTTTTCGCAAAGTCTTTTCTATAATTCTAGTATTTAATGGGAAATAATTAAACGAATTTTTTGTCCATGTAAAAAACTATTAATGCTAAATAAAATGCCGCCCATTTATGCAATTAAGAAAAATGTAAATGTCTCTTTTTAGACAAGGCATATTTTCGTCAAAGTACTTTTCTATAATTGTAGTGTTTAATGGAAAAAAATTAAACGAATTTTTTGTCCATGTAATGCTGAATAAAATGCTGCCCATTTATGCAATTAAGAAAAATGTATATGTCTCTTATTAGATAAGGCATATTTTCGTCTGATAAGGTACATCTTCTTCAATGATTTCGACGATATTTTAGATTTGATCAAAAAAATTTTATTTCTTATGACTTTTCGTAAAATATGTTAATGCCATCTGAAAGAGGAACAGATAAGCTTTCCATCGAGCTCTTGGTCGAAGGTTGCAAGAGTTATTAGCAAAAAACTAATCTGTGGTCGACACGATTCCGTCCTACTGCCGATTGTTAACGCAAAATACTTTTCTATAATTCTAGTATTTAATGGGAAAAAATTTAACAAAGTTTTTGTTCATGTAAAAAACTATTGATTCTGAATAAAATGCCGCCCATTTCTGCAATTAAGAAAACTCTAAATGTCTCTTTTTAGACAAGGCATATTTTCGTCAAAGTACTTTTCTATAATTGTAGTGTTTAATGGAAAAAAATTAAACGAATTTTTTGTCCATGTAATGCTGAATAAAATGCTGCCCATTTATGCAATTAAGAAAAATGTATATGTCTCTTATTAGATAAGGCATATTTTCGTCTGATAAGGTACTTCTTCTTCAATGATTTCGAGGCTATTTCAGTTTTGATCAAAAAATTTTATTTCTTATGACTTTTCGTAAAATATGTTAATGCCATCTGAAAGAGGAACAGATAAGCTTTCCATCGAGCTCATAGTCGAAGAAGTCGGTCGAAGGTGCAAGAGTTATCAGCAAAAAACTAATCGGTGGTCAACACGTTTCCGTCCTACTGCCGATTGTTATCGCAAAATACTTTTCTATAATTCTAGTATTTAATGGGAAAAAATTTAACAAAGTTTTTGTTCATGTAAAAAACTATTGATTCTGAATAAAATGCCGCCCATTTCTGCAATTAAGAAAACTGTAAATGTCTCTTTTTAGACAAGGCATATTTTCGTCAAAGTACTTTTCTATAATTGTAGTGTTTAATGGAAAAAAATTAAACGAATTTTTTGTCCATGTAATGCTGAATAAAATGCTGCCCATTTATGCAATTATGAAAAATGTATATGTCTCTTATTAGATAAGGCATATTTTCGTCTGATAAGGTACTTCTTCTTCAATGATTTCTAGGATATTTTAGTTTTGATAAAAATTTTATTTCTTATGACTTTTCGTAAAATATGTTAATGCCATCTGAAAGAGGAACAGATAAGCTTTCCATCGAGCTTTTAGTCGCAGAAGTCGGTCGAAGGTTGCAAGAGTTATTACCAAAAAACTAATCGGTGGTCAACACGATTCCGTCCTACTGCCGATTCTTTTCGCAAAGTACTTTTCTATAATTCTAGTATTTAATGGGATTTAATTAAACGAATTTTTTGTCCATGTAAAAAACTATAAATTCTAAATGAAATGCCGCCTATTTATGCAATTAAAAAAATTTAAATGTCTCTTATTAGATAAGACATATTTTCGTCTGATAAGGTACTTCTTCTTCAATGGTTTCGAGGATATTTTAGTTTTGATCAAAAAAATTTTATTTCTTATGACTTTGCGTAAAATATGTTAATGCCATCTGAAAGAGGAACAGATAAGCTTTCCATCGAGCTCTTAGTCGAAGAAGTCGGTCGAAGGATGCAAAAGTTATTAGCAAAAAACTAATCAGTGGTCAACACGTTTCCGTCCAAGTGCCGATTCTTTTCGCAAAGTACTTTTCTATAATTCTAGTATTTAATGGAAAAAAATTAAACGAATTTTTTGTCCATGTAAAAAACTATTAATTCTAAATACAATACCGCCCATTTATGCAATTAAAAAAATTTAAATGTCTCTTATTAGATAAGGCATATTTTCGTCTGATAAGGTACTTCTTCTTCAATGATTTCTAGGATATTTTAGTTTTGATAAAAATTTTATTTCTTATGACTTTTCGTAAAATATGTTAATGCCATCTGAAAGAGGAACAGATAAGCTTTCCATCGAGATTTTAGTCGAAGAAGTCGGTCGAAGGTTGCAAGAGTTATTACCAAAAAACTAATCGGTGGTCTACACGATTCCGTCCTACTGCCGATTCTCTTCGCAAAGTACTTTTCTATAATTCTAGTATTTAATGGGAAATAATTAAACGAATTTTTTGTCATTGTTAAAAACTATAAATTCTGAATGAAATGCCGCCCATTTATGCAATTAAAAAAATTTAAATGTCTCTTATTAGATGAGGCATATTTTCGTCTGATAAGGTACTTCTTCTTCAATGATTTCTAGGATATTTTAGTTTTGATAAAAATTTTATTTCTTATGACTTTTCGTAAAATATGTTAATGCCATCTGAAGAAGGAATAAATAAGCTTTCCATCGAGGTCTTTGTCGAAGAAGACGGTCGAAAGATCAATGAGTTATTAGAAAAAAAACCAATCGATGGTCAACACGTTTCCGTCCTACTGCCGACTCTTTTCGCAAAGTACTTTTCTAAAATTCTAGTATTTATTGGAAAAAAATTAAACGAATTTTTTGTCCATGTAAAAAACTATTAATGCTGAATAAAATGCTGCCCATTTATGCAATTAAGAAAAATGTAAATGTCTCTTATTAGATAAGGCATATTTTCGTCTGATAAGGTACTTTTTCTTCAATGATTTCGAGGATATTTTAGTTTTGATCAAAAAATTTTTATTTCTTATGACTTTTCGTAAAATATGTTAATGCCATCTGAAAGAGGAACAGATAAGCTTTCCATCGAGCTCTTAGTCGAAGAAGTCGGTCGGAGGATGCAAAAGTTATTAGCAAATAACTAATCGGTGGTTAACACGATTCCGTCCTACTGCCGATTCTTTTCGCAAAGTACTTTTCTATAATTCTAGTATTTAATGGGAAATAATTAAACGAATTTTTTGTCCATGTAAAAAACTATCAATTCTGAATGAAATGCCGCCCATTTATGCAATTAAAAAAAAATAAATGTCTCTTATTAGATAAGGCATATTTTCGTCTGATAAGGCACTTCTTCTTCAATGATTTCGAGGATATTTTAGTTTTGATCAAAAAAATTTTATTTCTTATGACTTTTCGTAAAATATGTTAATGCCATCTGAAAGAGGAACAGATAAGCTTTCCATCGAGCTCTTAGTCGAAGAAGTCGGTCGAAGGATGCAAAAGTTATTAGCAAAAAACTAATCGGTGGTCAACACGTTTCCGTCCTACTGCCGATTCTTTTCGCAAAGTACATTTCTATTATTCTAGTGTTTAATGGAAAAAAATTAAACGAATTTTTTGTCCATCTAAAAAACTATTAATTCTGAATACAATGCCGTCCATTTATGCAATTAAAAAAATTTAAATGTATCTTATTCGATAAGGCATATTTTCGTCTGATAAGGTACTTCTGCTTCAATGATTTCGAGGATATTTTAGTTTTGATCAAAAATATTTTATTTCTTATGACTTTTCGTAAAATATGTTCATGCCATCTGAAGAAGGAATAAAAAGGCTTTCCATCGAGCTTTTAGTCGAAGAAGTCGGTCGAAGGACGCAAGACTTATTAGCAAAAAACTAATCGGTGGTCAACACGTTTCCGTCCTACTGCCGATTCTTTTCGCAAAGTACTTTTCTATAATTCTAGTATTTAATGGGAAAAAATTGAACGAATTTTTTGTCCATGTAAAAAATATGAATTCTGAATAAAATGGCGCCCATTTATGCAATTAAGAAAAATGTAAATGTCTCTTATTAGACAAGGCATATTTTCGTCTGATAAGGTACTTCTTCTTCAATGATTTCGATGATATTTTAGTTTTGAACAAAAAAATTTTATTTCTTATGACTTTTCGTAAAATATGTTAATGCCATCTGAAAGAGGAACAGATAAGCCTTCCATCGAGCTCTTAGTCGAAGAAGTCGGTCGAAGGATGCAAAAGTTATTAGCAAAAAACTAATCGGTGGTCAACACGTTTCCGTCCTACAGCGATTGTTTTCGCAAAGT
Source organism: Phortica okadai (assembly GCA_034638295.1). Classification (NCBI taxonomy): domain Eukaryota; kingdom Metazoa; phylum Arthropoda; class Insecta; order Diptera; family Drosophilidae; genus Phortica; species Phortica okadai. The sequence goes on from CM067853.1 coordinate 699,460, forward strand.
ACTTTTCTATAATTCTAGTATTTAATGGGAAAAAATTGAACGAATTTTTTGTCCATGTAAAAACTATCAATTCTGAATAAAATGCCGCCCATTTATGCAATTAAGAAAAATGTAAATGTCTCTTATTAGACAAGGCATATTTTCGTCTGATAAGGTACTTCTTCTTCAATGATTTCGAGGATATTTTAGTTTTGATCAAAAAAATTTTATTTCTTATGACTTTTCGTAATATATGTTAATGCCATCTGAAAGAGAAACAGATAAACTTTCCATCGAGCTCTTAGTCGAAGAAGTCGGTCGAAGGATGCAAAAGTTATTAGCAAAAAACTAATCGGTGGTCAACACGTTTCCGTCCTACTGCCGATTCTTTTCGCAAAGTACATTTCTATTATTCTAGTGTTTAATGGAAAAAAATTAAACGAATTTTTTGTTCATCTAAAAAACTATTAATTCTGAATACAATGCCGTCCATTTATGCAATTAAAAAAGTTTAAATGTATCTTATTCGATAAGGCATATTTTCGTCTGATAAGGTACTTCTGCTTCAATGATTTCGAGGATATTTTAGTTTTGATCAAAAATATTTTATTTCTTATGACTTTTCGTAAAATATGTTCATGCCATCTGAAGAAGGAATAAAAAGGCTTTCCATCGAGCTTTTAGTCGAAGAAGTCGGTCGAAGGACGCAAGACTTATTAGCAAAAAACTAATCGGTGGTCAACACGTTTCCGTCCTACTGCCGATTCTTTTCGCAAAGTACTTTTCTATAATTCTAGTATTTAATGGGAAAAAATTGAACGAATTTTTTGTCCATGTAAAAAATATGAATTCTGAATAAAATGGCGCCCATTTATGCAATTAAGAAAAATGTAAATGTCTCTTATTAGACAAGGCATATTTTCGTCTGATAAGGTACTTCTTCTTCAATGATTTCGATGATATTTTAGTTTTGAACAAAAAAATTTTATTTCTTATGACTTTTCGTAAAATATGTTAATGCCATCTGAAAGAGGAACAGATAAGCCTTCCATCGAGCTCTTAGTCGAAGAAGTCGGTCGAAGGATGCAAAAGTTATTAGCAAAAAACTAATCGGTGGTCAACACGTTTCCGTCCTACTGCCGATTCTTTTCGCAAAGTACTTTTCTATAATTCTAGTATTAATTGGGAAATAATTAAACGAATTTTTTGTCCATGTAAAAAACTATAAATTCTGAATGAAATGCCGCCCATTTATGCAATTAAAAAAATATAAATGTCTCTTATTAGATAAGGCATATTTTCGTCTGATAAGGCACTTCTTCTTCAATGATTTCGAGGATATTTAAGTTTTGATCAAAAATATTTTATTTCTTATGACTTTTAGTAAAATATGTTAATGCCATCTAAAAGAGGAACAGATAAGCTTTCCATCGAGCTCTTAGTCGAAGAAGTCGGTCGAAGTATGCAAAAGTTATTAGCAAAAAACTAATCGGTGGTCAACAGGTTTCCGTCCTACTGCCGAATCTTTTCGCAAAGTACTTTTCTATAATTCTAGTATTTATTTGAAAAAAATTAGTCGAATTTTTTGTCCATGTAAAAAACTATTAATGCTGAATAAAATGCTGCCCATTTATGTAATTAAGAAAAATTTAAATGTCTCTTATTAGATAAGGCATATTTTCGTCTGATAAGGTACTTCTTCTTCAATGATTTCGAGGATATTTTAGTTTTGATCAAAAAAATTTTATTTCTTATGACTTTTCGTAAAATATGTTCATGCCATCTGAAGAAGGAATAAATAGGCTTTCCATCGAGCTCTTAGTCGAAGAAGACGGTCGAAGGTTGCAAGAGTTATTAGCAAAAAACTAATCGGTGGTTAACACGATTCCGTCCTACTGCCGATTCTTTTCGCAAAGTACTTTTCTATAATTCTAGTATTTAATGGGAAATAATTAAACGAATTTTTTGTCCATGTAAAAAACTATCAATTCTGAATGCAATGCCGCCCATTTATGCAATTAAAAAAATATAAATGTCTCTTATTAGATAAGGCATATTTTCGTCTGATAAGGCACTTCTTCTTCAATGATTTCGAGGATATTTAAGTTTTGATCAAAAAAATTTTATTTCTTATGACTTTTCGTAAAATATGTTAATGCCTTATGAAAGAGGAACAGATAAGCTTTCCATCGAGCTCTCAGTCGAAGAAGTCGGTCGAAGGATGCAAAAGTTATTAGCAAAAAACTAATCGGTGGTCAACACGTTTCCGTCCTACTGCCGATTCTTTTCGCAAAGTACTTTTCTATAATTCTAGTGTTTAATGGAAAAAAATGAAACGAATTTTTTGTCCACGTAAAAAACTATTAATTCTGAATACAATGCCACCCATTTATGCAATTAAAAAAATTCAAATGTATCTTATTCGATAAGGCATATTTTCGTCTGATAAGGTACTTCTTCTTCAATGATTTCGAGGATATTTTAGTTTTGACCAAAAATATTTTATTTCTTATGACTTTTCGTAAAATATGTTCATGCCATCTGAAGAAGGAATAAATAGGCTTTCCATTGAGCTCCTAGTCGACGAAGTCGGTCGAAGGACGCAAGACTTATTAGCAAAAAACTAATCGGTGGTCAACACGTTTCCGTCCTACAGCGATTGTTTTCGCAAAGTACTTTTCTATAATTCTAGTATTTAATGGGAAAAAATTGAACGAATTTTTTGTCCATGTAAAAACTATCAATTCTGAATAAAATGCCGCCCATTTATGCAATTAAGAAAAATGTAAATGTCTCTTATTAGACAAGGCATATTTTCGTCTGATAAGGTACTTCTTCTTCAATGATTTCGAGGATATTTTAGTTTTGATCAAAAAAATTTTATTTCTTATGACTTTTCGTAAAATATGTTAATGCCATCTGAAAGAGGAACAGATAAGCTTTCCATCGAGCTCTTAGTCGAAGAAGTCGGTCGAAGGATGCAAAAGTTATTAGCAAAAAACTAATCGGTGGTCAACACGTTTCCGTCGTACTGCCGATTCTTTTCGCAAAGTACATTTCTATAATTCTAGTGTTTAATGGAAAAAAATTAAACGAATTTTTTGTCCATGTAAAAAACTATTAATTCTGAATACAATGCCGCCCATTTATGCAATTAAAAAAATTTAAATGTATCTTATTCGATAAGGCATATTTTCGTCTGATAAGGTACTTCTTCTTCAATGATTTCGAGGATATTTTAGTTTTGATCAAAAATATTTTATTTCTTATGACTTTTCGTAAAATATGTTCATTCCATCTGAAGAAGGAATAAAAAGGCTTTCCATCGAGCTCTTAGTCGAAGAAGTCGGTCGAAGGACGCAAGACTTATTAGCAAAAAACTAATCGGTGGTCAACACGTTTCCGTCCTACAGCGATTGTTTTCGCAAAATACTTTTCTATAATTCTAGTATTTAATGGGAAAAAATTGAACGAATTTTTTGTCCATGTAAAAAATATGAATTCTGAATAAAATGGCGCCCATTTATGCAATTAAGAAAAATGTAAATGTCTCTTATTAGACAAGGCATATTTTCGTCTGATAAGGTACTTCTTCTTCAATGATTTCGATGATATTTTAGTTTTGAACAAAAAAATGTTATTTCTTATGACTTTTCGTAAAATATGTTAATGCCATCTGAAAGAGGAACAGATAAACTTTCCATCGAGCTCTTAGTCGAAGAAGTCGGTCGAAGGATGCAAAAGTTATTAGCAAAAAACTAATCGGTGGTCAACACGTTTCCGTCCTACTGCCGATTCTTTTCGCAAAGTACATTTCTATTATTCTAGTGTTTAATGGAAAAAAATTGAACGAATTTTTTGTCCATGTAAAAAACTATTAATGCTGAATAAAATGCTGCCCATTTATGTAATTAAGAAAAATTTAAATGTCTCTTATTAGATAAGGCATATTTTCGTCTGATAAGGTACTTCTTCTTCAATGATTTCGAGGATATTTTAGTTTTGATCAAAAAAATTTTATTTCTTATGACTTTTCGTAAAATATGTTCATGCCATCTGAAGAAGGAATAAATAGGCTTTCCATCGAGCTCTTAGTCGAAGAAGACGGTCGAAGGTTGCAAGAGTTATTAGCAAAAAACTAATCGGTGGTTAACACGATTCCGTCCTACTGCCGATTCTTTTCGCAAAGTACTTTTCTATAATTCTAGTATTAATTGGGAAATAATTAAACAAATTTTTTGTCCATGTAAAAAACTATAAATTCTGAATGAATTGCCGCCCATTTATGCAATTAAAAAAATATAAATGTCTCTTATTAGATAAGGCATATTTTCGTCTGATAAGGCACTTCTTCTTCAATGATTTCGAGGATATTTAAGTTTTGATCAAAAAAATTTTATTTCTTATGACTTTTAGTAAAATATGTTAATGCCATCTAAAAGAGGAACAGATAAGCTTTCCATCGAGCTCTTAGTCGAAGAAGTCGGTCGAAGTATGCAAAAGTTATTAGCAAAAAACTAATCGGTGGTCAACAGGTTTCCGTCCTACTGCCGATTCTTTTCGCAAAGTACTTTTCTATAATTCTAGTCTTTAATGGAAAAAAATGAAACGAATTTTTTGTCCACGTAAAAAACTATTAATTCTGAATACAATGCCACCCATTTATGCAATTAAAAAAATTTAAATGTATCTTATTCGATAAGGCATATTTTCGTCTGATAAGGTACTTCTTCTTCAATGATTTCGAGGATATTTTAGTTTTGACCAAAAATATTTTATTTCTTATGACTTTTCGTAAAATATGTTCATGCCATCTGAAAGAGGAACAGATAAGCTTTCCATCGAGCTCTTAGTCGAAGAAGTCGGTCGAAGGATGCAAAAGTTATTAGCAAAAAACTAATCGGTGGTCAACACGTTTCCGTCCTACTGCCGATTCTTTTCGCAAAGTACATTTCTATAATTCTAGTGTTTAATGGAAAAAAATTAAACGAATTTTTTGTCCATGTAAAAAACTATTAATTCTGAATACAATGCCGCCCATTTATGCAATTAAAAAAATTTAAATGTATCTTATTCGATAAGGCATATTTTCGTCTGATAAGGTACTTCTTCTTCAATGATTTCGAGGATATTTTAGTTTTGATCAAAAATATTTTATTTCTTATGACTTTTCGTAAAATATGTTCATTCCATCTGAAGAAGGAATAAAAAGGCTTTCCATCGAGCTCTTAGTCGAAGAAGTCGGTCGAAGGACGCAAGACTTATTAGCAAAAAACTAATCGGTGGTCAACACGTTTCCGTCCTACAGCGATTGTTTTCGCAAAATACTTTTCTATAATTCTAGTATTTAATGGGAAAAAATTGAACGAATTTTTTGTCCATGTAAAAAATATGAATTCTGAATAAAATGGCGCCCATTTATGCAATTAAGAAAAATGTAAATGTCTCTTATTAGACAAGGCATATTTTCGTCTGATAAGGTACTTTTTCTTCAATGATTTCGATGATATTTTAGTTTTGAACAAAAAAATTTTATTTCTTATGACTTTTCGTAAAATATGTTAATGCCATCAGAAAGAGGAACATATAAGCTTTCCATCGAGCTCTTGGTCGAAGAAGTCGGTCGAAGGTTGCAAAAGTTATTAGCAAAAAACTAATCGGTGGTCAACACGTTTCCGTCCTACTGCCGATTTTTTTCGCAAAGTACTTTTCTAAAATTCTAGCATTTATTGGAAAAAAATTAAACGAAATTTTTGTCCATGTAAAAAACTATTAATGCTAAATAAAATGTCGTCCATTTATGCAATTAAGAAAAATGTAAATGTCTCTTATTAGATAAGGCATATTTTCGTCTGATAAGGTACTTCTTCTTCAATGATTTCGAGGATATTTTAGTTTTGATCACAAAAATTTTATTTCTTATGACTTTTCGTAAAATATGTTAATGCCATCTGAAAGAGGAACAGAAAAGCTTTCCATCGAGCTCTTAGTCGAAGAAGTCGGTCGAAGGATGCAAAAGTTATTAGCAAAAAACTAATCAGTGGTCGACACGAGGAACGAGGAACAGAAAAGCTTTCCATCGAGCTCTTAGTCGAAGAAGTCGGTCGAAGGATGCAAAAGTTATTAGCAAAAAACTAATCAGTGGTCGACACGATTCCGTCCTACTGCCGATTCTTTTCGCAAAGTACATTTCTATAATTCTAGTATTTAATGGAAAAAAATTAAACGAATTTTTTGTCCATGTAAAAAACTATTAGTTCTGAATACAATGCCGCCCATTTATGCAATTAAAAAAATTTAAATGTATCTTATTCGATAAGACATATTTTCGTCTGATAAGGTACTTCTTCTTCAATGATTTCGAGGATATTTTAGTTTTGATCAAAAATATTTTATTTCTTATGACTTTTCGTAAAATATGTTCATGCCATCTGAAGAAGGAATAAAAAGGCTTTCCATCGAGCTCTTAGTCGAAGAAGTCGGTCGAAGGACGCAAGACTTATTAGCAAAAAACTAATCGGTGGTCAACACGTTTCCGTCCTACAGCGATTGTTTTCGCAAAGTACTTTTCTATAATTCTAGTATTTAATGGGAAAAAATTGAACGAATTTTTTGTCCATGTAAAAAATATGAATTCTGAATAAAATGGCGCCCATTTATGCAATTAAGAAAAATGTAAATGTCTCTTATTAGACAAGGCATATTTTCGTCTGATAAGGTACTTCTTCTTCAATGATTTCGATGATATTTTAGTTTTGAACAAAAAAATTTTATTTCTTATGACTTTTCGTAAAATATGTTAATGCCATCAGAAAGAGGAACATATAAGCTTTCCATCGAGCTCTTGGTCGAAGAAGTCGGTCGAAGGTTGCAAAAGTTATTAGCAAAAAACTAATCGGTGGTCAACACGTTTCCGTCCTACTGCCGATTTTTTTCGCAAAGTACTTTTCTAAAATTCTAGCATTTATTGGAAAAAAATTAAACGAATTTTTTGTCCATGTAAAAAACTATTAATGCTAAATAAAATGTCGTCCATTTATGCAATTAAGAAAAATGTAAATGTCTCTTATTAGACAAGGCATATTTTCGTCTGATAAGGTACTTCTTCTTCAATGATTTCGATGATATTTTAGTTTTGAACAAAAAAATTTTATTTCTTATGACTTTTCGTAAAATATGTTAATGCCATCAGAAAGAGGAACATATAAGCTTTCCATCGAGCTCTTGGTCGAAGAAGTCGGTCGAAGGTTGCAAAAGTTATTAGCAAAAAACTAATCGGTGGTCAACACGTTTCCGTCCTACTGCCGATTTTTTTCGCAAAGTACTTTTCTAAAATTCTAGCATTTATTGGAAAAAAATTAAACGAATTTTTTGTCCATGTAAAAAACTATTAATGCTAAATAAAATGTCGTCCATTTATGCAATTAAGAAAAATGTAAATGTCTCTTATTAGATAAGGCATAGTTTCGTCTGATAAGGTACTTCTTCTTCAATGATTTCGAGGATATTTTAGTTTTGATCACAAAAATTTTATTTCTTATGACTTTTCGTAAAATATGTTAATGCCATCTGAAAGAGGAACAGAAAAGCTTTCCATCGAGCTCTTAGTCGAAGAAGTCGGTCGAAGGATGCAAAAGTTATTAGCAAAAAACTAATCAGTGGTCGACACGATTCCGTCCTACTGCCGATTCTTTTCGCAAAGTACATTTCTATAATTCTAGTATTTAATGGGAAATAATTAAACGAATTTTTTGTCCATGTAAAAAACTATTAATGCTAAATAAAATGTCGTCCATTTATGCAATTAAGAAAAATGTAAATGTCTCTTATTAGATAAGGCATAGTTTCGTCTGATAAGGTACTTCTTCTTCAATGATTTCGAGGATATTTTAGTTTTGATCACAAAAATTTTATTTCTTATGACTTTTCGTAAAATATGTTAATGCCATCTGAAAGAGGAACAGAAAAGCTTTCCATCGAGCTCTTAGTCGAAGAAGTCGGTCGAAGGATGCAAAAGTTATTAGCAAAAAACTAATCAGTGGTCGACACGATTCCGTCCTACTGCCGATTCTTTTCGCAAAGTACATTTCTATAATTCTAGTATTTAATGGGAAATAATTAAACGAATTTTTTCTCAATGTGAAAAATTATAAATTCTGAATGAAATGCCGCCCATTTATGCAATTTTTTTTTTTTTTTTTTTTTTTTTTTTACTTTGCTTTATTTATTGGATCTTCTCTTTCATATGAGACTAACAATAAGTTTGCAGATCTTAAGACTAAACGTTAATTAACAGTTCTTTTGAACTGTAGTTTGCTCGTGGGGCCCTAGGGTCTATCGCTGGGTTGGAAGGTCATTTCGACGAAGACGGGATTGGCTGCACAACCTTGTTAATCTTCTGGCGAGATGGTTAGGGTGCGTAGAAAGCTTGCTGTAGTATTGTTCCTTGAGTTCTGCTATTACATCTCTGACTGGTTGAATATTTAAATCTTTTTGTATGTTTTCGTTTCGAACATACCACGGTGCCCCGTGATGGTTCTCAATATCTTTGACTGGGTTCTCTGGATGATGTCAATGTTGCTACTGCTAGCGTTTCCCCATAACTGGGAGCCGTAGGTCCAGATAGGTTTGAGAACAGAATTGTAGAGCAGGACTTTGTAGTCAAGACTAAGTGAAGAGCGAGCGTTGATAAGCCAGTGGAGGCTATTAGCTTTTAGTTTTAAATGCGTTCTCTTGGCCTCGATGTGCCTGCGCCATGTGAGTCTTCTATCGAGGTGTACTCCGAGGTATGTCACTTCGTTTGTTTGCGGAAGCGTAGTGTTGTTTAACATCAGCGGTGGGCAGTCTTGCCTGTTTAGAGTGAACGTAACGTGTTTGCATTTTTGTTCGTTGACTTTTATTCGCCAGTCAGCTAGCCATTTTTCTATGTCGACCAGGTGAAGAGCTAACTGCGCTGTTGCTTGCGTAGGGCATCTGGAACGGCTGAGAATAGCTGTATCATCAGCAAAGGTGGATGTTGTTAGTCGTCTGCTTATTGGGATGTCTGATGTGTAGAGGACATATAGCGTTGGACCAAGTACGCTACCTTGAGGAATTCCAGCTCTAATGATGTGGTCATCGGACATATCACTGTTACATCTCACTGTAAATTTCCTGTCGTAGAGGTATGACTTTAGTAGCTTGTGCGTGTTGTTTGGAAGCATTGTTTTAATTTTATGCATTAAGCCGTCCAACCAAACTCTGTCGAATGCTTGTGAGACATCCAAAAATATTGCTGTGCAGTATTCTCGGTTTTCAAACGCGCTTCGTATTTCTGATGTTATGCGATTAACCTGCTCAATAGTTCCGTGTTTTTCACGAAAGCCGAACTGGTGTGAGGGGATTTTGTTGTGTGTTCTCAGGAATGAGTTGATCCGAGTTAGCACGCATTTTTCGAAGAGTTTTGATAGACACGATAATAAACTTATAGGTCTGTAAGACGAGGGAATCGTGTGATCTTTTCCTGGCTTTGGTATCATTATGATGATAGACTTTTTCCATCTTTCTGGAAAATAGCCAAGTTTAGTGATGGCATTGAAGAGCTTCGCGATAGTGCAAACAGCACAATATGGGAGCTCAATAATCATTTTTGGGGTTATTAAATCGCAGCCCGGTGACTTTTTTGGGTTCAGTTCCTTTTTGATAATACTAGCGATTTCGTTTGGTCGAAACTCGATTGGGTCACGTTGAAGCTCGGCGTCGTTTGTTAATGCTGGTAGTGTAGTCGCATTTGTGCAAGGATTTGGTTGAAACACATTTTCAAGGTGGGCTGCAAATGTTCTCGCTCTATCTTCGTCGCTGCGGGCCCAGCCGCCTGCAGGGTTTCGTATAGGCATCACGGGTTCTGTCGGTGAGCTTAGGGATGGGTGAGCTCTCCACAGTGAGTTTCTTGTACTGGATGTTGATAGTTGTTCTATGTACCGGCGTTGGGTATATGCTTCTTCTTGCTTTAACGCTTTAGAGAGGTTGCGTGTGGCGCTCTTAAGCCTATGTCGTGCAGATGGCGATCTGGTTGATTGCCATTCTCGACGTAAGCGTCGCTTTTCGATAACAAGCTGCTCGATTTGTAGGTTAGTCTTCTTTTGGTTACGTGGAGCTTGTGCCGTTTGGGGTGTTGAGATACGAGCTGCGGTAACGAAGACTGATTCTAGATTGTTTACGAAGCTGTCGATCTCAGCTTCAACGGTTAGGGGAGGATCAAGCTCAATGTGTGAGCTAAAATATTTTTTGTAACTCACCCAGTTGGTTTTGTGCGAGGTCAATCTACTTGGTTGATCTACGGTTTTTGGATGTCGAAGTAGGTTAATTAATACAGGCGATCAGATGAGAGATCTGAAAGACTTTCGGCGCTTAGCAAGGTTCGGGGAATGTTTTTTGTTATTGCAAAGTCAATTAGGTCGGGTAGTTTATTGGGGTCAGCCGGCCAGTATGTTGGTCTGCCGGGAGAGAGATGGTCGAGCTTATTGCTGGCTTTTATAATTGCATTGTATAATTGTTTTCCTTTTGGGGTCACAAGACGAGATCCCCAGTGAGTGTGCTTAGCATTGTAATCACCTGCTGCTATGAAGTGTTCTCCGAGTGTGTTAAAGAACTGCATGAACTCAGCTTCAGATATATTGAAGCGAGGGGGGCAGTATACGGCGGCTAGTGTTAGATGGTTACCACTATCTAATTGTATGTTTATAGATGTGGCCTGTAGATAGTTTTCAGCAAATCTTCTATGGCAGTGGTGTTTGAGACGGTTTCTAATCAGAATACCAGTCCTCCCGTGTGCTTTGCCATCAGGATGGTTTGTTCCGTAAAATACGTAGCCTCGTATGTTAAAATTATATTTGTTTGTAAGGTGTGTTTCTGAGAGTAGCATTACGTCAATGTGTTTGTCAAATAGAAATTGAGCTAGCTCAAGTTTGTGTTGTGAGACGCCATTAGCATACCACGTAGATATGCGTAGGGAAGCCATTGATTATTTAGACTGCTGAGATATCAGCATTTGAATTAGCAGATTTTGGTTTCGCATTAGATCCTGCATTGTTGTCCGCATAAATGACATAAACTCCATAAGGCTTTGCTGCATAGTTGATAGCATTACTTCAAAGCTGCTTTGTTGCTGCTCCGATGGTTGGTACTGTTGGGCCGCATTTAGGTCTACATGTGTTGGTTGTGAGTGAAGCGTATTTGAGGTAGGGGGAACCAATCCGGATTTAAGAGCGCTCGCAAATGATACGCTTTTGGGTGAGATTTCAGGGGCAAGTGAAGATCTGGCTGCAGTCGAGAAGTACACGTCTGGGTTGGATTTGGTTGGAGTGGTATTAGTCGGTACGTTCCGGGAGCGTGCAGTGGTCACTCGCTGCTGGAGTCGACTCTTCAGTTCCTTGTATATTGGGCAACCTTTGTAGTTAGCAGTGTGATTACCGCCACAGTTGGCGCACTTTTTTATGTTGGCGTCTTGTTTGCTCGCTGGGCAGTTTGTGGTATTATGGAGCTCTCCACAAGCTACACATACCGGGCGTAGGGTGCAGTACGACCTTGTATGGCCATATTCTTGGCAATTCGTACATTGTACGAGACCATTGCGTTTGTGCGGTTCTTCTACAGTGATTCTGCGGTGCAGTAGAAATTGAAGTTTGTATATCGGGTGCACTTCGTTTTTCTTGAGCGGCATGATTTCTGGATTAAGTTCAACCTTGAAGAGTGGTTGCGGCTTTCTATCCTTATTTAGTATATTGAAAGCAGTTTTTACACTAAATCCTTTCTCTTTTAGCGCATTGATAACTTCTGCAGGAGTTACTTCAGGCTCTATGCCCTTTAGTACGACTTGCAGGCCTTTGCTGCTTTTTAGCTGGTACGTATAGAAGTTCTTTTTGTTGTCGCTCAGGTACTTCGACAGTACTCTGTAGTTGTCTTCGGACTTAGTTTGTACCTTCGTTTCATGGATATTTCCCTTTACAAGCGGAATTATGTGGAAACTGTCCTTCCCAATGAGCTCGACAAATTTGCTAACGAGAGCATTAGAGCTTTTTTCTCGAATGTATATTGGTGGAGGCTTTGGCTTCCTTCTCACACCTTCTGCTTCGGGAGCCAGATCATCAGATTTGTCTTCTAGAATTTTAAACCTGTTGCTATTATCAGGCATTTCATTTTTTTCTGGGCTGGAGTTGCCACGGACAATTTTTGGCTTCGAGTTTAGGGGGCTCGACTTTCGCTTTATTTGAATGTAGCGATCCATTCCAGTCTGCACGGCCGGCCTAATATTTTCCTTCGCATTCTGTTTTGCTGAGAGCGCGCCGTTCGTAGTGTTTTGTTGCACCTTACTTGATGGCTCTTGCATAGCGGGTGTTATGATCGAGCAGGCAGTTGATACAGTTGAAGTTGTTGTTGTATTTACCGTTGCGGTAGTTAAAGAGATTGTTGTGCTGGTCGCAGTTGATAAGCACAGGTCTCTCTGGCCAGTACATACCTGCATAGAAGCGCTTACGGCGCTCTGCTACTTTTGATGCGCGGACGGTAGCGACGGAGAGCAAGATCGCGCTCTTTCGTTCGCTGTGTGCAAGAGCTCGATCGTTGCAGGTCTCGCTCGTTGTGTGGCTGTGGTGTTTTCGGTAGGCGCGGCGACGAATGTGAAGTATGCGTTGTTCCGTTGCAGAGAGAGCCGGCGCTCGTCTTGCTCGCGCTGCAGTTGTTTGCGAAGTTCGTTTTGATTGTTTTTACCACTCATTGTCACGTTGGTTTAATTGTTTTTTTTTTTTTTTTTTTCAGTGTTATTAATACTAATTAACTAATTAATTATTGATTAATTAGTTAATGAGTTGTGCGGTTTTATCGCACTAAGCGTCTTTTCGCGATTTTCACTATTTATTAGTAAGTTTTTTTCACTGCACTGATGAGTTTTAGAATTTATTTTTCGGAGCACAAAAAAAAAATAAACACGTCTGCATGCGACGGCAGTTGAACTCTACCATCCTCTGATTTATGCAATCAAAAAAATTTAAATGTCTCTTATTAGATAAGACATATTTTCGTCTGATAAGGTACTTCTTCTTCAATGATTTCGAGGATATTTTAGTTTTGATCACAAAAATTTTATTTCTTATGACTTTTCGTAAAATATGTTAATGCCATCTGAAAGAGGAACAGAAAAGCTTTCCATCGAGCTCTTAGTCGAAGAAGTCGGTCGAAGGATGCAAAAGTTATTAGCAAAAAACTAATCAGTGGTCAACACATTTCCGTCCTACTTCCTATTCTTTTCGCAAAGTACATTTCTATAATTCTAGTATTTAATGGGAAATAATTAAACGAATTTTTTCTCCATGTAAAAAACTATAAATTCTGAATGAAATGCCGCCCATTTATGCAATTAAAAAAATTTAAATGTCTCTTATTAGATAAGGCATATTTTCGTCTGATAAGGTACTTCTTCTTCAATGATTTCGATGCTATTTTAGTTTTTATCAAAAATATTTTATGTCTTATGACTTTTCGTAAAATATGTTCATGCAATCTGAAGACGGAATAAAAATGCTTTCCATCGAGCTCCTACTCAAAGAACTCGGTCGAAGGACGCAAGACTTGTTAGCAAAAAACTAATCGGTGGTCAACACGTTTCCGTCCTACAGCGATTGTTTTCGCAAAGTACTTTTCTATTATTCTAGTATTTAATTGGAAAAAATTTAACGAATTTTTTGTCCATGTAAAAACTATTAATTCTGAATAAAATGCCGCCCATTTATGCAATTAAGAAAAATGTAAATGTCTCTTAGCGGTGGTCAACACGTTTCCGTCCTACTGCCGATTCTTTTCGCAAAGTACATTTCTATAATTCTAGTATTTAATGGGAAATAATTAAACGAATTTTTTGTCCATGTTAAAAACTATAAATTCTGAATGAAATCCCGCCCATTTATACAATTAATAAAATTTAAATGTCTCTTATTAGATAAGACATATTTTCGTCTGATAAGGTACTTCTTCTTCAATGATTTCGAGGATATTTTAGTTTTAATCAAAAAAATTTTATACCTTATGACTTTGCGTAAAATATGTTAATGCCATCTGAAAGAGGAACTGATAAGCTTTCCATCGAGCTCTTAGTCGAAGAAGTCGGTCGAAGGTTGCAAGAGTAATTAGCAAAAAACTAATCGGTGGTCAACACGTTCATGCAATCTGAAGACGGAATAAAAATGCTTTCCATCGAGCTCCTACTCAAAGAACTCGGTCGAAGGACGCAAGACTTATTAGCAAAAAACTAATCGGTGGTCAACACGTTTCCGTCCTACAGCGATTGTTTTCGCAAAGTACTTTTCTATTATTCTAGTATTTAATTGGAAAAAATTTAACGAATTTTTTGTCCATGTAAAAACTATTAATTCTGAATAAAATGCCGCCCATTTATGCAATTAAGAAAAATGTAAATGTCTCTTAGCGGTGGTCAACACGTTTCCGTCCTACTGCCGATTCTTTTCGCAAAGTACATTTCTATAATTCTAGTATTTAATGGGAAATAATTAAACGAATTTTTTGTCCATGTAAAAAACTATTAATGCTAAATAAAATGCCGCCCATTTATGCAATTAAGAAAAATGTAAATGTCTCTTATTAGATAAGGCATATTTTCGTCTGATAAGGTACTTCTTCTTCAATGATTTCGAGGATATTTTAGATTTGATCAAAAAAATTTTATTTCTTATGACTTTTCGTAAAATATGTTAATGCCATCTGAAAGAGGAACAGATAAGCTTTCCATCGAGCTCTTGGTCGAAGAAGTCGGTCGAAGGTTGCAAGAGTTAGTTATTAGCAAAAAACTAATCTGTGGTCGACACGATTCCGTCCTACTGCCGATTCTTTTCGCAAAGTACATTTCTGTAATTCTAGTATTTAATGGGAAATCATTAAACGAATTTTTTCTCCATGTAAAAAACTATAAATTCTGAATGAAATGTCGCCCATTTATGTAATTAAAAAAATTTAAATGTCTCTTATTAGATAAGACATATTTTCGTCTGATAAGGTACTTCTTCTTCAATGGTTTCGAGGATATTTTAGTTTTGATCAATAAAATTTTATTTCTTATGACTTTGCGTAAAATATGTTAATGCCATCTGAAAGAGGAACTGATAAGCTTTCCATCGAGCTCTTAGTCGAAGAAGTCGGTCGAAGGTTGCAAGAGTAATTAGCAAAAAACTAATCGGTGGTCAACACGTTTCCGTCCTACTGCCGATTCTTTTCGCAAAGTACATTTCTATAATTCTAGTATTTAATGGGAAATAATTAAACGAATTTTTTGTCCATGTAAAAAACTATAAATTCTGAATGAAATGCCGCCCATTTATACAATTAATAAAATTTAAATGTCTCTTATTAGATAAGACATATTTTCGTCTGATAAGGTACTTCTTCTTCAATGGTTTCGAGGATATTTTAGTTTTGATCAAAAAAATTTTATTTCTTATGACTTTTCGTAAAATATGTTAATGCCATCTGAAAGAGGAACAGATAAGCTTTCCATCGAGCTCTTAGTCGAAGAAGTCGGTCGAAGGTTGCAAGAGTTATTAGCAAAAAACTGATCGGTGGTCAACACGATTCCTTCCTACTGCCGATTCTTTTCGCAAAGTAATTTTCTATAATTCTAGTATTTAATAAAAAAAATTAAACGAATTATGTGTCCATGTAAAAAACTATAAATTCTGAATGAAATGCCGCCCATTTATGCAACGAAAAAAATATAAATGTCTCTTATTAGATAAGGCATATTTTCGTTTGATAAGGTACTTCTTCTTCAATGATTTCGAGGATATTTCAGTTTTGATCAAAAAAATTTTATTTCTTATGACTTTTCGTAAAATATGTTAATGCCATCTGAAAGAGGAACAGATAAGCTTTCCATCGAGCTCTTAGTCGAAGAAGTCGCTTGAAGGATGCAAAAGTTATTAGCAAAAAACTAATCGGTGGTCAACACGTTTCCGTCCTACTGCCGATTCTTTTCGCAAAGTACTTTTCTATAATTCTAGTGTTTAATGGAAAAAAATTAAACGAATTTTTTGTCCATGTAAAAAACTATTAATTCTGAATACAATGCCGCCCATTTATGCAATTAAAAAAATTTCAATGTCTCTTATATACATATTTTCGTCTGATAAGGTACTTCTTCTTCAATGATGAAAAAAATTTTATTTCTTATGACTTTATAAATGTCTCTTATTAGATAAGGCATATTTTCGTCTGATAAGGTACTTCTTCTTCAATGGTTTCGAGGATATTTTAGTTTTGATCAAAAAAATTTTATTTCTTATGACTTTGCGTAAAATATGTTAATGCCATCTGAAAGAGGAACTGATAAGCTTTCCATCGAGCTCTTAGTCGAAGAAGTCGGTCGAAGGTTGCAAGAGTAATTAGCAAAAAACTAATCGGTGGTCAACACGTTTCCGTCCTACTGCCGATTCTTTTCGCAAAGTCTTTTCTATAATTCTAGTATTTAATGGGAAATAATTAAACGAATTTTTTGTCCATGTAAAAACTATTAATTCTGAATAAAATGCCGCCCATATATGCAATTAAGAAAAATGTAAATGTCTCTTAGCGGTGGTCAACACGTTTCCGTCCTACTGCCGATTCTTTTCGCAAAGTACATTTCTATAATTCTAGTATTTAATGGGAAATAATTAAAAGAATTTTTTGTCCATGTAAAAAACTATAAATTCTGAATGAAATGCCGCCCATTTATACAATTAATAAAATTTAAATGTCTCTTATTAGATAAGACATATTTTCGTCTGATAAGGTACTTCTTCTTCAATGGTTTCGAGGATATTTTAGTTTTGATCAAAAAAATTTTATTTCTTATGACTTTTCGTAAAATATGTTAATGCCATCTGAAAGAGGAACAGATAAGCTTTCCATCGAGCTCTTAGTCGAAGAAGTCGGTCGAAGGTTGCAAGAGTTATTAGCAAAAAACTGATCGGTGGTCAACACGATTCCTTCCTACTGCCGATTCTTTTCGCAAAGTAATTTTCTATAATTCTAGTATTTAATAAAAAAAATTAAACGAATTATGTGTCCATGTAAAAAACTATAAATTCTGAATGAAATGCCGCCCATTTATGCAACGAAAAAAATATAAATGTCTCTTATTAGATAAGGCATATTTTCGTTTGATAAGGTACTTCTTCTTCAATGATTTCGAGGATATTTCAGTTTTGATCAAAAAAATTTTATTTCTTATGACTTTTCGTAAAATATGTTAATGCCATCTGAAAGAGGAACAGATAAGCTTTCCATCGAGCTCTTAGTCGAAGAAGTCGCTTGAAGGATGCAAAAGTTATTAGCAAAAAACTAATCGGTGGTCAACACGTTTCCGTCCTACTGCCGATTCTTTTCGCAAAGTACTTTTCTATAATTCTAGTGTTTAATGGAAAAAAATTAAACGAATTTTTTGTCCATGTAAAAAACTATTAATTCTGAATACAATGCCGCCCATTTATGCAATTAAAAAAATTTCAATGTCTCTTATTAGATAAGACATATTTCGTCTGATAAGGACTTCTTCTTCAATGATTTCGAGGATATTTTAGTTTTGATCAAAAAAATGTTATTTCTTATGACTTTTCGTAAAATATGTTCATGCCATCTGAAGAAGGAATAAATAGGCTTTCCATCGAGCTCCTAGTCGAAGAAGTTGGTCGAAGGACGCAAGACTTATTAGCAAAAAACTAATCGGTGGTCAACACGTTACCGTCCTACTGCCGATTGTTTTCGTAAAGTACTTTTCTATAATTCTAGTATTTAATGGGAAAAAATTAAACGAATTTTTTGTCCATGTAAAAACTATTAATTCTGAATAAAATGCCGCCCATTTATGCAATTAAGAAAAATGTAAATGTCTCTTAATAGACAAGGCATATTTTCGTCTGATAAGGTACTTCTTCTTCAATGATTTCGAGGATATTTTAGATTTGATCAAAAAAATTTTATTTCTTATGACTTTGCGTAAAATATGTTAATGCCATCTGAAAGAGGAACTGATAAGCTTTCCATCGAGCTCTTAGTCGAAGAAGTCGGTCGAAGGTTGCAAGAGTAATTAGCAAAAAACTAATCGGTGGTCAACACGTTTCCGTCCTACTGCCGATTCTTTTCGCAAAGTCTTTTCTATAATTCTAGTATTTAATGGGAAATAATTAAACGAATTTTTTCTCCATGTAAAAAACTATAAATTCTGAATGAAATGCCGCCCATTTATACAATTAATAAAATTTAAATGTCTTTTATTAGATAAGACATATTTTCGTCTGATAAGGTACTTCTTCTTCAATGGTTTCGAGGATATTTTAGTTTTGATCAAAAAAATTTTATTTCTTATGACTTTTCGTAAAATATGTTAATGCCATCTGAAAGAGGAACAGATAAGCTTTCCATCGAGCTCTTAGTCGAAGAAGTCGGTCGAAGGTTGCAAGAGTTATTAGCAAAAAACTGATCGGTGGTCAACACGATTCCTTCCTACTGCCGATTCTTTTCGCAAAGTAATTTTCTATAATTCTAGTATTTAATAAAAAAAATTAAACGAATTTTTTGTCCATGTAAAAAACTATTAATTCTGAATACAATGCCGCCCATTTATGCAATTAAAAAAATTTCAATGTCTCTTATTAGATAAGACATATTTCGTCTGATAAGGACTTCTTCTTCAATGATTTCGAGGATATTTTAGTTTTGATCAAAAAAATGTTATTTCTTATGACTTTTCGTAAAATATGTTCATGCCATCTGAAGAAGGAATAAATAGGCTTTCCATCGAGCTCCTAGTCGAAGAAGTTGGTCGAAGGACGCAAGACTTATTAGCAAAAAACTAATCGGTGGTCAACACGTTACCGTCCTACTGCCGATTGTTTTCGTAAAGTACTTTTCTATAATTCTAGTATTTAATGGGAAAAAATTAAACGAATTTTTTGTCCATGTAAAAACTATTAATTCTGAATAAAATGCCGCCCATTTATGCAATTAAGAAAAATGTAAATGTCTCTTAATAGACAAGGCATATTTTCGTCTGATAAGGTACTTCTTCTTCAATGATTTCGAGGATATTTTAGATTTGATCAAAAAAATTTTATTTCTTATGACTTTGCGTAAAATATGTTAATGCCATCTGAAAGAGGAACTGATAAGCTTTCCATCGAGCTCTTAGTCGAAGAAGTCGGTCGAAGGTTGCAAGAGTAATTAGCAAAAAACTAATCGGTGGTCAACACGTTTCCGTCCTACTGCCGATTCTTTTCGCAAAGTCTTTTCTATAATTCTAGTATTTAATGGGAAATAATTAAACGAATTTTTTCTCCATGTAAAAAACTATAAATTCTGAATGAAATGCCGCCCATTTATACAATTAATAAAATTTAAATGTCTCTTATTAGATAAGACATATTTTCGTCTGATAAGGTACTTCTTCTTCAATGGTTTCGAGGATATTTTAGTTTTGATCAAAAAAATTTTATTTCTTATGACTTTTCGTAAAATATGTTAATGCCATCTGAAAGAGGAACAGATAAGCTTTCCATCGAGCTCTTAGTCGAAGAAGTCGGTCGAAGGTTGCAAGAGTTATTAGCAAAAAACTGATCGGTGGTCAACACGATTCCTTCCTACTGCCGATTCTTTTCGCAAAGTAATTTTCTATAATTCTAGTATTTAATAAAAAAAATTAAACGAATTTTGTGTCCATCTAAAAAACTATAAATTCTGAATGAAATGCCGCCCATTTATGCAACGAAAAAAATATAAATGTCTCTTATTAGATAAGGCATATTTTCGTCTGATAAGGTACTTCTTCTTCAATGATTTCGAGGATATTTCAGTTTTGATCAAAAAAATTTTATTTCTTATGACTTTTCGTAAAATATGTTAATGCCATCTGAAAGAGGAACAGATAAGCTTTCCATCGAGCTCTTAGTCGAAGAAGTCGCTTGAAGGATGCAAAAGTTATTAGCAAAAAACTAATCGGTGGTCAACACGATTCCTTCCTACTGCCGATTCTTTTCGCAAAGTAATTTTCTATAATTCTAGTATTTAATGGGAAAAAATTAAACGAATTTTTTGTCCATGTAAAAACTATTAATTCTGAATAAAATGCCGCCCATTTATGCAATTAAGAAAAATGTAAATGTCTCTTATTAGCCAAGGCATATTTTCCTCTGATAAGGTACTTCTTCTTCAATGATTTCGAGGATATTTTAGATTTGATCAAAAAAATTTTATTTCTTATGACTTTTCGTAAAAAATGTTAATGCCATCTGAAAGAGGAACAGATAAGCTTTCCATCGAGCTCTTGGTCGAAGAAGTCGGTCGAAGGATGCAAAAGTTATTAGCAAAAAACTAATCGGCGGTCAACACGTTACCGTCCTACTGCCGATTGTTTTCGTAAAGTACTTTTCTATAATTCTAGTATTTAATGGAAAAAAATTAAACGAATTTTTTGTCCATGTAAAAACTATTAATTCTGAATAAAATGCCGACCATTTATGCAATTAAGAAAAATGTAAATGTCTCTTAGCGGTGGTCAACACGTTTCCGTCCTACTGCCGATTCTTTTCGCAAAGTACATTTCTATTATTCTAGTATTTAATGGGAAAAAATTTAACGAATTTTTTGTCCATGTAAAAACTATTAATTCTGAATAAAATGCCGACCATTTATGCAATTAAGAAAAATGTAAATGTCTCTTAGCGGTGGTCAACACGTTTTCGTCCTACTGCCGATTCTTTTCGCAAAGTACTTTTCTATTATTCTAGTATTTAATGGGAAAAAATTTAACGAATTTTTTGTCCATGTAAAAACTATTAATTCTGAATAAAATGCCGACCATTTATGCAATTAAGAAAAATGTAAATGTCTCTTAGCGGTGGTCAACAAGTTTCCGTCCTACTGCCGATTCTTTTCGCAAAGTACATTTCTTTAATTCTAGTATTTAATGGGAAATAATTAAACGAATTTTTTCTCCATGTAAAAAACTATTAATGCTAAATAAAATGTCGTCCATTTATGCAATTAAGAAAAATGTAAATGTCTCTTATTAGATAAGGCATATTTTCGTCTGATAAGGTACTTCTTCTTCAATGATTTCGAGGATATTTTAGTTTTGATCACAAAAATTTTATTTCTTATGACTTTTCGTAAAATATGTTAATGCCATCTGAAAGAGGAACAGAAAAGCTTTCCATCGAGCTCTTAGTCGAAGAAGTCGGTCGAAGGACGCAAGACTTATTAGCAAAAAACTAATCGGTGGTCAACACGTTTCCGTCCTACAGCGATTGTTTTCGCAAAGTACTTTTCTATAATTCTAGTATTTAATGGGAAAAAATTGAACGAATTTTTTGTCCATGTAAAAAATATGAATTCTGAATAAAATGGCGCCCATTTATGCAATTAAGAAAAATGTAAATGTCTCTTATTAGACAAGGCATATTTTCGTCTGATAAGGTACTTCTTCTTCAATGATTTCGAGGATATTTTAGTTTTGATCACAAAAATTTTATTTCTTATGACTTTTCGTAAAATATGTTAATGCCATCTGAAAGAGGAACAGAAAAGCTTTCCATCGAGCTCTTAGTCGAAGAAGTCGGTCGAAGGACGCAAGACTTATTAGCAAAAAACTAATCGGTGGTCAACACGTTTTCGTCCTACTGCCGATTCTTTTCGCAAAGTACTTTTCTATTATTCTAGTATTTAATGGGAAAAAATTTAACGAATTTTTTGTCCATGTAAAAACTATTAATTCTGAATAAAATGCCGACCATTTATGCAATTAAGAAAAATGTAAATGTCTCTTAGCGGTGGTCAACACGTTTCCGTCCTACTGCCGATTTTTTTCGCAAAGTACTTTTCTAAAATTCTAGCATTTATTGGAAAAAAATTAAACGAATTTTTTGTCCATGTAAAAAACTATTAATGCTAAATAAAATGTCGTCCATTTATGCAATTAAGAAAAATGTAAATGTCTCTTATTAGATAAGGCATATTTTCGTCTGATAAGGTACTTCTTCTTCAATGATTTCGAGGATATTTTAGTTTTGATCACAAAAATTTTATTTCTTATGACTTTTCGTAAAATATGTTAGTGCCATCTGAAAGAGGAACAGAAAAGCTTTTCATCGAGCTCTTAGTCGAAGAAGTCGGTCGAAGGATGCAAAAGTTATTAGCAAAAAACTAATCAGTGGTCGACACGATTCCGTCCTACTGCCGATTCTTTTCGCAAAGTACATTTCTATAATTCTAGTATTTAATGGGAAATAATTAAACGAATTTTTTCTCAATGTGAAAAATTATAAATTCTGAATGAAATGCCGCCCATTTATGCAATTAAAAAAATTTAAATGTCTCTTATTAGATAAGACATATTTTCGTCTGATAAGGTACTTCTTCTTCAATGATTTCGAGGATATTTTAGTTTTGATCACAAAAATTTTATTTCTTATGACTTTTCGTAAAATATGTTAATGCCATCTGAAAGAGGAACAGAAAAGCTTTCCATCGAGCTCTTAGTCAAAGAAGTCGGTCGAAGGATGCAAAAGTTATTAGCAAAAAACTAATCAGTGGTCAACACATTTCCGTCCTACTTCCGATTCTTTTCGCAAAGTACATTTCTATAATTCTAGTATTTAATGGGAAATAATTAAACGAATTTTTTCTCCATGTAAAAAACTATAAATTCTGAATGAAATTCCGCCCATTTATGCAATTAAAAAAATTTAAATGTCTCTTATTAGATAAGGCATATTTTCGTCTGATAAGGTACTTCTTCTTCAATGATTTCGAGGATATTTTAGTTTTGATCACAAAAATTTTATTTCTTATGACTTTTCGTAAAATATGTTAATGCCATCTGAAAGAGGAACAGAAAAGCTTTTCATCGAGCTCTTAGTCGAAGAAGTCGGTCGAAGGATGCAAAAGTTATTAGCAAAAAACTAATCAGTGGTCGACACGATTCCGTCCTACTGCCGATTCTTTTCGCAAAGTACATTTCTATAATTCTAGTATTTAATGGGAAATAATTAAACGAATTTTTTCTCAATGTGAAAAATTATAAATTCTGAATGAAATGCCGCCCATTTATGCAATTAAAAAAATTTAAATGTCTCTTATTAGATAAGACATATTTTCGTCTGATAAGGTACTTCTTCTTCAATGATTTCGAGGATATTTTAGTTTTGATCACAAAAATTTTATTTCTTATGACTTTTCGTAAAATATGTTAATGCCATCTGAAAGAGGAACAGAAAAGCTTTCCATCGAGCCTTTAGTCAAAGAAGTCGGTCGAAGGATGCAAAAGTTATTAGCAAAAAACTAATCAGTGGTCAACACATTTCCGTCCTACTTCCGATTCTTTTCGCAAAGTACATTTCTATAATTCTAGTATTTAATGGGAAATAATTAAACGAATTTTTTCTCCATGTAAAAAACTATAAATTCTGAATGAAATGCCGCCCATTTATGCAATTAAAAAAACTTAAATGTCTCTTATTAGATAAGGCATATTTTCGTCTGATAAGGTACTTCTTCTTAAATGATTTCGACGATATTTTAGATTTGATAAGCTTTCCATCGAGCTCTTGGTCGAAGAAGTCGGTCGAAGGTTGCAAGAGTTATTAGCAAAAAACTAATCTGTGGTCGACACGATTCCGTCCTTTTGCCGATTCTTTTCGCAAAGTACATTTCTGTAATTCTAGTATTTAATGGGAAATAATTAAACGAATTTTTTCTCCATATAAAAAACTATAAATTCTGAATGAAATGTCGCCCATTTATGTAATTAAAAAAATTTAAATGTCTCTTATTAGATAAGACATATTTTCGTCTGATAAGGTACTTCTTCTTCAATGGTTTCGAGGATATTTTAGTTTTGATCAAAAAAATTTTATTTCTTATGACTTTGCGTAAAATATGTTAATGCCATCTGAAAGAGGAACTGATAAGCTTTCCATCGAGCTCTTAGTCGAAGAAGTCGGTCGAAGGTTGCAAGAGTAATTAGCAAAAAACTAATCGGTGGTCAACACGTTTCTGTCCTACTGCCGATTCTTTTCGCAAAGTCTTTTCTATAATTCTAGTATTTAATGGGAAATAATTAAACGAATTTTTTGTCCATGTAAAAACTATTAAGGGGTTACATATAGTTAGAAGGCCGAAAAAAAGCGAATTTTCCGAAATTTTTCCTGAGAAAACTTTTAGGTTTATTGATTTAAAAATTTGTATACATATTATGGTATCTTTTAACTGTATTTTAAAATTTATTACCACCGAAAATTTTTATTTGGAAAGGAGCTACAGCTGATCTGCGGGAGCTCCACTCAAAAAAGACGTTTTGCGTTGACCACTGTATCTGTGAACTGGATCACTTTAAATTAAAAACCCAAACGGATTTTGTTAAAGAATTGTTAAATCTAGTGATTGATCGAAGGAATAAGCAAAATAAATTTTTTTGACAAAATGGCGGCTTCTCAAAAAAAAAAAAATCGATTTTTGACCAAAATTTCGGACTTAAATTGTTTATAAAAAAATATATATATTTATCGGTGAGGAAAAAGCTTCGATTAATTACTAGCAAATATATTTAAGAAGATCGTGTCAAAATTTGAGGTTAATCGGTTGAGCCGTTTCCGAGTTATGGTGGTCACCGACTTTGAAAACACCATTTTGAGAAAAACGCGTTTAAAGTTTGAAAAGTACTTTGAAACACTCTGAAACGCCTTTCCAAATTTGCCTGTAACTTCGAAAATATTCACCGGAACGACATGAAATTTTCTGTGTGTATTCTTAAATATATGTACAATAAGAAAATAAAATAAAAAAAAAATTAATTTTTTGAAAATTCTAACTGTATGTAACCCCTTAATTCTGAATAAAATGCCGCCCATATATGCAATTAAGAAAAATGTAAATGTCTCTTAGCGGTGGTCAACACGTTTCCGTCCTACTGCCGATTTTTTTCGCAAAGTACATTTCTATAATTCTAGTATTTAATGGGAAATAATTAAACGAATTTTTTCTCCATGTAAAAAACTATAAATTCTGAATGAAATGCCGCCCATTTATACAATTAATAAAATTTAAATGTCTCTTATTAGATAAGACATATTTTCGTCTGATAAGGTACTTCTTCTTCAATGGTTTCGAGGATATTTTAGTTTTGATCAAAAAAATTTTATTTCTTATGACTTTTCGTAAAATATGTTAATGCCATCTGAAAGAGGAACAGATAAGCTTTCCATCGAGCTCTTAGTCGAAGAAGTCGCTTGAAGGATGCAAAAGTTACTAGCAATAAACTAATCGGTGGTCAACACGTTTCCGTCCTACTGCCGATTCTTTTCGCAAAATACATTTCTATAATTCTAGTATTTAATGGGAAATAATTAAACGAATTTTTTCTCCATGTAAAAAACTATAAATTCTGAATGAAATGCCTTCCATTTATACAATTAATAAAATTTAAATGTCTCTTATTAGATAAGACATATTTTCGTCTGATAAGGTACTTCTTCTTCAATGGTTTCGAGGATATTTTAGTTTTGATCAAAAAAATTTTATTTCTTATGACTTTGCGTAAAATATGTTAATGCCATCTGAAAGAAGAACTGATAAGCTTTCCATCGAGCTCTAAGTCGAAGAAGTCGGTCGAAGGTTGCAAGAGTAATTAGCAAAAAACTAATCGGTGGTCAACACGTTTCCGTCCTACTGCCGATTCTTTTCGCAAAGTCTTTTCTATAATTCTAGTATTTAATGGGAAATAATTAAACGAATTTTTTGTCCATGTAAAAAACTATTAATGCTAAATAAAATGCCGCCCATTTATGCAATTAAGAAAAACGTAAATGTCTGTTATTAGATAAGGCATATTTTCGTCTGATAAGGTACTTCTTCTTAAATGATTTCGACGATATTTTAGATTTGATAAGCTTTCCATCGAGCTCTTGGTCGAAGAAGTCGGTCGAAGGTTGCAATAGTTATTAGCAAAAAACTAATCTGTGGTCGACACGATTCCGTCCTACTGCCGATTCTTTTCGCAAAGTACATTTCTGTAATTCTAGTATTTAATGGGAAATAATTAAACGAATTTTTTCTCCATGTAAAAAACTATAAATTCTGAATGAAATGCCGCCCATTTATGTAATTAAACAAATTTATATGTCTCTTATTAGATAAGACATATTTTCGTCTGATAAGGTACTTCTTCTTCAATGGTTTCGAGGATATTTTAGTTTTGATGAAAAAAATTTTATTTCTTATGACTTTGCGTAAAATATGTTAATGCCATCTGAAAGAGGAACTGATAAGCTTTCCATTGAGCTCTTAGTCGAAGAAGTCGGTCGAAGGTTGCAAGAGTAATTAGCAAAAAACTAATCGGTGGTCAACACGTTTCCGTCCTTCTTCCGATTGTTTTCGCAAAGTCTTTTCTATAATTCTAGTATTTAATGGGAAATAATTAAACGAATTTTTTGTCCATGTAAAAACTATTAATTCTGAATAAAATGCCGCCCATTTATGCAATTAAGAAAAATGTAAATGTCTCTTAGCGGTGGTCAACACGTTTCCGTCCTACTGCCGATTCTTTTCGCAAAGTACATTTCTATAATTCTAGTATTTAATGGGAAATAATTAAACGAATTTTTTCTCCATGTAAAAAACTATAAATTCTGAATGAAATTCCGCCCATTTATACAATTAATAAAATTTAAATGTCTCTTATTAGATAAGACATATTTTCGTCTGATAAGGTACTTCTTCTTCAATGGTTTCGAGGATATTTTAGTTTTGATCAAAAAAATTTTATTTCTTATGACTTTTCGTAAAATAAGTTAATGCCATCTGAAAGAGGAACAGATAAGCTTCCCATCGAGCTCTTAGTCGAAGAAGTCGGTCGAAGGTTGCAAGAGTTATTAGCAAAAAACTAATCGGTGGTCAACACGATTCCTTCCTACTGCCGATTCTTTTCGCAAAGTAATTTTCTATAATTCTAGTATTTAATAAAAAAAATTAAACGAATTTTGTGTCCATGTAAAAAACTATAAATTCTGAATGAAATGCCGCCCATTTATGCAACTAAAAAAATATAAATGTCTCTTATTAGATAAGGCATATTTTCGTCTGATAAGGTACTTCTTCTTCAATGATTTCGAGGATATTTCAGTTTTGATCAAAAAAATTTTATTTCTTATGACTTTTCGTAAAATATGTTAATGCCATCTGATAGAGGAACAGATAAGCTTTCCATCGAGCTCTTAGTCGAAGAAGTCGGTTGAAGGATGCAAAAGTTATTAGCAAAAAACTAATCGGTGGTCAACACGTTTCCGTCCTACTGCCGATTCTTTTCGCAAAGTACTTTTCTATAATTCTAGTCTTTAATGGAAAAAAATTAAACGAATTTTTTGTCCATGTAAAAAACAATTAATTCTGAATACAATGCCGCCCATTGATGCAATTAAAAAAATTTAAATGTCTCTTATTAGATAAGACATATTTCGTCTGATAAGGACTTCTTCTTCAATGATTTCGAGGATATTTTAGTTTTGATCAAAAAAATGTTATTTCTTATGACTTTTCGTAAAATATGTTCATGCCATCTGAAGAAGGAATAAATAGGCTTTCCATCGAGCTCCTAGTCGAAGAAGTTGGTCGAAGGACGCAAGACTTATTAGCAAAAAACTAATCGGTGGTCAACACGTTACCGTCCTACTGCCGATTGTTTTCGTTAAGTACTTTTCTATAATTCTAGTATTTAATGGGAAAAAATTAAACGAATTTTTTGTCCATGTAAAAACTATTAATTCTGAATAAAATGCCGCCCATTTATGCAATTAAGAAAAATGTAAATGTCTCTTATTAGATAAGACATATTTCGTCTGATAAGGACTTCTTCTTCAATGATTTCGAGGATATTTTAGATTTGATCACAACAATTTTATTTCTTATGACTTTTCGTAAAATATGTTAATGCCATCTGAAAGAGGAACAGATAAGCTTTCCATCGAGCTCTTGGTCGAAGAAACCGGTCGAAGGATGCAAAAGTTATTAGCAAAAAACTAATCGGTGGTCAACACGTTACCGTCCTACTGCCGATTGTTTTCGTAAAGTACTTTTCTATACTTCTAGTATTTAATGGAAAAAAATTAAACGAATTTTTTGTCCATGTAAAAACTATTAATTCTGAATAAAATGCCGATCATTTATGCAATTAAGAAAAATGTAAATGTCTCTTAGCGGTGGTCAACACGTTTCCGTCCTACTGCCGATTCTTTTCGCAAAGTACATTTCTATAATTCTAGTATTTAATGGGAAATAATTAAACGAATTTTTTCTCCATGTAAAAAACTATAAATTCTGAATGAAATGCCGCCCATTTATACAATTAATAAAATTTAAATGTCTCTTATTAGATAAGACATATTTTCGTCTGATAAGGTACTTCTTCTTCAATGGTTTCGAAGATATTTTAGTTTTGATCAAAAAAATTTTATTTCTTATGACTTTGCGTAAAATATGTTAATGCCATCTGAAAGAAGAACTGATAAGCTTTCCATCGAGCTCTTAGTCGAAGAAGTCGGTCGAAGGTTGCAAGAGTAATTTGCAAAAAACTAATCGGTGGTCAACACGTTTCCGTCCTACTGCCGATTCTTTTCGCAAAGTCTTTTCTATAATTCTAGTATTTAATGGGAAATAATTAAACGAATTTTTTGTCCATGTAAAAAACTATTAATGCTAAATAAAATGCCGCCCATTTATGCAATTAAGAAAAATGTAAATGTCTCTTATTAGATAAGGCATATTTTCGTTTGATAAGGTACTTCTTCTTCAGTGATTTCGAGGATATTTTAGATTTGATCAAAAAAATTTTATTTCTTATGACTTTTCGTAAAATATGTTAATGACATCTGAAAGAGGAACAGATAAGCTATCCATCGAGCTCTTAGTCGAAGAAGTCGGTCGAAGGTTGCAAGAGTTATTAGCAAAAAACTAATCGGTGGTCAACACGATTCCTTCCTACTGCCGATTCTTTTCGCAAAGTAATTTTCTATAATTCTAGTATTTAATAAAAAAAATTCAACGAATTTTGTGTCCATGTAAAAAACTATAAATTCTGAATGAAATGCCGCCCATTTATGCAACTAAAAAAATATAAATGTCTATTATTAGATAAGGCATATTTTCGTCTGATAAGGTACTTCTTCTTCAATGATTTCGAGGATATTTCAGTTTTGATCAAAAAAATTTTATTTCTTATGACTTTTCGTAAAATATGTTAATGCCATCTGAAAGAGGAACAGATAAGCTTTCCATCGAGCTCTTAGTCGAAGAAGTCGGTTGAAGGATGCAAAAGTTATTAGCAAAAAACTAATCGGTGGTCAACACGTTTCCGTCCTACTGCCGATTCTTTTCGCAAAGTCTTTTCTATAATTCTAGTATTTAATGGGAAATAATTAAACGAATTTTTTGTCCATGTAAAAACTATTAATTCTGAATAAAATGCCGCCCATATATGCAATTAAGAAAAATGTAAATGTCTCTTAGCGGTGGTCAACACGTTTCCGTTCTACTGCCGATTCTTTTCGCAAAGTACTTTTCTATAATTCTAGTGTTTTTTTTTTTTTTTTTTTTTTATTAAAACTTTGCTTTATTTATTGAATCTTCTCTTTATGAGACTAACAATAAGTTTGCAGATCTTATGCCTATATATTAACTAGCAGTTCTTTTGAACTGCAGATAGGTTGCGGGGCCCTAGGGTCTATCGCTGGGTTGGAAGGTCATTTCGACGAAGACGGGATTGGCTGCTCAACCTTGTTAATCTTCTGGCGAGATGGTTAGGGTGCGTAGAAAGCTTGCTGTAGTATTGTTTCTTGAGTTCTGCTATTACATCTCTGACTGGTTGAATATTTAAATCTTTTTGTATGTTTTCGTTTCGAACATACCACGGTGCCCCGGTGATGGTTCTCAATATCTTTGACTGGGTTCTCTGAATGATTTCAATGTTGCTACTGCTAGCGTTTCCCCATAACTGGGAGCCGTAGGTCCAGATAGGTTTGAGAACAGAATTGTAGAGCAGGACTTTGTAGTCAAGACTAAGGGAAGAGCGAGCGTTGATAAGCCAGTGGAGGCTATTTGCTTTTAGTTTTAAATGCGTTCTCTTGGCCTCGATGTGCCTGCGCCATGTGAGTCTTCTATCGAGGTGTACTCCGAGGTATGTCACTTCGTTTGTTTGCGGAAGCGTAGTGTTGTTTAACATCAGCGGTGGGCAATCTTGCCTGTTTAGAGTGAACGTAACGTGTTTGCATTTTTGTTCGTTGACTTTTATTCGCCAGTCAGCTAGCCATTTTTCTATGTCGACCAGGTGAAGAGCTAACTGCGCTGTTGCTTGCATAGGGCATCTGGAACGGCTGAGAATAGCTGTATCGTCAGCAAAGGTGGATGTTGTTAGACGTCTGCTTGTTGGGATGTCTGATGTGTAGAGGACATATAACGTAGGACCGAGTACGCTACCTTGAGGAACTCCAGCTCTAATGGTGTGGTCGTCGGACATATCACTGTTACATCTCACTGTAAACTTCCTGTCGTAGAGGTATGACTTTAGTAGCTTGTGCGTGTTGTTTGGAAGCATTGTTTTAATTTTATGCATTAAACCGTCTAACCAAACTCTGTCGAATGCTTGTGAGACATCCAAAAATATTGCTGTGCAGTATTCTCGATTTTCAAACGCGCTTCGTATTTCTGATGTTATGCGATTAACCTGCTCAATAGTTCCGTGTTTTTCACGAAAGCCGAACTGGTGTGAAGGGATTTTGTTGTGTGTTCTCAGGAATGAGTTGATCCGAGTTAGCACGCATTTTTCGAAAAGTTTTGATAGACACGATAATAAACTTATAGGTCTGTACGACGAGGGAATCGTGTGATCTTTTCCTGGCTTTGGTATCATTATGATGATAGACTTTTTCCATCTTTCTGGAAAATAGCCAAGTTTAGTGATGGCATTGAAGAGCTTCGCGATAGTGCAAACAGCACAATATGGGAGCTCAATAATCATTTTTGGGGTTATTAAATCGCAGCCCGGTGATTTTTTTGGGTTCAGTTCCTTTTTGATAATATTAGCGATGTCGTTTGGTCGAAACTCGATTGGGTCACGTTGAAGCTCGGCGTCGTTTGTTAATGCTGGTAGTGTAGTCGCATTTGTGCAAGGATTTGGTTGAAACACATTTTCAAGGTGGGCGGCAAATGTTCTTGCTCTATCTTCGTCGCTGCGGGCCCAGCCGCCTGCAGGGTTTCTTATAGGCATCACGGTTTCTGTCGGTGAGCTTAGGGTTGGGTGAGCTCTCCACAGTGAGTTTCTTATACTGGATGTGGATAGTTGTTCTATGTACCGGCGTTGGGTATATGCTTCTTCTTGCTTTAACGCTTTAGAGAGGTTGCGTGCGGCGCTCTTAAGCCTATGTCGTACAGATGGCGATCTGGTTGATTGCCATTCTCGACGTAAGCGTCGCTTTTCGATAACGAGCTGCTCGATTTGTAGATTCGTCTTCTTTTGGTTACGTGGAGCTTGCGCCGTTTGAGGTGTTGAGATACGAGCTGCGGTAACGAAGACTGATTCTAGATTGTTTACGAAGCTGTCGATCTCAGCTTCAACGGTTAGGGGAGGATCTAGCTCAATGTGTGAGCTAAAATATTTTTTGTAACTGACCCAGTTGGTTTTATGCGAGGTCAATCTAATTGGTTGATCTACGGTTTTTGGATGTCGAAGTAGGTTAATTAATACAGGCGAGTGATCAGACGAGAGATCTGAAAGACTTTCGGCGCTTAGCAGGGTTCGGGGAATATTTTTTGTTATTGCAAAGTCAATTAGGTCGGGTAGTTTATTGGGGTCAGCCGGCCAGTATGTTGGTCTGCCGGGAGAGAGATGGTCGAGTTTATTGCTGGCTTTTATAATTGCATTGTATAATTGTTTTCCTTTTGGGGTCACTAGACGAGATCCCCAGTGAGTGTGCTTGGCATTGTAATCTCCTGCTGCTATGAAGTGTTCTCCGAGTGTGTTAAAGAACTGCATGAACTCAGTTTCAGATATATTGAAGCGAGGTGGGCAGTATACGGCGGCTAGTGTTAGATGGTTACCACTATCTAATTGTATGTTTATAGATGTGGCCTGTAGATAGTTTTCTGCAAATCTTCTATGGCAGTGGTGTTTTAGACGGTTTCTAATCAGAATACCAGTCCCCCCATGTGCTTTACCATCAGGATGGTTTGTTCCATAAAATACGTAGCCTCGTATGTTAAAATTATATTTGTTTGTAAGGTGTGTTTCTGAGAGTAGCATTACGTCAATGTGTTTGTCAAGTAGAAATTGAGCTAGCTCAAGTTTGTGCTGTGAGACGCCATTAGCATTCCACGTAGATATGCGTAGGGAAGGCATGGTTTATTTGGACTGTTGTGAAATCAGCATTTGTATCAGTAGATTTTGGTTACGCATTAAATCCTGCATAGTTGTCCGCATAAAAGACATAAACTCCATTAGACTTTGCTGCATGGTTGATAACATTGCTTCAAAGTTGCTTTGTTGCTGCCCCGGCATTTGGTGGTGTTGAGTCGCGTTTAAATCTGCATGTGCTAGTTGTGGGTTCGGCGTGTTTGGGGTAGGGGGAACCAGTCCTGATTTTAGAGCACTGGCAAATGTCACGTTTTTGGTTGAGATTCCGCCAAGTGAAGATCTGGCTGCGGTCGAAAAGAAAACGTCTGGGTTTAATTTAGATGGTGTAAATGTAGGCTGTGCGTTTTGAGAGCGTGTAGTGGTCACTCGCTGGTGGATTCGTGTTTTCAGTTCCTTGTATATTGGGCAACCTTTATAGTTAGCTGTGTGGTTACCACCACAGTTGGCGCATTTTTTTGTGCTGGCGTCGTCTTTGCTCGCTGGGCAGTGTGTAATGTCGTGAAGCTCTCCACAAGCTACACACACGGGGCGCAGAGTACAATACGACCTTGTATGGCCATATTCTTGGCAATTCGTACATTGTACGGGACCATTGCGTTTGTGCGGTTCTTCTACGGTGATTCTGCGGTGCAGTAGAAATTGAAGTTTGTATATCGGGTGCACTTCGTTTTTCTTTAGCGGCTTGCTTTCTGGATTAAGTTCTACCTTAAAGAGTGGTTGCGGCTTTCTATCCTTATTTTGGATGTTGAAAACAGTTTTGGCACTGAATCCTTTCTCTTGTAACGCGTTGATTACTTCCGCAGGAGTGACTTCAGGCTCTATGCCCTTTAGTACGACTTGCAGGCCTTTGCTGCTTTTTAGCTGGTACGTATAGAAGTTCTTTTTGTTGTCGCTCAGGTACTTCGACAGTACTCTGTAGTTATCTTCGGACTTAGTTTGTACCTTTGTTTCATGTATATTTCCCTTTACAAGGGGGATTATATGAAAGTTGTCCTTTCCAATAAGCTCGATAAGTTTGCTGACTCAGGCGTTGCAGCTTTTTTCACGGATGTAAATTGGTGGTGGCTTTGGCATTCTTTTAACGCTTTCTGTTTCGGGGGCCAGATCAGAAGTGTTATCTGCCAGAATTTTGAACCTGTTGGTATTATCAGGCGTTTCGCTTGGTGGTAGGCTGAAGCTAACACGGGTAATTTTCGGCTTCGAGTTTAGGGGGCTCAACTTTCTTTTAAATCGAATGTAGCGATCCATTCCAGTCTGTACGGCCGGCCTTTTTGTTTCTTTGTTTGCGTTTTCTTTAGGTAATGTTGCGCCAGTTATATTTGCATTGGCAATTGGACTGGCAGTTGATACCGTTGAAGTTGTTGTTGTACTTACTGTTGAGGTAGTTAGTGACATTGTTGTACTAGTCGTCGTAGATGGGCACAGGTCTCTCTGGCCAGTACATATCTGCTGATGAGCGGACACGGCGCTCTGTGGCGTTTGAGACGTGGACGGTAGCGACGGAGAGCAAGAACGCGCTCTCCCGCTCGCTACGTGCAATAGTTCGTGCGCTACATTGGTCATTGCCCTCGATCGCTCTAGAGCTGTAGTATTTTCGGTTGACGCGGCGTTATAGGTGAAATACGCGTTGTTCCGTTGCAAAGAGAGCCGACGTTCGTCTTGCTTACGCTGCAGTTCACTGCGAGTTTCGATTTCTTTTGAACTCATTGTATTAATAGAGATTTGGTTTTAATTGTTTTTTATTGTTTATTGTGGCTAATCAATTGATTAATTAGTTGATAGATTTGTGCGAATTTATCGCACTAAGCGTCTTTTCGCGATATACACTAATTATTATTAGATCTTTCACTGCACTGATGGGTTTTAAGTTAATTTTCCGGAGCACAAGAAAAACACGTCCGTACTTGACGGAGTTCACACGCATTCTAGTGTTTAATGGAAAAAAATTAAACGAATTTTTTGTCCATGTAAAAAACTATTAATTCTGAATACAAATGTCTCTTATTAGACAAGGCATATTTTCGTCTATTAAGGTACTTCTTCAATGATTTCGAGGATATTTTAGTTTTGATCAAAAAAATTGTATTTCTTACGACTTTTCGTAAAATATGTTAATGCCACCAGAAAGAGGAACATATAAGCTTTCCATCGAGCTCTTAGTCGAAGAAGTCGGTCGAACGATGCAAAAGTTATTAGCAAAAAACTAATCGGTGGGCAGCACGTCCTACTGCCGATTTTTTAGCAAAGTACTTTTCTATAATTCTAGTATTTAATGGAAAAAAATTAAATGAATTTTTTGTCCATGTAAAAAACTATAAATTCTGAATGAAATTTTTTAGTTTTGATCAAAAAAATTTTATTTCTTATGACTTTTCGTAAAATATGTTAATGCCATCTGAAAGAGGAACAGAAAAGCTTTCCATCGAGCTCTTAGTAGAAGAAGTCGGTCGAAGGTTGCAAGAGTTATTAGCAAAAAACTAATCTGTGGTCGACACGATTCCGTCCTACTGCCGATTCTTTTCGCAAAGTACATTTCTATAATTCTAGTATTTAATGGGAAATAATTAAACGAATTTTTTGTCCATGTAAAAAACTATTAATTCTGAATACAATGCCGCCCATTTATGCAACTAAAAAAATATAAATGTCTCTTATTAGATAAGGAATATTTTCGTCTGATAAGGTACTTCTTCTTCAATGATTTCGAGGATATTTTAGTTTTGATCAAAAAAATTTTATTTCTTATGACTTTTCGTAAAATATGTTAATGCCATCTGAAAGAGGAACTGATAAGCTTTCCATCGAGCTCTTAGTCGAAGAAGTCGGTCGAAGGTTGCAAGAGTAATTAGCAAAAAACTAATCGGTGGTCAACACAATTCCGTCCTACTGCCGATTCTTTTCGCAAAGTCTTTTCTATAATTCTAGTATTTAATGGGAAATAATTAAACGAATTTTTTGTCCATGTAAAAAACTATAAATTCTGAATGAAATGCCGCCCATTTATGCAATTAAAAAAATATAAATGTCTCTTATTAGATAAGGCATATTTTCGTCTATTAAGGTACTTCTTCTTCAATGATTTCGAGGATATTTTAGTTTTGATCAAAAAACTTGTATTTCTTACGACTTTTCGTAAAATATGTTAATGCCATCAGAAAGAGGAACATATAAGCTTTCCATCGAGCTCTTGGTCGAAGAAGTCGGTCGAAGGATGCAAAAGTTATTAGCAAAAAACTAATCGGTGGTCAACACGTTTCCGTCCTACTGCCGATTTTTTTCGCAAAGTACTTTTCTATAATTCTAGTATTTAATGGGAAATAATTAAACGAATTTTTTCTCCATGTAAAAAACTATTAATTCTGAATGAAATGCCGCCCATTTATGCAATTAAAAAAATATAAATGTCTCTTATTAGATAAGGAATATTTTCGTCTGATAAGGTACTTCTTCTTCAATGATTTCGAGGATATTTCAGTTTTGATCAAAAAAATTTTATTTCTTATGACTTTTCGTAAAATATGTTAATGCCATCTGAAAGATGAACAGATAAGCTTTCCATCGAGCTCTTAGTCGAAGAAGTCGGTCGAAGGATGCAAAAGTTATTAGCAAAAAACTAATCGGTGGTCAACACGTTTCCGTCCTACTGCCGATTCTTTTCGCAAAGTACTTTTCTATAATTCTAGTGTTTAATGGAAAAAAATTAAACGAATTTTTTGTCCATGTAAAAAACTATTAATTCTGAGTACATGCCGCCCACTTATGCAATTAACAAAATTTAAATGTCTTTTATTAGATAAGGCATATTTTCGTCTGATAAGGTACTTCTTCTTTAATGATTTCGAGGATATTTTAGTTTTGATCAAAAAAATGTTATTTCTTATGACTTTTCGTAAAATATGTTCATGCTATCTGAAGAAGGAATAAATAGGCTTTCCATCGAGCTCCTAGTCGAAGAAGTTGGTCGAAGGACGCAAGACTTATTAGCAAAATCTAATCGGTGGTCAACACGTTTCCGTCCTACTGCCGATTGTTTTCGTAAAGAACTTTTCTATAATTCTAGTATTTAATGGGAAAAAATTGAACGAATTTTTTGTCCATGTAAAAACTATTAATTCTGAATAAAATGCCGCCCATTTATGCAATTAAGAAAAATGTAAATGTCTCTTATTAGACAAGGCATATTTTCGTCTATTAAGGTACTTCTTCTTCAATGATTTCGAGGATATTTTAGTTTTGATCAAAAAAATTGTATTTCTTACGACTTTTCGTAAAATATGTTAATGCCATCAGAAAGAGGAACATATAAGCTTTCCATCGAGCTCTTAGTCGAAGAAGTCGGTCGAACGATGCAAAAGT
Organism: Phortica okadai; assembly: GCA_034638295.1. Classification (NCBI taxonomy): domain Eukaryota; kingdom Metazoa; phylum Arthropoda; class Insecta; order Diptera; family Drosophilidae; genus Phortica; species Phortica okadai. The sequence continues at coordinate 736,265 of CM067853.1, forward strand.
TATTAGCAAAAAACTAATCGGTGGGCAGCACGTCCTACTGCCGATTTTTTAGCAAAGTACTTTTCTATAATTCTAGTATTTAATGGAAAAAATTAAATGATTTTTTTGTCCATGTAAAAAACTATAAATTCTGAATGAAATGCCGCCCATTTATGCAATTAAGAAAAATGTAAATGTCTCTTATTAGATAAGGCATATTTTCGTCTGATAAGGTACTTCTTCTTCAATGATTTCGAGGATATTTTAGTTTTGATCAAAAAAATTTTATTTCTTATGACTTTTCGTAAAATATGTTAATGCCATCAGAAAGAGGAACATATAAGCTTTCCATCGAGCTCTTAGTCGAAGAAGTCGGTCGAACGATGCAAAAGTTATTAGCAAAAAACTAATCGGTGGGCAGCACGTCCTACTGCCGATTTTTTAGCAAAGTACTTTTCTATAATTCTAGTATTTAATGGAAAAAATTAAATGATTTTTTTGTCCATGTAAAAAACTATAAATTCTGAATGAAATGCCGCCCATTTATGCAATTAAGAAAAATGTAAATGTCTCTTATTAGATAAGGCATATTTTCGTCTGATAAGGTACTTCTTCTTCAATGATTTCGAGGATATTTTAGTTTTGATCAAAAAAATTTTATTTCTTATGACTTTTCGTAAAATATGTTAATGCCATCTGAAAGAGGAACAGATCAGCTTTCCATCGAGCTCTTAGTCGAAGAAGTCGGTCGAAGGTTGCAAGAGTTATTAGCAAAAAACTAATCTGTGGTCAACACGATTCCGTCCTACTGCCGATTCTTTTCGCAAAGTACATTTCTATAATTCTAGTATTTAATGGGAAATAATTAAACGAATTTTTTGTCCATGTAAAAAACTATTAATTCTGAATACAATGCCGCCCATTTATGAAACTAAAAAAATATAAATGTCTCTTATTAGATAAGGCATATTTTCGTCTGATAAGGTACTTCTTCTTCAATGATTTCGAGGATATTTCAGTTTTGATCAAAAAATTTTTATTTCTTATGACTTTTCGTAAAATATGTTCATGCCATCTGAAGAAGGAATAAATAGACTTTCCATCGAGCTCCTAGTCGAAGAAGTTGGTCGAAGGACGCAAGACTTATTAGCAAAAAACTAATCGGTGGTCAACACGTTACCGTCCTACTGCCGATTCTTTTCGCAAAGTCTTTTCTATAATTCTAGTATTTAATGGGAAATGATTAAACGAATTTTTTGTCCATGTAAAAAACTATTAATGCTAATAAAATGCCGCCCATTTATGCAATTAAGAAAAATGTAAATGTCTCTTATTAGATAAGGCATATTTTCGTCTGATAAGGTACTTCTTCTTCAATGATTTCGAGGATATTTTAGATTTGATCAAAAAAATTTTATTTCTTATGACTTTTCGTAAAATATGTTAATGCCATCTGAAAGAGGAACAGATAACCTTTCGATCGAGCTCTTGGTCGAAGAAGTCTGTCGAAGGTTGCAAGAGTTATTAGCAAAGAACTAATCTGTGGTCGACACGATTCCGTCCTACTGCCGATTCTTTTCGCAAAGTACACTTCTATAATTCTAGTATTTAATGGGAAATAATTAAACGAATTTTTTTTCCATGTAAAAAACTATAAATTCTGAATGAAATGCCGCCCATTTATGTAATTCAAAAAATTTAAATGTCTCTTATTAGATAAGACATATTTTCGTCTGATAAGGTACTTCTTCTTCAATGATTTCGAGGATATTTTAGTTTTGATCAAAAAAATTTTATTTCTTATGACTTTTCGTAAAATATGTTAATGCCATCTGAAAGAGGAACAGATAAGCTTTCCATCGAGCTCTTAGTCGAAGAAGTCGGTCGAAGGTTGCAAGAGTTATTAGCAAAAAACTAATCGGTGGTCAACACGATTCCGTCCTACTGCCGATTCTTTTCGCAAAGTAATTTTCTATAATTCTAGTATTTAATAAAAAAAATTAAACGAATTTTGTGTCCATGTAAAAAACTATAAATTCTGAATGAAATGCCGCCCATTTATGCAACTAAAAAAATATAAATGTCCCTTATTAGATAAGGCATATTTTCGTCTGATAAGGTTCTTCTTCTTCAATGATTTCGAGGATATTTCAGTTTTGATCAAAAAAATTTTATTTCTTATGACTTTTCGTAAAATATGTTAATGCCATCTGAAAGAGGAACAGATAAGCTTTCCATCGAGCTCTTGGTCGAAGAAGTCGGTCGAAGGTTGCAAGAGTTATTAGCAAAAAACTAATCTGTGGTCGACACGATTCCGTCCTACTGCCGATTCTTTTCGCAAAGTTCATTTCTATAATTCTAGTATTTAATGGGAAATAATTAAACGAATTTTTTGTCCATGTAAAAAACTATTAATTCTGAATACAATGCCGCCCATTTATGCAATTAAGAAAAATGTAAATGTCTCTTATTAGACAAGGCATATTTTCGTCTATTAAGGTACTTCTTCTTTAATGATTTCGAGGATATTTTAGTTTTGATCAAAAAAATTGTTTTTCTTACGACTTTTCGTAAAATATGTTAATGCCATCAGAAAGAGGAACATATAAGCTTTCCATCGAGCTCTTAGTCGAAGAAGTCGGTCGAACGATGCAAAAGTTATTAGCAAAAAACTAATCGGTGGTCAACACGTTTCCGTCCTACTGCCGATTCTTTTCGCAAAGTACATTTCAATAATTCTAGTATTAAATGGGAAATAATTAAACGAAATTTTTGTCCATGTAAAAAACTATAAATTCTGAATGAAATGCCGCCCATTTATGCAATTAAAAAAATATAAATGTCTCTTATTAGATAAGGCATATTTTCGTCTATTAAGGTACTTCTTCTTCAATGATTTCGAGGATATTTTAGTTTTGATCAAAAAACTTGTATTTTTTACGACTTTTCGTAAAATATATTAATGCCATCAGAAAGAGGAACATATAAGCTTTCCATCGAGCTCTTGGTCGAAGAAGTCGGTCGAAGGATGCAAAAATTATTAGCAAAAAACTAATCGGTGGTCAACACGTTTCCGTCCTACTGCCGATTTTTTTCGCAAAGTACTTTTCTATAATTCTAGTATTTAATGGGAAATAATTAAACGAATTTTTTCTCCATGTAAAAAACTATTAATTCTGAATGAAATGCCGCCCATTTATGCAATTAAGAAAAATGTAAATGTCTCTTATTAGACAAGGCATATTTTCGTCTATTAAGGTACTTCTTCTTTAATGATTTCGAGGATATTTTAGTTTTGATCAAAAAAATTGTTTTTCTTACGACTTTTCGTAAAATATGTTAATGCCATCTGAAAGAGGAACTGATAAGCTTTCCATCGAGCTCTTAGTCGAAGAAGTCGGTCGAAGGTTGCAAGAGTTATTAGCAAGAAACTAATCGGTGATCAACACGATTCCGTCCTACTGCCGATTCTTTTCGCAAAGTACTTTTCTATAATTCTAGTATTTAATAAAAAAAATTAAACGAATTTTGTGTCCATGTAAAAAACTATAAATTCTGAATGAAATGCCGCCCATTTATGCAACTAAAAAAATATAAATGTCTCTTATTAGATAAGGCATATTTTCGTCTGATAAGGTACTTCTTCTTCAATGATTTCGAGGATATTTCAGTTTTGATCAAAAAAATTTTATTTCTTATGACTTTTCGTAAAATATGTTAATGCCATCTGAAAGAGGAATAGATAAGCTTTCAATCGAGCTCTTAGTCGAAGAAGTCGGTCGAAGGATGCAAAAGTTATTAGCAAAAAACTAATCGGTGGTCAACACGTTTCCGTCCTACTGCCGATTCTTTTCGCAAAGTACTTTTCTAAAATTCTAGTATTTAATGGAAAATAATTAAACGAATTTTTTCTCCATGTAAAAAACTATTAATTCTGAATGAAATGCCGCCCATTTATGCAATTAAGAAAAATGTAAATGTCTCTTATTAGACAAGGCATATTTTCGTCTATTAAGGTACATCTTCTTTAATGATTTCGAGGATATTTTAGTTTTGATCAAAAAAATTGTTTTTCTTACGACTTTTCGTAAAATATGTTAATGCCATCAGAAAGAGGAACATATAAGCTTTCCATCGAGCTCTTAGTCGAAGAAGTCGGTCGAACGATGCAAAAGTTATTAGCAAAAAACTAATCGGTGGTCAACACGTTTCCGTCCTACTGCCGATTCTTTTCGCAAAGTACATTTCAATAATTCTAGTATTAAATGGGAAATAATTAAACAAAATTTTTGTCCATGTAAAAAACTATAAATTCTGAATGAAATGCCGCCCATTTATGCAATTAAAAAAATATAAATGTCTCTTATTAGATAAGGCATATTTTCGTCTATTAAGGTACTTCTTCTTCAATGATTTCGAGGATATTTTAGTTTTGATCAAAAAACTTGTATTTTTTACGACTTTTCGTAAAATATATTAATGCCATCAGAAAGAGGAACATATAAGCTTTCCATCGAGCTCTTGGTCGAAGAAGTCGGTCGAAGGATGCAAAAATTATTAGCAAAAAACTAATCGGTGGTCAACACGTTTCCGTCCTACTGCCGATTTTTTTCGCAAAGTACTTTTCTATAATTCTAGTATTTAATGGGAAATAATTAAACGAATTTTTTCTCCATGTAAAAAACTATTAATTCTGAATGAAATGCCGCCCATTTATGCAATTAAGAAAAATGTAAATGTCTCTTATTAGACAAGGCATATTTTCGTCTATTAAGGTACTTCTTCTTTAATGATTTCGAGGATATTTTAGTTTTGATCAAAAAAATTGTTTTTCTTACGACTTTTCGTAAAATATGTTAATGCCATCAGAAAGAGGAACTGATAAGCTTTCCATCGAGCTCTTAGTCGAAGAAGTCGGTCGAAGGTTGCAAGAGTTATTAGCAAAAAACTAATCGGTGATCAACACGATTCCGTCCTACTGCCGATTCTTTTCGCAAAGTACTTTTCTATAATTCTAGTATTTAATAAAAAAAATTAAACGAATTTTGTGTCCATGTAAAAAACTATAAATTCTGAATGAAATGCCGCCCATTTATGCAACTAAAAAAATATAAATGTCTCTTATTAGATAAGGCATATTTTCGTCTGATAAGGTACTTCTTCTTCAATGATTTCGAGGATATTTCAGTTTTGATCAAAAAAATTTTATTTCTTATGACTTTTCGTAAAATATGTTCATGCCATCTGAAGAAGGAATAAATAGACTTTCCATCGAGCTCCTAGTCGAAGAAGTTGGTCGAAGGACGCAAGACTTATTAGCAAAAAACTAATCGGTGGTCAACACGTTACCGTCCTACTGCCGATTCTTTTCGCAAAGTACATTTCTATAATTCCAGTATTTAATGGGAAATAATTAAACGAATTTTTTCTAAATGGAAAAACTATAAATTCTGAATGAAATGCCGCCCATTTATGCAATTAAAAAAATATAAATGTCTCTTATTAGATAAGGCATATTTTCGTCTGATAAGGTACTTCTTCTTCAATGATTTCGAGGATATTTTAGTTTTGATCAAAAAAATTTTATTTCTTATGACTTTTCGTAAAATATGTTAATGCCATCTGAAAGAGGAACAGAAAAGCTTTCCATCGAGCTCTTAGTCGAAGAAGTCGGTCGAAGGATGCAAAAGTTATTAGCAAAAAACTAATCAGTGGTCAACACATTTCCGTCCTACTGCCGATTCTTTTCGCAAAGTACATTTCTATAATTCTAGTATTTAATGGGAAATAATTAAACGAATTTTTTGTCCATGTAAAAAACTATAAATTCTGAATGAAATGCCGCCCATTTATGCAATTAAAAAAATTTAAATGTCTGTTATTAGATAAGGCATATTTTCGTCTGATAAGGTACTTCTTCTTCAATGATTTCGAGGCTATTTTAGTTTTGATCAAAAATATTTTATGTCTTATGACTTTTCGTAAAATATGTTCATGCAATCTGAAAAAGGAATAAAAAGGCTTTCCATCGAGCTCCTAGTCAAAGAAGTCGGTCGAAGGACGCAAGACTTATTAGCAAAAAACTAATCGGTGGTCAACACGTTTCCGTCCTACAGCGATTGTTTTCGCAAAGTACATTTCTATTATTCTAGTATTTAATGGGAAAAAATTGAACGAATTTTTTGTCCATGTAAAAACTATTAATTCTGAATAAAATGCCGCCCATTTATGCAATTAAGAAAAATGTAAATGTCTCTTAGCGGTGGTCAACACGTTTCCGTCCTACTGCCGACTCTTTTCGCAAAGTACATTTCTATAATTCTAGTATTTAATGGGAAATAATTAAACGAATTTTTTCTCCATGTAAAAAACTATAAATTCTGAATAAAATGCCGCCCATTTATGCAATTAAGAAAAATGTAAATGTCTCTTAGCGGTGGTCAACACGTTTCCGTCCTACTGCCGATTCTTTTCGCAAAGTACATTTCTATAATTCTAGTATTTAATGGGAAATAATTAAACGAATTTTTTCTCCATGTAAAAAACTATAAATTCTGAATGAAATGCCGCCCATTTATACAATTAATAAAATTTAAATGTCTCTTATTAGATAAGACATATTTTCGTCTGATAAGGTACTTCTTCTTCAATGGTTTCGAGGATATTTTAGTTTTGATCAAAAAAATTTTATTTCTTATGACTTTGCGTAAAATATGTTAATGCCATCTGAAAGAGGAACTGATAAGCTTTCCATCGAGCTCTTAGTCGAAGAAGTCGGTCGAAGGTTGCATGAGTAATTAGCAAAAAACTAATCGGTGGTCAACACGTTTCCGTCCTACTGCCGATTCTTTTCGCAAAGTCTTTTCTATAATTCTAGTATTTAATGGGAAATAATTAAACGAATTTTTTGTCCATGTAAAAAACTATTAATGCTAATAAAATGCCGTCCATTTATGCAATTAAGAAAAATGTAAATGTCTCTTGTTAGATAAGGCATATTTTCGTCTGATAAGGTACTTCTTCTTCAATGATTTCGAGGATATTTTAGATTTGATCAAAAAAATTTTATATCTTATGACTTTTCGTAAAATATGTTAATGCCATCTGAAAGAGGAACAGATAAGCTTTCCATCGAGCTCTTGGTCGAAGAAGTCGGTCGAAGGTTGCAAGAGTTATTAGCAAAAAACTAATCTGTGGTCGACACGATTCCGTCCTACTGCCGATTCTTTTCGCAAAGTACACTTCTATAATTCTAGTATTTAATGGGAAATAATTAAACGAATTTTTTCTCCATGTAAAAAACTATAAATTCTGAATGAAATGCCGCCCATTTATGTAATTCAAAAAATTTAAATGTCTCTTATTAGATAAGACATATTTTCGTCTGATAAGGTACTTCTTCTTCAATGATTTCGAGGATATTTTAGTTTTGATCAAAAAAATTTTATTTCTTATGAGTTTTCGTAAAATATGTTAATGCCATCTGAAAGAGGAACAGATAAGCTTTCCATCGAGCTCTTAGTCGAAGAAGTCGGTCGAAGGTTGCAAGAGTTATTAGCAAAAAACTAATCGGTGGTCAACACGATTCCGTCCTACTGCCGATTCTTTTCGCAAAGTAATTTTCTATAATTCTAGTATTTAATAAAAAAAATTAAACGAATTTTGTGTCCATGTAAAAAACTATAAATTCTGAATTAAATGCCGCCCATTTATGCAACTAAAAAAATATAAATGTCCCTTATTAGATAAGGCATATTTTCGTCTGATAAGGTTCTTCTTCTTCAATGATTTCGAGGATATTTCAGTTTTGATCAAAAAAATTTTATTTCTTATGACTTTTCGTAAAATATGTTAATGCCATCTGAAAGAGGAGCAGATAAGCTTTCCATCGAGCTCTTGGTCGAAGAAGTCGGTCGAAGGTTGCAAGAGTTGTTAGCAAAAAACTAATCTGTGGTCGACACGATTCCGTCCTACTGCCGATTCTTTTCGCAAAGTACATTTCTATAATTCTAGTATTTAATGGGAAATAATTAAACGAATTTTTTGTCCATGTAAAAAACTATTAATTCTGAATACAATGCCGCCCATTTATGCAACTAAAAAAATATAAATGTCTCTTATTAGATAAGGCATATTTTCGTCTGATAAGGTACTTCTTCTTCAATGATTTCGAGGATATTTCAGTTTTGATCAAAAAAATTTTATTTCTTATGACTTTTCGTAAAATGTGTTAATGCCATCTGAAAGAGGAATAGATAAGCTTTCAATCGAGCTCTTAGTCGAAGAAGTCGGTTGAAGGATGCAAAAGTTATTAGCAAAAAACTAATCGGTGGTCAACACGTTTCCGTCCTACTGCCGATTCTTTTCGCAAAGTACTTTTCTATAATTCTAGTATTTAATGGGAAATAATTAAACGAATTTTTTGTCCATGTAAAAAACTATTAATTCTGAATACAATGCCGCCCACTTATGCAATTAAAAAAATGTAAATGTCTCTTATTAGATAAGACATATTTCGTCTGATAAGGACTTCTTCTTCAATGATTTCGAGGATATTTTAGTTTTGATCAAAAAAATGTTATTTCTTATGACTTTTTGTAAAATATGTTCATGCCATCTGAAGAAGGAATAAATAGGCTTTCCATCGAGCTCCTAGTCGAAGAAGTTGGTCGAAGGACGCAAGACTTATTAGCAAAAAACTAATCGGTGGTCAACACGTTACCGTCCTACTGCCGATCGTTTTCGTAAAGTACTTTTCTATAATTCTAGTATTTAATGGGAAAAAATTAAACGAATTTTTTGTCCATGTAAAAACTATTAATTCTGAATAAAATGCCGCCCATTTATGCAATTAAGAAAAATGTAAATGTCTCTTATTAGACAAGGCATTTTTTCATCTATTAAGGTACTTCTTCTTTAATGATTTCGAGGATATTTTAGTTTTGATCAAAAAAATTGTTTTTCTTACGACTTTTCGTAAAATATGTTAATGCCATCAGAAAGAGGAACATATAAGCTTTCCATCGAGCTCTTAGTCGAAGAAGTCGGTCGAACGATGCAAAAGTTATTAGCAAAAAACTAATCGGTGGTCAACACGTTTCCGTCCTACTGCCGATTCTTTTCGCAAAGTACATTTCAATAACTCTAGTTTTAAATGGGAAATAATTAAACGAATTTTTTGTTCATGTAAAAAACTATAAATTCTGAATGAAATGCCGCCCATTTAAGCAATTAAAAAAATATAAATGTCTCTTGTTAGATAAGGCACTTCTTCTTCAATGATTTCGAGGATATTTTAGTTTTGATCAAAAAACTTGTATTTCTTACGACTTTTCGTAAAATATATTAATGCCATCAGAAAGAGGAACATATAAGCTTTCCATCGAGCTCTTGGTCGAAGAAGTCGGTCGAAGGATGCAAAAGTAATTACCAAAAAACTAATCGGTGGTCAACACGTTTCCGTCCTACTGCCGATTTTTTTCGCAAAGTACTTTTCTATAATTCTAGTATTTAATGGGAAATAATTAAACGAATTTTTTCTCCATGTAAAAAACTATTAATTCCGAATGAAATGCCGCCCATTTATGCAATTAAGAAAAATGTAAATGTCTCTTATTAGACAAGGCATATTTTCGTCTATTAAGGTACTTCTTCTTTAATGATTTCGAGGATATTTTAGTTTTGATCAAAAAAATTGTTTTTCTTACGACTTTTCGTAAAATATGTTAATGCCATCAGAAAGAGGAACATATAAGCTTTCCATCGAGCTCTTGGTCGAAGAAGTCGGTCGAAGCATGCAAAAGTTATTAGCAAAAAACTAATCGGTGGTCAACACGTTTCCGTCCTACTGCCGATTCTTTTCGCAAAGTACATTTCAATAATTCTAGTATTAAATGGGAAATAATTAAACGAAATTTTTGTCCATGTAAAAAACTATAAATTCTGAATGAAATGTCGCCCATTTATACAATTAAAAAAATATAAATGTCTCTTATTAGATAAGGCATATTTTCGTCTATTAAGGTACTTCTTCTTCAATGATTTCGAGGATATTTTAGTTTTGATCAAAAAACTTGTATTTTTTACGACTTTTCGTAAAATATATTAATGCCATCAGAAAGAGGAACATATAAGCTTTCCATCGAGCTCTTGGTCGAAGAAGTCGGTCGAAGGATGCAAAAGTTATTAGCAAAAAACTAATCGGTGGTCAACACGTTTCCGTCCTACTGCCGATTTTTTTCGCAAAGTACTTTTCTATAATTCTAGTATTTAATGGGAAATAATTAAACGAATTTTTTCTCCATGTAAAAAACTATTAATTCTGAATGAAATGCCGCCCATTTATGCAATTAAGAAAAATGTAAATGTCTCTTATTAGACAAGGCATATTTTCGTCTATTAAGGTACTTCTTCTTTAATGATTTCGAGGATATTTTAGTTTTGATCAAAAAAATTGTTTTTCTTACGACTTTTCGTAAAATATGTTAATGCCATCAGAAAGAGGAACATATAAGCTTTCCATCGAGCTCTTAGTCGAAGAAGTCGGTCGAACGATGCAAAAGTTATTAGCAAAAAACTAATCTGTGGTCGACACGATTCCGTCCTACTGCCGATTCTTTTCGCAAAGTACATTTCTATAATTCTAGTATTTAATGGGAAATAATTAAACGAATTTTTTGTCCATGTAAAAAACTATTAATTCTGAATACAATGCCGCCCATTTATGCAACTAAAAAAATATAAATGTCTCTTATTAGATAAGACATATTTCGTCTGATAAGGACTTCTTCTTCAATGATTTCGAGGATATTTTAGTTTTGATCAAAAAAATGTTATTTATTATGACTTTTCGTAAAATATGTTCATGCCATCTGAAGAAGGAATAAATAGGCTTTCCATCGAGCTCCTAGTCGAAGAAGTTGGTCGAAGGACGCAAGACTTATTAGCAAAAAACTAATCGGTGGTCAACACGTTACCGTCCTACTGCCGATTGTTTTCGTAAAGTACTTTTCTATAATTCTAGTATTTAATGGGAAAAAATTAAACGAATTTTTTGTCCATGTAAAAACTATTAATTCTGAATAAAATGCCGCCCATTTATGCAATTAAGAAAAATGTAAATGTCTCTTATTAGACAAGGCATTTTTTCGTCTATTAAGGTACTTCTTCTTTAATGATTTCGAGGATATTTTAGTTTTGATCAAAAAAATTGTTTTTCTTACGACTTTTCGTAAAATATGTTAATGCCATCAGAAAGAGGAACATATAAGCTTTCCATCGAGCTCTTAGTCGAAGAAGTCGGTCGAACGATGCAAAAGTTATTAGCAAAAAACTAATCGGTGGTCAACACGTTTCCGTCCTACTGCCGATTCTTTTCGCAAAGTACATTTCAATAACTCTAGTTTTAAATGGGAAATAATTAAACGAATTTTTTGTCCACGTAAAAAACTATAAATTCTGAATGAAATGCCGCCCATTTAAGCAATTAAAAAAATATAAATGTCTCTTATTAGATAAGGCACTTCTTCTTCAATGATTTCGAGGATATTTTAGTTTTGATCAAAAAACTTGTATTTCTTACGACTTTTCGTAAAATATATTAATGCCATCAGAAAGAGGAACATATAAGCTTTCCATCGAGCTCTTGGTCGAAGAAGTCGGTCGAAGGATGCAAAAGTTATTACCAAAAAACTAATCGGTGGTCAACACGTTTCCGTCCTACTGCCGATTTTTTTCGCAAAGTACTTTTCTATAATTCTAGTATTTAATGGGAAATAATTAAACGAATTTTTTCTCCATGTAAAAAACTATTAATTCTGAATGAAATGCCGCCCATTTATGCAATTAAGAAAAATGTAAATGTCTCTTATTAGACAAGGCATATTTTCGTCTATTAAGGTACTTCTTCTTTAATGATTTCGAGGATATTTTAGTTTTGATCAAAAAAATTGTTTTTCTTACGACTTTTCGTAAAATATGTTAATGCCATCAGAAAGAGGAACATATAAGCTTTCCATCGAGCTCTTAGTCGAAGAAGTCGGTCGAACGATGCAAAAGTTATTAGCAAAAAACTAATCGGTGGTCAACACGTTTCCGTCCTACTGCCGATTTTTTTCGCAAAGTACTTTTCTATAATTCTAGTATTTAATGGGAAATAATTAAACGAATTTTTTCTCCATGTAAAAAACTATTAATTCTGAATGAAATGCCGCCCATTTATGCAATTAAGAAAAATGTAAATGTCTCTTATTAGACAAGGCATATTTTCGTCTGATAAGGTACTTCTTCTTTAATGATTTCGAGGATATTTTAGTTTTGATCAAAAAAATTGTTTTTCTTACGACTTTTCGTAAAATATGTTAATGCCATCAGAAAGAGGAACATATAAGCTTTCCATCGAGCTCTTGGTCGAAGAAGTCGGTCGAAGGATGCAAAAGTTATTAGCAAAAAACTAATCGGTGGTCAACACGTTTCCGTCCTACTGCCGATTTTTTTCGCAAAGTACATTTCAATAACTCTAGTTTTAAATGGGAAATAATTAAACGAATTTTTTGTCCATGTAAAAAACTATAAATTCTGAATGAAATGCCGCCCATTTAAGCAATTAAAAAAATATAAATGTCTCTTATTAGATAAGGCACTTCTTCTTCAATGATTTCGAGGATATTTTAGTTTTGATCAAAAAACTTGTATTTCTTACGACTTTTCGTAAAATATATTAATGCCATCAGAAAGAGGAACATATAAGCTTTCCATCGAGCTCTTGGTCGAAGAAGTCGGTCGAAGGATGCAAAAGTTATTACCAAAAAACTAATCGGTGGTCAACACGTTTCCGTCCTACTGCCGATTTTTTTCGCAAAGTACTTTTCTATAATTCTAGTATTTAATGGGAAATAATTAAACGAATTTTTTCTCCATGTAAAAAACTATTAATTCTGAATGAAATGCCGCCCATTTATGCAATTAAGAAAAATGTAAATGTCTCTTATTAGACAAGGCATATTTTCGTCTATTAAGGTACTTCTTCTTTAATGATTTCGAGGATATTTTAGTTTTGATCAAAAAAATTGTTTTTCTTACGACTTTTCGTAAAATATGTTAATGCCATCAGAAAGAGGAACATATAAGCTTTCCATCGAGCTCTTAGTCGAAGAAGTCGGTAGAACGATGCAAAAGTTATTAGCAAAAAACTAATCGGTGGTCAACACGTTTCCGTCCTACTGCCGATTTTTTTCGCAAAGTACTTTTCTATAATTCTAGTATTTAATGGGAAATAATTAAACGAATTTTTTCTCCATGTAAAAAACTATTAATTCTGAATGAAATGCCGCCCATTTATGCAATTAAGAAAAATGTAAATGTCTCTTATTAGACAAGGCATATTTTCGTCTGATAAGGTACTTCTTCTTTAATGATTTCGAGGATATTTTAGTTTTGATCAAAAAAATTGTTTTTCTTACGACTTTTCGTAAAATATGTTAATGCCATCAGAAAGAGGAACATATAAGCTTTCCATCGAGCTCTTGGTCGAAGAAGTCGGTCGAAGGATGCAAAAGTTATTAGCAAAAAACTAATCGGTGGTCAACACGTTTCCGTCCTACTGCCGATTTTTTTCGCAAAGTACTTTTCTATAATTCTAGTATTTAATGGGAAATAATTAAACGAATTTTTTCTCCATGTAAAAAACTATTAATTCTGAATGAAATGCCGCCCATTTATGCAATTAAGAAAAATGTAAATATCTCTTATTAGACAAGGCATATTTTCGTCTATTAAGGTACTTCTTCTTTAATGATTTCGAGGATATTTTAGTTTTGATCAAAAAAATTGTTTTTCTTACGACTTTTCGTAAAATATGTTAATGCCATCAGAAAGAGGAACATATAAGCTTTCCATCGAGCTCTTGGTCGAAGAAGTCGGTCGAAGGATGCAAAAGTTATTAGCAAAAAACTAATCGGTGGTCAACACGTTTCCGTCCTACTGCCGATTTTTTTCGCAAAGTACTTTTCTATAATTCTAGTATTTAATGGGAAATAATTAAACGAATTTTTTCTCCATGTAAAAAACTATTAATTCTGAATAAAATGCCGCCCATTTATGCAATTAAGAAAAATGTAAATGTCTCTTATTAGACAAGGCATATTTTCGTCTGATAAGGTACTTCTTCTTTAATGATTTCGAGGATATTTTAGTTTTGATCAAAAAAATGTTATTTCTTATGACTTTTCGTAAAATATGTTAATGCCATCTGAAAGAGGAACAGATAAGCTTTCCATCGAGCTCATAGTCGAAGAAGTCGGTCGAAGGTTGCAAGAGTTATTAGCAAAAAACTAATCTGTGGTCAACACGATTCCGTCCTACTGCCGATTCTTTTCGCAAAGTACATTTCTATAATTCTAGTATTTAATGCGAAATAATTAAACGAATTTTTTCTCCATGTAAAAAATTTTTAATTCTGAATGAAATGCCGCCCATTTATGAAATTAAAAAAATTTAAATGTCTCTTATTAGATAAGACATATTTCGTCTGATAAGGTACTTCTTCTTCAATGATTTCGAGGATATTTTAGTTTTGATCCAAAAAATTGTATTTCTTATGACTTTTCGTAAAATATGTTAATGCCATCTGAAAGAGGAACAGATAAGCTTTCCATCGAGCTCTTAGTCGAAGAAGTCGGTCGAAGGTTGCAAGAGTTATTAGCAAAAAACTAATCGGTGATCAACACGATTCCGTCCTACTGCCGATTCTTTTCGCAAAGTACTTTTCTATAATTCTAGTATTTAATAAAAAAAATTAAACGAATTTTGTGTCCATGTAAAAAACTATAAATTCTGAATGAAATGCCGCCCATTTATGCAACTAAAAAAATATAAATGTCTCTTATTAGATAAGGCATATTTTCGTCTGATAAGGTACTTCTTCTTCAATGATTTCGAGGATATTTCAGTTTTGATCAAAAAAATTTTATTTCTTATGACTTTTCGTAAAATATGTTAATGCCATCTGAAAGAGGAACAGATAAGCTTTCCATCGAGCTCTCAGTCGAAGAAGTCGGTCGAAGGTTGCAAGAGTTATTAGCAAAAAACTAATCTGTGGTCAACACGATTCCGTCCTACTGCCGATTCTTTTCGCAAAGTACATTTCTATAATTCTAGTATTTAATGGGAACAAATTAAACTAAGTTTTTGTCCATGTAAAAATCTATTAATTCTGAATAAAATACCGCCCATTTATGCAATTAAAAAAATTTAAATGTCTTTTATTAGATAAGGCATATTTTCGTCTGATAAGGTACTTCTTCTTTAATGATTTCGAGGATATTTTAGTTTTGATCAAAAAAATTTTATTTCTTATGACTTTTCGTTAAATATATTCATGCCATCTGAAGAAGGAATAAATAGACTTTCCATCGAGCTCCTAGTCGAAGAAGTTGGTCGAAGGACGCAAGACTTATTAGCAAAAAACTAATCGGTGGTCAACACGTTACCGTCCTACTGCCGATTGTTTTCGTAAAGTACTTTTCTATAATTCTAGTATTTAATAGGAAAAAATTGAACGAATTTTTTGTCCATGTAAAAACTATTAATTCTGAATAAAATGCCGCCCATTTATGCAATTAAGAATAATGTAAATGTCTCTTATTAGACAAGGCATATTTTCGTCTGATAAGGTACTTCTTCTTTAATGATTTCGAGGATATTTCAGTTTTGATCAAAAAAATGTTATTTCTTATGACTTTTCGTAAAATATGTTAATGCCATCTGAAAGAGGAACAGATAAGCTTTTCATCGAGCTCATAGTCGAAGAAGTCGGTCGAAGGTTGCAAGAGTTATTAGCAAAAAACTAATCTGTGGTCAACACGATTCCGTCCTACTGCCGATTCTTTTCGCAAAGTACATTTCTATAATTCTAGTATTTAATGCGAAATAATTAAACGAATTTTTTCTCCATGTAAAAAATTTTTAATTCTGAATAAAATGCCGCCCATTTATGCAATTAAGAAAAATGTAAATGTCTCTTATTAGACAAGGCATATTTTCGTCTGATAAGGTACTTCTTCTTTAATGATTTCGAGGATATTTTAGTTTTGATCAAAAAAATGTTATTTCTTATGACTTTTCGTAAAATATGTTAATGCCATCTGAAAGAGGAACAGATAAGCTTTCCATCGAGCTCATAGTCGAAGAAGTCGGTCGAAGGTTGCAAGAGTTATTAGCAAAAAACTAATCTGTGGTCAACACGTTACCGTCCTACTGCCGATTGTTTTCGTAAAGTACTTTTCTATAATTCTAGTATTTAATGGGAAATAATTAAACGAATTTTTTCTCCATGTAAAAAACTATTAATTCTGAATAAAATGCCGCCCATTTATGCAATTAAGAAAAATGTAAATGTCTCTTATTAGACAAGGCATATTTTCGTCTGATAAGGTACTTCTTCTTTAATGATTTCGAGGATATTTTAGTTTTGATCAAAAAAATGTTATTTCTTATGACTTTTCGTAAAATATGTTAATGCCATCTGAAAGAGGAACAGATAAGCTTTCCATCGAGCTCATAGTCGAAGAAGTCGGTCGAAGGTTGCAAGAGTTATTAGCAAAAAACTAATCTGTGGTCAACACGATTCCGTCCTACTGCCGATTCTTTTCGCAAAGTACATTTCTATAATTCTAGTATTTAATGCGAAATAATTAAACGAATTTTTTCTCCATGTAAAAAATTTTTAATTCTGAATGAAATGCCGCCCATTTATGAAATTAAAAAAATTTAAATGTCTCTTATTAGATAAGACATATTTCGTCTGATAAGGTACTTCTTCTTCAATGATTTCGAGGATATTTTAGTTTTGATCAAAAAAATTGTATTTCTTATGACTTTTCGTAAAATATGTTAATGCCATCTGAAAGAGGAACAGATAAGCTTTCCATCGAGCTCTTAGTCGAAGAAGTCGGTCGAAGGTTGCAAGAGTTATTAGCAAAAAACTAATCGGTGATCAACACGATTCCGTCCTACTGCCGATTCTTTTCGCAAAGTACGTTTCTATAATTCTAGTATTTAATAAAAAAAATTAAACGAATTTTGTGTCCATGTAAAAAACTATAAATTCTGAATGAAATGCCGCCCATTTATGCAACTAAAAAAATATAAATGTCTCTTATTAGATAAGGCATATTTTCGTCTGATAAGGTACTTCTTCTTCAATGATTTCGAGGATATTTCAGTTTTGATCAAAAAAATTTTATTTCTTATGACTTTTCGTAAAATATGTTAATGCCATCTGAAAGAGGAACAGATAAGCTTTCCATCGAGCTCTCAGTCGAAGAAGTCGGTCGAAGGTTGCAAGAGTTATTAGCAAAAAACTAATCTGTGGTCAACACGATTCCGTCCTACTGCCGATTCTTTTCGCAAAGTACATTTCTATAATTCTAGTATTTAATGGGAACAAATTAAACTAAGTTTTTGTCCATGTAAAAATCTATTAATTCTGAATAAAATACCGCCCATTTATGCAATTAAAAAAATTTAAATGTCTTTTATTAGATAAGGCATATTTTCGTCTGATAAGGTACTTCTTCTTTAATGATTTCGAGGATATTTTAGTTTTGATCAAAAAAATTTTATTTCTTATGACTTTTCGTTAAATATATTCATGCCATCTGAAGAAGGAATAAATAGACTTTCCATCGAGCTCCTAGTCGAAGAAGTTGGTCGAAGGACGCAAGACTTATTAGCAAAAAACTAATCGGTGGTCAACACGTTACCGTCCTACTGCCGATTGTTTTCGTAAAGTACTTTTCTATAATTCTAGTATTTAATAGGAAAAAATTGAACGAATTTTTTGTCCATGTAAAAACTATTAATTCTGAATAAAATGCCGCCCATTTATGCAATTAAGAATAATGTAAATGTCTCTTATTAGACAAGGCATATTTTCGTCTGATAAGGTACTTCTTCTTTAATGATTTCGAGGATATTTCAGTTTTGATCAAAAAAATGTTATTTCTTATGACTTTTCGTAAAATATGTTAATGCCAACTGAAAGAGGAACAGATAAGCTTTTCATCGAGCTCATAGTCGAAGAAGTCGGTCGAAGGTTGCAAGAGTTATTAGCAAAAAACTAATCTGTGGTCAACACGATTCCGTCCTACTGCCGATTCTTTTCGCAAAGTACATTTCTATAATTCTAGTATTTAATGCGAAATAATTAAACGAATTTTTTCTCCATGTAAAAAATTTTTAATTCTGAATAAAATGCCGCCCATTTATGCAATTAAGAAAAATGTAAATGTCTCTTATTAGACAAGGCATATTTTCGTCTGATAAGGTACTTCTTCTTTAATGATTTCGAGGATATTTTAGTTTTGATCAAAAAAATGTTATTTCTTATGACTTTTCGTAAAATATGTTAATGCCATCTGAAAGAGGAACAGATAAGCTTTCCATCGAGCTCATAGTCGAAGAAGTCGGTCGAAGGTTGCAAGAGTTATTAGCAAAAAACTAATCTGTGGTCAACACGTTACCGTCCTACTGCCGATTGTTTTCGTAAAGTACTTTTCTATAATTCTAGTATTTAATGGGAAATAATTAAACGAATTTTTTCTCCATGTAAAAAACTATTAATTCTGAATAAAATGCCGCCCATTTATGCAATTAAGAAAAATGTAAATGTCTCTTATTAGACAAGGCATATTTTCGTCTGATAAGGTACTTCTTCTTTAATGATTTCGAGGATATTTTAGTTTTGATCAAAAAAATGTTATTTCTTATGACTTTTCGTAAAATATGTTAATGCCATCTGAAAGAGGAACAGATAAGCTTTCCATCGAGCTCATAGTCGAAGAAGTCGGTCGAAGGTTGCAAGAGTTATTAGCAAAAAACTAATCTGTGGTCAACACGATTCCGTCCTACTGCCGATTCTTTTCGCAAAGTACATTTCTATAATTCTAGTATTTAATGCGAAATAATTAAACGAATTTTTTCTCCATGTAAAAAATTTTTAATTCTGAATGAAATGCCGCCCATTTATGAAATTAAAAAAATTTAAATGTCTCTTATTAGATAAGACATATTTCGTCTGATAAGGTACTTCTTCTTCAATGATTTCGAGGATATTTTAGTTTTGATCAAAAAAATTGTATTTCTTATGACTTTTCGTAAAATATGTTAATGCCATCTGAAAGAGGAACAGATAAGCTTTCCATCGAGCTCTTAGTCGAAGAAGTCGGTCGAAGGTTGCAAGAGTTATTAGCAAAAAACTAATCGGTGATCAACACGATTCCGTCCTACTGCCGATTCTTTTCGCAAAGTACGTTTCTATAATTCTAGTATTTAATAAAAAAAATTAAACGAATTTTGTGTCCATGTAAAAAACTATAAATTCTGAATGAAATGCCGCCCATTTATGCAATTAAAAAAATATAAATGTCTCTTATTAGATAAGGCATATTTTCGTCTGATAAGGTACTTCTTCTTCAATGATTTCGAGGATATTTTAGTTTTGATCCAAAAAATTGTATTTCTTATGACTTTTCGTAAAATATGTTAATGCCATCTGAAAGAGGAACAGATAAGCTTTCCATCGAGCTCATAGTCGAAGAAGTCGGTCGAAGGTTGCAAGAGTTATTAGCAAAAAACTAATCGGTGGTCAACACGATTCCGTCCTACTGCCGATTCTTTTCGCAAAGTTCTTTTCTATAATTCTAGTATTTAATGGGAAAAAATTAAACTAAGTTTTTGTCCATGTAAAAATCTATTAATTCTGAATAAAATACCGCCCATTTATGCAATTAAAAAAATTTAAATGTCTTTTATTAGATAAGGCATATTTTCGTCTGATAAGGTACTTCTTCTTTAATGATTTCGAGGATATTTTAGTTTTGATCAAAAAAATTTTATTTCTTATGACTTTTCGTAAAATATGTTCATGCCATCTGAAGAAGGAATAAATAGACTTTCCATCGAGCTCCTAGTCGAAGAAGTTGGTCGAAGGACGCAAGACTTATTAGCAAAAAACTAATCGGTGGTCAACACGTTACCGTCCTACTGCCGATTGTTTTCGTAAAGTACTTTTCTATAATTCTAGTATTTAATGGGAAAAAATTGAACGAATTTTTTGTCCATGTAAAAACTTTTAATTCTGAATAAAATGCCGCCCATTTATGCAATTAAGAATAATGTAAATGTCTCTTATTAGACAAGGTATATTTTCGTCTATTAAGGTACTTCTTCTTCAATGATTTCGAGGATATTTTAGTTTTGATCAAAAAACTTGTATTTTTTACGACTTTTCGTAAAATATATTAATGCCATCAGAAAGAGGAACATATAAGCTTTCCATCGAGCTCTTGGTCGAAGAAGTCGGTCGAAGGATGCAAAAGTTATTAGCAAAAAACTAATCGGTGGTCAACACGTTTCCGTCCTACTGCCGATTTTTTTCGCAAAGTACTTTTCTATAATTCTAGTATTTAATGGGAAATAATTAAACGAATTTTTTCTCCATGTAAAAAACTATTAATTCTGAATGAAATGCCGCCCATTTATGCAATTAAGAAAAATGTAAATGTCTCTTATTAGACAAGGCATATTTTCGTCTATTAAGGTACTTCTTCTTTAATGATTTCGAGGATATTTTAGTTTTGATCAAAAAAATTGTTTTTCTTACGACTTTTCGTAAAATATGTTAATGCCATCAGAAAGAGGAACATAAAAGATTTCCATCGAGCTCTTAGTCGAAGAAGTCGGTCGAACGATGCAAAAGTTATTAGCAAAAAACTAATCTGTGGTCAACACGTTTCCGTCCTACTGCCGATTCTTTTCGCAATGTACATTTCAATAATTCTAGTATTAAATGGGAAATAATTAAACGAATTTTTTGTCCATGTAAAAAACTAGAAATTCTGAATGAAATGCCGCCCATTTATGCAATTAAAAAAATATAAATGTCTCTTATTAGGTAAGGCATATTTTCGTCTATTAAGGTACTTCTTCTTCAATGATTTCGAGGATATTTTAGTTTTGATCAAAAAACTTGTATTTCTTACGACTTTTCGTAAAATATATTAATGCCATCAGAAAGAGGAACATATAAGCTTTCCATCGAGCTCTTGGTCGAAGAAGTCGGTCGAAGGATGCAAAAGTTATTAGCAAAAAACTAATCGGTGGTCAACACGTTTCCGTCCTACTGCCGATTTTTTTCGCAAAGTACTTTTCTATAATTCTAGTATTTAATGGGAAATAATTAAACGATTTTTTTCTCCATGTAAAAAACTATTAATTCTGAATGAAATGCCGCCCATTTATGCAACTAAAAAAATATAAATGTCTCTTATTAGATAAGGCATATTTTCGTCTATTAAGGTACTTCTTCTTCAATGATTTCGAGGATATTTTAGTTTTAATCAAAAAACTTGTATTACTTACGACTTTTCGTAAAATATATTAATGCCATCAGAAAGAGGAACATATAAGCTTTCCATCGAGCTCTTGGTCGAAGAAGTCGCTCGAAGGATGCAAAAGTTATTAGTAAAAAACTAATCGGTGGTCAACACGTTTCCGTCCTACTGCCGATTTTTTTCGCAAAGTACTTTTCTATAATTCTAGTATTTAATGGGAAATAATTAAACGAATTTTTTCTCCATGTAAAAAACTATTAATTCTGAATAAAATGCCGTCCATTTATGCAATTAAGAAAAATGTAAATGTCTCTTATTAGACAAGGCATATTTTCGTCTGATAAGGTACTTCTTCTTCAATGATTTCGAGGATATTTTAGTTTTGATCAAAAAAATGTTATTTCTTATGACTTTTCGTAAAATATGTTAATGCCATCTGAAAGAGGAACAGATAAGCTTTCCATCGAGCTCATAGTCGAAGAAGTCGGTCGAAGGTTGCAAGAGTTATTAGCAAAAAACTAATCTGTGGTCAACACGATTCCGTCCTACTGCCGATTATTTTCGCAAAGTACATTTCTATAATTCTAGTATTTAATGCGAAATAATTAAACGAATTTTTTCTCCATGTAAAAAATTTTTAATTCTGAATGAAATGCCGCCCATTTATGAAATTAAAAAAATTTAAATGTCTCTTATTAGATAAGACATATTTCGTCTGATAAGGTACTTCTTCTTCAATGATTTCGAGGATATTTTAGTTTTGATCAAAAAAATTGTATTTCTTATGACTTTTCGTAAAATATGTTAATGCCATCTGAAAGAGGAACAGATAAGCTTTCCATCGAGCTCTCAGTCGAAGAAGTAGGTCGAAGGTTGCAAGAGTTATTAGCAAAAAACTAATCAGTGGTCAACACGATTCCGTCCTACTGCCGATTCTTTTCGCAAAGTACTTTTCTATAATTCTAGTATTTAATGGGAAAAAATAAAACTAAGTTTTTGTCCATGTAAAAATCTATTAATTCTGAAGAAAATGCCGCCCATTTATGCAATTAAGAAAAATGAAAATGTCTCTTATTAGACAAGGCATATTTTCGTCTGATAAGGTACTTCTTCTTTAATGATTTCGAGGATATTTTAGTTTTGATCAAAAAAATGTTATTTCTTATGACTTTTCGTAAAATATGTTAATGCCATCTGAAAGAGGAACATATAAGCTTTCCATCGAGCTCATAGTCGAAGAAGTCGGTCGAAGGTTGCAAGAGTTATTAGCAAAAAACTAATCTGTGGTCAACACGATTCCGTCCTACTGCCGATTCTTTTCGCAAAGTACATTTCTATAATTCTAGTATTTAATGCGAAATAATTAAACGAATTTTTTCTCCATGTAAAAAATTTTTAATTCTGAATGAAATACCGCCCATTTATGACATTAAAAAAATTTAAATGTCTCTTATTAGATAAGACATATTTCGTCTGATAAAGTACTTCTTCTTCAATGATTTCGAGGATATTTTAGTTTTGATCAAAAAAATTGTATTTCTTATGACTTTTCGTAAAATATGTTAATGCCATCTGAAAGAAGAACAGATAAGCTTTCCATCGATCTCTTAATCGAAGAAGTCGGTCGAAGGTTGCAAGAGTTATTAGCAAAAAACTAATCTGTGGTCAACACGATTCCGTCCTACTGCCGATTCTTTTCGCAAAGTACATTTCTATAATTCTAGTATTTAATGCGAAATAATTAAACGAATTTTTTCTTCATGTAAAAAACTATAAATTCTGAATGAAATGCCGCCCATTTATGCAATTAAAAAAATTTAAATGTCTCTTATTAGATAAGACATATTTCGTCTGATAAGGACTTCTTTTTCAATGATTTCGAGGATATTTTAGTTTTGATCAAAAAAATTTTATTTCTTATGACTTTTCGTAAAATATGTTAATGCCATCTGAAAGAGGAACAGATAAGATTTCCATCGAGCTCTTAGTCGAAGAAGT
This sequence comes from Phortica okadai, assembly GCA_034638295.1. NCBI lineage: Eukaryota > Metazoa > Arthropoda > Insecta > Diptera > Drosophilidae > Phortica > Phortica okadai. The sequence goes on from CM067853.1 coordinate 759,634, forward strand.
CGGTCGAAGGTTGCAAGAGTTATTAGCAAAAAACTAATCGGTGGGCAGCACGTCCTACTGCCGATTTTTTTCGCAAAGTACTTTTCTATAATTCTAGTATTTAATGGAAAAAAATTAAATGAATTTTTTGTCCATGTAAAAAACTATAAATTCTGAATGAAATGCCGGCTATTTATGCAATTAAGAAAACTGTATATGTCTCTTATTAGATAAGGCATATTTTCGTCTGATAAGGTACTTCTTCTTCAATGATTTCGAAGATATTTTAGTTTTGATCAAAAAATTATATTTCTTATGACTTTTCGTAAAATATGTTAATGCCATCTGAAAGAAGAACAGATAAGCTTTCCATCGATCTCTTAATCGAAGAAGTCGGTCGAAGGTTGCAAGAGTTATTAGCAAAAAACTAATCTGTGGTCAACACGATTCCGTCCTACTGCCGATTCTTTTCGCAAAGTACATTTCTATAATTCTAGTATTTAATGCGAAATAATTAAACGAATTTTTTCTTCATGTAAAAAACTATAAATTCTGAATGAAATGCCGCCCATTTATGCAATTAAAAAAATTTAAATGTCTCTTATTAGATAAGACATATTTCGTCTGATAAGGACTTCTTTTTCAATGATTTCGAGGATATTTTAGTTTTGATCAAAAAAATTTTATTTCTTATGACTTTTCGTAAAATATGTTAATGCCATCTGAAAGAGGAACAGATAAGATTTCCATCGAGCTCTTAGTCGAAGAAGTCGGTCGAAGGTTGCAAGAGTTATTAGCAAAAAACTAATCGGTGGGCAGCACGTCCTACTGCCGATTTTTTTCGCAAAGTACTTTTCTATAATTCTAGTATTTAATGGAAAAAAATTAAATGAATTTTTTGTCCATGTAAAAAACTATAAATTCTGAATGAAATGCCGCCCATTTATGCAATTAAGAAAAATGTATATATCTCTTATTAGATAAGACATATTTCGTCTGATAAGGTACTTCTTCTTCAATGATTTCGAGGATATTTTAGTTTTGATCAAAAAAATTTTATTTCTTATGACTTTTCGTAAAAAATGTTAATGCCATCTGAAAGAGGAACAGATATGCATTCCATCGAGCTCTTAGTCGAAGAAGTTGGTCGAAGGACGCAAGACTTATTAGCAAAAAACTAATCGGTGGTCAATATGTTACCGTCCTACTGCCGATTGTTTTCGTAAAGTACTTTTCTATAATTCTAGTATTTAATGGGAAAAAATTGAACGAATGTTGTGTCCATGTAAAAACTATTAATTCTGAATAAAATGCCGCCCATTTGTGCAATTAAGAATAATGTAAATGTCTCTTATTAGACAAGGCATATTTTCGTCTATTAAGGTACTTCTTCTTCAATGATTTCGATGATATTTTAGTTTTGATCAAAAAAATTGTATTTCTTACGACTTTTCGTAAAATATGTTAATGCCATCTGAAAGAAGAACAGATAAGCTTTCCATCGAGCTCTTAGTCGAAGAAGTCGGTCGAAGGTTGCAAGAGTTATTAGCAAATTACTAATCTGTGGTCAACACGATTCCGTCCTACTGCCGATTCTTTTCGCAAAGTACATTTCTATAATTCTAGTATTTAATGCGAAATAATTAAATGAATTTTTTCTCCATGTAAAAAACTATAAATTCTGAATGAAATGCCGCCCATTTATGCAATTAAAAAAATTTAAATGTCTCTTATTAGATAAGACATATTTCGTCTGATAAGGACTTCTTCTTCAATGATTTCGAGGATATTTTCGTTTTGATCAAAAAAATTTTATTTCTTATGACTTTTCGTAAAATATGTTAATGCCATCTGAAAGAGGAACAGATAAGATTTCCATCGAGCTCTTAGTCGAAGAAGTCGGTCGAAGGTTGCAAGAGTTATTAGCAGAAAACTAATCGGTGGGCAGCACGTCCTACTGCCGATTTTTTTCGCAAAGTACTTTTCTATAATTCTAGTATTTAATAAAAAAAATTAAACGAATTTTGTATCCATGTAAAAAACTATAAATTCTGAATGAAATGCCGCCCTTTTATGCAACTAAAAAAATATAAATGTCTCTTATTAGATAAGGCATATTTTCGTCTGATAAGGTACTTCTTCTTCAATGATTTCGAGGATATTTCAGTTTTGATCAAAAAAATTTTATATCTTATGACTTTTCGTAAAATATGTTAATGCCATCTGAAAGAGGAACAGATAAGCTTTCCATCGAGCTCTCAGTCGAAGAAGTCGGTCGAAGGTTGCAAGAGTTATTAGCAAAAAACTAATCGGTGGTCAACACGATTCCGTCCTACTGCCGATTCTTTTCGCAAAGTACTTTTCTATAATTCTAGTATTTAATGGGAAAAAATTAAACTAAGTATTTGTCCATGTAAAAATCTATTAATTCTGAATAAAATACCGCCCATTTATGCAATTAAAAAAATTTAAATGTCTTTTATTAGATAAGGCATATTTTCGTCTGATAAGGTACTTCTTCTTTAATGATTTCGAGGATATTTTAGTTTTGATCAAAAAAATTTTATTTCTTATGACTTTTCGTAAAATATGTTCATGCCATCTGAAGAAGGAATAAATAGACTTTCCATCGAGCTCCTAGTCGAAGAAGTTGGTCGAAGGACGCAAGACTTATTAGCAAAAAACTAATCGGTGGTCAACACGTTACCGTCCTACTGCCGATTGTTTTCGTAAAGTACTTTTCTATAATTCTAGTATTTAATGGGAAAAAATTGAACGAATTTTTTGTCCATGTAAAAACTATTAATTCTGAATAAAATGCCGCCCATTTATGCAATTAAGAATAATGTAAATGTCTCTTATTAGACAAGGCATATTTTCGTCTATTAAGGTACTTTTTCCTCAATGAATTCGATGATATTTTAGTTTTGATCAAAAAAATTGTATTTCTTACGACTTTTCGTAAAATATGTAAATGCCATCTGAAAGAAGAACAGATAAGCTTTCCATCGAGCTCTTAGTCGAAGAAGTCGGTCGAAGGTTGCAAGAGTTATTAGCAAATTACTAATCTGTGGTCAACACGATTCCGTCCTACTGCCGATTCTTTTCGCAAAGTACATTTCTATAATTCTAGTATTTAATGCGAAATAATTAAACGAATTTTTTGTCCATGTAAAAAACTATAAATTCTGAATGAAATGCCGGCTATTTATGCAATTAAGAAAACTGTATATGTCTCTTATTAGATAAGGCATATTTTCGTCTGATAAGGTACTTCTTCTTCAATGATTTCGAAGATATTTTAGTTTTGATCAAAAAAATTTTATTTCTTATGACTTTTCGTAAAATATGTTAATGCCATCTGAAAGAAGAACAGATAAGCTTTCCATCGAGCTCTTAATCGAAGAAGTCGGTCGAAGGTTGCAAGAGTTATTAGCAAAAAACTAATCTGTGGTCAATACGATTCCGTCCTACTGCCGATTCTTTTCGCAAAGTACATTTCTATAATTCTAGTATTTAATGCGAAATAATTAAACGAATTTTTTCTTCATGTAAAAAACTATAAATTCTGAATGAAATGCCGCCCATTTATGCAATTAAAAAAATTTAAATGTCTCTTATTAGATAAGACATATTTCGTCTGATAAGGACTTCTTTTTCAATGATTTCGAGGATATTTTAGTTTTGATCAAAAAAATTTTATTTCTTATGACTTTTCGTAAAATATGTTAATGCCATCTGAAAGAGGAACAGATAAGATTTCCATCGAGCTCTTAGTCGAAGAAGTCGGTCGAAGGTTGCAAGAGTTATTAGCAAAAAACCAATCGGTGGGCAGCACGTCCTACTGCCGATTTTTTTCGCAAAGTACTTTTCTATAATTCTAGTATTTAATGGAAAAAAATTAAATGAATTTTTTGTCCATGTAAAAAACTATAAATTCTGAATGAAATGCCGCCCATTTATGCAATTAAGAAAAATGTATATGTCTCTTATTAGATAAGACATATTTCGTCTGATAAGGTACTTCTTCTTCAATGATTTCGAGGATATTTTAGTTTTGATCAAAAAAATTTTATTTCTTATGACTTTTCGTAAAAAATGTTAATGCCATCTGAAAGAGGAACAGATATGCTTTCCATCGAGCTCTTAGTCGAAGAAGTTGGTCGAAGGACGCAAGACTTATTAGCAAAAAACTAATCGGTGGTCAATATGTTACCGTCCTACTGCCGATTGTTTTCGTAAAGTACTTTTCTATAATTCTAGTATTTAATGGGAAAAAATTGAACGAATGTTGTGTCCATGTAAAAACTATTAATTCTGAATAAAATGCCGCCCATTTATGCAATTAAGAATAATGTAAATGTCTCTTATTAGACAAGGCATATTTTCGTCTATTAAGGTACTTCTTCTTCAATGATTTCGATGATATTTTAGTTTTGATCAAAAAAATTGTATTTCTTATGACTTTTCGTAAAATATGTTAATGCCATCTGAAAGAAGAACAGATAAGCTTTCCATCGAGCTCTTAGTCGAAGAAGTCGGTCGAAGGTTGCAAGAGTTATTAGCAAATTACTAATCTGTGGTCAACACGATTCCGTCCTACTGCCGATTCTTTTCGCAAAGTACATTTCTATAATTCTAGTATTTAATGCGAAATAATTAAACGAATTTTTTCTCTATGTAAAAAACTATAAATTCTGAATGAAATGCCGCCCATTTATGCAATTAAAAAAATTTAAATGTCTCTTATTAGATAAGACATATTTCGTCTGATAAGGACTTCTTCTTCAATGATTTCGAGGATATTTTCGTTTTGATCAAAAAAATTTTATTTCTTATGACTTTTCGTAAAATATGTTAATGCCATCTGAAAGAGGAACAGATAAGATTTCCATCGAGCTCTTAGTCGAAGAAGTCGGTCGAAGGTTGCAAGAGTTATTAGCAAAAAACTAATCGGTGGGCAGCACGTCCTACTGCCGATTTTTTTCGCAAAGTACTTTTCTATAATTCTAGTATTTAATGGAAAAAAATTAAATGAATTTTTTGTCCATGTAAAAAACTATAAATTCTGAATGAAATGCCGCCCATTTATGCAATTAAGAAAAATTTATATGTCTCTTATTAGATAAGGCATATTTTCGTCTGATAAGGTACTTCTTCTCCAATGATTTCGAGGATATTTTAGTTTTGATCAAAAAAATTTTATTTCTTATGACTTTTCGTAAAATATGTTAATGCCATCTGAAAGAGGAACAGATAAGCTTTCCATCGAGCTCTTAGTCGAAGAAGTCGGTCGAAGGTTGCAAGAGTTATTAGCAAAAAACTAATCTGTGGTCAACACGATTCCGTCCTACTGCCGATTCTTTTCGCAAAGTACATTTCTATAATTCTAGTATTTAATGCGAAATAATTTAACGAATTTTTTCTCCATGTAAAAAACTATAAATTCTGAATGAAATGCCGCCCATTTATGCAATAAAAAAAATTTAAATGTCTCTTATTAGATAAGACATATTTCGTCTGATAAGGTACTTCTTCTTCAATGATTTCGAGGATATTTTAGTTTTGATCAAAAAAATTTTATTTCTTATGACTTTTCGTAAAAAATGTTAATGCCATCTGAAAGAGGAACAGATATGCTTGCCATCGAGCTCTTAGTCGAAGAAGTCGGTCGAAGGTTGCAAGAGTTATTAGCAAAAAACTAATCGGTGGTCAACACGATTCCGTCCTACTGCCGATTCTTTTCGCAAATTACTTTTCTATAATTCTAGTATTTAATAAAAAAAATTAAACGAATTTTGTGGCCATGTAAAAAACTATAAATTCTGAATGAAATGCCGCCCATTTATGCAACTAAAAAAATATAAATGTCTCTTATTAGATAAGGCATATTTTCGTCTGATAAGGTACTTCTTCTTCAATGATTTCGAGGATATTTCAGTTTTGATCAAAAAAATTTTATTTCTTATAACTTTTCGTAAAATATGTTAATGCCATCTAAAAGAGGGACAGATAAGCTTTCCATCGAGCTCATAGTCGAAGAAGTCGGTCGAAGGATGCAAAAGTTATCAGCAAAAAACTAATCGGTGGTCAACACGTTTCCGTCCTACTGCCGATTTTTTTCGCAAAGTACTTTTCTATAATTCTAGTATTTAATGGAAAAAAATTAAATGAATTTTTTGTCCATGTAAAAAACTATAAATTCTGAATGAAATGCCGCCCATTTATGCAATTAAGAAAAATTTATATGTCTCTTATTAGATAAGGCATATTTTCGTCTGATAAGGTACTTCTTCTTCAATGATTTCGAGGATATTTTAGTTTTGATCAAAAAAATTTTATTTCTTATGACTTTTCGTAAAATATGTTAATGCCATCTGAAAGAGGAACAGATAAGCTTTCCATCGAGCTCTTAGTCGAAGAGGTCGGTCGAAGGTTGCAGGAGTTATTAGCAAAAAACTAATCTGTGGTCAACACGATTCCGTCCTACTGCCGATTCTTTTCCCAAAGTACATTTCTATAATTCTAGTATTTAATGCGAAATAATTAAACGAAGTTTTTCTCCATGTAAAAAACTATGAATTCTGAATGAAATGCCGCCCATTTATGCAATAAAAAAAATTTAAATGTCTCTTATTAGATAAGACATATTTCGTCTGATAAGGTACTTCTTCTTCAATGATTTCGAGGATATTTTAGTTTTGATCAAAAAAATTTTATTTCTTATGACTTTTCGTAAAAAATGTTAATGCCATCTGAAAGAGGAACAGATATGCTTTCCATCGAGCTCTTAGTCGAAGAAGTCGGTCGAAGGTTGCAAGAGTTATTAGCAAAAAACTAATCGGTGGTCAACACGATTCCGTCCTACTGCCGATTCTTTTCACAAAGTACTTTTCTATAATTCTAGTTTTTAATAAAAAAAATTAAACGAATTTTGTGGCCATATAAAAAACTATAAATTCTGAATGAAATGCCGCCCATTTATGCAACTAAAAAAATATAAATGTCTCTTATTAGATAAGGCATATTTTCGTCTGATAAGGTACTTCTTCTTCAATGATTTCGAGGATATTTCAGTTTTGATCAAAAAAATTTTATTTCTTATGACTTTTCGTAAAATATGTTAATGCCATCTAAAAGAGGGACAGATAAGCTTTCCATCGAGCTCATAGTCGAAGAAGTCGGTCGAAGGATGCAAGAGTTATCAGCAAAAAACTAATCAGTGGTCAACACGTTTCCGTCCTACTGCCAATTGTTTTCGCAAAATACTTTTCTATAATTCTAGTTTTTAATGGGAAAAAAATAAACGAAATTTTTGTCCATGTAAAAAAAAATTAATTCTGAATAAAATACCGCCCATTTATGCAATTACAAAAATTTAAATGTCTTTTATTAGATAAGGCATATTTTCGTCTGATAAGGTACTTCTTCTTTAATGATTCGAGGATATTTTAGTTTTGATCAAAAAAATTGTATTTCTTATGACTTTTCGTAAAATATGTTCATGCCATATGAAGAAGGAATAAATAGGCTTTCCATCGAGCTCCTAGTCGAAGAAGTCGGTCGAAGGACGCAAGACTTATTAGCAAAAAACTAATCGGTGGTCAACACGTTACCGCTTTACTGCCGATTGTTTTCGTAAAGTAGTTTTCTATAATTCTAGTATTTAATGGGAAAAAATTGAACGAACTTTTTGTCCATGTAAAAACTATTAATTCTGAATAAAATGCCGCTCATTTATGCAATTAAGAAAAATGTAAATGTCTTTTAGTAGACCAGGCATATTTTCGTGTATTAAGGTAGTTCTTCTTCAATGATTTCGAGGATATTTTAGTTTTGATGAAAAAAATTTTATTTCTTATGACTTTGCGTAAAATATGTTAATGCCATCTGAAGAAAGATTAAATAGGCTTTCCATCGAGGACTTAGTAGGAGAAGTGGGTCAAAGGATCAAAGAGTTATTAGCAAAAAAACCAATCGATGGTCAACACGTTTCTGTCCTACTGCCGATTCTTTTCGCAAAGTACTTTTCTATAATTCTAGTGTTTAATGGAAAAATATTAAACGAATTTTTTGTCCATGTAAAAAACTATTGATTCTGAATACAATGCCGCCCATTTGTGCAATTAAAAAAATTTAAATGTCTCTTATTAGACCAGGCATATTTTCGCCTATTAAGGTACTTCTTCTTCAATGATTTCGAGGATATTTTAGTTTTGATGAAAAAAATTTTATTTCTTATGACTTTGCGTAAAATATGTTAATGCCATCTGAAGAAAGATTAAATAGGCTTTCCATCGAGGACTTAGTAGGAGAAGTGGGTCAAAGGATCAAAGAGTTATTAGCAAAAAAACCAATCGATGGTCAACACGTTTCTGTCCTACTGCCGATTCTTTTCGCAAAGTTTTTTTCTATAATTCTAGTGTTTAATGGAAAAATATTAAACGAATTTTGTGGCCATGTAAAAAACTATAAATTCTGAATGAAATGCCGCCCATTTATGCAACTAAAAAAATATAAATGTCTCTTATTAGATAAGGCATATTTTCGTCTGATAAGGTACTTCTTCTTCAATGATTTCGTGGATATTTCAGTTTTGATCAAAAAAATTTTATTTCTTATGACTTTTCGTAAAATATGTTCATGCCATCTGAAGAAGGAATAAATAGACTTTCCATCGAGCTCCTAGTCGAAGAAGTTGGTCGAAGGACGCAAGACTTATTAGCAAAAAACTAATCGGTGGTCAATACGTTACCGTCCTACTGCCGATTGTTTTCGTAAAGTACTTTTCTATAATTCTAGTATTTAATGGGAAAAAATTGAACGAATGTTTTGTCCATGTAAAAACTATTAATTCTGAATAAAATGCCGCCCATTTATGCAGTTAAGAATAATGTAAATGTCTCTTATTAGATAAGACATATTTCGTCTGATAAGGTACTTCTTCTTCAATGATTTCGAGGATATTTTAGTTTTGATCAAAAAAATTTTATTTCTTATGACTTTTCGTAAAATATGTTAATGCCATCTGAAAGAGGAACAGATAAGATTTCCATCGAGCTCTTAGTCGAAGAAGTCGGCCGAAGGTTGCAAGAGTTATTAGCAAAAAACTAATCGGTGGGCAGCACGTCCTACTGCCGATTTTTTTCGCAAAGTACTTTTCTATAATTCTAGTATTTAATGGAAAAAAATTAAATGAATTTTTTGTCCATGTAAAAAACTATAAATTCTGAATGAAATGCCGCCCATTTATGCAATTAAGAAAAATTTATATGTCTCTTATTAGATAAGGCATATTTTCGTCTGATAAGGTACTTCTTCTTCAATGATTTCGTGGATATTTCAGTTTTGATCAAAAAAATTTTATTTCTTATGACTTTTCGTAAAATATGTTCATGCCATCTGAAGAAGGAATAAATAGACTTTCCATCGAGCTCCTAGTCGAAGAAGTTGGTCGAAGGACGCAAGACTTATTAGCAAAAAACTAATCGGTGGTCAACACGATTCCGTCCTACTGCCGATTCTTTTCGCAAAGTACATTTCTATAATTCTAGTATTTAATGCGAAATAATTAAACGAATTTTTTCTCTATGTAAAAAACTATAAATTCTGAATGAAATGCCGCCCATTTATGCAATTAAAAAAATTTAAATGTCTCTTATTAGATAAGACATATTTCGTCTGATAAGGACTTCTTCTTCAATGATTTCGAGGATATTTTCGTTTTGATCAAAAAAATTTTATTTCTTATGACTTTTCGTAAAATATGTTAATGCCATCTGAAAGAGGAACAGATAAGATTTCCATCGAGCTCTTAGTCGAAGAAGTCGGTCGAAGGTTGCAAGAGTTATTAGCAAAAAACTAATCGGTGGGCAGCACGTCCTACTGCCGATTTTTTTCGCAAAGTACTTTTCTATAATTCTAGTATTTAATGGAAAAAAATTAAATGAATTTTTTGTCCATGTAAAAAACTATAAATTCTGAATGAAATGCCGCCCATTTATGCAATTAAGAAAAATTTATATGTCTCTTATTAGATAAGGCATATTTTCGTCTGATAAGGTACTTCTTCTCCAATGATTTCGAGGATATTTTAGTTTTGATCAAAAAAATTTTATTTCTTATGACTTTTCGTAAAATATGTTAATGCCATCTGAAAGAGGAACAGATAAGCTTTCCATCGAGCTCTTAGTCGAAGAAGTCGGTCGAAGGTTGCAAGAGTTATTAGCAAAAAACTAATCTGTGGTCAACACGATTCCGTCCTACTGCCGATTCTTTTCGCAAAGTACATTTCTATAATTCTAGTATTTAATGCGAAATAATTTAACGAATTTTTTCTCCATGTAAAAAACTATAAATTCTGAATGAAATGCCGCCCATTTATGCAATAAAAAAAATTTAAATGTCTCTTATTAGATAAGACATATTTCGTCTGATAAGGTACTTCTTCTTCAATGATTTCGAGGATATTTTAGTTTTGATCAAAAAAATTTTATTTCTTATGACTTTTCGTAAAAAATGTTAATGCCATCTGAAAGAGGAACAGATATGCTTGCCATCGAGCTCTTAGTCGAAGAAGTCGGTCGAAGGTTGCAAGAGTTATTAGCAAAAAACTAATCGGTGGTCAACACGATTCCGTCCTACTGCCGATTCTTTTCGCAAATTACTTTTCTATAATTCTAGTATTTAATAAAAAAAATTAAACGAATTTTGTGGCCATGTAAAAAACTATAAATTCTGAATGAAATGCCGCCCATTTATGCAACTAAAAAAATATAAATGTCTCTTATTAGATAAGGCATATTTTCGTCTGATAAGGTACTTCTTCTTCAATGATTTCGAGGATATTTCAGTTTTGATCAAAAAAATTTTATTTCTTATAACTTTTCGTAAAATATGTTAATGCCATCTAAAAGAGGGACAGATAAGCTTTCCATCGAGCTCATAGTCGAAGAAGTCGGTCGAAGGATGCAAAAGTTATCAGCAAAAAACTAATCGGTGGTCAACACGTTTCCGTCCTACTGCCGATTTTTTTCGCAAAGTACTTTTCTATAATTCTAGTATTTAATGGAAAAAAATTAAATGAATTTTTTGTCCATGTAAAAAACTATAAATTCTGAATGAAATGCCGCCCATTTATGCAATTAAGAAAAATTTATATGTCTCTTATTAGATAAGGCATATTTTCGTCTGATAAGGTACTTCTTCTTCAATGATTTCGAGGATATTTTAGTTTTGATCAAAAAAATTTTATTTCTTATGACTTTTCGTAAAATATGTTAATGCCATCTGAAAGAGGAACAGATAAGCTTTCCATCGAGCTCTTAGTCGAAGAGGTCGGTCGAAGGTTGCAGGAGTTATTAGCAAAAAACTAATCTGTGGTCAACACGATTCCGTCCTACTGCCGATTCTTTTCCCAAAGTACATTTCTATAATTCTAGTATTTAATGCGAAATAATTAAACGAAGTTTTTCTCCATGTAAAAAACTATGAATTCTGAATGAAATGCCGCCCATTTATGCAATAAAAAAAATTTAAATGTCTCTTATTAGATAAGACATATTTCGTCTGATAAGGTACTTCTTCTTCAATGATTTCGAGGATATTTTAGTTTTGATCAAAAAAATTTTATTTCTTATGACTTTTCGTAAAAAATGTTAATGCCATCTGAAAGAGGAACAGATATGCTTTCCATCGAGCTCTTAGTCGAAGAAGTCGGTCGAAGGTTGCAAGAGTTATTAGCAAAAAACTAATCGGTGGTCAACACGATTCCGTCCTACTGCCGATTCTTTTCACAAAGTACTTTTCTATAATTCTAGTTTTTAATAAAAAAAATTAAACGAATTTTGTGGCCATATAAAAAACTATAAATTCTGAATGAAATGCCGCCCATTTATGCAACTAAAAAAATATAAATGTCTCTTATTAGATAAGGCATATTTTCGTCTGATAAGGTACTTCTTCTTCAATGATTTCGAGGATATTTCAGTTTTGATCAAAAAAATTTTATTTCTTATGACTTTTCGTAAAATATGTTAATGCCATCTAAAAGAGGGACAGATAAGCTTTCCATCGAGCTCATAGTCGAAGAAGTCGGTCGAAGGATGCAAGAGTTATCAGCAAAAAACTAATCAGTGGTCAACACGTTTCCGTCCTACTGCCAATTGTTTTCGCAAAATACTTTTCTATAATTCTAGTTTTTAATGGGAAAAAAATAAACGAAATTTTTGTCCATGTAAAAAAAAATTAATTCTGAATAAAATACCGCCCATTTATGCAATTACAAAAATTTAAATGTCTTTTATTAGATAAGGCATATTTTCGTCTGATAAGGTACTTCTTCTTTAATGATTCGAGGATATTTTAGTTTTGATCAAAAAAATTGTATTTCTTATGACTTTTCGTAAAATATGTTCATGCCATATGAAGAAGGAATAAATAGGCTTTCCATCGAGCTCCTAGTCGAAGAAGTCGGTCGAAGGACGCAAGACTTATTAGCAAAAAACTAATCGGTGGTCAACACGTTACCGCTTTACTGCCGATTGTTTTCGTAAAGTAGTTTTCTATAATTCTAGTATTTAATGGGAAAAAATTGAACGAACTTTTTGTCCATGTAAAAACTATTAATTCTGAATAAAATGCCGCTCATTTATGCAATTAAGAAAAATGTAAATGTCTTTTAGTAGACCAGGCATATTTTCGTGTATTAAGGTAGTTCTTCTTCAATGATTTCGAGGATATTTTAGTTTTGATGAAAAAAATTTTATTTCTTATGACTTTGCGTAAAATATGTTAATGCCATCTGAAGAAAGATTAAATAGGCTTTCCATCGAGGACTTAGTAGGAGAAGTGGGTCAAAGGATCAAAGAGTTATTAGCAAAAAAACCAATCGATGGTCAACACGTTTCTGTCCTACTGCCGATTCTTTTCGCAAAGTACTTTTCTATAATTCTAGTGTTTAATGGAAAAATATTAAACGAATTTTTTGTCCATGTAAAAAACTATTGATTCTGAATACAATGCCGCCCATTTGTGCAATTAAAAAAATTTAAATGTCTCTTATTAGACCAGGCATATTTTCGCCTATTAAGGTACTTCTTCTTCAATGATTTCGAGGATATTTTAGTTTTGATGAAAAAAATTTTATTTCTTATGACTTTGCGTAAAATATGTTAATGCCATCTGAAGAAAGATTAAATAGGCTTTCCATCGAGGACTTAGTAGGAGAAGTGGGTCAAAGGATCAAAGAGTTATTAGCAAAAAAACCAATCGATGGTCAACACGTTTCTGTCCTACTGCCGATTCTTTTCGCAAAGTTTTTTTCTATAATTCTAGTGTTTAATGGAAAAATATTAAACGAATTTTGTGGCCATGTAAAAAACTATAAATTCTGAATGAAATGCCGCCCATTTATGCAACTAAAAAAATATAAATGTCTCTTATTAGATAAGGCATATTTTCGTCTGATAAGGTACTTCTTCTTCAATGATTTCGTGGATATTTCAGTTTTGATCAAAAAAATTTTATTTCTTATGACTTTTCGTAAAATATGTTCATGCCATCTGAAGAAGGAATAAATAGACTTTCCATCGAGCTCCTAGTCGAAGAAGTTGGTCGAAGGACGCAAGACTTATTAGCAAAAAACTAATCGGTGGTCAATACGTTACCGTCCTACTGCCGATTGTTTTCGTAAAGTACTTTTCTATAATTCTAGTATTTAATGGGAAAAAATTGAACGAATGTTTTGTCCATGTAAAAACTATTAATTCTGAATAAAATGCCGCCCATTTATGCAGTTAAGAATAATGTAAATGTCTCTTATTAGATAAGACATATTTCGTCTGATAAGGTACTTCTTCTTCAATGATTTCGAGGATATTTTAGTTTTGATCAAAAAAATTTTATTTCTTATGACTTTTCGTAAAATATGTTAATGCCATCTGAAAGAGGAACAGATAAGATTTCCATCGAGCTCTTAGTCGAAGAAGTCGGCCGAAGGTTGCAAGAGTTATTAGCAAAAAACTAATCGGTGGGCAGCACGTCCTACTGCCGATTTTTTTCGCAAAGTACTTTTCTATAATTCTAGTATTTAATGGAAAAAAATTAAATGAATTTTTTGTCCATGTGAAAAACTATAAATTCTAAATGAAATGCCGCCCATTTATGCAATTAAGAAAAATGTATATGTCTCTTATTAGATAAGACATATTTCGTCTGATAAGGTACTTCTTCTTCAATGATTTCGAGGATATTTTAGTTTTGATCAAAAAAATTTTATTTCTTATGACTTTTCGTAAAAAATGTTAATGCCATCTGAAAGAGGAACAGATATGCTTTCCATCGAGCTCTTAGTCGAAGAAGTCGGTCGAAGGTTGCAAGAGTTATTAGCAAAAAACTAATCGGTGGGCAGCACGTCCTACTGCCGATTTTTTTCGAAAAGTACTTTTCTATAATTCTAGTATTTAATGGAAAAAAATTAAATGAATTTTGTGGCCATGTAAAAAACTATAAATTCTGAATGAAATGCCGCCCATTTATGCAACTAAAAAAATATAAATGTCTCTTATTAGATAAGGCATATTTTCGTCTGATAAGGTATTTCTTCTTCAATGATTTCGTGGATATTTCAGTTTTGATCAAAAAAATTTTATTTCTTATGACTTTTCGTAAAATATGTTCATGCCATCTGAAGAAGGAATAAATAGACTTTCCATCGAGCTCCTAGTCGAAGAAGTTGGTCGAAGGACGCAAGACTTATTAGCAAAAAACTAATCGGTGGTCAATACGTTACCGTCCTACTGCCGATTGTTTTCGTAAAGTACTTTTCTATAATTCTAGTATTTAATGGGAAAAAATTGAACGAATGTTTTGTCCATGTAAAAACTATTAATTCTGAATAAAATGCCGCCCATTTATGCAATTAAGAATAATGTAAATGTCTCTTATTAGATAAGACATATTTCGTCTGATAAGGTACTTCTTCTTCAATGATTTCGAGGATATTTTAGTTTTGATCAAAAAAATTTTATTTCTTATGACTTTTCGTAAAAAATGTTAATGCCATCTGAAAGAGGAACAGATATGCTTTCCATCGAGCTCTTAGTCGAAGAAGTCGGTCGAAGGTTGCAAAAGCACGTCCTACTGCCGATTTTTTTCGCAAAGTACTTTTCTATAATTCTAGTATTTAATGGAAAAAAATTAAATGAATTTTTTGTCCATGTGAAAAACTATACATTCTAAATGAGATGCCGCCCATTTATGCAATTAAGAAAAATGTATATGTCTCTTATTAGATAAGACATATTTCGTCTGATAAGGTACTTCTTCTTCAATGATTTCGAGGATATTTTAGTTTTGATCAAAAAAATTTTATTTCTTATGACTTTTCGTAAAAAATGTTAATGCCATCTGAAAGAGGAACAGATATGCTTTCCATCGAGCTCTTAGTCGAAGAAGTCGGTCGAAAATTGCAAGAGTTATTAGCAAAAAACTAATCGGTGGTCAACACGATTCCGTCCTACTGCCGATTCTTTTCGCAAAGTACTTTTCTATAATTCTAGTATTTAATAAAAAAAATTAAACGAATTTTGTGGCCATGTAAAAAACTATAAATTCTAAATGAAATGCCGCCCATTTATGCAACTAAAAAAATATAAATGTCTCTTATTAGATAAGGCATATTTTCGTCTGATAAGGTACTTCTTCTTCAATGATTTCGTGGATATTTCAGTTTTGATCAAAAAAATTTTATTTCTTATGACTTTTCGTAAAATATGTTAATGCCATCTAAAAGAGGAATAGATAAGCTTTCCATCGAGCTCATAGTCGAAGAAGTCGGTCGAAGGATGCAAGAGTTATCAGCAAAAAACTAATCGGTGGTGAACACGTTTCCGTCCTACTGCCAATTGTTTTCGCAAAATACTTTTCTATAATTCTAGTATTTAATGGGAAAAAATTAAACGAATTTTGTGGCCATGTAAAAAACTATAAATTCTGAATGAAATGCCGCCCATTTATGCAACTAAAAAAATATAAATGTCTTTTATTAGATAAGGCATATTTTCGTCTGATAAGGTACTTCTTCTTTAATGATTTCGAGGATATTTTAGTTTTGATCAAAAAAATTTTATTTCTTATGACTTTTCGTAAAATATGTTCATGCCATCTGAAGAAGGAATAAATAGACTTTCCATCGAGCTCTTAGTCGAAGAAGTCGGTCGAAGGTTGCAAGAGTTATTAGCAAAAAACTAATCTGTGGTCAACACGATTCCGTCCTACTGCCGATTCTTTTCGCAAAGTACTTTTCTATAATTCTAGTATTTAATGCGAAATAATTAAACGAATTTTTTCTCCATGTAAAAAACTATAAATTCTGAATGAAATGCCGCCCATTTATGCAATTAAAAAAATTTAAATGTCTCTTATTAGATAAGACATATATCGTCTGATAAGAACTTCTTCTTCAATGATTTCGAATATATTTTAGTTTTGATCAAAAAAATTTTATTTCTTATGACTTTTCGTAAAATATGTTAATGCCATCTGAAAGAGGAACAGATAAGCTTTCCATCGAGCTCATAGTCGAAGAAGTCGGTCGAAGGTTGCAAGAGTTATTAGCAAAAAACTAATCGGTGGGCAGCACGTCCTACTGCCGATTTTTTTCGCAAAGTACTTTTCTATAATTCTGGTATTTAATGGAAAAAAATTAAATGAATTTTTTGTCCATGTAAAAAACTATAAATTCTGAATGAAATGCCACCCATTTATGCAATTAAGAAAAATGTATATGTCTCTTATTAGATAAGGCATATTTTCGTCTGATAAGGTATTTCTTCTTCAATGATTTCGTGGATATTTCAGTTTTGATCAAAAAAATTTTATTTCTTATGACTTTTCGTAAAATATGTTCATGCCATCTGAAGAAGGAATAAATAGACTTTCCATCGAGCTCCTAGTCGAAGAAGTTGGTCGAAGGACGCAAGACTTATTAGCAAAAAACTAATCGGTGGTCAATACGTTACCGTCCTACTGCCGATTGTTTTCGTAAAGTACTTTTCTATAATTCTAGTATTTAATGGGAAAAAATTGAACGAATGTTTTGTCCATGTAAAAACTATTAATTCTGAATAAAATGCCGCCCATTTATGCAATTAAGAATAATGTAAATGTCTCTTATTAGATAAGACATATTTCGTCTGATAAGGTACTTCTTCTTCAATGATTTCGAGGATATTTTAGTTTTGATCAAAAAAATTTTATTTCTTATGACTTTTCGTAAAAAATGTTAATGCCATCTGAAAGAGGAACAGATATGCTTTCCATCGAGCTCTTAGTCGAAGAAGTCGGTCGAAGGTTGCAAAAGCACGTCCTACTGCCGATTTTTTTCGCAAAGTACTTTTCTATAATTCTAGTATTTAATGGAAAAAAATTAAATGAATTTTTTGTCCATGTGAAAAACTATACATTCTAAATGAGATGCCGCCCATTTATGCAATTAAGAAAAATGTATATGTCTCTTATTAGATAAGACATATTTCGTCTGATAAGGTACTTCTTCTTCAATGATTTCGAATATATTTTAGTTTTGATCAAAAAAATTTTATTTCTTATGACTTTTCGTAAAATATGTTAATGCCATCTGAAAGAGGAACAGATAAGCTTTCCATCGAGCTCATAGTCGAAGAAGTCGGTCGAAGGTTGCAAGAGTTATTAGCAAAAAACTAATCGGTGGGCAGCACGTCCTACTGCCGATTTTTTTCGCAAAGTACTTTTCTATAATTCTGGTATTTAATGGAAAAAAATTAAATGAATTTTTTGTCCATGTAAAAAACTATAAATTCTGAATGAAATGCCACCCATTTATGCAATTAAGAAAAATGTATATGTCTCTTATTAGATAAGGCATATTTTCGTCTGATAAGGTACTTCTTCTTCAATGATTTCGAGGATATTTTAGTTTTGATCAAAAAAATTTTATTTCTTATGACTTTTCGTAAAAAATGTTAATGCCATCTGAAAGAGGAACATATATGCTTTCCATCGAGCTCTTAGTCGAAGAAGTCGGTCGAAGGTTGCAAGAGTTATAAGCAAAAAACTAATCGGTGGTCAACACGTTTCCGTCCTACTGCCGATTCTTTTCGCAAAGTACTTTTCTATAATTCTAGTATTTAATAAAAAAAATTAAACGAATTTTGTGGCCATGTAAAAAACTATAAATTCTGAATGAAATGCCGCCCATTTATGCAACTAAAAAAATATAGATGTCTCTTATTAGATAAGGCATATTTTCGTCTGATAAGGTACTTCTTCTTCAATGATTTCGAGGATATTTCAGTTTTGATCAAAAAAATTTTATTTCTTATGACTTTTCGTAAAATATGTTAATGCCATCTAAAAGAGGAACAGATAAGCTTTCCATCGAGCTCATAGTCGAAGAAGTCGGTCGAAGGATGCGAGAGTTATTAGCAAAAAACTAAAAAAAGAGGAACAGATAAGCTTTCCATCGAGCTCTTCGTCGAAGAAGTCGGTCGAAGGATGCAAGACTTATCAGCAAAAAACTAATCGGTGGTGAACACGTTTCCGTCCTACTGCCAATTGTTTTCGCAAAATACTTTTCTATAATTCTAGTATTTAATGGGAAAAAATTAAACGAATTTTGTGGCCATGTAAAAAACTATAAATTCTGAATGAAATGCCGCCCATTTATGCAACTAAAAAAATATAGATGTCTCTTATTAGATAAGGCATATTTTCGTCTGATAAGGTACTTCTTCTTCAATGATTTCGAGGATATTTCAGTTTTGATCAAAAAAATTTTATTTCTTATGACTTTTCGTAAAATATGTTAATGCCATCTGAAAGAGGAACAGAAAAGCTTTCCATCGAGCTCTTAGTCGAAGAAGTCGGTCGAAGGATGCAAGAGTTATCAGCAAAAAACTAATCGGTGGTGAACACGTTTCCGTCCTACTGCCAATTGTTTTCGCAAAATACTTTTCTATAATTCTAGTATTTAATGGGAAAAAATTAAACGAATTTTGTGGCCATGTAAAAAACTATAAATTCTGAATGAAATGCCGCCCATTTATGCAACTAAAAAAATATAAATGTCTTTTATTAGATAAGACATATTTCGTCTGATAAGGTACTTCTTCTTCAATGATTTCGAGGATATTTTAGTTTTGATCAAAAAAATTTTATTTCTTATGACTTTTCGTAAAAAATGTTAATGCCATCTGAAAGAGGAACAGATATGCTTTCCATCGAGCTCTTAGTCGAAGAAGTCGGTCGAAGGTTGCAAAAGTTATTAGCAAAAAACTAATCGGTGGGCAGCACGTCCTACTGCCGATTTTTTTCGCAAAGTACTTTTCTATAATTCTAGTATTTAATGGAAAAAAATTAAATGAATTTTTTGTCCATGTGAAAAACTATAAATTCTAAATGAAATGCCGCCCATTTATGCAATTAAGAAAAATGTATATGTCTCTTATTAGATAAGACATATTTCGTCTGATAAGGTACTTCTTCTTCAATGATTTCGAGGATATTTTAGTTTTGATCAAAAAAATTTTATTTCTTATGACTTTTCGTAAAAAATGTTAATGCCATCTGAAAGAGGAACAGACATGCTTTCCATCGAGCTCTTAGTCGAAGAAGTCGGTCGAAAATTGCAAGAGTTATTAGCAAAAAACTAATCGGTGGTCAACACGATTCCGTCCTACTGCCGATTCTTTTCGCAAAGTACTTTTCTATAATTCTAGTATTTAATAAAAAAAATTAAACGAATTTTGTGGCCATGTAAAAAACTATAAATTCTAAATGAAATGCCGCCCATTTATGCAACTAAAAAAATATAAATGTCTCTTATTAGATAAGGCATATTTTCGTCTGATAAGGTACTTCTTCTTCAATGATTTCGTGGATATTTCAGTTTTGATCAAAAAAATTTTATTTCTTATGACTTTTCGTAAAATATGTTAATGCCATCTAAAAGAGGAATAGATAAGCTTTCCATCGAGCTCATAGTCGAAGAAGTCGGTCGAAGGATGCAAGAGTTATCAGCAAAAAACTAATCGGTGGTGAACACGTTTCCGTCCTACTGCCAATTGTTTTCGCAAAATACTTTTCTATAATTCTAGTATTTAATGGGAAAAAATTAAACGAATTTTGTGGCCATGTAAAAAACTATAAATTCTGAATGAAATGCCGCCCATTTATGCAACTAAAAAAATATAAATGTCTTTTATTAGATAAGGCATATTTTCGTCTGATAAGGTACTTCTTCTTTAATGATTTCGAGGATATTTTAGTTTTGATCAAAAAAATTTTATTTCTTATGACTTTTCGTAAAATATGTTCATGCCATCTGAAGAAGGAATAAATAGACTTTCCATCGAGCTCTTAGTCGAAGAAGTCGGTCGAAGGTTGCAAGAGTTATTAGCAAAAAACTAATCGGTGGTCAACACGTTTCCGTCCTACTGCCGATTCTTTTCGCAAAGTACTTTTCTATAATTCTAGTATTTAATAAAAAAAATTAAACGAATTTTGTGGCCATGTAAAAAACTATAAATTCTGAATGAAATGCCGCCCATTTATGCAACTAAAAAAATATAGATGTCTCTTATTAGATAAGGCATATTTTCGTCTGATAAGGTACTTCTTCTTCAATGATTTCGAGGATATTTCAGTTTTGATCAAAAAAATTTTATTTCTTATGACTTTTCGTAAAATATGTTAATGCCATCTAAAAGAGGAACAGATAAGCTTTCCATCGAGCTCATAGTCGAAGAAGTCGGTCGAAGGATGCGAGAGTTATTAGCAAAAAACTAAAAAAAGAGGAACAGATAAGCTTTCCATCGAGCTCTTCGTCGAAGAAGTCGGTCGAAGGATGCAAGACTTATCAGCAAAAAACTAATCGGTGGTGAACACGTTTCCGTCCTACTGCCAATTGTTTTCGCAAAATACTTTTCTATAATTCTAGTATTTAATGGGAAAAAATTAAACGAATTTTGTGGCCATGTAAAAAACTATAAATTCTGAATGAAATGCCGCCCATTTATGCAACTAAAAAAATATAGATGTCTCTTATTAGATAAGGCATATTTTCGTCTGATAAGGTACTTCTTCTTCAATGATTTCGAGGATATTTCAGTTTTGATCAAAAAAATTTTATTTCTTATGACTTTTCGTAAAATATGTTAATGCCATCTGAAAGAGGAACAGAAAAGCTTTCCATCGAGCTCTTAGTCGAAGAAGTCGGTCGAAGGATGCAAGAGTTATCAGCAAAAAACTAATCGGTGGTGAACACGTTTCCGTCCTACTGCCAATTGTTTTCGCAAAATACTTTTCTATAATTCTAGTATTTAATGGGAAAAAATTAAACGAATTTTGTGGCCATGTAAAAAACTATAAATTCTGAATGAAATGCCGCCCATTTATGCAACTAAAAAAATATAAATGTCTTTTATTAGATAAGACATATTTCGTCTGATAAGGTACTTCTTCTTCAATGATTTCGAGGATATTTTAGTTTTGATCAAAAAAATTTTATTTCTTATGACTTTTCGTAAAAAATGTTAATGCCATCTGAAAGAGGAACAGATATGCTTTCCATCGAGCTCTTAGTCGAAGAAGTCGGTCGAAGGTTGCAAAAGTTATTAGCAAAAAACTAATCGGTGGGCAGCACGTCCTACTGCCGATTTTTTTCGCAAAGTACTTTTCTATAATTCTAGTATTTAATGGGAAAAAATTAAACGAATTTTGTGGCCATGTAAAAAACTATAAATTCTGAATGAAATGCCGCCCATTTATGCAACTAAAAAAATATAAATGTCTTTTATTAGATAAGACAGATTTCGTCTGATAAGGTACTTCTTCTTCAATGATTTCGAGGATATTTTAGTTTTGATCAAAAAAATTTTATTTCTTATGACTTTTCGTAAAAAATGTTAATGCCATCTAAAAGAGGAACAGATAAGCTTTCCATCGAGCTCATAGTCGAAGAAGTCGGTCGAAGGATGCGAGAGTTATTAGCAAAAAACTAAAAAAAGAGGAACAGATAAGCTTTCCATCGAGCTCTTAGTCGAAGAAGTCGGTCGAAAAT
Organism: Phortica okadai; assembly: GCA_034638295.1. Classification (NCBI taxonomy): domain Eukaryota; kingdom Metazoa; phylum Arthropoda; class Insecta; order Diptera; family Drosophilidae; genus Phortica; species Phortica okadai. The sequence goes on from CM067853.1 coordinate 781,712, forward strand.
TGCAAGAGTTATTAGCAAAAAACTAATCGGTGGTCAACACGATTCCGTCCTACTGCCGATTCTTTTCGCAAAGTACTTTTCTATAATTCTAGTATTTAATAAAAAAAATTAAACGAATTTTGTGGCCATGTAAAAAACTATAAATTCTAAATGAAATGCCGCCCATTTATGCAACTAAAAAAATATAAATGTCTCTTATTAGATAAGGCATATTTTCGTCTGATAAGGTACTTCTTCTTCAATGATTTCGTGGATATTTCAGTTTTGATCAAAAAAATTTTATTTCTTATGACTTTTCGTAAAATATGTTAATGCCATCTAAAAGAGGAATAGATAAGCTTTCCATCGAGCTCATAGTCGAAGAAGTCGGTCGAAGGATGCAAGAGTTATCAGCAAAAAACTAATCGGTGGTGAACACGTTTCCGTCCTACTGCCAATTGTTTTCGCAAAATACTTTTCTATAATTCTAGTATTTAATGGGAAAAAATTAAACGAATTTTGTGGCCATGTAAAAAACTATAAATTCTGAATGAAATGCCGCCCATTTATGCAACTAAAAAAATATAAATGTCTTTTATTAGATAAGGCATATTTTCGTCTGATAAGGTACTTCTTCTTTAATGATTTCGAGGATATTTTAGTTTTGATCAAAAAAATTTTATTTCTTATGACTTTTCGTAAAATATGTTCATGCCATCTGAAGAAGGAATAAATAGACTTTCCATAGAGCTCTTAGTCGAAGAAGTCGGTCGAAGGTTGCAAGAGTTATTAGCAAAAAACTAATCTGTGGTCAACACGATTCCGTCCTACTGCCGATTCTTTTCGCAAAGTACTTTTCTATAATTCTAGTATTTAATGCGAAATAATTAAACGAATTTTTTCTCCATGTAAAAAACTATAAATTCTGAATGAAATGCCGCCCATTTATGCAATTAAAAAAATTTAAATGTCTCTTATTAGATAAGACATATATCGTCTGATAAGAACTTCTTCTTCAATGATTTCGAATATATTTTAGTTTTGATCAAAAAAATTTTATTTCTTATGACTTTTCGTAAAATATGTTAATGCCATCTGAAAGAGGAACAGATAAGCTTTCCATCGAGCTCATAGTCGAAGAAGTCGGTCGAAGGTTGCAAGAGTTATTAGCAAAAAACTAATCGGTGGGCAGCACGTCCTACTGCCGATTTTTTTCGCAAAGTACTTTTCTATAATTCTGGTATTTAATGGAAAAAAATTAAATGAATTTTTTGTCCATGTAAAAAACTATAAATTCTGAATGAAATGCCACCCATTTATGCAATTAAGAAAAATGTATATGTCTCTTATTAGATAAGGCATATTTTCGTCTGATAAGGTACTTCTTCTTCAATGATTTCGAGGATATTTTAGTTTTGATCAAAAAAATTTTATTTCTTATGACTTTTCGTAAAAAATGTTAATGCCATCTGAAAGAGGAACATATATGCTTTCCATCGAGCTCTTAGTCGAAGAAGTCGGTCGAAGGTTGCAAGAGTTATTAGCAAAAAACTAATCGGTGGTCAACACGTTTCCGTCCTACTGCCGATTCTTTTCGCAAAGTACTTTTCTATAATTCTAGTATTTAATAAAAAAAATTAATCGAATTTTGTGGCCATGTAAAAAACTATAAATTCTGAATGAAATGCCGCCCATTTATGCAACTAAAAAAATATAGATGTCTCTTATTAGATAAGGCATATTTTCGTCTGATAAGGTACTTCTTCTTCAATGATTTCGAGGATATTTCAGTTTTGATCAAAAAAATTTTATTTCTTATGACTTTTCGTAAAATATGTTAATGCCATCTAAAAGAGGAACAGATAAGCTTTCCATCGAGCTCATAGTCGAAGAAGTCGGTCGAAGGATGCGAGAGTTATCAGCAAAAAACTAATCGGTGGTCAACACGTTTCCGTCCTACTGCCAATTGTTTTCGCAAAATACTTTTCTATAATTCTAGTATTTAATGGGAAAAAATTAAACGAAGTTTTTGTCCATGTAAAAAACTATTAATTCTGAATAAAATGCCGCCCATTTATGCAATTAAGAATAATGTAAATGTCTCTTATTAGACAAGGCATATTTTCGTCTATTAAGGTACTTCTTCTTCAATGATTTCGATGACATTTTAGTTTTGATCAAAAAAATTTTATTTCTTATGACTTTTCGTAAAATATGTTCATGCCATCTGAAGAAGGAATAAATAGACTTTCCATCGAGCTCCTAGTCGAAGAAGTCGGTCGAAGGACGCAAGACTTATTAGCAAAAAACTAATCGGTGGTCAACACGTTACCGTCCTACTGCCGATTGTTTTTGTAACGTACTTTTCTATAATTCTAGTATTTAATGGGAAAAAATTGAACGAATTTTTTGTCCATGTAAAAACTAATAATTCTGAATAAAATGCCGCCCATTTATGCAATTAAGAAAAATGTAAATTTCTCTTATTAGACAAGGCATATTTTCGTCTATTAAGGTACTTCTTCTTCAATGATTTCGAGGATATTTTAGTTTTAATCAAAAAAATTGTATTTCTTACGACTTTTCGTAAAATATGTTAATGCCATCAGAAAGAGGAACATATAAGCTTTCCATCGAGCTCTTAGTCGAAGAAGTCGGTCGAAGGATGCAAAAGTTATTAGCAAAAAACTAATCGGTGGGCAGCACGTCCTACTGCCGATTTTTTTCGCAAAGTACTTTTCTATAATTCTAGTATTTAATGAAAAAAACTTAAATGAATTTTTTGTCCATGTAAAAAACTATTAATTCTGAATACAATGCCGCCCATTTGTGCAATTAAAAAAATTTAAATGTCTCTTATTAGATAAGGCATATTTTCGTCTGATAAGGTACTTCTTCTTCAATGATTTCGAGGATATTTTAGTTTTGATCAAAAAAATTTTATTTCTTATGACTTTTCGTAAAATATGTAAATGCCATCTGAAAGAGGAACAGAAAAGCTTTCCATCGAGCTCATAGTCGAAGAAGTCGGTCGATGGTGCAAGAGTTATCAGCAAAAAACTAATCGGTGGTGAACACGTTTCCGTCCTACTGCCAATTGTTTTCGCAAAATACTTTTCTATAATTCTAGTATTTAATGGGAAAAAATTAAACGAATTTTGTGGCCATGTAAAAAACTATAAATTCTGAATGAAATGCCGCCCATTTATGCAACTAAAAAAATATAAATGTCTTTTATTAGATAAGGCATATTTTCGTCTGATAAGGTACTTCTTCTTTAATGATTTCGAGGATATTTTAGTTTTGATCAAAAAAATTTTATTTCTTATGACTTTTCGTAAAATATGTTCATGCCATCTGAAGAAGGAATAAATAGACTTTCCATCGAGCTCCTAGTGGAAGAAGTTGGTCGAAGGACGCAAGACTTATTAGCAAAAAACTAATCGGTGGTCAATACGTTACCGTCCTACTGCCGATTGTTTTCGTAAAGTACTTTTCTATAATTCTAGTATTTAATGGGAAAAAATTGAACGAATGTTTTGTCCATGTAAAAACTATTAATTCTGAATAAAATGCCGCCCATTTATGCAATTAAGAATAATGTAAATGTCTCTTATTAGACAAGGCATATTTTCGTCTATTAAGGTACTTCTTCTTCAATGATTTCGATGATATTTTAGTTTTGATCAAAAAAATTGTATTTCTTACGACTTTTCGTAAAATATGTTAATGCCATCAGAAAGAGGAACATATAAGCTTTCCATCGAGCTCTTAGTCGAAGAAGTTGGTCGAAGGATGCAAAAGTTATTAGCAAAAAACTAATCGGTGGGCAGCACGTCCTACTGCCGATTGTTTTCGTAAAGTACTTTTCTATAATTCTAGTATTTAATGGGAAAAAATTGAACGAATGTTTTGTCCATGTAAAAACTATTAATTCTGAATAAAATGCCGCCCATTTATGCAATTAAGAAAAATGTATATGTCTCTTATTAGATAAGGCATATTTTCGTCTGATAAGGTACTTGTTCTTCAATGATTTCGAAGATATTTTAGTTTTGATCAAAAAAATTTTATTTCTTATGACTTTTCGTAAAATATGTTAATGCCATCAGAAAGAGGAACATATAAGCTTTCCATCGAGCTCTTAGTCGAAGAAGTCGGTCGAAGGATGCAAAAGTTATTAGCAAAAAACTAATCGGTGGGCAGCACGTCCTACTGCCGATTTTTTTCGCAAAGTACTTTTCTATAATTCTAGTATTTAATGAAAAAAACTTAAATGAATTTTTTGTCCATGTAAAAAACTATTAATTCTGAATACAATGCCGCCCATTTGTGCAATTAAAAAAATTTAAATGTCTCTTATTAGATAAGACATATTTCGTCTGATAAGGACTTCTTCTTCAATGATTTCGAGGATATTTTAGTTTTGATCAAAAAAATTTTATTTCTTATGACTTTTCGTAAAATATGTTAATGCCATTTGAAAGAGGAACAGATAAGATTTCCATCGAGCTCTTAGTCGAAGAAGTCGGTCGAAGGTTGCAAGAGTTATTAGCAAAAAACTAATCGGTGGGCAGCACGTCCTACTGCCGATTTTTTTCGCAAAGTACTTTTCTATAATTCTGGTATTTAATGGAAAAAAATTAAATGAATTTTTTGTCCATGTAGAAAACTATAAATTCTGAATGAAATGCCACCCATTTATGCAATTAAGAAAAATGTATATGTCTCTTATTAGATAAGGCATATTTTCGTCTGATAAGGTACTTCTTCTTCAATGATTTCGAGGATATTTTAGTTTTGATCAAAAAAATTTTATTTCTTATGACTTTTCGTAAAATATGTTAATGCCATCTGAAAGAGGAACAGATAAGCTTTCCATCGAGCTCTTAGTCGAAGAAGTCGGTCGAAGGTTGCAAGAGTTATTAGCAAAAAACTAATCTGTGGTCAACACGATTCCGTCCTACTGCCGATTCTTTTCGCAAAGTACATTTCTATAATTCTAGTATTTAATGCGAAAAAAACTATAAATTCTGAATGAAATGCCGCCCATTTATGCAATTAAAAAAATTTAAATGTCTCTTATTAGATAAGACATATTTCGTCTGATAAGGTACTTCTTCTTCAATGATTTCGAGGATATTTTAGTTTTGATCAAAAAAATTTTATTTCTTATGACTTTTCGTAAAAAATGTTAATGCCATCTGAAAGAGGAACATATATGCTTTCCATCGAGCTCTTAGTCGAAGAAGTCGGTCGAAGGTTGCAAGAGTTATTAGCAAAAAACTAATCGGTGGTCAACACGTTTCCGTCCTATTGCCGATTCTTTTCGCAAAGTACTTTTCTATAATTCTAGTATTTAATAAAAAAAATTAAACGAATTTTGTGGCCATGTAAAAAACTATTAATTCTGAATACAATGCCGCCCATTTGTGCAATTAAAAAAATTTAAATGTCTCTTATTAGATAAGACATATTTCGTCTGATAAGGTACTTCTTCTTCAATGATTTCGAGGATATTTTAGTTTTGATCAAAAAAATTTTATTTCTTATGACTTTTCGTAAAAAATGTTAATGCCATCTGAAAGAGGAACATATATGCTTTCCATCGAGCTCTTAGTCGAAGAAGTCGGTCGAAGGTTGCAAGAGTTATTAGCAAAAAACTAATCTGTGGTCAACACGATTCCGTCCTACTGCCGATTCTTTTCGCAAAGTACATTTCTATAATTCTAGTATTTAATGCAAAAAACTATAAATTCTGAATGAAATGCCGCCCATTTATGCAACTAAAAAAATATAGATGTCTCTTATTAGATAAGGCATATTTTCGTCTGATAAGGTACTTCTTCTTCAATGATTTCGAGGATATTTCAGTTTTGATCAAAAAAATTTTATTTCTTATGACTTTTCGTAAAATATGTTAATGCCATCTAAAAGAGGAACAGATAAGCTTTCCATCAAGCTCATAGTCGAAGAAGTCGGTCGAAGGATGCAAGAGTTATCAGCAAAAAACTAATCGGTGGTCAACACGTTTCCGTCCTACTGCCAATTGTTTTCGCAAAATACTTTTCTATAATTCTAGTATTTAATGGGAAAAAATTAAACGAAGTTTTTGTCCATGTAAAAAACTATTAATTCTGAATACAATACCGCCCATTTATGCAATTAAAAAAATTTAAATGTCTTTTATTAGATAAGGCATATTTTCGTCTGATAAGGTACTTCTTCTTTAATGATTCGAGGATATTTTAGTTTTGATCAAAAAAATGTTATTTCTTATGACTTTTCGTAAAATATGTTCATGCCATATGAAGAAGGAATAAATAGGCTTTCCATCGAGCTCCTAGTCGAAGAAGTCGGTCGAAGGACGCAAGACTTATTAGCAAAAAACTAATCGGTGGGCAGCACGTCCTACTGCCGATTTTTTTCGCAAAGTACTTTTCTATAATTCTAGTATTTAATGAAAAAAACTTAAATGAATTTTTTGTCCATGTAAAAAACTATTAATTCTGAATGAAATGCCGCCCATTTATGCAACTAAAAAAATATAAATGTCTCTTATTAGATAAGGCATATTTTCGTCTGATAAGGTACTTCTTCTTCAATGATTTCGAGGATATTTTAGTTTTGATCAAAAAAATGTTATTTCTTATGACTTTTCGTAAAATATGTTAATGCCATCTGAAGAAAGATTAAATAGGCTTTCCATCGAGGACTTAGTAGGAGAAGTGGGTCAAAGGATCAAAGAGTTATTAGCAAAAAAACCAATCGATGGTCAACACGTTTCTGTCCTACTGCCGATTCTTTTCGCAAAGTACTTTTCTATAATTCTAGTGTTTAATGGAAAAATATTAAACGAATTTTTTGTCCATGTAAAAAACTATTAATTCTGAATACAATGCCGCCCATTTGTGCAATTAAGAAAAATCTAAATGTCTCTTATTAGACAAGGCATATTTTCGTCTATTAAGGTACTTCTTCTTTAATGATTTCGAGGATATTTTAGTTTTGATCAAAAAAATGTTATTTCTTATGACTTTTCGTAAAATATGTTCATGCCATCTGAAGAAGGAATAAATAGGCTTTCCATCGAGCTCCTAGTCGAAGAAGTCGGTCGAAGGACGCAAGAGTTATTAGCAAAAAACTAATCGGTGGTCAACACGTTTCTGTCCTACTGCCGATTGTTTTCGCAAAGTACTTTTCTGTAATTCTAGTATTTAATGGGAAAAAATTGAACTAATTTTTTGACCATGTAAAAACTATTAATTCTGAATAAAATGCCACCCATTTATGCAATTAAAAAAATTTAAATGTCTTTTATTAAATAAGGCATATTTTCGTCTGATAAGGTACTTTTTCTTCAATGATTTCGAGGCTATTTTAGTTTTGATCAAAAAAATGTTATTTCTTATGACTTTTCGTAAGACCTGTTCATGCCATCTGAAAAATGAATAAATAAGCTTTCCATCAAGGTCTTAGTCGAAGAAGTCGGTCGAAGGATCAAAGAGTTATTAAGAAAAAAATTAATCGATGGTCAAGACGATTCTATCCAACTGCCGATTCTTTTCGCAAAGAACTTTTCTATAATTCTAGTATTTAATGGAAAAAAATTGAACGAATTTTGTGTCCATGTAAAAACTATTAATTCTGAATAAAATACCGCCCATTTATGCAATTAAAAAAATTTAAATGTCTCTTATTAGATAAGGCATATTTTCGTCTGATAAGGTACTTCTTCTTCAATGATTTCGAGGATATTTTAGTTTTGATCAAAAAAATGTTATTTCTTATGACTTTTCGTAAAATATGTTCATGCCATCTGAAGAAGGAATAAATAGGCTTTCCATCGAGCTCCTAGTCGAAGAAGTCGGTCGAAGGACGCAAGAGTTATTAGCAAAAAACTAATCGGTGGTCAACACGTTTCTGTCCTACTGCCGATTGTTTTCGCAAAGTACTTTTCTGTAATTCTAGTATTTAATGGGAAAAAATTGAACGAATTTTTTGACCATGTAAAAACTATTAATTCTGAATAAAATGCCACCCATTTATGCAATTAAAAAAATTTAAATGTCTCTTATTAGATAAGGCATATTTTCGTCTTATAGGGTACTTCTTCTTCAATTATTTCGAGGATATTTTATGGCTTTTCGTAAAATATGTTAATGCCATCCGAAAGAGGAACAGATAAGCTTTCCATCGAGCTCTTAGACGAAGAAGTCGGTCGAAGGATGCAAAAGTTATTAGCAAAAAACTAATCGGTGGGCAGCACGTCCTACTGCCGATTTTTTTCGCAAAGTACTTTTCTATAATTCTAATATTTAATGGAAAAAAAATTAAACGAATTTTTTGTCCACGTAAATAACTATTAATTCTGAATACAATGCCGCCCATTTATGCAATTAAAAAAATTTAAATGTCTTCTATTTGATAAGGCATATTTTCGTCTGATAAGGTACTTCTTCTTCAATGATTTCGAGGATATTTTAGTTTTGATCAAATAAATTTTTTTCTTATGACTTTTCGTAAAATATGTTTATGCCATCTGAAGAAGGAATAAATAGGCTTTCCATCGATGTCTTAGTCGAAGAAGTCGGTCGAACGATCAAAGAGTTATTAGCAAAAAAAGCAATCGATGGTCAACACGTTTCCGTCCTACTGCCGATTCTTTTCGCAAAGTACTTTTCTAAAATTCTAGTATTTATTGGAAAAAAATTAAAATTAAATTAAATTTCTTGTCCATGTAAAAAACTATAAATTCTGAATAAAATGCCACCCATTTTTGCAATTAAAAAAATTTAAATGTCTGTTATTAGATCAGGCATATTTTCGTTTGATAACGTACTTCTTCTTCAATTATTTCGAGGATATTTTAGTTTTAATCAAAAAAATTTTATTTCTTATGGCTTTTCGTAAAATATGTTAATGCCATCCGAAAGAGGAGCAGATAAGCTTTCCATCGAGCTCTAAGTCGAAGAAGTTGGTCGACGGATGCAAGAGTTATTAGCAAAAAACTAAGCGGTGGTCAACACGTTTCCGTCCTACCGCCGATTGTTTTCGCAAAATACTTTTCTATAATTCTAGTTTTTAATGGGAAAAAATTGAACGAAGTTTTTGTCCATGTAAAAATCTATTAATTCTGAATAAAATACCGCCCATTTATGCAATTGAAAAAATTTAAATGTCTTTTATTAGATAAGGCATATTTTCGTCTGATAAGGTACTTTTTCTTCAATGATTTCGAGGCTATTTTAGTTTTGATCAAAAAAATGTTATTTCTTATGACTTTTCGTAAGACCTGTTCATGCCATCTGAAAAATGAATAAATAAGCTTTCCATCAAGGTCTTAGTCGAAGAAGCCGGTCGAAGGATCAAAGAGTTATTAAGAAAAAAATTAATCGATGGTCAATTCGATTCTATCCAACTGCCAATTCTTTTCGCAAAGAACTTTTCTATAATTCTAGTATTTAATGGAAAAAAATTGAACGAATTTTGTGTCCATGTAAAAACTATTAATTCTGAATAAAATACCGCCCATTTATGCAATTAAAAAAATTTAAATGTCTCTTATTAGATAAGGCATATTTTCGTCTGATAAGGTACTTCTTCTTCAATGATTTCGAGGATATTTTAGATTTGATCAAAAAAAATTGTATTTCTTACGACTTTTCGTAACATATGTTAATGCCATCAGAAAGAGGAACACATAAGCTTACCATCGAGCTCTGAACTCGAAGAAGTCGGTCGAAGGATGCAAAAGTTTTTAGCAAAAAACTAATCGGTGGTCAACACGTTTCCGTCCTACTGCCGATTGTTTTCGCAAAATACTTTTCTATAATTCTAGTTTTTAATGGGAAAAAATTGAACGAAGTTTTTGTCCATGTAAAAAACTATTAATTCTAAATAAAATACCGCCCATTTATGCAATTAAAAAAATTTAAATGTCTCTTATTAGATAAGGCATATTTTCGTCTGATAAGGTACTTCTTCTTCAATGATTTCGAGGATATTTTAGATTTGATCAAAAAAATTGTATTTCTTACGACTTTTCGTAACATATGTTAATGCCATCAGAAAAAGAAACATATAAGCTTTCCATCGAGCTCTGAACTCGAAGAAGTCGGTCGAAGGATGCAAAAGTTTTTAGCAAAAAACTAATCGGTGGTCAACACGTTTCCGTCCTACTGCCGATTGTTTTCGCAAAATACTTTTCTATAATTCTAGTTTTTAATGGGAAAAAATTGAACGAAGTTTTTGTCCATGTAAAAATCTATTAATTCTGAATAAAATACCGCCCATTTATGCAATTGAAAAAATTTAAATGTCTTTTATTAGATAAGGCATATTTTCGTCTGATAAGGTACTTTTTCTTCAATGATTTCGAGGCTATTTTAGTTTTGATCAAAAAAATGTTATTTCTTATGACTTTTCGTAAGACCTGTTCATGCCATCTGAAAAATGAATAAATAAGCTTTCCATCAAGGTCTTTGTCGAAGAAGTCGGTCGAAGGATCAAAGACTTATTAGCAAAAAACTAATCGGTGGTCAACACGTCCTACTGCCGATTTTTTCGCAAAGTACTTTTCTATAATTCTAGTATTTAATGGAAAAAAATTAAACGAATTTTTTCTCCATGTAAAAAACTATTAATTCTGAATACAACGCCGCCCATTTATGCAATTAAGAAAAATGTAAATGTCTCTTATTAGATAAGGAATATTTTCGTCTGATAAGGTACTTCTTCTTCAATGATTTCGAGGATATTTTAGTTTTGATCAAAAAAATGTTATTTCTTATGACTTTTCGTAAGATCTGTTCATGCCATCTGAAAAAAGAATAAATAAGCTTTCCATCAAGGTTTTTGTCGAAGAAGTCGGTCGAAGGATCAAAGACTTATTAGCAAAAAACTAATCGGTGGTCAACACGTCCTACTGCCGATTTTTTCGCAAAGTACTTTTCTATAATTCTAGTATTCAATGGAAAAAATTTATACGAATTTTTTCACCATGTAAAAAACTATTAATTCTGAATACAATGCCGCCCATTTATGCAATTAAAAAAATTTAAATGTCTTTTATTAGATAAGGCATATTTTCGTCTGATAAGGTACTTCTTCTTTAATGATTCGAGGATATTTTAATTTTGATCAAAAAAATGTTATTTCTTATGACTTTTCGTAAAATATGTTAATGCCATCTGAAAGAGGAACAGATAAGCTTTCCATCGAGCTCTTAGTCGAAGAAGTCGGTCGAAGGTTGCAAGAGTTATTAGCAAAAAACTAATCTGTGGTCAACACGATTCCGTCCTACTGCCGATTCTTTTCGCAAAGTACATTTCTATAATTCTAGTATTTAATGCGAAATAATTAAACGAATTTTTTCTCCATGTAAAAAACTATAAATTCTGAATGAAATGCCGCCCATTTATGCAATTAAAAAAATTTAAATGTCTCTTATTAGATAAGACATATTTCGTCTGATAAGGCACTTCTTCTTCAATGATTTCGAGGATATTTTAGTTTTGATCAAAAAAATTTTATTTCTTATGACTTTTCGTAAAAAATGTTAATGCCATCTGAAAGAGGAACATATATGCTGTCCATCGAGCTCTTAGTCGAAGAAGTCGGTCGAAGGTTGCAAGAGTTATTAGCAAAAATCTAATCGGTGGTCAACACGTTTCCGTCCTACTGCCGATTCTTTTCGCAAAGTACTTTTCTATAATTCTAGTATTTAATAACAAAAATTAAACGAATTTTGTGGCCATGTAAAAAACTATAAATTCTGAATGAAATGCCGCCCATTTATGCAACTAAAAAAATATAAATGTCTCTTATTAGATAAGGCATATTTTCGTCTGATAAGGTACTTCTTCTTCAATGATTTCGTGGATATTTCAGTTTTGATCAAAAAAATTTTATTTCTTATGACTTTTCGTAAAATATGTTAATGCCATCTAAAAGAGGAACAGATAAGCTTTCCATCGAGCTCATAGTCGAAGAAGTCGGTCGAAGGATGCAAGAGTTATCAGCAAAAAACTAATCGGTGGTGAACACGTTTCCGTCCTACTGCCAATTGTTTTCGCAAAATACTTTTCTATAATTCTAGTATTTAATGGGAAAAAATTAAACGAATTTTGTGGCCATGTAAAAAACTATAAATTCTGAATGAAATGCCGCCCATTTATGCAACTAAAAAATTATAAATGTCTTTTATTAGATAAGGCATACTTTCGTCTGATAAGGTACTTCTTCTTTAATGATTTCGAGGATATTTTAGTTTTGATCAAAAAAATTTTATTTCTTATGACTTTTCATAAAATATGTTCATGCCATCTGAAGAAGGAATAAATAGACTTTCCATCGAGCTCCTAGTCGAAGAAGTTGGTCGAAGGACGCAAGACTTATTAGCAAAAAACTAATCGGTGGTCAATACGTTACCGTCCTACTGCCGATTGTTTTCGTAAAGTACTTTTCTATAATTCTAGTATTTAATGGGAAAAAATTGAACGAATGTTTTGTCCATGTAAAAACTATTAATTCTGAATAAAATGCCGCCCATTTATGCAATTAAGAATAATGTAAATGTTTCTTATTAGACAAGGCATATTTTCGTCTATTAAGGTACTTCTTCTTCAATGATTTCGATGATATTTTAGTTTTGATCAAAAAAACTTTATTTCTTATGACTTTTCGTAAAATATGTTAATGCCATCAGAAAGAGGAACATATAAGCTTTCCATCGAGCTCTTAGTCGAAGAAGTCGGTCGTAGGATGCAAAAGTTATTAGCAAAAAACTAATCGGTGGGCAGCACGTCCTACTGCCGATTGTTTTCGTAAAGTACTTTTCTATAATTCTAGTATTTAATGGGAAAAAATTGAACGAATGTTTTGTCCATGTAAAAACTATTAATTCTGAATAAAATGCCGCCCATTAATGCAATTAAGAAAAATGTATATGTCTCTTATTAGATAAGGCATATTTTCGTCTGATAAGGTACTTCTTCTTCAATGATTTCGAGGATATTTTAGATTTGATCAAAAAAATTGTATTTCTTACGACTTTTCGTAACATATGTTAATGCCATCAGAAAAAGAAACATATATGCTTTCCATCGAGCTCTTAGTCGAAGAAGTCGGTCGAAGGTTGCAAGAGTTATTAGCAAAAATCTAATCGGTGGTCAACACGTTTCCGTCCTACTGCCGATTCTTTTCGCAAAGTACTTTTCTATAATTCTAGTATTTAATGAAAAAAACTTAAATGAATTTTTTGTCCATGTAAAAAACTATTAATTCTGAATACAATGCCGCCCATTTGTGCAATTACAAAAATTTAAATGCCTCTTATTAGATAAGGCATATTTTCGTCTGATAAGGTACTTCTTCTTCAATGATTTCGAGGATATTTTAGTTTTGATCAAAAAAATGTTATTTCTTATGACTTTTCGTAAAATATGTAAATGCCATCTGAAAGAGGAACAGAAAAGCTTTCCATCGAGCTCATAGTCGAAGAAGTCGGTCGATGGTGCAAGAGTTATCAGCAAAAAACTAATCGGTGGTCAACACTTTTCCGTCCTACTGGCTATTGTTTTCGCAAAATACTTTTCGATAATTCTAGTATTTAATGGGAAAAAATTAAACGAAGTTTTTGTCCATGTAAAAAACTATTAATTCTCAATAAAATACCGCCCATTTATGCAATTAAAAAAATTTAAATGTCTTTTATTAGATAAGGCATATTTTCGTCTGATAAGGTACTTCTTCTTTAATGATTCGAGGATATTTTAGTTTTGATCAAAAAAATGTTATTTCTTATGTCTTTTCGTAAAATATGTTCATGCCATATGAAGAAGGAATAAATAGGCTTTCCATCGAGCTCCTAGTCGAAAAAGTCGGTCGAAGGACGCAAGACTTATTAGCAAAAAACAAATCGGTGGTCAACACGTTACCGTCCTACTGCCGATTGTTTTCGTAAAGTACTTTTCTATAATTCTAGTATTTAATGGGAAAAAATTGAACGAATTTTTTGTCCATGTAAAAAATATTAATTCTGAATAAAATGCCGCCCATTTATGCAATTAAGAAAAATGTAAATGTCTCTTATTAGACAAGGCATATTTTCGTCTATTAAGGTACTTCTTCTTCAATGATTTCGAGGATATTTTAGTTTTGATCAAAAAAATTGTATTTCTTACGACTTTTCGTAAAATATGTTAATGCCATCAGAAAGAGGAACATATAAGCTTTCCATCGAGCTCTTAGTCGAAGAAGTCGGTCGAAGGATGCAAAAGTTATTAGCAAAAAACTAATCGGTGGGCTGCACGTCCTACTGCCGATTTTTTTCGCAAAGTACTTTTCTATAATTCTAGTATTTAATGAAAAAAACTTAAATGAATTTTTTGTCCATGTAAAAAACTATTAATTCTGAATGAAATGCCGCCCATTTATGCAACTAAAAAAATATAAATGTCTCTTATTAGATAAGGCAAATTTTCGTCTGATAAGGTACTTCTTCTTCAATGATTTCGAGGATATTTTAGTTTTGATCAAAAAAATTTTATTTCTTATGACTTTTCGTAAAATATGTTAATGCCATCTGAAGAAAGATTAAATAGGCTTTCCATCGAGGACTTAGTAGGAGAAGTGGGTCAAAGGATCAAAGAGTTATTAGCAAAAAAACCAAACGATGGTCAACACGTTTCTGTCCTACTGCCGATTCTTTTCGCAAAGTACTTTTCTATAATTCTAGTGTTTAATGGAAAAATATTAAACGAATTTTTTGTCCATGTAAAAAACTATTAATTCTGAATACAATGCCGCCCATTTGTGCAATTAAGAAAAATCTTAATGTCTCTTATTAGACAAGGCATATTTTCGTCTATTAAGGTACTTCTTCTTTAATGATTTCGAGGATATTTTAGTTTTGATCAAAAAAATGTTATTTCTTATGACTTTTCGTAAAATATGTTCATGCCATCTGAAGAAGGAATAAATAGGCTTTCCATCGAGCTCCTAGTCGAAGAAGTCGGTCGAAGGACGCAAGAGTTATTAGCAAAAAACTAATCGGTGGTCAACACGTTTTCGTCCTACTGCCGATTGTTTTCGCAAAGTACTTTTCTATAATTCTAGTATTTAATGGGAAAAAATTGAACGAATTTTTTGACCATGTAAAAATTATTAATTCTGAATAAAATGCCACCCAATTATTCAATTAAAAAAATTTAAATGTCTTTTATTAGATAAGGCATATTTTCGTCTGATAAGGTACTTCTTCTTTAATGATTTCGAGGATATTTTAGTTTTGATCAAAAAAATGTTATTTCTTATGACTTTTCGTAAAATATGTTCATGCCATCTGAAGAAGGAATAAATAGGCTTTCCATCGAGCTCCTAGTCGAAGAAGTCGGTCGAAGGACGCAAGAGTTATTAGCAAAAAACTAATCGGTGGTCAACACGTTTCTGTCCTACTGCCGATTGTTTTCGCAAAGTACTTTTCTGTAATTCTAGTATTTAATGGGAAAAAATTGAACTAATTTTTTGACCATGTAAAAACTATTAATTCTGAATAAAATGCCACCCATTTATGCAATTAAAAAAATTTAAATGTCTTTTATTAAATAAGGCATATTTTCGTCTGATAAGGTACTTTTTCTTCAATGATTTCGAGGCTATTTTAGTTTTGATCAAAAAAATGTTATTTCTTATGACTTTTCGTAAGACCTGTTCATGCCATCTGAAAAATGAATAAATAAGCTTTCCATCAAGGTCTTAGTCGAAGAAGTCGGTCGAAGGATCAAAGAGTTATTAAGAAAAAAATTAATCGTTGGTCAATACGATTCTATCCAACTGCCGATTCTTTTCGCAAAGAACTTTTCTATAATTCTAGTATTTAATGGGAAAAAATTGAACTAATTTTTTGACCATGTAAAAACTATTAATTCTGAATAAAATGCCACCCATTTATGCAATTAAAAAAATTTAAATGTCTTTTATTAAATAAGGCATATTTTCGTCTGATAAGGTACTTCTTCTTCAATGATTTCGAGGATATTTTAGATTTGATCAAAAAAATTGTATTTCTTACGACTTTTCGTAACATATGTTAATGCCATCAGAAAAAGAAACATATAAGCTTTCCATCGAGCTCTGAACTCGAAGAAGTCGGTCGAAGGATGCAAAAGTTTTTAGCAAAAAACTAATCGGTGGTCAACACGTTTCCGTCCTACTGCCGATTTTTTTCGCAAACTACTTTTCTATAATTCAAGTATTTAATGGAAAAAAATTAAACGAATTTTTAGTCCATGTAAAAAACTATTAATTCTGAATACAATGCCGCCCATTTATGCAATTGAAAACATTTAAATGTCTTTTATTAGATAAGGCATATTTTCGTCTGATAAGGTACTTCTTCTTCAATGATTTCGAGTTTTTTTTGGTTTTGATCAAAAAAATGTTATTTCTTATGACTTTTCGTAAGATCTGTTCATGCCATCTGAAAAAGGAATAAATAAACTTTCCATCAAGGTCTTTGTCGAAGAAGTCGGTCGAAGGATCAAAGACTTATTAGCAAAAAACTAATCGGTGGTCAACACGTCCTACTGCCGATTTTTTCGCAAAGTACTTTTCTATAATTCTAGTATTTAATGGAAAAAAATTAAACGAATTTTTTCTCCATGTAAAAAACTATTAATTCTGAATACAACGCCGCCCATTTATGCAATTAAGAAAAATGTAAATGTCTCTTATTAGATAAGGAATATTTTCGTCTGATAAGGTACTTCTTCTTCAATGATTTCGAGGATATTTTAGTTTTGATCAAAAAAATGTTATTTCTTATGACTTTTCGTAAGATCTGTTCATGCCATCTGAAAAAAGAATAAATAAGCTTTCCATCAAGGTCTTTGTCGAAGAAGTCGGTCGAAGGATCAAAGACTTATTAGCCAAAAACTAATCGGTGGTCAACACGTCCTACTGCCGATTTTTTCGCAAAGTACTTTTCTATAATTCTAGTATTCAATGGAAAAAATTTATACGAATTTTTTCACCATGTAAAAAACTATTAATTCTGAATACAACGCCGCCCATTTATGCAATTAAAAAAATTTAAATGTCTTTTATTAGATAAGGCATATTTTCGTCTGATAAGGTACTTCTTCTTTAATGATTCGAGGATATTTTAATTTTGATCAAAAAAATGTTATTTCTTATGACTTTTCGTAAAATATGTTAATGCCATCTGAAAGAGGAACAGATAAGCTTTCCATCGAGCTCTTAGTCGAAGAAGTCGGTCGAAGGTTGCAAGAGTTATTAGCAAAAAACTAATCTGTGGTCAACACGATTCCGTCCTACTGCCGATTCTTTTCGCAAAGTACATTTCTATAATTCTAGTATTTAATGCGAAATAATTAAACGAATTTTTTCTCCATGTAAAAAACTATAAATTCTGAATGAAATGCCGCCCATTTATGCAATTAAAAAAATTTAAATGTCTCTTATTAGATAAGAAATATTTCGTCTGATAAGGTACTTCTTCTTCAATGATTTCGAGGATATTTTAGTTTTGATCAAAAAAATTTTATTTCTTATGACTTTTCGTAAAAAATGTTAATGCCATCTGAAAGAGGAACATATATGCTTTCCATCGAGCTCTTAGTCGAAGAAGTCGGTCGAAGGTTGCAAGAGTTATTAGCAAAAATCTAATCGGTGGTCAACACGTTTCCGTCCTACTGCCGATTCTTTTCGCAAAGTACTTTTCTATAATTCTAGTATTTAATAAAAAAAATTAAACGAATTTTGTGGCCATGTAAAAAACTATAAATTCTGAATGAAATGCCGCCCATTTATGCAACTAAAAAAATATAAATGTCTCTTATTAGATAAGGCATATTTTCGTCTGATAAGGTACTTCTTCTTCAATGATTTCGTGGATATTTCAGTTTTGATCAAAAAAATTTTATTTCTTATGACTTTTCGTAAAATATGTTAATGCCATCTAAAAGAGGAACAGATAAGCTTTCCATCGAGCTCATAGTCGAAGAAGTCGGTCGAAGGATGCAAGAGTTATCAGCAAAAAACTAATCGGTGGTGAACACGTTTCCGTCCTACTGCCAATTGTTTTCGCAAAATACTTTTCTATAATTCTAGTATTTAATGGGAAAAAATTAAACGAATTTTGTGGCCATGTAAAAAACTATAAATTCTGAATGAAATGCCGCCCATTTATGCAACTAAAAAAATATAAATGTCTTTTATTAGATAAGGCATATTTTCGTCTGATAAGGTACTTCTTCTTTAATGATTTCGAGGATATTTTAGTTTTGATCAAAAAAATTTTATTTCTTATGACTTTTCGTAAAATATGTTCATGCCATCTGAAGAAGGAATAAATAGACTTTCCATCGAGCTCCTAGTCGAAGAAGTTGGTCGAAGGACGCAAGACTTATTAGCAAAAAACTAATCGGTGATCAATACGTTACCGTCCTACTGCCGATTGTTTTCCTAAAGTACTTTTCTATAATTCTAGTATTTAATGGGAAAAAATTGAACGAATGTTTTGTCCATGTAAAAACTATTAATTCTGAATAAAATGCCGCCCATTTATGCAATTAAGAATTATGTAAATGTTTCTTATTAGACAAGGCATATTTTCGTCTATTAAGGTACTTCTTCTTCAATGATTTCGAAGATATTTTTGTTTTGATCAAAAAAATTTTATTTCTTATGACTTTTCGTAAAATATGTTAATGCCATCTGAAAGAAGAACAGATAAGCTTTCCATCGAGCTCATAGTCGAAGAAGTCGGTCGAAGGTTGCAAGAGTTATTAGCAAAAAACTAATCGGTGGGCAGCACGTCCTACTGCCGATTGTTTTCGTAAAGTACTTTTCTATAATTCTAGTATTTAATGGGAAAAAATTGAACGAATGTTTTGTCCATGTAAAAACTATTAATTCTGAATAAAATGCCGCCCATTTATGCAATTAAGAAAAATGTATATGTCTCTTATTAGATAAGGCATATTTTCGTCTGATAAGGTACTTCTTCTTCAATGATTTCGAAGATATTTTTGTTTTGATCAAAAAAATTTTATTTCTTATGACTTTTCGTAAAATATGTTAATGCCATCTGAAAGAAGAACAGATAAGCTTTCCATCGAGCTCATAGTCGAAGAAGTCGGTCGAAGGTTGCAAGAGTTATTAGCAAAAAACTAATCTGTGGTCAACACGATTACGTCCTACTGCCGATTCTTTTCGCAAAGTACTTTTCTATAATTCTAGTATTTAATGCGAAATAATTAAACGAATTTTTTCTCCATGTAAAAAACTATAAATTCTGAATGAAATGCCGCCCATTTATGCAATTAAAAAAATTTAAATGTCTCTTATTAGATAAGACATATTTCGTCTGATAAGGACTTCTTCTTCAATGATTTCGAGGATATTTTAGTTTTGATCAAAAAAATTTTATTTCTTATGACTTTTCGTAAAATATGTTAATGCCATCTGAAAGAGGAACAGATAAGATTTCCATCGAGCTCTTAGTCGAAGAAGTCGGTCGAAGGTTGCAAGAGTTATTAGCAAAAAACTAATCGGTGGGCAGCACGTCCTACTGCCGATTTTTTTCGCAAAGTACTTTTCTATAATTCTGGTATTTAATGGAAAAAAATTAAATGAATTTTTTGTCCATGTAAAAAACTATAAATTCTGAATGAAATGCCGCCCATTTATGCAATTAAGAAAAATGTATATGTCTCTTATTAGATAAGGCATATTTTCGTCTGATAAGGTACTTCTTCTTCAATGATTTCGAGGATATTTTAGTTTTGATCAAAAAAATTTTATTTCTTATGACTTTTCGTAAAATATGTTAATGCCATCTGAAAGAGGAACAGATAAGCTTTCCATCGAGCTCTTAGTCGAAGAAGTCGGTCGAAGGTTGCAAGAGTTATTAGCAAAAAACTAATCTGTGGTCAACACGATTCCGTCCTACTGCCGATTGTTTTCGTAAAGTACTTTTCTATAATTCTAGTATTTAATGCGAAATAATTAAACGAATTTTTTCTCCATGTAAAAAACTATAAATTCTGAATGAAATGCCGCCCATTTATGCAATTAAAAAAATTTAAATGTCTCTTATTAGATAAGACATATTTCGTCTGATAAGGACTTCTTCTTCAATGATTTCGAGGATATTTTAGTTTTGATCAAAAAAATTTTATATCTTATGACTTTTCGTAAAATATGTTAATGCCATCTGAAAGAGGAACAGATAAGATTTCCATCGAGCTCTTAGTCGAAGAAGTCGGTCGAAGGTTGCAAGAGTTATTAGCAAAAAACTAATCGGTGGGCAGCACGTCCTACTGCCGATTTTTTTCGCAAAGTACTTTTCTATAATTCTGGTATTTAATGGAAAAAAATTAAATGAATTTTTTGTCCATGTAAAAAACTATAAATTCTGAATGAAATGCCGCCCATTTATGCAATTAAGAAAAATGTATATGTCTCTTATTAGATAAGGCATATTTTCGTCTGATAAGGTACTTCTTCTTCAATGATTTCGAGGATATTTTAGTTTTGATCAAAAAAATTTTATTTCTTATGACTTTTCGTAAAAAATGTTAATGCCATCTGAAAGAGGAACATATATGCTTTCCATCGAGCTCTTAGTCGAAGAAGTCGGTCGAAGGTTGCAAGAGTTATTAGCAAAAAACTAATCGAAGGTCAACACGTTTCCGTCCTACTGCCGATTCTTTTCGCAAAGTACTTTTCTATAATTATAGTATTTAATAAAAAAAATTAAACGAATTTTGTGGCCATGTAAAAAACTATAAATTCTGAATGAAATGCCGCCCATTTATGCAACTATAAAAATATAGATGTCTCTTATTAGATAAGGCATATTTTCGTCTGATAAGGTACTTCTTCTTCAATGATTTCGAGGATATTTCAGTTTTGATCAAAAAAATTTTATTTCTTATGACTTTTCGTAAAATATGTTAATGCCATCTAAAAGAGGAACAGATAAGCTTTCCATCGAGCTCATAGTCGAAGAAGTCGGTCGAAGGATGCAAGAGTTATCAGCAAAAAACTAATCGGTGGTCAACACGTTTCCGTCCTACTGCCAATTGTTTTCGCAAAATACTTTTCTATAATTCTAGTATTTAATGGGAAAAAATTAAACGAAGTTTTTGTCCATGTAAAAAACTATTAATTCTGAATACAATGCCGCCCATTTATGCAATTAAAAAAATTTAAATGTCTTTTATTAGATAAAGCATATTTTCGTCTGATAAGGTACTTCTTCTTTAATGATTCGAGGATATTTTAGTTTTGATCAAAAAAATGTTATTTCTTATGACTTTTCGTAAAATATGTTAATGCCATCAGAAAGAGGAACATATAAGCTTTCCATCGAGCTCTTAGTCGAAGAAGTCGGTCGAAGGATGCAAAAGTTATTCGCAAAAAACTAATCGGTGGTCAACACTTTTCCGTCCTACTGGCTATTGTTTTCGCAAAATACTTTTCGATAATTCTAGTATTTAATGGGAAAAAATTAAACGAAGTTTTTGTCCATGTAAAAAACTATTAATTCTGAATAAAATACCGCCCATTTATGCAATTAAAAAAATTTAAATGTCTTTTATTAGATAAGGCATATTTTCGTCTGATAAGGTACTTCTTCTTTAATGATTCGAGGATATTTTAGTTTTGATCAAAAAAATGTTATTTCTTATGTCTTTTCGTAAAATATGTTCATGCCATATGAAGAAGGAATAAATAGGCTTTCCATCGAGCTCCTAGTCGAAAAAGTCGGTCGAAGGACGCAAGACTTATTAGCAAAAAACAAATCGGTGGTCAACACGTTACCGTCCTACTGCCGATTGTTTTCGTAAAGTACTTTTCTATAATTCTAGTATTTAATGGGAAAAAATTGAACGAAATTTTGTCCATGTAAAAACTATTAATTCTGAATAAAATGCCGCCCATTTATGCAATTAAGAAAAATGTAAATGTCTCTTATTAGACAAGGCATATTTTCGTCTATTAAGGTACTTCTTCTTCAATGATTTCGAGGATATTTTAGTTTTGATCAAAAAAATTGTATTTCTTACGACTTTTCGTAAAATATGTTAATGCCATCAGAAAGAGGAACATATAAGCTTTCCATCGAGCTTTTAGTCGAAGAAGTCGGTCGAAGGATGCAAAAGTTATTAGCAAAAAACTAATCGGTGGGCAGCACGTCCTACTGCCGATTTTTTTCGCAAAGTACTTTTCTATAATTCTAGTATTTAATGAAAAAAACTTAAATGAATTTTTTGTCCATGTAAAAAACTATTAATTCTGAACTCAATGCCGCACATTTGTGCAATTAAAAAAATTTAAATGTCTCTTATTAGATAATGCATATTTTCGTCTTATAGGGTACTTCTTCTTCAATTATTTCGAGGATATTTTATGGCTTTTCGTAAAATATGTTAATGCCATCCGAAAGCGGAACAGATAAGCTTTCCATCGAGCTCTTAGTCGAAGAAGTCGGTCGAAGGATGCAAAAGTTATTAGCAAAATACTAATCGGTGGGCAGCACGTCCTACTGTCGATTTTTTTCGCAAACTACTTTTCTATAATTCTAATATTTAATGGAAAAAAAATTAAACGAATTTTTTGTCCACGTAAAAAACTATAAATTCTGAATGAAATGCCGCCCATTTATGCAACTAAAAAAATATAAATGTCTCTTATTAGATAAGGCATATTTTCGTCTGATAAGGTACTTCTTCTTCAATGATTTCGAGGATATTTTAGTTTTGATCAAAAAAATTTTATTTCTTATGACTTTTCGTAAAATATGTTAATGCCATCTGAAGAAAGATTAAATAGGCTTTCCATCGAGGACTTAGTAGGAGAAGTGGGTCAAAGGATCGAAGAGTTATTAGCAAAAAAACCAATCGATGGTCAACACGATTCCGTCCTACTGGCGATTCTTTTCGCAAAGTACTTTTCTATAATTCTAGTATTTAATGCGAAATAATTAAACGAATTTTTTCTCCATGTAAAAAACTATAAATTCTGAATGAAATGCCGCCCATTTATGCAATTAAAAAAATTTAAATGTCTCTTATTAGATAAGACATATTTCGTCTGATAAGGACTTCTTCTTCAATGATTTCGAGGATATTTTAGTTTTGATCAAAAAAATTTTATTTCTTATGACTTTTCGTAAAATATGTTAATGCCATCTGAAAGAGGAACAGATAAGATTTCCATCGAGCTCTTAGTCGAAGAAGTCGGTCGAAGGTTGCAAGAGTTATTAGCAAAAAACTAATCGGTGGGCAGCACGTCCTACTGCCGATTTTTTTCGCAAAGTACTTTTCTATAATTCTGGTATTTAATGGAAAAAAATTAAATGAATTTTTTGTCCATGTAAAAAACTATAAATTCTGAATGAAATGCCGCCCATTTATGCAATTAAGAAAAATGTATATGTCTCTTATTAGATAAGGCATATTTTCGTCTGATAAGGTACTTCTTCTTCAATGATTTCGAGGATATTTTAGTTTTGATCAAAAAAATTGTTTTTCTTACGACTTTTCGTAAAATATGTTAATGCCATCAGAAAGAGGAACATATAAGCTTTCCATCGAGCTCTTAGTCGAAGAAGTCGGTCGAACGATGCAAAAGTTATTAGCAAAAAACTAATCGGTGGTCAACACGATTCCGTCCTACTGCCGATTCTTTTCGCAAAGTACATTTCTATAATTCTAGTATTTAATGCGAAATAATTAAACGAATTTTTTCTCCATGTAAAAAACTATAAATTCTGAATGAAATGTCGCCCATTTATGCAATTAAAAAAATTTAAATGTCTCTTATTAGATAAGACATATTTCGTCTGATAAGGTACTTCTTCTTCAATGATTTCGAGGATATTTTAGTTTTGATCAAAACAATTTTATTTCTTATGACTTTTCGTAAAAAATGTTAATGCCATCTGAAAGAGGAACATATATGCTTTCCATCGAGCTCTTAGTCGAAGAAGTCGGTCGAAGGTTGCAAGAGTTATTAGCAAAAAACTAATCGGTGGTCAACACGTTTCCGTCCTACTGCCGATTCTTTTCGCAAAGTACTTTTCTATAATTATAGTATTTAATAAAAAAAATTAAACGAATTTTGTGGCCATGTAAAAAACTATAAATTCTGAATGAAATGCCGCCCATTTATGCAACTAAAAAAATATAGATGTCTCTTATTAGATAAGGCATATTTTCGTCTGATAAGGTACTTCTTCTTCAATGATTTCGAGGATATTTCAGTTTTGATCAAAAAAATTTTATTTCTTATGACTTTTCGTAAAATATGTTAATGCCATCTAAAAGAGGAACAGATAAGCTTTCCATCGAGCTCATAGTCGAAGAAGTCGGTCGAAGGATGCAAGAGTTATCAGCAAAAAACTAATCGGTGGTCAACACGTTTCCGTCCTACTGCCAATTGTTTTCGCAAAATACTTTTCTATAATTCTAGTATTTAATGGGAAAAAATTAAACGAAGTTTTTGTCCATGTAAAAAACTATTAATTCTGAATAAAATACCGCCCATTTATGCAATTAAAAAAATTTAAATGTCTTTTATTAGATAAGGCATATTTTCGTCTGATAAGGTACTTCTTCTTTAATGATTCGAGGATATTTTAGTTTTGATCAAAAAAATGTTATTTCTTATGTCTTTTCGTAAAATATGTTCATGCCATATGAAGAAGGAATAAATAGGCTTTCCATCGAGCTCCTAGTCGAAAAAGTCGGTCGAAGGACGCAAGACTTATTAGCAAAAAACAAATCGGTGGTCAACACGTTACCGTCCTACTGCCGATTGTTTTCGTAAAGTACTTTTCTATAATTCTAGTATTTAATGGGAAAAAATTGAACGAATTTTTTGTCCATGTAAAAACTATTAATTCTGAATAAAATGCCGCCCATTTATGCAATTAAGAAAAATGTAAATGTTTCTTATTAGACAAGGCATATTTTCGTCTATTAAGGTACTTCTTCTTCAATGATTTCGAGGATATTTTAGTTTTGATCAAAAAAATTGTATTTCTTACGACTTTTCGTAAAATATGTTAATGCCATCAGAAAGAGGAACATATAAGCTTTCCATCGAGCTTTTAGTCGAAGAAGTCGGTCGAAGGATGCAAAAGTTATTAGCAAAAAACTAATCGGTGGGCAGCACGTCCTACTGCCGATTTTTTTCGCAAAGTACTTTTCTATAATTCTAGTATTTAATGAAAAAAACTTAAATGAATTTTTTGTCCATGTAAAAAACTATTAATTCTGAACTCAATGCCGCACATTTGTGCAATTAAAAAAATTTAAATGTCTCTTATTAGATAAGGCATATTTTCGTCTTATAGGGTACTTCTTCTTCAATTATTTCGAGGATATTTTATGGCTTTTCGTAAAATATGTTAATGCCATCCGAAAGCGGAACAGATAAGCTTTCCATCGAGCTCTTAGTCGAAGAAGTCGGTCGAAGGATGCAAAAGTTATTAGCAAAAAACTAATCGGTGGGCAGCACGTCCTACTGCCGATTTTTTTTCGCAAAGTACTTTTCTATAATTCTAATATTTAATGGAAAAAAAATTAAACGAATTTTTTGTCCACGTAAAAAACTATAAATTCTGAATGAAATGCCGCCCATTTATGCAACTAAAAAAATATAAATGTCTCTTATTAGATAAGGCATATCTTCGTCTGATAAGGTACTTCTTCTTCAATGATTTCGAGGATATTTTAGTTTTGATCAAAAAAATGTTATTTCTTATGACTCTTCGTAAAATATGTTAATGCCATCTGAAGAAAGATTAAATAGGCTTTCCATCGAGGACTTAGTAGGAGAAGTGTGTCAAAGGATCAAAGAGTTATTAGCAAAAAAACCAATCGATGGTCAACACGTTTCTGTCCTACTGCCGATTCTTTTCGCAAAGTACTTTTCTATAATTCTAGTAATTAATGGAAAAATATTAAACGAATTTTTTGTCCATGTAAAAAACTATTAATTCTGAATGCAATGCCGCCCATTTGTGCAATTAAGAAAAATGTAAATGTCTCTTATTAGACAAGGCATATTTTCGTCTATTAAGGTACTTCTTCTTTAATGATTTCGAGGATCTTTTAGTTTTGATCAAAAAAATGTTATTTCTTATGACTTTTCGTAAAATATGTTCATGCCACCTGAAGAAGGAATAAATAGGCTTTCTATCGAGCTCCTAGTTGAAGAAGTCGGTCGAAGGACGCAAGAGTTATTAGCAAAAAACTAATCGGTGGTCAACACGTTTTCGTCCTACTGCCGATTGTTTACGCAAAGTACTTTTCTATAATTCTAGTATTTAATGGGAAAAAATGGAACGAATTTTTTGACCATGTAAAAATTATTAATTCTGAATAAAATGCCACCCAATTATTCAATTAAAAAAATTTAAATGTCTTTTATTAGATAAGGCATATTTTCGTCTGATAAGGTACTTCTTCTTTAATGATTTCGAGGATATTTTAGTTTTGATCAAAAAAATGTTATTTCTTATGACTTTTCGTAAAATATGTTCATGCCATCTGAAGAAGGAATAAATAGGCTTTCCATCGAGCTCCTAGTCGAAGAAGTCGGTCGAAGGACGCAAGAGTTATTAGCAAAAAACTAATCGGTGGTCAACACGTTTCTGTCCTACTGCCGATTGTTTTCGCAAAGTACTTTTCTATAATTCTAGTATTTAATGGGAAAAAATTGAACGAATTTTTTGACCATGTAAAAACTATTAATTCTGAATAAAATGCCACCCATTTATGCAATTAAAAAAATTTAAATGTCTCTTATTAGATAAGGCATATTTTTGTCTTATAGGGTACTTCTTCTTCAATTATTTCGAGGATATTTTATGGCTTTTCGTAAAATATGTTAATGCCATCCGAAAGAGGAACAGATAAGCTTTCCATCGAGCTCTTAGTCGAAGAAGTCGGTCGAAGGATGCAAAAGTTATTAGCAAAAAACTAATCGGTGGGCAGCACGTCCTACTGCCGATTTTTTTCGCAAAGTACTTTTCTATAATTCTAATATTTAATGAAAAAAAAATTAAACGAATTTTTTGTCCACGTAAATAACTATTAATTCTGAATACAATGCCGCCCATTTATGCAATTAAAAAAATTTAAATGTCTTCTATTTGATAAGGCATATTTTCGTCTGATAAGGTACTTCTTCTTCAATGATTTCGAGGATATTTTAGTTTTGATCAAATAAATTTTTTTCTTATGACTTTTCGTAAAATATGTTTATGCCATCTGAAGAAGGAATAAATAGGCTTTCCATCGATGTCTTAGTCGAAGAAGTCGGTCGAACGATCAAAGAGTTATTAGCAAAAAAAGCAATCGATGGTCAACACGTTTCCGTCCTACTGCCGATTCTTTTCGCAAAGTACTTCTCTAAAATTCTAGTATTTATTGGAAAAAAATTAAAATTAAATTAAATTTCTTGTCCATGTAAAAAACTATAAATTCTGAATAAAATGCCACCCATTTATGCAATTAAAAAAATTTAAATGTCTCTTATTAGATCAGGCATATTTTCGTTTGATAAGGTACTTCTTCTTCAATTATTTCGAGGATATTTTAGTTTTAATCAAAAAAATTTTATTTCTTATGGCTTTTCGTAAAATATGTTAATGCCATCCGAAAGAGGAACAGATAAGCTTTCCATCGAGCTCTAAGTCGAAGAAGTTGGTCGACGGATGCAAGAGTTATTAGCAAAAAACTAAGCGGTGGTCAACACGTTTCCGTCCTACTGCCGATTGTTTTCGCAAAATACTTTTCTATAATTCTAGTTTTTAATGGGAAAAAATTGAACGAAGTTTTTGTCCATGTAAAAAACTATTAATTCTGAATAAAATACCGCCCATTTATGCAATTGAAAAAATTTAAATGTCTTTTATTAGATAAGGCATATTTTCGTCTGATAAGGTACTTTTTCTTCAATGATTTCGAGGCTATTTTAGTTTTGATCAAAAAAATGTTATTTCTTATGACTTTTCGTAAGACCTGTTCATGCCAACTGAAAAATGAATAAATAAGCTTTCCATCAAGGTCTTAGTCGAAGAAGTCGGTCGAAGGATCAAAGAGTTATTAAGAAAAAAATTAATCGATGGTCAATACGATTCTATCCAACTGCCGATTCTTTTCGCAAAGAACTTTTCTATAATTCTAGTATTTAATGGAAAAAAATTGAACGAATTTTGTGTCCATGTAAAAACTATTAATTCTGAATAAAATACCGCCCATTTATGCAATTAAAAAAATTTAAATGACTCTTATTAGATAAGGCATATTTTCGTCTGATAAGGTACTTCTTCTTCAATGATTTCGAGGATATTTTAGTTTTGATCAAAAAAATGTTATTTCTTATGACTTTTCGTAAAATATGTTCATGCCATCTGAAGAAGGAATAAATAGGCTTTCCATCGAGCTCCTAGTCGAAGAAGTCGGTCGAAGGACGCAAGAGTTATTAGCAAAAAACTAATCGGTGGTCAACACGTTTCTGTCCTACTGTCGATTGTTTTCGCAAAGTACTTTTCTGTAATTCTAGTATTTAATGGGAAAAAATTGAACGAATTTTTTGACCATGTAAAAACTATTAATTCTGAATAAAATGCCACCCATTTATGCAATTAAAAAAATTTAAATGTCTCTTATTAGATAAGGCATATTTTCGTCTTATAGGGTACTTCTTCTTCAATTATTTCGAGGATATTTTATGGCTTTTCGTAAAATATGTTAATGCCATCCGAAAGAGGAACAGATAAGCTTTCCATCGAGCTCTTAGTCGAAGAAGTCGGTCGAAGGATGCAAAAGTTATTAGCAAAAAACTAATCGGTGGGCAGCACGTCCTACTGCCGATTTTTTTCGCAAAGTACTTTTCTATAATTCTAATATTTAATGGAAAAAAAATTAAACGAATTTTTTGTTCACGTAAATAACTATTAATTCTGAATACAATGCCGCCCATTTATACAATTAAAAAAATTTAAATGTCTTCTATTTGATAAGGCATATTTTCGTCTGATAAGGTACTTCTTCTTCAATGATTTCGAGGATATTTTAGTTTTGATCAAATAAATTTTTTTCTTATGACTTTTCGTAAAATATGTTTATGCCATCTGAAGAAGGAATAAATAGGCTTTCCATCGATGTCTTAGTCGAAGAAGTCGGTCGAACGATCAAAGAGTTATTAGCAAAAAAAGCAATCGATGGTCAACACGTTTCCGTCCTACTGCCGATTCTTTTCGCAAAGTACTTTTCTAAAATTCTAGTATTTATTGGAAAAAAATTAAAATTAAATTAAATTTCTTGTACATGTAAAAA
The DNA here is from genome assembly GCA_034638295.1 of Phortica okadai. NCBI lineage: Eukaryota > Metazoa > Arthropoda > Insecta > Diptera > Drosophilidae > Phortica > Phortica okadai. Next base: position 811,078 of record CM067853.1, read on the forward strand.
ACTATAAATTCTGAATAAAATGCCACCCATTTATGCAATTAAAAAAATTTAAATGTTTCTTATTAGATCAGGCATATTTTCGTTTGATAAGGTACTTCTTCTTCAATTATTTCGAGGATATTTTAGTTTTAATCAAAAAAATTTTATTTCTTATGGCATTTCGTAAAATATGTTAATGCCATCCGAAAGAGGAACAGATAAGCTTTCCATCGAGCTCTAAGTCGAAGAAGTTGGTCGACGGATGCAAGAGTTATTAGCAAAAAACTAAGCGGTGGTCAACACGTTTCCGTCCTACTGCCGATTGTTTTCGCAAAATACTTTTCTATTATTCTAGTTTTTAATGGGAAAAAATTGAACGAAGTTTTTGTCCATGTAAAAAACTATTAATTCTGAATAAAATACCGCCCATTTATGCAATTGAAAAAATTTAAATGTCTTTTATTAGATAAGGCATATTTTCGTCTGATAAGGTACTTTTTCTTCAATGATTTCGAGGATATTTTAGATTTGATCAAAAAAATTGTATTTCTTACGACTTTTCGTAACATATGTTAATGCCATCAGAAAAAGAAACATATAAGCTTTCCATCGAGCTCTGAACTCGAAGAAGTCGGTCGAAGGATGCAAAAGTTTTTAGCAAAAAACTAATCGGTGGTCAACACGTTTCCGTCCTACTGCCGATTTTTTTCGCAAACTACTTTTCTATAATTCAAGTATTTAATGGAAAAAAATTAAACGAATTTTTAGTCCATGTAAAAAACTATTAATTCTGAATACAATGCCGCCCATTTATGCAATTGAAAACATTTAAATGTCTTTTATTAGATAAGGCATATTTTCGTCTGATAAGGTACTTCTTCTTCAATGATTTCGAGTTTTTTTTGGTTTTGATCAAAAAAATGTTATTTCTTATGACTTTTCGTAAGATCTGTTCATGCCATCTGAAAAAGGAATAAATAAGCTTTCCATCAAGGTCTTTGTCGAAGAAGTCGGTCGAAGGATCAAAGACTTATTAGCAAAAAACTAATCGGTGGTCAACACGTCCTACTGCCGATTTTTTCGCAAAGTACTTTTCTATAAATCTAGTATTTAATGGAAAAAAATTAAACGAATTTTTTCTCCATGTAAAAAACTATTAATTCTGAATACAACGCCGCCCATTTATGCAATTAAGAAAAATGTAAATGTCTCTTATTAGATAAGGCATATTTTCGTCTGATAAGGTACTTCTTCTTCAATGATTTCGAGGATATTTTAGTTTTGATCAAAAAAATGTTATTTCTTATGACTTTTCGTAAAATATGTTCATGCCATCTGAAGAAGGAATAAATAGGCTTTCCATCGAGGTCATAGTCGAAGAAATCGGTCGAAGGATCAAAGACTTATTAGCAAAAAACTAATCGGTGGTCAACACGTTTCCGTCCTACTGCCGATTGTTTTCGCAAAGTACTTTTCTATAATACTAGTATTTAATGGAAAAAAATTGAAGGAATTTTTTGTCCATGTAAAAACTATTAATTCTGAATAAAATGCCGCCCATTTATGCAATTAAGAAAAATTTAAATGTCTCTTATTAGACAAGGCATATTTTCGTCTGATATGGTACTTCTTCTTCAATGATTTCGAGGATGTTTTAATTTTGATCAAAAATATTTTCTTTCTTATGAAGTTTCGTAAAATATGTTAATACCATCTGAAAGAGGCACAGATAAGCTTTCCATCGAGCTCTTAGTCGAAGAAGTCGGTCGAAGGATCAAAGACTTATTAGCAAAAAACTAATCGGTGGTCAACACGTTTCCGTCCTACTGCCGATTGTTTTCGCAAAGTACTTTTCTATAATACTAGTATTTAATGGAAAAAAATTGAAGGAATTTTTTCTCCATGTAAAAAACTATTAATTCTGAATACAACGCCGCCCATTTATGCAATTAAAAAAATTTAAATGTCTTTTATTAGATAAGGCATATTTTCGTCTGATAAGGTACTTCTTCTTCAATGATTTCGAGGATATTTTAGTTTTGATCAAATAAATTTTTTTCTTATGACGTTTCGTAAAATATGTTCATGCTATCTGAAGAAGGAATAAATAGGCTTTCCATCGAGGTCTTAGTCGAAGAAGTCGGTCGAAGGATCAAAGAGTTATTAGCAAAAAAAGCAATCGATGGTTAACACGTTTCCGTCCTACTGCCGATTCTTTTCGCAAAGTACTTTTCTATAATTCTAATATTTAATGGAAAAAAATTAAACGAATTTTTTGTCCACGTAAAAAACTATTAATTCTGAATACAATGCCGCCCATTTATGCAATTAAAAAAATTTAAATGTCTCTTATTAGACAAGGCATATTTTCGTCTATTAAGGTATTTCTTCTTCAATGATTTCAAGAATGTTTTAGTTTTGATCAAAAAAATTGTATTTCTTACGACTTTTCGTAAAATATGTTAATGCCATCAGAAAGAGGAACATATAAGCTTTCACCCGAGCTCTTAGTCGAAGAAGTCGGTCGAAGGATGCAAAAGTTATTAGCAAAAAACTAATCGGTGGGCAGCACGTCCTACTGCGAATTTTTTTTGCAAAGTACTTTTCTATAATTCTAATATTTAATGGAAAAAAATTAAACGAATTTTTTGTCCACGTAAAAAACAATTAATTCTGAATACAATGCCGCCCATTTATGCAATTAAAAAAATTTAAATGTGTTTTATTAGATAAGGCATATTTTCGTCTGATAAAGTACTTCTTCTTCAATGATTTCGAGGATATTTTAGTTTTGATCAAATAAATTTTTTTCTTATGACTTTTCGTAAAATATGTTTATGCCATCTGAAGAAGGAATAAATAGGCTTTCCATCGATGTCTTAGTCGAAGAAGTCGGTCGAAGGATCAAAGAGTTATTACCAAAAAAAGCAATCGATGGACAACACGTTTCCGTCCTACTGCCGTTTCTTTTCGCAAAGTACTTTTCTAAAATTCTAGAATTTATTGGAAAAAAATTAAAATTAAATTAAATTTCTTGTCCATGTAAAAAACTATAAATTCTGAATAAAATGCCACCCATTTATGCAATTAAAAAAATGTAAATGTCTCTTATTAGATCAGGCATATTTTCGTTTGATAAGGTACTTCTTCTTCAATTATTTCTTATGGCTTTTCGTAAAATATGTTAATGCCATCCGAAAGAGGAACAGATAAGCTTTCCATCGAGCTCTAAGTCGAAGAAGTTGGTCGACGGATGCAAGAGTTATCAGCAAAAAACTAATCGGTGGTCAACACGTTTCCGTCCTACTGCCGATTATTTTCGCAAAGTACTTTTCTAAAATTCTAATATTTAATGGAAAAAAATTAAACGAATTTTTTGTCCACGTAAAAAACAATTAATTCTGAATACAACGCCGCCCATTTATGCAATTAAAAAAATTTAAATGTCTTTTATTAGATAAGGCATATTTTCGTCTGATAAGGTACTTCTTCTTCAATGATTTCGAGGATATTTTAGTTTTGATCAAATAAATTTTTTTCTTATGACGTTTCGTAAAATATGTTCATGCTATCTGAAGAAGGAATAAATAGGCTTTCCATCGAGGTCTTAGTCGAAGAAGTCGGTCGAAGGATCAAAGAGTTATTAGCAAAAAAAGCAATCGATGGTTAACACGTTTCCGTCCTACTGCCGTTTCTTTTCGCAAAGTACTTTTCTATAATTCTAATATTTAATGGAAAAAAATTAAACGAATTTTTTGTCCACGTAAAAAACTATTAATTCTGAATACAATGCCGCCCATTTATGCAATTAAAAAAATTTAAATGTCTCTTATTAGACAAGGCATATTTTCGTCTATTAAGGTATTTCTTCTTCAATGATTTCAAGAATGTTTTAGTTTTGATCAAAAAAATTGTATTTCTTACGACTTTTCGTAAAATATGTTAATGCCATCAGAAAGAGGAACATATAAGCTTTCACCCGAGCTCTTAGTCGAAGAAGTCGGTCGAAGGATGCAAAAGTTATTAGCAAAAAACTAATCGGTGGGCAGCACGTCCTACTGCGAATTTTTTTTGCAAAGTACTTTTCTATAATTCTAATATTTAATGGAAAAAAATTAAACGAATTTTTTGTCCACGTAAAAAACAATTAATTCTGAATACAATGCCGCCCATTTATGCAATTAAAAAAATTTAAATGTGTTTTATTAGATAAGGCATATTTTCGTCTGATAAAGTACTTCTTCTTCAATGATTTCGAGGATATTTTAGTTTTGATCAAATAAATTTTTTTCTTATGACTTTTCGTAAAATATGTTTATGCCATCTGAAGAAGGAATAAATAGGCTTTCCATCGATGTCTTAGTCGAAGAAGTCGGTCGAAGGATCAAAGAGTTATTACCAAAAAAAGCAATCGATGGACAACACGTTTCCGTCCTACTGCCGTTTCTTTTCGCAAAGTACTTTTCTAAAATTCTAGAATTTATTGGAAAAAAATTAAAATTAAATTAAATTTCTTGTCCATGTAAAAAACTATAAATTCTGAATAAAATGCCACCCATTTATGCAATTAAAAAAATGTAAATGTCTCTTATTAGATCAGGCATATTTTCGTTTGATAAGGTACTTCTTCTTCAATTATTTCTTATGGCTTTTTGTAAAATATGTTAATGCCATCCGAAAGAGGAACAGATAAGCTTTCCATCGAGCTCTAAGTCGAAGAAGTTGGTCGACGGATGCAAGAGTTATCAGCAAAAAACTAATCGGTGGTCAACACGTTTCCGTCCTACTGCCGATTATTTTCGCAAAGTACTTTTCTAAAATTCTAATATTTAATGGAAAAAAATTAAACGAATTTTTTGTCCACGTAAAAAACAATTAATTCTGAATACAACGCCGCCCATTTATGCAATTAAAAAAATTTAAATGTCTTTAATTAGATAAGACAAATTTTCGTCTGATAAGGTACTTCTTCTTCAATGATTTCGAGGATATTTTAGTTTTGATCAAATAAATTTTTTTCTTATGACGTTTCGTAAAATATGTTCATGCTATCTGAAGAAGGAATAAATAGGCTTTCCATCGAGGTCTCAGTCGAAGAAGTCGGTCGAAGGATCAAAGCGTTATTAGCAAAAAAACCAATCGATGGTCAACACGTTTCCGTCCTACTGCCGATTCTTTTCGTAAAGTACTTTTCTAAAATTCTAGTATTTATTGGAAAAAAATTAAACGAATTTTTTGTCCATGTAAAAAAACTATTAATGCTGATTAAAATGCTGCCCATTTATGCAATTAAGAAAAATGTAAATGTCTCTTATTAGATAAGGCATATTTTCGTCTGATAAGGTACTTCTTCTTAAATGATTTCGAGGATATATTAGTTTTGATCAAAAAAATTTTATTTCTTATGACTTTTCGTAAAATATGTTAATGCCATCTGAAAGAGGAACAGATAAGCCTTCCATCGAGCTCTTACTCAAAGAAGTCGGTCGAAGGATGCAAAAGTTATTAGCAAAAAACCAATCGGTGTTCAACACGTCCTACTGCCGATTTTTTTCGCAAAGTACTTTTCTATAATTCTAGTATTTAATGGAAAAAAATTAAACGAATTTTTTGTCCATGTAAAAAACTATTAATTCTGAATACAATGCCGCCCATTTATGCAATTAAAAAAATGTAAATGTCTTTTATTAGATAAGGCATATTTTCGTCTGATAAGGTACTTCTTCTTCAATGATTTCGAGGATATTTTAGTTTTGATCAAATAAATTTTATTTCTAATGACTTTTCGTAAAATATGTTCATGCCATCTGAAGAAGGAATAAATAGGCTTTCCATCGATGTCTTAGTCGAAGAAGTCGGTCGAAGGATCAAAGAGTTATTAGCAAAGAAACCAATCGATGGTCAACACGTTTCCGTACTACTGCCGATTCTTTTCGCAAAGTATTTTTCTATAATTCTAGTATTTAATGGAAAAAAATTAAACGAATTTTTTGTCCATGTAAAAAAACTATTAATGCTGATTAAAATGCTGCCCATTTATGCAATTAAGAAAAATGTAAATGTCTCTTATCAGATAAGGCATAGTTTCGTCTGATAAGGTACTTCTTCTTCAATGATTTCGAGGATATTTTAGTTTTGATCAAAAAAATTTTATTTCTTATGACTTTTCGTAAAATATGTTAATGCCATCTGAAAGAGGAACAGATAAGCCATCCATCGAGCTCCTAGTCGAAGAAGTCGGTCGAAGGTCACAAGAGTTATTAGCAAAAAAACCAATCGATGGTCAACACGTTTCCGTCCTACTGCCGATTCTTTTCGTAAAGTACTTTTCTAAAATTCTAGTATTTATTGGAAAAAAATTAAACGAATTTTTTGTCCATGTAAAAAAACTATTAATGCTGATTAAAATGCTGCCCATTTATGCAATTAAGAAAAATGTAAATGTCTCTTATTAGATAAGGCATATTTTCGTCTGATAAGGTACTTCTTCTTAAATGATTTCGAGGATATATTAGTTTTGATCAAAAAAATTTTATTTCTTATGACTTTTCGTAAAATATGTTAATGCCATCTGAAAGAGGAACAGATAAGCCTTCCATCGAGCTCTTACTCAAAGAAGTCGGTCGAAGGATGCAAAAGTTATTAGCAAAAAACCAATCGGTGTTCAACACGTCCTACTGCCGATTTTTTTCGCAAAGTACTTTTCTATAATTCTAGTATTTAATGGAAAAAAATTAAACGAATTTTTTGTCCATGTAAAAAACTATTAATTCTGAATACAATGCCGCCCATTTATGCAATTAAAAAAATGTAAATGTCTTTTATTAGATAAGGCATATTTTCGTCTGATAAGGTACTTCTTCTTCAATGATTTCGAGGATATTTTAGTTTTGATCAAATAAATTTTATTTCTAATGACTTTTCGTAAAATATGTTCATGCCATCTGAAGAAGGAATAAATAGGCTTTCCATCGATGTCTTAGTCGAAGAAGTCGGTCGAAGGATCAAAGAGTTATTAGCAAAGAAACCAATCGATGGTCAACACGTTTCCGTACTACTGCCGATTCTTTTCGCAAAGTATTTTTCTATAATTCTAGTATTTAATGGAAAAAAATTAAACGAATTTTTTGTCCATGTAAAAAAACTATTAATGCTGATTAAAATGCTGCCCATTTATGCAATTAAGAAAAATGTAAATGTCTCTTATCAGATAAGGCATAGTTTCGTCTGATAAGGTACTTCTTCTTCAATGATTTCGAGGATATTTTAGTTTTGATCAAAAAAATTTTATTTCTTATGACTTTTCGTAAAATATGTTAATGCCATCTGAAAGAGGAACAGATAAGCCATCCATCGAGCTCCTAGTCGAAGAAGTCGGTCGAAGGTCACAAGAGTTATTAGCAAAAAACTAATCGGTGGTCAACGCGTTTCCGTCCTACTTCCGATTGTTTTCGCAAAGTACTTTTCTATAATTCTAGTATTTAATGGAAAAAAAATTAAACGAATTTTTTGCCCATGTAAAAAACTATTAATTCTGAATAAAATGCCGCCCACTTTGCAATTAAAAAAATTTAAATGTCTTTTATTAGATAAGGCATATTTTCGTCTGATAAGGTACTTCTTCTTCAATGATTTCGAGGATATTTTAGTTTTGATCAAAAAAATTTTATTTCTTATGACTTTTCATAAAATATGTTAAAGCCATCTGAAAGAGGAACAGATAAGCCTTCCATCGAGCCCTTACTCAAAGAAGTCGGTCGAAGGATGGAAAAGTTATTAGCAAAAAACCAATCGGTGTTCAACACGTCCTACTGCCGATTTTTTTCGCAAAGTACTTTTCTATAATTCTAGTATTTAATGGAAAAAAATAAAACGAACTTTTTGTCCATGTAAAAAACTATTAATTTTGAATACAATGCCGCCCATTTATGCAATTAAAAAAATTTAAATGTCTTTTATTAGATAAGGCTTATTTTCGTCTGATAAGGTACTTCTTCTTCAATGATTTCGAGGATATTTTAGTTTTGAACAAATAAATATTATTTCTTATGACTTTTCGTAAAATATGTTAATGCCATCTGAAAGAGGAACAGATAAGGTTTCCATGGAGTTCTTAGTCAAAGAAGGCGGTCGAAGGATGCAAAAGTTATTAGCAAAAACTAATCGGTGGTCAACACGTTTACGTCCTACTGCCTATTTTTTTCGCAAAGTACTTTTCTATAATTCTAGTATTTATTGGAAAAAAATGAAACGAATTTTTTGTCCATGTAAAAAACTATTAGTTCTGAATACAATGCCGCCCATTTATGCAATTAAAAAAATGTAAATGTCTTTTATTAGATAAGGCATATTTTCGTCTGATAAGGTACTTCTTCTTCAATGATTTGGAGGATATTTTAGTTTTGATCAAATAAATTTTATTTCTTATGACTTTTCGTAAAAGATGTTCATGCCATCTGAAGAAGGAATAAAGAGGCTTTCCATCGAGGTCTTAGTCGAAGAAGTCGGTCGAAGGATCAAAGTGTTATTAGCAAAAAAAACCAATCGATGGTCAACACGTTTCCGTCCTACTGCCGATTCTCTTCGCAAAGTACTTTTCTATAATTCTAGTACTTATTGGAAAAAAATTTAACGAATTTTTTGTCCATGCTGAATAAAATGCTGCCCATTTATGCAATTAAGAAAAATTTAAATGTCTCTTATTAGATAAAGCATATTTTCGTCTGATAAGGTACTTCTTCTTCAATGATTTCGAGGATATTTTGGGTTAGGTTAGGTTGAACAGGCAGCTCAACCGAAGTCGAGAGCACCCAGTGAACATTAGGTCCATTGTGTTGCCTGATTTATATACTGGAGGGATAGATGGGATCGGGTAGGGTTGCTGGGATAATGGATGGGAGAAGGGTCATTCCGTTTTTCCTGGTTCTAATGGCCAGTCCCATTGGGCTTCGGCAGCCCACGGAACCACCCAGTGGAATCCAGGAAGAGTGCCAGGTCCTCCAGGTGCGCGTTCGCTAGACTGCCCAGTTCGTCAAAGAAGGGTCTTCCCAAAAATTGGGTTCTCCTCCTCAGAAGTGCAGGGCAGTCGCAGAGAAGGTGTTGGACACTCTCAATCTCATCTTCGTTTTCACAGCTACGACAGTAGTCTTGTTGGGATACGCCGTACCGTTGGGCCATACGCCCAATGTAGCAGTGTCCCGTTAAGACTCCTGTCAACATCCTTATCCTGTTCTTTGTTAAGTGTAGGAGCTCGGAAGTGCGCTTCGAATTGTATCTTGGCCATAATGCCTTGGACACCTCGCAGCCCAGTACTGCTATCCACTGTTCGGCAGCCACAGTCCTCATGCTACTGTCAAGTTCCGATAGGACGTACTGGATTGGCCTTTTAATGTCTTTCACCACGAGACTTGTTTCTAACGCTGAACCGGATCTAGCGCACTCGTCAGCCGCCCAGACCAGTCTGATTGAGTGCGGTTGACACCGGTTCAGTGCCAAAACCGTGTCCCGAATGAGTTTACTCTTTACCGTGTTCGACGAGAGAGCTTTAAGCGCTGCTTGGCTATCAACGTAGATCGATACGTTCCTCGGTCTCTCACTCAAGGTGTGTATCAATTTAGCCGCCTGCCAAACGGCGTAGATCTCCGCTTGGAACACGCTGCAATAGTCAGGAAGACGAAAGGAGAGTTGAACCGAAGGGTCATCAGAGTAGACCCCCGATCCAGTTCCTTCCTTCGTCTTCGAGCCGTCTGTATAGATTGACAACTCGTTCTGCCTCACGGGAGTTTCGAGTTGCCAATCTGCTCTATTAGGAAATTCGACAGTAAATTTGTCTTCCCATTTGAAATCTGAAACCCAGTAGTCGTTCTCATCTGCCACAGAGGTTCCTACTGAGCGTAGGATGGTACTGTGGCCTGAAACACAAGGCTTAAGAAGGCCCTGGGCTAGCAGCCTGACTGCACTTCTTGCTGCCACGTGCTTGAGGGAGACTCCAATTGGTTCCAGATTCAACATCACGTCAAGCGCTGCCTGGGGGGTAGAACGAATGCATCCTGTTACTCCCAGGCAAGCGAGTCTTTGTACCTTGCGGAGGTTGTTTAGATGGGAGTTGGTGTGACCCGCCTCCCACCAAACCAGCGCTCCATAAGTGAGTATAGGTCTGACGACTGCTGTGTAAAACCAATGAATGATATACGGTTGCAATCCCCATCCTTTACCGAAAGTCTTTTTGCATACAAAAAAGGCCTGTAGTGCCTTTTTCATCCTCTCCTCCGAGTTCCTCCTCCAGGAGAGTTTAGAGTCGAGGATTACTCCAAGGTACTTGGCCTCCTTTGAAAACACAAGCTCCGTTCCGCCCAGTGTCGGGAGTTTGAAGCTTGGGATCTTATATTTTCGGGTGAACAAAACCAGCTCGGTCTTTTGTGGGTTGGCCCCCAGACCGTTCTGCTCTGCCCATCGAAGAGTTAGGCCCAATGGGCCGTTTAGGAGCTCACTGATTGTAGGCAGGAATCTGCCTGTTACCATAAGCACCAGGTCGTCTGCATAGGCCGTCACTCTACATCCCCTATTTTCCAGTTTTAGGAGAAGATCATTAAGGACAAGGTTCCACAGCAAGGGAGATATGACACCCCCTTGCGGAGTTCCCCTGACCACCTTTCTCCTAATTGTCGAGGTGCAGAGTTGGGCGTTTATCACTCTGTGGCTGAGCATGTTGCTAAGCCATCGAGTGATTGTCGGGTGTGAGCCAATTTTGACAAGTGCAGTCGTAATAGACTCGATCCTGACATTGTTGAAGGCACCTTCTATGTCCAGAAAAGCCGCCAACGTAAACTCCTTTCTCCGCAATGTTTTTTCAATTGTGCTAACTACCTCGTGCAAAGCGGTCTCAACTGATCTACCCTTAAGATAGGCGTGTTGAGATCCGCTGAAAGTGTGAGGTGTCAGCTTACTTCTGAGATGCAGGTCCAGGAGTCTCTCCAATGTTTTCAATAAAAACGATGAAACACTAATGGGCCTATAATCTTTTGGTGAGCAATGGTTGATCTTTCCTGCTTTGGGAATGAAAGCCACCCTCACTTCTCTCCAGTACCTTGGGATGTATCCTGTGAGGAGACATCCCCTGAAGATTTCCAGTAGCCATTGCCTCAGGTGCTCACTCACCGCTTGCATCGTGGCCGGTCTGATGTCATCCGGTCCAGCTGATTTGTTGGGATGGAACGATTTGATAGCCCAGATTATCTTTTCTTTGGTAAGGATTTCCCTTACTACGGCCTCACCCCCCAGGTCCACTGCCTGTTCCGGCTCTTCGCTGATGCTAAACCCAGGTTCATCGTCAGCTTCCAAGCTTCCTGGCTGTCTTTAGCGAATTTGCCATCCAGATCGCAAAGCAAGCCTGGTGTGGCTGGGTCTTTCGCTAGCAACCTTCGAAGTCTGGACGCTTCTGTGGTGCTGGTCAGATCCTCGCAGAAAGCGGCCCAAGAATCTCTTTTGGCCTTCCTACATTCTTTCTTGAAGACTTTGAAACTGAGGTGGTAGGCGTCCCAGTCCACCTGGCAGTTTCTGTCTTTCGCTCTGTTGTAGAGTCTTCTCGTTTCCTTCCGTATCCTTCCGAGCTCCGGTGTCCACCACCTGTTGCGGTTTGACTTTGGAGGACGGCTGATAGGACAGGATTTGATGAAGGCCTTTCACAGAGCTTCCGTGACGGTCCTGGTCGATTTCTCCAGTTTGTCCGGGTTGTCTAGCCTACCCACTGGGTGGTTTGGGAGTAACTCCTTGACAAGTTGAGAGAACTTGACCCAGTCAGTTCGTTTTGGGTTCCTGAAGGGGCGTTTGGCCTCTCTGAACCATTCTACTTCGAACACTATCCTGCAATGGTCCGAGAAGGAACATTCCGTGGATACGTGCCAGTCTACAACAGAGAGAGAGTCACTGTTGGTCGCTAGGGTTATGTCAATAACCTCAGCACGGTTCTTATTGCGGAATGTGGGGTGGTCACCCCGGTTACACACATTAAGATTTGTGCACGACATGAATTCACACAGCGATTCTCCTCTCACGTTAATATCCTTGCTTCCCCACATAGTATGGTGAGCATTGGCATCACACCCCAGGATTAAGTCCGTGCCCTCCTCCTGCGCATGCCGAATAAGGGCTCGGACGCTCTCTGATGGTGGATCCCTCTCTTCATACGGTAGATATGCCGAGGCCAGGTATAGTTTGGGACCGTTCCTTCGCTCGCATAACACTACCGTCAGGTCGTTGTTGCTGTAACGGGAAGAGAAAAGAACATTAAGTCCGGTTCTTACCACGATACAGGTTCTGGACTTACCTACAGTTGTAGGGACAAGGAGATTGTAGCCGCGGGCACCTAAACCGCAAACCCTTTCACTCACGATCCAGGGCTCCTGGATAAGAGCCACGTCTACCCTCTCCCTGTCCATCCACCGTAGTAGGTCGATCGAGGGGACCCTTGAATGATGCAGATTAATCTGCACCACCTCGCGCCCGGCGCCTCCAGGAATGATTGCCCGAAGGCAACCCATTCCCATCTTCAGACGGCCCTGCCTGCTCAGGAGTTGGCGTCTGGACTCCGGACCAATACTGATCCAGAGGTCCTTGCCGTTTCCCTTGTCGCGGGCCAGCCCTCTCTTGATTGTCCAATCCCCGGTGTCGCAGTCCGCGTTCTGGCTCTTGATCAATAAGAGGGTGGTTCGATCCTCCATAATTGGAGGTGGGATCCAGACCTTAATAATCGTTCGAGCCGGAATTTGGTCCACGGGGACGACATCAATCTTAGCACCCGGCCAGGGGGCGTATAGTTCCAGCAATGTGTCCTTGAGGAGCCGCAGGGACTCCTCATTGGCACATGCCACAACCTTGACACCCTTGTACCAGTTGATACCGTCAAACCCTGTCACGAAGGGATTTTCTGGCCGAGTGATGGCATCTGCTATCGCCCGGTTGATTGACTCCTCAACGATGAGCCAGTTCTCGGTAGTAAGTTTCCCTTCCGGGTCCCTCCTATCGATAATGGCCACCTGCAACTCCGGCTTCGAGCTTAAGCTTGCCAGAAATTCCCCTGGACGTTTCCGCTTGCTCACCGAAGACAGTTGTGTCTTATTTGCCGGTGCGGTACTCTTGCTAGCCGTTCCCTCCTTTACGGGGGGTGTGGCTGCGGCAGGTTTCCCTCGGCACTCAGCACTCGTACTTTGTGCGGCGGTCTGAGTGTTGCCAGGCGAGCCAGCAAGTCTCAGATACAGTCGCACGTTGTACTCATGCTTTTTGCGCAGTCTCTTTTCTCGGCCGCTCAGCGAACCCGGGTCGCGACCCTCCAGTCCCTTAAGGAACTTTAGAGAGGTCTTGTACCCAGACAGCCGTTTGCGTTTGAGATCATCGTCTGCTATGGTCTTTTTGGGTTGTCCCTGGACAACCGTCACTTCACCTTCATCTGTGCTCGATGACTCATCGTCTAGCGGCGGCTCCGCTAGCGCAAGCGCTAGCTCGGCAGCCGGCATCGATGGGCCTGTGAACACAAACTCCGACTCTGTGGCAGTTGGTTCCAGCTCTGTACCCTCCTGTCGACGGAGCGCACTCGCGCGCGTTCCGTCACTGTGACACGCAGAGAGGATTGCTCCTCCCCGTGCCCGCCGGTGGTAGCGGTCACACCTCCCACCGACGTTTGGGCTGACATCCCAGCCCGTGCTTTTCTACTGTTCTTCCGTCCCATCATAAGGGTGATGCAGTTTATACTTGCTGCCAAGTACCTCTGACCATGGCTTCGGGCCCAAGCCTCTCAGACTAGGTCTGAGAGACTTGGGTCCGTCACCTTTGCTAGACACTGCAAGGTCCTGCGGACAGGCAAGAGATGCTAGCATCCCTCGATTGCCCGAGACAATGCAGTATCCATTGCCCAGCCGGTCTTATAAGGTACTTCTTCTTCAATGATTTCGAGGATATTTTAGTTTTGATCAAAAAAATTTTATTTTTTATGACTTTTCGTAAAATATGTTAATGCCATCGTAACGAGAAACAGATAAGTTTTCCATCGAGCTCTTTGTCGAAGAAGTCGGTCGAAGGATGCAAGAGTTATTAGTAAAAAACTAATCGGTGGTCAGCACGATTCCGTTTTACTGCCGGTTCTTTTCGCAAAGTACTTTTCTATAATTCTAGAATTTAATGGGAAAAAATTAAACGAATTTTTCGTCCATGTAAAAAAGTTTAAATTCTGAATAAAATGCCGCCCATTTATGCAATGAAAAAAATTTAAATGTCTCTTATTAGATAAGGCATATTTTCGTCTGATAACGTACTTCTTCTTCAATGATTTCGAGGATATTTTAGTTTTGATCAAATAAATTTTATTTGTTATGACTTTTCGTAAAATATGTTCATGCCATCTGAAGAAGGAATAAATAGGCTTTCCATCGAGGTCTTAGTCGAAGAAGTCGGTCGAAGGATCAGCAAAAACTAATCGGTGGTCAACACGTTTCCGTCCTACTGCCGATTGTTTTCGCAAAGTACTTTTCTATAATTCTAGTATTTAATGGGAAAAAATTAAACGAATTTTATATCCATGTAAAAAACTATTAATTCTGAATAAAATACCGCCCATTTTGCAATTAAAAAAATTTAAATGTCTCTTACTAGGTAAGGCAGATTTTCCTCTGGTAAGGTACTTCTTCTTCAATGATTTCGATGATATTTTAGTTTTGCTCAAAAAAATTTTATTTCTTATGACTTTTCGGAAAATATGTTAATGCCATCTGAAAGAGGAATAAATAAGCTTTCTATCGAGCTCTTAGTCGAAGAAGTCGGTCGAAGGATGCAAGAGTTATTAGTAAAAAACTAATCGGTGGTCAACACGATTCCGTCCTACTGCCGATTCTTTTCGCAAAGTACTTTTCTATAATTCTAGTATTTAATGGGAAAAAATTAAACGAATTTTATATCCATGTAAAAAACTATTAATTCTGAATAAAATACCGCCCATTTTGCAATTAAAAAATTTAAATGTCTCTTACTAGGTAAGGCATATTTTCGTCTGATAAGGTACTTCTTCTTCAATGATTTCGATGATATTTTAGTTTTGATCAAAAACATTTTATTTCTTATGACTTTACGTAAAATATGTTAATGCCGTCAGAAAGAGGAACAGATAAGCTTTCCATCGAGCTCTTAGTCAAAGAAGTCGGTCGAAGGATGCAAAAGTTTTTAGCAAAAAACTAATCGGTGGTCAACACGTTTCCGTCCTACTGCCTATTTTTTTCGCAAAGTACTTTTCTATAATTCTAGTATTTAATGGAAAAAAAAAAACGAATTTTTTGTCCAGGTAAGAAACTATTAATTCTGAATACAATGCCGCCCATTTATGCAATTAAAAAAATTTAAATGTCTCTTATTAGGTAAGGCAGATTTTCCTCTGGTAAGGTACTTCTTCTTCAATGATTTCGAGGATATTTTAGTTTTGATAAAAAAAAATGACTTTTCATAAAATATGTTAATGCCATCTGAAATAAGAACAGATAAGCCTTCCATCGAGCTCTTACTCAAAGAAGTCGGTCGAAGGATGCAAAAGTTATTAGCAAAAAACCAATCGGTGTTCAACACGTCCTACTGCCGATTTTTTTCGCAAAGTACTTTTCTATAATTCTAGTATTTAATGGAAAAAAATTAAACCAATTTTTTGTCCATGTAAAAAACTATTAATTTTGAATACAATGCCGCCCATCTATGCAATTAAAAAAATTTAAATGTCTCTTATTAGATATGGCATATTTTCGTCTGATAAGGTACTTCTTCTTCAATGATTTCGAGGATATTTTAGTTTTGATCAAAAAAATTTTATTTCATATGACTTTTCATAAAATATGTTAATGCCATCTGAAAGAGGAACAGATAAGCCTTCCATCGAGCTCTTACTCAAAGAAGTCGGTCGAAGGATGCAAAAGTTATTAGCAAAAAACCAATCGGTGTTCAACACGTCCTACTGCCGATTTTTTTCGCAAAGTACTTTTTTATAATTCTAGTATTTAATGGAAAAAAATAAAACGAACTTGTTGTCCATGTAAAAAACTATTAATTTTGAATACAATGCCGCCCATCTATGCAATTAAAAAAATTTAAATGTCTTTTATTAGATAAGGCATATTTTCGTCTGATAAGGTACTTCTTCTTTAATGATTTCGAGAATATTTTAGTTTTGATCAAATAAATATTATTTCTTATGCCTTTTCGTAAAATATGATAATGCCATCTGAAAGAGGAACAGATAAGGTTTCCATCGAGGTCTTAGTCAAAGAAGTCGGTCGAAGGATGCAAAAGTTTTTAGCATAAAACTAATCGGTGGTCAACACGTTTCCGTCCTACTGCCTATTTTTTTCGCAAAGTACTTTTCTATAATTCTAGTATTTAATGGCCAAAAATAAAACGAATTTTTTGTCCATGTAAGAAACTATTAATTCTGAATACAATGCCGCCCATTTATGCAATTAAAAAAATGTAAATGTCTCTTATTAGGTAAGGCAGATTTTCCTCTGGTAAGGTACTTCTTCTTCAATGATTTCGAGGATATTTTAGTTTTGATAAAAAAAAAATGTATTTCTTATGACTTTTCGTAAAATATGTTAATGCCATCTGAAAGAGGAACAGATAAGCTTTCCATCGAGCTCTTAGTCGAATAAGTCGGTCGAAGGATGCAAAAGTTATTAGCAAAAAACTAATCGGTGGTCAACACGATTCTGTCCTACTGCCGATTTTTTTTCGCAAAGTACTTTTCTATAATTCTTGTATTTAATGGGAAGAAATTAAACGAATTTTTTGTCCATGTAAAAACTATCAATTCTGAATAAAATGCCGCCCATTTATGCAATTAAAAAAATTTAAATGTCTCTTATTAGATAAGGCATATTTTCGTCTGATAAGGTAGTTCTTCTTTAATGATTTCGAGGATATTTTAGTTTTGTTCAAAAAAATTTTATTTCTTATGACTTTTCGTAAAATATGTTAATGCCGTCTAAAAGAGAAATAAATAAGCTTTCCATCGAGGTCTTAGTCGAAGAATTCGGTCGAAGGATGCAAGAGCAAAAAACTAATCGGTGCTCAACTCGATTCTGTCCTACTGCCGATTTTTTTTCGCAAAGTACTTTTCTATAATTCTAGTATTTAATGGGAAAAAATTAAACGAATTTTTTGTCCATGTAAAGACTATTAATTCTGAATAAAATGCCGCCTATTTATGCAATTAAAACCGTTAAGGACGCTATCTTCAGCAAGGCTGAAGCTATAATACTTTTCACTTTGTGTCACTATAAAAAAAACTAAATGAATAGTTTGCATGCCTCCCTAACAACATAACTGTAATGTTTCAAGTCAATTCATTAAAAAACAAAAAAGTTTTCCATACAACGGTTCAAGTTTTGCGCTAAGTGGGCGTAGCCATGCCCACTTTAGGTCAAAATAGTTTTCATTCCTCCCTAAGAACATAACTGCAAAGTTTCAAGTCAATTGGTTAAAAAACAAAAAAGTTTTCCATACAACGGGTCAATTTTCGCTATAAGTAGGCGTGGCTACGCCCACTTTTGGTTAAAGTAGTTTTCATTCCTCCCTAAGAACATAACTGTAATGTTTCAAGTCAATTGGTTAAAAAACAAAAAAGTTTTCCATACAAAGGGTCAAGTTAAGCTATAAGTGGGCGTGGTCATGCCCACTTTTGATCAAAATAATGCGATCATGCTGGTTCCGACGAATGATTCATCGTAATAAATTCTAAGACTCTGTGCAAAGTTTCAGCTCGATAGCTTTAAAACTGAGGGACAAGTTTGCATACATACAGACAGACAGACAGACGGACAGACGGACATGGCTAAATCAACTCGTCTTGTCGTCCTGATCAAGAATATATATACTTTATATAGTCGGAAATTAATATTTCGATCTGTTACAAACTCCGTGACAAAGTTATTATACTATTTCACATAAGTGAAAAGTAAAAAAATGTAAATGTCTTTTATTAGATAAGGCATATTTTCGTCTGATAAGGTACTTATTCTTCAATGATTTCGAGGATATTTTCTTATGACTTTACGTAAAATATGTTACCGCTATCTGAAAGAGGAATAAATAAGCTTTCCATCGAGGTCTTATTCGAAGAAGTTGGTCGAAGGATGCAAGAGTTATTAGAAAAAAAAACTTATCGGTGGTCAACACGATTCCGTCCTACTGCCGATTCTTTTCGCAAAGTACTTTTCTATAATTTTAGTATTTAATGGGAAAAAAACATGGACGAATTTTTCGTCCATGTAAAAACTATTAATTCTGAATACAATTTATGCAATTAGAAAAAATTTAGATGTCTTTTATTAGATAAGGCATATTTTCGTCTGATAAGGTACTTATTCTTCAATGATTCCGAGGATATTTTCTTATTACTTTTCGTAAAATATATTAATGCCATCGTAAAGAGTAACAGATAAGCTTTCCATCGAGCTCTTAGTCGAAGAAGTCGGTCGAAGGATGCAAGAGTTATTAGCAAGAAACTAATCGGTGGTCAACACGATTCCGTCCTACATCCGATTCTTTTCGCAAAGTACTTTTCTATAATTCTGGTATTTAATGGGCAAAAATTAAACGAATTTTTTGTCATTCTGAATAAAATGCCGCCCATTTATGTAATTAAAAAAATGTAACTGTCTTTTATTAGATAAGGCATATTTTCATCTGATAACGTACTTCTTCTTCAATGATTTCGAAGATATTTTAGTTTTGATCAAAAAAAATTTTATTTCTTATGACTTTTCGTAAAATATGTTAATGCCATCTGAAAGAGGAACAGATAAGCTTTTCATCGAGCCCTTAGTCGAAGAAGTCGGTTGAAGGATGCAAAAGTTATTAGCAAAAAACTAATCGGTGGTCAACACGATTCTGTCCTACTGCCGATTTTTTTCGCAAAGTACTTTTCTATAATTCTAGTATTGAATGGGAAAAAATTAAACGAATTTTTTGTCCATGGAAAAACTATCAATTCTGAATAAAATGCCGCCCATTTATGCAATTAAAAAAATGTAAATGTCTTTTATTAGATAAGGCATATTTTCGTCTGATAACGTACTTCTTCTTCAATGATTTCGAGGATATTTTAGTTTTGTTCAAAAAAAATTGTAGTTCTTATGACTTTTCGTAAAATATGTTAATGCCATCTAAAAGAGGAATAAATAAGTTTTCCATCGAGGTCTTAGTCGAAGAATCCGTTCGAAGGATGCAAGAGTTATTAGCAAAAAACTAATCGGTGGTCAACACGATTCCGTCCTACTGCCGATTCTTTGCGCAAAGTACTTTTCTAAAATTCTAGTATTTAATGGGAAAAAATTAAACGAATTTTTTGTCCATGTAAAAACTATTAAATTTAAATAAAATGCCGCCCATTTATGCAATTAAAAAAATGTAAATGTCTTTTATTAGATAAGGCATATTTTCGTCTGATAAGGTACTTCTTCTTCAATGATTTCGAGGATATTTTAGTTTTGATCAAAAAAATGTTATTTCTTATGACTTTTTGTAAAATATGTTAATGCCATCTAAAAGAGGAACAGATAAGCTTTCCATCGAGCTCTTAGTCGAAGAATTCGGTCGAAGGATGCAAGAGTTATTAGCAAAAAACTAATCGGTGGTCAACACGATTCCGTCCTACTGCCGATTCTTTTCGCAAAGTACTTTTCTATAATTCTAGTATTATATATGCTTTAGTGACCTATACCTATTTATATAGGGGGTATTGATTTAGCAGGCTCGAGGTCATTCACAGCTCAATTATGTTTGTTTTTTTTTTTATAATTTGAGTGCTTCTATTTTAAACCAACAACTAACAACACAAGCTTACAGGCAGATCGAACGGCCGTTTCGGTAGTAGCCACACTCCTTTATCACCGATCTTTGCTTGGTGACTGACCAACAATTTTCAATTGCTATTTGACGTGTTACACAACGAAAACACACTTGAGATTTTTAATCTCAATAGTGCTAAGTTCTTATTTCACCTCAAATTTTTCTGCAATGCTGATTGGTCAATCGACTAGTATGTTAGTTACAGTTAAGGGTCGCTCTAATTACATTAGCGGATTCAAACCTTGATCCCCATAACTTACTGTAAGGCGCCTAAATTAACTTATTGAAAATTAATTCAAATTGGTTTTTGTATTGAAAATACTTTTTCAATGGTTTTTTATTTAATATATGTAATTAAATTCCGACGTGCCGTTCGGTAGGGTATTATATATGCTTTAGTGACCTATACCTATTTATGTAAGGGGTATTGATTTAGCAGGCTCGAGGTCATTCACAGCTCAATTATGTCTGTTTTTTTTATAATTTAACTTAGCACTATTGAGATTAAAATTCTCAAGTGTGTTTTCGTTGTGTAACACGTCAAATAGCAATTGAAAATTGTTGGTCAGTCATCAAGCAAAGAGTGGTGATGAAGGAGTGTGGCTATTCCCGAAACGGCCGTACGATCTGCCTGTAAGCTTGTATTGTTAGTTATTGGTTTAAATCTGCCTGTAAGCTTGTGTTGTTAGTTGTTGGTTTAAAATAGTAGCACTCAAATTATAAAAAAAACAGACATAATTGAGCTGTGAATGACCTCGAGCCTGCTAAATCAATACCCCCTACATAATTCTAGTAATAATGGGAAAAAATTAAACGAATTTTTTGTCGATGTAAAAATCTATTAATTCTGAATAAAATACCGCCCATTTATTCAATTAAAAAAATTAAAATGTCTCTTACTAGGTAAGGCATATTTTCGTCTTATAAGGTACTTCTTCTTCAATGATTTCGAGGATATTTTAGTTTTGGTCAAAAAAATTTTATTTCTTATGACTTTTCGTAAAATATGTTAATGGCATCGTAAAGAGAAACATATAAGCTTTCCATCGAGCTCTTAGTCGAAGAAGTCGGTCGAATGATGCAAGAGTTATTAGCAAAAAACTAATCGGTGGTCAACACGATTCCGTCCTACTGCCGATTCTTTTTGCAAAGTACTTTTCTATAATTCTAGTATTTAATGGGAACAAATTAAACGAATTTTTTGTCCATGTAAAAAACTTTAAATTCTGAATAAAATGCCGCCCTTTATGCAATTAAAACCTGTAAGGACGCTATCTTCAGCAAGGCTGAAGCTATAATACTTTTCACTTTGTGTCACTATAAAAAAAACTAAATGAATAGTTTGCATGCCTCCCTAACAACATAACTGTAATGTTTCAAGGCAATTCGTTAAAAAACAAAAAAGTTTTCCATAAAACGGTTCAAGTTTTGCGCTAAGTGGGCGTAGCCATGCCCACTTTAGGTCAAAATAGTTTTCATTCCTCCCTAAGAACATAACTGTAAAATTTCAAGTCAATTGGTTAAGAAACAAAAAAGTTTTCCATACAACGACGTGAATATTCCTTCTCTTCCTCTTCTTCATTTTGTATGGGAGCTACCAGTTCCAGATGTCCAATCTCAATGAATCTTTCAGGCATGTAGTCGGACTATGTAAAGCTACTATGTTTAAAATTTCAGCACTCTATTGTACAAAACAAAAAAGTTTTCCATACAACGATTTAAGTTTTGTTCACTTTTCTTCTTCTTTTCGTATGGGAGCATTCCATCGAGCTCTTAGTCGAAGAAGTCGGTCGAAGGATGCAAGAGTTATTAGTAAAAAACTAATCGGTGTTCAGCACGATTCCGTCCTACAGCCGATTTTTTTTCGCAAAGTTCTTTTCTATAATTCTAGTATTTAATGGAAAAAAATTAAACGAATTTTTTGTCCATGTAAAAAACTTTAAATTCTGAATAAAATGCCGCCCATTTATGCAATGAAAAAAATTTAAATGTCTCTTATTAGATAAGGCATATTTTCGTCTGATAACGTACTTCTTCTTCTATGATTTCGAGGATATTTTAGTTTTGATCAAAAAAAATTTTATTTGTTATGACTTTTCGTAAAATATGTTAATGCCATCGTAAAGAGAAACAGATAAGCTTACCATCGAGCTCTTAGTCGAAGAAGTCGGTCGAAGGATGCAAGAGTTATTAGTAAAAAACTAATCGGTGTTCAGCACGATTCCGTCCTACTGCCGATTCTTTTCGCAAAGTACTTTTCTAGAATTCTAGTATTTAATGGGAAAAAATTAAACGAAATTTTTGTCCATGTAAAGACTATTAATTCTGAATAAAATGCCGCCCATATATGCAATTAAAACCAGTAAGGGCGCTATCTTCAGCAAGGCTGAAGCTATAATACTTTTCACTTTGTGTCACTATAAAAAAAACTAAATGAATAGTTTTCATGCCTCCCTAACAACATTACTGTAATGTTTCAAGTCAATTCGTTAAAAAACAAAAAAGCTTTCCATACAAAGGGTCAAGTTAAGCTATAAGTGGGCGTGGCCATGCTCACTTTTTATCAAAATAGTTTTCATTCCTCCCTAAGACCATAACTGCAAAGTTTCAAGTCAATTGGTTAAAAAACAAAAAAGTTTTCCATACAACGGGTCAATTTTCACTATAAGTAGGCGTGGCTACGCCCACTTTTGGTTAAAGTAGTTTTCATTCCTCCCTAAGAACATAACTGTAAAGTTTTAAGTCAATTGGTTAAAAAACAAAAAAGTTTTCCATACAAAGGGTCAAGTTAAGCTATAAGTGGGCGTGGCTACGCCTGGCTACGCCCACTTTTGGTCAAAATAGTTTTCATTCCTCCCTAAGAGCATAACTGTAAAGTTTTAAGTCAATTGGTTAAAAAACAAAACAGTTTTCCATGCAACGGGTCAATTTTCGCTATAAGTGGGCGTGGCTACGCCCACTTTTGGTCAAAATAGTTTTCATTCCTCCCTAAGAACATAACTTTAAAATTTCAAGTCAATTGGTTAAGAAACCAAAAAGTTTTCCATACAACGACGTGAATATTCCTTCTCTTCCTCTTCTTCATTTTGTATGGGAGCTACCAGTTCCAGATGTCGAATCTGAATGAATCTTTCAGGCATGTAGTCGGACTATGTAAAACTACTATGTTTAAAATTTCAGCACTCTATTGTACAAAACAAAAAAAGTTTTCCATACAACGATTCAAGTTTGGTTCACTTTTCTTCTTCTTTTCGTATGGGAGCTACCTGTTCCAATAATGCGATCATGCTGGTTCCGACGAATGATTCATCGTAATGAATTCTAAGACTCTGCGCACAGTTTCAGCTCGATAGCTTTAAAACTGAGGGACAAGTTTGCATACATACAGACAGACAGACAGACGGACAGACGGACATGGCTAAATCAACTCGTCTTGTCGTCCTGATCAAGAATACATATACTTTATATAGTCGGAAATTAATATTTCGATCTGTTACAAACTCCGTGACAAAGTTATTATACTATTTCACATAAGTGAAAAGTAAACCAGTAAGGACGCTATCTTCAGCAAGGCTGAAGCTATAATACTTTTCACTTTGTGTCACTATAAAAAACCTAAATGAATAGTTTTCATGCCTCCCTAACAACATAACTGTAATGTTTCAAGTCAATTCGTTAAAAAACAAAAAATTTTTCCATACAACGGTTCAAGTTTTGCGATAAGTGGGCGTAGCCATGCCCAAATTTGGTCAAAATAGTTTTCATTCCTCCCTAAGAACATAACTGTAAAGTTTCAAGTCAATTGGTTAAAAAACAAAAAAGTTTTCCATACAACGGGTCAATTTTTGCTATAAGTAGGCGTGACTAGGCCCACTTTTGGTCAAAATAGTTTTCATTCCTCTCTAGGAACATAACTGTAAACTTTCAAGTCAATTGATTAAAAAACCAAAAAGTTTTCCATACAAAGGGTCAAGTTAAGCTATAAGTGGGCGTGGCCATGCCCACTTTTGATCAAAATAGTTTTCATTCCTCCCTAAGAGCATAACTGCAAAGTTTCAAGTCAATTGGTTAAAAAACAAAAAAGTTTTCCATACAACGGGTCAATTTTTGCTATAAGTAGGCGTGGCTACGCCCACTTTTGGTCAAAATAGTTTTCATTCCTCTCTGGGAACATAACTGTAAAGTTTAAAGTCAATTGGTTAAAAAACAAAAAAGTTTTCCATACAAAGGGTCAATTTTCGCTATAAAAGGGCGTGGCTACGCCCACTTTTCGTCAAAATAGTTTTCATTCCTCCCTAAGAACATAACTGCAAAGTTTCAAGTCAATTGGTTAAGAAACAAAAAAGTTTTCCATACAACGGGTCAATTTTCGCTATAAGTGGGCGTGGCTACGCCTGGCTACGCCCACTTTTGGTCAAAATAGTTTTCATTCCTCCCTAAGAGCATAACTGCAAAGTTTCAAGTCAATTGGTTAAAAAACAAAAAAGTTTTCCATACAACGGGTCAATTTTCGCTATAAGTAGGCGTGGCTACGCCCACTTTTGGTTAAAATAGTTTTCATTCCTCCCTAAGAACATAACTGTAAAGTTTCAAGTCAATTGGTTGAAAAACAAAAAAGTTTTCCATACAAAGGGTCAAGTTAAGCTATAAGTGGGCGTGGCCACGCCCACTTTTGATCAAAATAGTTTTCATTCCTCCCTAAGAGCATAACTGCAAAGTTTCAAGTCAATTGGTTAAGAAACAAAAAAGTTTTCCATACAATGGGTCAATTTTCGCTATAAGTGGGCGTGGCTACGCCTGGCTACGCCCACTTTTGGTCAAAATAGTTTTCATTCCTCTCTAAGAACATAACTGTAAAGTTTCAAGTCAATTGGTTAAAAAACAAAAAAAGTTTTCCATACAACGGGTAAATTTTCGCTATAAGTGGGCGTGGCTACGCGTGGTTACGCCCACATTTGGTCAAAATAGATTTCATTCCTCCCTAAGAACATAACTTTAAAATTTCAAGTCAATTGGTTAAGAAACCAAAAAGTTTTCCATACAACGACGTGAATATTCCTTCTCTTCCTCTTCTTCATTTTGTATGGGAGCTACCAGTTCCAGATGTCCAATCTCAATGAAACTTTCAGGCATGTAGTCGGACCATGTAAAACAACTATGTTTAAAATTTCAGCACTCTATTGTATAAAACAAAAAAGTTTTCCATACAACGATTCAAGTTTTGTTCACTTTTCTTCTTCTTTTCGTATGGGAGCTACCTGTTCCAATAATCCGATCATGCTGGTTCCGACGAATGATTCATCGTAATAAATTCTAAGATTCTGTGCAAAGTTTCAGCTCGATAGCTTCAAAACTAAGGGACAAGTTTGCATACATACAGACAGACAGACAGACAGACCGACAGACAGACAGACAGACGGACAGACGGACATGGCTAAATCAACTCGTCTTGTCGTACTGATCAAGAATATATATACTTTATATAGTCGGAAATTAATATTTCGATCTGTTACAAACTCCGTGACAAAGTTAATATACTATTTCACATAAGTGAAAAGTATAAAAAATGTAAATGTCTTTTATTAGATAAGGCATATTTTCGTCTGATAACGTACTTCTTCTTCAATGATTTCGAAGATATTTTAGTTTTGATCAAAAAAAATTTTATTTCTGATGACTTTTCGTAAAATATGTTAATGCCATCTAGAAGAGGAATAAATAAGCTTTCCATCGAGGTCTTAGCCGAAGAATTCGGTCGAAGGATGCAAGAGTTATTAGCAAAAAACTAATCGGTGGTCAACACGATTCCGTCCTACTGCCGATTCTTTTCGCAAAGTACTTTTCTAAAATTCTAGTATTTAATGGGAAAAAATTAAACGAATTTTTTGTCCATGTAAAAACTATTAAATTTGAATAAAATGCCGCCCATTTATGCAATTAAAAAAATGTAAATGTCTTTTATTAGATAAGGCATATTTTCGTCTGATAAGGTACTTCTTCTTCAATGATTTCGAGGATATTTTCTTATGACTTTTCGTAAAATATGTTACCGCTATCTGAAAGAGGAATAAATAAGCTTTCCATCGAGGTCTTAGTCGAAGAAGTTGGTCGAAGGATGCAAGAGTTATTAGAAAAAAAACTTATCGGTGGTCAACACGATTCCGTCCTACTGCCGATTCTTTTCGCAAAGTACTTTTCTATAATTTTAGTATTTAATGGGAAAAAATTAAACGAATTTTTCGTCCATGTAAAAACTATTAAATCTGAATACAATTTATGCAATTAAAAAAAATTTAGATGTCTTGTATTAGATAAGGCATATTTTCGTCTGATAAGGTACTTATTCTTCAATGATTCCGAGGATATTTTCTTATGACTTTTCGTAAAATATATTAATGCCATCGTAAAGAGTAACAGATAAGCTTTCCATCGAGCTCTTAGTCGAAGAAGTCGGTCGAAGGATGCAAGAGTTATTAGCAAGAAACTAATCGGTGCTCAACACGATTCCGTCCTACATCCGATTCTTTTCGCAAAGTACTTTTCTATAATTCTAGTATTTAATGGGAAAAAATTAAACGAATTTTTTGTCATTCTGAATAAAATGCCGCCCATTTATGCAATTAAAAAAATGTAACTGTATTTTATTAGATAAGGCATATTTTCGTCTGATAACGTACTTCTTCTTCAATGATTTCGAAGATATTTTAGTTTTGATCAAAAAAAATTTTATTTCTGATGACTTTTCGTAAAATATGTTAATGCCATCTAGAAGAGGAATTAATAAGCTTTCCATCGAGGTCTTAGCCGAAGAATTCGGTCGAAGGATGCAAGAGTTATTAGCAAAAAACTAATCGGTGGTCAACACGATTCCGTCCTACTGCCGATTCTTTTCGCAAAGTACTTTTCTAAAATTCTAGTATTTAATGCGAAAAATAAAACGAATTTTTTGTCCATGTAAAAACTATTAAATTTGAATAAAATGCCGCCCATTTATGCAATTAAAAAAATGTAAATGTCTTTTATTAGATAAGGCATATTTTCGTCTGATAAGGTACTTCTTCTTCAATGATTTCGAGGATATTTTAGTTTTGATCAAAAAAATTTTATTTCTTATGACTTTTTGTAAAATATGTTAATGCCATCTAAAAGAGGAACAGATAAGCTTTCCATCGAGCTCTTTGTCGAAGAATTCGGTCGAAGGATGCAAGAGTTATTAACAAAAAACTAATCGGTGGTCAGAACGATTACGTAATACTGCCGATTCTTTTCGCAAAGTACTTTTCTATAATTCTAGTATTTAATGCGAAAAATTAAACGAATTTTTTGTCCATGTTTAAAATTGTAAATTCTGAATTAAATACCGCCCATTTATGCATTTAAAAAAATTTAAATGTCTCATATTAGATAAGGCATATTTTCGTCTGATAAGGTACTTCTTTTTCAATTATTTCGAGGATATTTTAGTTTTAATCAAAAAAAGTTTATTTCTTATGGCTTTTCGTAAAATATGTTAATGCCATCCGAAAGAGGAACATATAAGCTTTCCATCGAGCTCTTAGTCGAAGAAGTCGGTCGAATGATGCAAGAGTTATTAGCCAAAAACTAATCGGTGGTCAACACGATTCCGTCCTATTGCCGATTCTTTTCGCAAAGTACTTTTCTATAATTCTAATATTTAATGGGAAACAATTAAACGAATTGAAATTAATTGTCCATGTAAACAACTATTAATCCTGAATAAAAAGCCCCCCATTTATGCAATTAAAAAAATTTAAATTTCTCTTATTAGATAAGGCATATTTTCGTCTGATAAGGCACTTCTTCTTCAATGATTTCGAGGATACTTTAGTTTCGATCAAAAAAAATTTATTTCTTACTACTTTTCGTAAAATATGTTAATGCCATTTGAAAGCGGAACAGATAAGCTTTCCATCGAGCTTTTAGTCGAAGAAGTCTGTTGAAGGATGCAAGAGTTACTAGCAAAAAACTAATCGGTGGTCAACACGATTCCGTCCTACTGCCGATTCTTTTTGCAAAGTACTTTTCTAAAATTCTAGTATTTAATGGGAAAAAATTAAACGAATTTTTTGTCCGTGTAAAAAACTATTAATCCTGAATAAGACGCCCCCCATTTATGCAATTAAAAAAATTTAAATTTCTCTTATTAGATAAGGCAAATTTTCGTCTGATAAGGTACTTCTTTTTCAATTATTTCGAAGATATTTTAGTTTTAATCAAAAAAATGTTATTTCATATGACTTTTCGTAAGATATGTTAATGCCATCCGAAAGAGACACAGATAAGCTTTCCATCGAGCTCTTAGTCGAAGAAGTCGGTCGAAGGAT
This sequence comes from Phortica okadai, assembly GCA_034638295.1. NCBI lineage: Eukaryota > Metazoa > Arthropoda > Insecta > Diptera > Drosophilidae > Phortica > Phortica okadai. Next base: position 839,277 of record CM067853.1, read on the forward strand.
GCAAGAGTTATTAGCAAAAACCTAATCGGTGGTCAACACGTTTCCGTCCTACTGCCGATTCTTTTCGCAAAGTACTTTTCTATAATTCTAGTATTTAATGCGAAAAATTAAACGAATTTTTGTCCATGTTTAAAACTATAAATTCTGAATAAAATACCGCCCATTTATGCAATTAAAAAAATTTAAATGTCTTTTATTAGATAAGGCATATTTTCGTCTGATAAGGTACTTCTTCTTCAATGATTTCGAGGATATTTTAGTTTTGATCAAAAAAATTTTATTTCTTACTACTTTTCGTAAAATATAATAATGCCAGCTGAAAGAGGAACAGATAAGCTTTCCATCGACTTCTTAGTCGAAGAAGTCGGTCGAAGGATGCAAAAGTTATTAGCAAACAACTAATCGGTGGTCAACACGTTTCCGTCCTACTGCCGATTCTTTTCGCAAAATATTTTTCTATAATTCTAGTATTTAATGCGAAAAATTAAACGAATTTTTGTCCATGTTTAAAATTGTAAATTCTGAATAAAATGACGCTCATTTCTGCAATTAAAAAAATTTAAATGTCTCTTATTATATAAAGCATATTTTCATCTGATAAGGTACCTCTTCTTCAATGATTTCGAGGATATTTTAGTTTTGATCAAAAACATTTTATTTCATATCACTTTACGTAAAATATGTTAATGCCATCCGAAAGAGGAACAGATAAGCTTTCCATCGAGCATTTAGTCGAAGAAGTCGTTCGAAGAATGCAAGAGTTATTAGCAAAAAACTAAAAAAAGAGGAACAGATAAGCTTTCCATCGAGCTCTTCGTCGAAGAAGTCGGTCGAAGGATGCAAGAGTAATTAGCAAAAAACTAATCGGTGGTCAACACGTTTCCGTCCTACTGCCGATTCTTTTCGCAAATTACTTTTCTAAAATTCTAGAATTTAATGCGAAAAATAAAACGAATTTTTTGTTCATGTTTAAAATTGTAAATTCTGAATTAAATGACGCCCATTTATGCAATTAAAAAAATTTAAATGTCTCTTATTATATAAGGCACATTTTCGTCTGATAAGGTACTTCTTCTTCAATGATTTCGAGGATATTTTAGTTTTGATCAAAAAAATTTTATTTCTTATGGCTTTTCGCAAAATATGTTAATGCCATCCGAAAGAGGAACAGATAAGCTTTCCATCGAGCATTTAGTCGAAGAAGTCGGTCGAAGGATGCAAGAGTTATTAACAAAAAACTAAAAAAAGAGGAACATATAAGCTTTCCATCGAGCTCTTCGTCGAAGAAGTCGGTCGAAGGATGCAAGAGTTATTAGCAAAAAAATAATCGGTGGTCAACACGTTTCCGTCCTACTGCCGATTCTTTTCGCAAAGTACTTTTCTAAAATTCTAGAATTTAATGCGAAAAATAAAACGAATTTTTTGTCCATGTTTAAAATTGTAAATTCTGAATTAAATGACGCCCATTTATGCAATTAAAAAAATTTAAATGTCTCTTATTATATAAGGCACATTTTCGTCTGATAAGGTACTTCTTCTTCAATGATTTCGAGGATATTTTAGTTTTGATAAAAAAAAATTTATTTCATATGACTTTTCGTAAGATATGTTAATGCCATCCGAAAGAGGAACAGATAAGCTTTCCATCGAGCATTTAGTCGAAGAAGTCGGTCGAAGGATGCAAGAGTTATTAACAAAAAACTAAAAAAAGAGGAACATATAAGCTTTCCATCGAGCTCTTCGTCGAAGAAGTCGGTCGAAGGATGCAAGAGTTATTAGCAAAAAACTAATCGGTGGTCAACACGTTTCCGTCCTACTGCCGATTCTTTTCGCAAAGTACTTTTCTAAAATTCTAGAATTTAATGCGAAAAATAAAACGAATTTTTTGTTCATGTTTAAAATTGTAAATTCTGAATTAAATGACGCCCATTTATGCAATTAAAAAAATTTAAATGTCTCTTATTATATAAGGCATATTTTCGTCTGATAAGGTACTTCTTCTTCAATGCTTTCGAGGATATTTTAGTTTTGATCAAAAAAATTTTATTTCTTATGGCTTTTCGCAAAATATGTTAATGCCATCCGAAAGAGGAACAGATAAGCTTTCCATCGAGCATTTAGTCAAAGAAGTCGGTCGAAGGATGCAAGAGTTATTAACAAAAAACTAAAAAAAGAGGAACATATAAGCTTTCCATCGAGCTCTTCGTCGAAGAAGTCGGTCGAAGGATGCAAGAGTTATTAGCAAAAAACTAATCGGTGGCCAACACGTTTCCGTCCTACTGCCGATTCTTTTCGCAAAGTACTTTTCTAAAATTCTAGAATTTAATGCGAAAAATAAAACGAATTTTTTGTCCATGTTTAAAATTGTAAATTCTGAATTAAATGACGCCCATTTATGCAATTAAAAAAATTTAAATGTCTCTTATTATACAAGGCACATTTTCGTCTGATAAGGTACTTCTTCTTCAATGATTTCGAGGATATTTTAGTTTTGATAAAAAAAATTTTATTTCATATGACTTTTCGTAAGATATGTTAATGCCATCCGAAACAGGAACAGATAAGCTTTCCATCGAGCATTTAGTCGAAGAAGTCGGTCGAAGGATGCAAGAGTTATTAACAAAAAACTAAAAAAAGAGGAACATATAAGCTTTCCATCGAGCTCTTCGTCGAAGAAGTCGGTCGAAGGATGCAAGAGTTATTAGCAAAAAACTAATCGGTGGTCAACACGTTTCCGTCCTACTGCCGATTCTTTTCGCAAAGTACTTTTCTAAAATTCTAGAATTTAATGCGAAAAATAAAACGAATTTTTTGTCCATGTTTAAAATTGTAAATTCTGAATTAAATGACGCCCATTTATGCAATTAAAAAAATTTAAATGTCTCTTATTATATAAGGCACATTTTCGTCTGATAAGGTACTTCTTCTTCAATGATTTCGAGGATATTTTAGTTTTGATAAAAAAAATTTTATTTCATATGACTTTTCGTAAGATATGTTAATGCCATCCGAAAGAGGAACAGATAAGCTTTCCATCGAGCATTTAGTCGAAGAAGTCGGTCGAAGGATGCAAGAATTATTAACAAAAAACTAAAAAAAGAGGAACATATAAGCTTTCCATCGAGCTCTTCGTCGAAGAAGTCGGTCGAAGGATGCAAGAGTTATTAGCAAAAAACTAATCGGTGGTCAACACGTTTCCATCCTACTGCCGATTCTTTTCGCAAAGTACTTTTCTAAAATTCTAGAATTTAATGCGAAAAATAAAACGAATTTTTTGTCCATGTTTAAAATTGTAAATTCTGAATTAAATGACGCCCATTTATGCAATTAAAAAAATTTAAATGTCTCTTATTATATAAGGCACATTTTCGTCTGATAAGGTACTTCTTCTTCAATGATTTCGAGGATATTTTAGTTTTGATAAAAAAAATTTTATTTCATATGACTTTTCGTAAGATATGTTAATGCCATCTGAAAGAGGAACAGATAAGCTTTCCATCGAGCTTTTAGTCGAAGAAGTCTGTCGAAGGATGCAAGAGTTATTAGCAAAAAACTAATCGGTGGTCAGTACGATTCCGTCCTTCTACCGATTCTTTTCGCAAAGTACTTTTCTATAATTCTAGTATTTAATGGGAAATAATTAAACGAATTTTTTGTCCATGTAAAAAAATATTAATCCTGAATAAACCGCCTCCTATTTATGCAATTAAAAAAATTTAAATGTCTCTTATTAGATAAGGCATATTTTCGTCTGATAAGGTACTTCTTCTTCAATGATTTCGAGGATATTTTAGTTATGGTCAAAAAAATTTTATATCTTGTGACTTTTCGTTAAATATGTGACTGCCATCGGAAAGACGAATAAATAAGCTTTCCATCGAGGTCTTAGTCGAAGAAGTCGGTCGAAGGCTGCAAGATTTATTAGCAAAAAACTAATCGGTGTTCAACACGATTCCGTCCTTCTGCCGTTTCTTTTCGCAAAGTACTTTTTTATAATTCTGGTATTTAATGGGAAATAATTAAACGAATTTTTTGTCCATGTAAAAAAATATTAATCCTGAATAAAACGCCTCCTATTTATGCAATTAAAAAAATTTAAATGTCTCTTATTAGATAAGGCATATTTTCGTCTGATAAGGTACTTCTTCTTCAATGATTTCGAGGATATTTTAGTTATGGTCAAAAAAATTTTATATCTTGTGACTTTTCGTTAAATATGTTACTGCCATCTGAAAGACGAATAAATAAGCTTTCCATCGAGGTCTTAGTCGAAGAAGTCGGTTGAAGGATGCAAGAGTTATTAGCAAAAAACTAATCGGTGTTCAACACGTTTCCGTCCTTCTGCCGATTCTTTTCGCAAAGTACTTTTCTATAATTCTAGTATTTAATGGGAAATAATTAAACGAATTTTTTGTCCATGTTAAAAAAATATTAATCCTGAATAAAACGCCTCCTATTTATGCAATTAAAAAAATTTAAATGTCTCTTATTAGATAAGGCATATTTTCGTCTGATAAGGTACTTCTTCTTCAATGATTTCGAGGATATTTTAGTTATGGTCAAAAAAATTTTATATCTTGTGACTTTTCGTTAAATATGTTACTGCCATCTGAAAGACGAATAAATAAGCTTTCCATCGAGGTCTTAGTCGAAGAAGTCGGTTGAAGGATGCAAGAGTTATTAGCAAAAAACTAATCGGTGGTGAGCACGATTCCGTAATACTGCCGATTGTTTTCGCAAAGTACTTTTCTATAATTCTAGTATGTAATGCGAAAAATTTAACGAATTTTTTGTCCGTGTAAAAAACTATTAATTCTGAATAAAATGCCGCCCATTTATTCAATTAAACAAAGTTAAATGTCTCATATTAGATAAGGCATATCTTCGTCTGATAAGGTACTTCTTTTTCAATGATTTCGAGGATATTTTAGTTTTAATCAAAAAAATTTTATTTCTTATGGCTTTTCGTAAAATATGTTATTGCTATCCGAAAGAGTAACAGATAAGCTTTCCATCGAACTCTTAGTCGAAGAAGTCGGTCTAAGGATGCAAGAGTTATTAGCAAAAAACTAATCGGTGGTCAACACGTTTCAGTCCTACTGCCGATTCTTTTCGCAAAGTACTTTTCTATAATTCTAGTATTTAATGCGAAAAATTAAACGAATTTTTTGTCCATGTTTAAAATTGTAAATTCTGAATTAAATGAGGCCCATTTATGCAATTAAAAAAATTTGAATGTCTCTTATTATATGAGGCATATTTTCGTCTGATAAGGTACTTCTTCTTCTATGATTTCGACGATATTTTAGTTTTGTTTAAAAAAAATTTTATTTCATATGACTTTTCGTAAGATATGTTAATTGTATCCGAAAGAGGAACAGATAAGCTTTCCATCGAGCATTTAGTCGAAGAAGTCGGTCGAAGGATGCAAGAGTTATTAGCAAAAAACTAATCGGTGGTCAACAAGTTTCCGTCCTACTGCCGATTCTTTTCGCAAAGTACTTTTCTATAATTCTAGCATTTAATGCGAAAAATTAAACGAATTTTTTGTCCATGTTTAAAATTGTAAATTCTGAATTAAATTACGCCCATTTATGCAATTAATAAATTAATAAAGTAATAAATGTCTCTTATTATATAAGGCATATTTTCGTCTGATAAGGTACTTCTTCTTCAATGATTTCAAGGATATTATAGTTTTGATCAAGAAAATTTTATTTCATATGACTTTTCGTAAGATATGTTAATGCCATCCGAAAGAGGAACAGATAAGCTTTCCATCGAGCATTTAGTCGAAGAAGTCGGTCGAAGGATGCAAGAGTTATTAACAAAAAACTAAAAAAAGAGGAACATATAAGCTTTCCATCGAGCTCTTCGTCGAAGAAGTCGGTCGAAGGATGCAAGAGTTATTAGCAAAAAACTAATCGGTGGTCAACACGTTTCCGTCCTACTGCCGATTCTTTTCGCAAAGTACTTTTCTAAAATTCTAGAATTTAATGCGAAAAATAAAACGAATTTTTTGTTCATGTTTAAAATTGTAAATTCTGAATTAAATGACGCCCATTTATGCAATTAAAAAAATTTAAATGTCTCTTATTATACAAGGCACATTTTCGTCTGATAAGGTACTTCTTCTTCAATGATTTCGAGGATATTTTAGTTTTAATAAAAAAATTTTATTTCATATGACTTTTCGTAAGATATGTTAATGCCATCCGAAAGAGGAACAGATAAGCTTTCCATCGAGCATTTAGTCGAAGAAGTCGGTTGAAGGATGCAAGAGTTATTAGCAAAAAACTAATCGGTGTTCAACACGTTTCCGTCCTTCTGCCGATTCTTTTCGCAAAGTACTTTTCTATAATTCTAGTATTTAATGGGAAATAATTAAACGAATTTTTTGTCCATGTTAAAAAAATATTAATCCTGAATAAAACGCCTCCTATTTATGCAATTAAAAAAATTTAAATGTCTCTTATTAGATAAGGCATATTTTCGTCTGATAAGGTACTTCTTCTTCAATGATTTCGAGGATATTTTAGTTATGGTCAAAAAAATTTTATATCTTGTGACTTTTCGTTAAATATGTTACTGCCATCTGAAAGACGAATAAATAAGCTTTCCATCGAGGTCTTAGTCGAAGAAGTCGGTTGAAGGATGCAAGAGTTATTAGCAAAAAACTAATCGGTGGTGAGCACGATTCCGTAATACTGCCGATTGTTTTCGCAAAGTACTTTTCTATAATTCTAGTATGTAATGCGAAAAATTTAACGAATTTTTTGTCCGTGTAAAAAACTATTAATTCTGAATAAAATGCCGCCCATTTATTCAATTAAACAAAGTTAAATGTCTCATATTAGATAAGGCATATCTTCGTCTGATAAGGTACTTCTTTTTCAATGATTTCGAGGATATTTTAGTTTTAATCAAAAAAATTTTATTTCTTATGGCTTTTCGTAAAATATGTTATTGCTATCCGAAAGAGTAACAGATAAGCTTTCCATCGAACTCTTAGTCGAAGAAGTCGGTCTAAGGATGCAAGAGTTATTAGCAAAAAACTAATCGGTGGTCAACACGTTTCAGTCCTACTGCCGATTCTTTTCGCAAAGTACTTTTCTATAATTCTAGTATTTAATGCGAAAAATTAAACGAATTTTTTGTCCATGTTTAAAATTGTAAATTCTGAATTAAATGAGGCCCATTTATGCAATTAAAAAAATTTGAATGTCTCTTATTATATGAGGCATATTTTCGTCTGATAAGGTACTTCTTCTTCTATGATTTCGACGATATTTTAGTTTTGTTTAAAAAAAATTTTATTTCATATGACTTTTCGTAAGATATGTTAATTGTATCCGAAAGAGGAACAGATAAGCTTTCCATCGAGCATTTAGTCGAAGAAGTCGGTCGAAGGATGCAAGAGTTATTAGCAAAAAACTAATCGGTGGTCAACAAGTTTCCGTCCTACTGCCGATTCTTTTCGCAAAGTACTTTTCTATAATTCTAGCATTTAATGCGAAAAATTAAACGAATTTTTTGTCCATGTTTAAAATTGTAAATTCTGAATTAAATTACGCCCATTTATGCAATTAATAAATTAATAAAGTAATAAATGTCTCTTATTATATAAGGCATATTTTCGTCTGATAAGGTACTTCTTCTTCAATGATTTCAAGGATATTATAGTTTTGATCAAGAAAATTTTATTTCATATGACTTTTCGTAAGATATGTTAATGCCATCCGAAAGAGGAACAGATAAGCTTTCCATCGAGCATTTAGTCGAAGAAGTCGGTCGAAGGATGCAAGAGTTATTAACAAAAAACTAAAAAAAGAGGAACATATAAGCTTTCCATCGAGCTCTTCGTCGAAGAAGTCGGTCGAAGGATGCAAGAGTTATTAGCAAAAAACTAATCGGTGGTCAACACGTTTCCGTCCTACTGCCGATTCTTTTCGCAAAGTACTTTTCTAAAATTCTAGAATTTAATGCGAAAAATAAAACGAATTTTTTGTTCATGTTTAAAATTGTAAATTCTGAATTAAATGACGCCCATTTATGCAATTAAAAAAATTTAAATGTCTCTTATTATACAAGGCACATTTTCGTCTGATAAGGTACTTCTTCTTCAATGATTTCGAGGATATTTTAGTTTTAATAAAAAAATTTTATTTCATATGACTTTTCGTAAGATATGTTAATGCCATCCGAAAGAGGAACAGATAAGCTTTCCATCGAGCATTTAGTCGAAGAAGTCGGTCGAAGGATGCAAGAGTTATTAACAAAAAACTAAAAAAAGAGGAACATATAAGCTTTCCATCGAGCTCTTCGTCGAAGAAGTCGGTCGAAGGATGCAAGAGTTATTAGCAAAAAACTAATCGGTGGTCAACACGTTTCCGTCCTACTGCCGATACTTTTCGCAAAGTACTTTTCTAAAATTCTAGAATTTAATGCGAAAAATAAAACGAATTTTTTGTCCATGTTTAAAATTGTAAATTCTGAATTAAATGACGCCCATTTATGCAATTAAAAAAATGTAAATGTCTCTTATTATATAAGGCACATTTTCGTCTGATAAGGTACTTCTTCTTCAATGATTTCGAGGATATTTTAGTTTTGATAAAAAAAATTTTATTTCATATGACTTTTCGTAAGATATGTTAATGCCATCTGAAAGAGGAACAGATAAGCTTTCCATCGAGCTTTTAGTCGAAGAAGTCTGTCGAAGGATGCAAGAGTTATTAGCAAAAAACTAATCGGTGGTCAGTACGATTCCGTCCTTCTACCGATTCTTTTCGCAAAGTACTTTTCTATAATTCTAGTATTTAATGGGAAATAATTAAACGAATTTTTTGTCCATGTAAAAAAATATTAATCCTGAATAAACCGCCTCCTATTTATGCAATTAAAAAAATTTAAATGTCTCTTATTAGATAAGGCATATTTTCGTCTGATAAGGTACTTCTTCTTCAATGATTTCGAGGATATTTTAGTTATGGTCAAAAAAATTTTATATCTTGTGACTTTTCGTTAAATATGTTACTGCCATCTGAAAGACGAATAAATAAGCTTTCCATCGAGGTGTTAGTCGAAGAAGTCGGTCGAAGGCTGCAAGATTTATTAGCAAAAAACTAATCGGTGTTCAACACGTTTCCGTCCTTCTGCCGATTCTTTTCGCAAAGTACTTTTTTATAATTCTAGTATTTAATGGGAAATAATTAAACGAATTTTTTGTCCATGTAAAAAAATATTAATCCTGAATAAAACGCCTCCTATTTATGCAATTAAAAAAATTTAAATGTCTCTTATTAGATAAGGCATATTTTCGTCTGATAAGGTACTTCTTCTTCAATGATTTCGAGGATATTTTAGTTATGGTCAAAAAAATTTTATATCTTGTGACTTTTCGTTAAATATGTTACTGCCATCTGAAAGACGAATAAATAAGCTTTCCATCGAGGTCTTAGTCGAAGAAGTCGGTTGAAGGATGCAAGAGTTATTAGCAAAAAACTAATCGGTGTTCAACACGTTTCCGTCCTTCTGCCGATTCTTTTCGCAAAGTACTTTTCTATAATTCTAGTATTTAATGGGAAATAATTAAACGAATTTTTTGTCCATGTTAAAAAAATATTAATCCTGAATAAAACGCCTCCTATTTATGCAATTAAAAAAATTTAAATGTCTCTTATTAGATAAGGCATATTTTCGTCTGATAAGGTACTTCTTCTTCAATGATTTCGAGGATATTTTAGTTATGGTCAAAAAAATTTTATATCTTGTGACTTTTCGTTAAATATGTTACTGCCATCTGAAAGACGAATAAATAAGCTTTCCATCGAGGTCTTAGTCGAAGAAGTCGGTTGAAGGATGCAAGAGTTATTAGCAAAAAACTAATCGGTGGTGAGCACGATTCCGTAATACTGCCGATTGTTTTCGCAAAGTACTTTTCTATAATTCTAGTATGTAATGCGAAAAATTAAACGAATTTTTTGTCCGTGTAAAAAACTATTAATTCTGAATAAAATGCCGCCCATTTATTCAATTAAACAAATTTAAATGTCTCATATTAGATAAGGCATATCTTCGTCTGATAAGGTACTTCTTTTTCAATGATTTCGAGGATATTTTAGTTTTAATCAAAAAAATTTTATTTCTTATGGCTTTTCGTAAAATATGTTATTGCTATCCGAAAGAGTAACAGATAAGCTTTCCATCGAACTCTTAGTCGAAGAAGTCGGTCTAAGGATGCAAGAGTTATTAGCAAAAAACTAATCGGTGGTCAACACGTTTCAGTCCTACTGCCGATTCTTTTCGCAAAGTACTTTTCTATAATTCTAGTATTTAATGCGAAAAATTAAACGAATTTTTTGTCCATGTTTAAAATTGTAAATTCTGAATTAAATGAGGCCCATTTATGCAATTAAAAAAATTTGAATGTCTCTTATTATATGAGGCATATTTTCGTCTGATAAGGTACTTCTTCTTCTATGATTTCGACGATATTTTAGTTTTGATCAAAAAAATTTTATTTCATATGACTTTTCGTAAGATATGTTAATTGTATCCGAAAGAGGAACAGATAAGCTTTCCATCGAGCATTTAGTCGAAGAAGTCGGTCGAAGGATGCAAGAGTTATTAGCAAAAAACTAATCGGTGGTCAACAAGTTTCCGTCCTACTGCCGATTCTTTTCGCAAAGTACTTTTCTATAATTCTAGCATTTAATGCGAAAAATTAAACGAATTTTTTGTCCATGTTTAAAATTGTAAATTCTGAATTAAATTACGCCCATTTATGCAATTAATAAATTAATAAAGTAATAAATGTCTCTTATTATATGAGGCATATTTTCGTCTGATAAGGTACTTCTTCTTCTATGATTTCGACGATATTTTAGTTTTGATCAAAAAAATTTTATTTCATATGACTTTTCGTAAGATATGTTAATTGTATCCGAAAGAGGAACAGATAAGCTTTCCATCGAGCATTTAGTCGAAGAAGTCGGTCGAAGGATGCAAGAGTTATTAGCAAAAAACTAATCGGTGGTCAACAAGTTTCCGTCCTACTGCCGATTCTTTTCGCAAAGTACTTTTCTATAATTCTAGCATTTAATGCGAAAAATTAAACGAATTTTTTGTCCATGTTTAAAATTGTAAATTCTGAATTAAATTACGCCCATTTATGCAATTAATAAATTAATAAAGTAATAAATGTCTCTTATTATATAAGGCATATTTTCGTCTGATAAGGTACTTCTTCTTCAATGATTTCAAGGATATTATAGTTTTGATCAAGAAAATTTTATTTCATATGACTTTTCGTAAGATATGTTAATGCCATCCGAAAGAGGAACAGATAAGCTTTCCATCGAGCATTTAGTCGAAGAAGTCGGTCGAAGGATGCAAGAATTGTTAGCAAAAAAATAAAAAAAGAGGAACAGATAAGCTTACCATCGAGCTCTTAGTCGAAGAAGTCGGTCGAAGGATGCAAGAGTTATTAGCAAAAAACTAATCGTTGGTCAACACGTTTCCGTCCTATTGCCGATTCTTTTCGCAAAGTACTTTTCTATAATTCTAGTATTTAATGGGAAAAAATGAAACGAATTTTTTGTCCATGTTAAAAACTATAAATTCTGAATAAAATGCCGCCCATTTACGCAATTAAAACCAGTAAGGTCGGTATAGTCGAATATACTCGACAATATAATACCCTGCACACATGGTAGGCGGTGCCACACCCTCAATCTACAAAAACATATTGATCTGACGTCGCCTATTCAAATAGTGTTTAAAATATCAAGAAAACCGGGCAAAAAATGTTGATTTTACGAAAAATTTAAGTTTGTAGGCCTCTGAGGGGTAGCCATCAAAGGGAGGGGAAATTTGTGGTATGCAGTTTTTAAGATGTATTATCACTGAGCTTGTATACAAAATTTCAGGTTCATACCTTTGTTAGTTTTGGAGATATTGCTTTTTATAGAAAACAACTGGGGGAGGGGAAATGAAGAGGAGGGGGGAAAATTGTGGTATGCAGTTTTGTAGTGCTACTTATACTGAGTCTACATACCGACTTTAATGTTTCTATCTCTTTGGATGTTCGAGTTATAGCGTTTTAAATAAGTGGGCGGTGCTGGATGGGCGGGAAGGAGTGGGCGTGGCACAAAACCGTTCAAACTTGATCTGCTGCCGAGCATCACGAGTCTACCCTCCAAATTTCAAGTCTCTAGCTATTATAGTTTCTGAGAACCATTGGTGAATACGGACAGACAGACAGACGGACGGACGGACGGACAGACGGACGGACATGGCTTAATCAATTTCTCTTGTCATCCTGATCAAGAATATATACATATACATGCGTTACATACATTTCGCTCAAACAAACACAATATACCCCGATACACAGTATGTGTACAGGGTATAAAAATTAAAATGTCTCTTATTAAAAAAGGCATATTTTCGTCTGATAAGGTACTTCTTCTTCAATGATTTGGAGGATATTTTAGTTTTAATCAAAAAAATTTTATTTCATATGACTTTTCGTAAGATATGTTAATGCCATCCGAAAGAGGAACAGATAAGCTTTCCATTGAGCTTTTATTCGAAGAAGACGGTCTAAGGATGCATGAGTTATCAGCAAAAAACTAATGGGTGGTCAACACGTTCCTGTTCTACTGCCGATTATTTTCGCAAAGTACTTTTCTATAATTCTAGTGTTTAATGGGAAAAAATTAAACGAATTTTTTGTCCATGTTAAAACCTATAAATTCTGAATAAAATTCCGTCCATTTATGCAATTAAAAAAATTAAAATGTCTCTTATTAGATAAGGCATATATTCGTCTGATAAGGTACTTCTTCTTCAATGATTTCGATGATATTTTGGTTTTGATAAAAAAAATTGTATTTCTTACGACTTTTCGTAAAATATGTTAATGCCATCTGAAAGAGGAACTGATAAGCTTTCCATCGAGCTCTTAGGCGAAGAAGTCGGTCGAAGGATGCAAGAGTTATTAGCAAAAAACTAATCGGTGGTCAACACGTTTCCGTCCTACTGCCGATTCTTTTCGCAAAGTACTTTTCTATAATTCTAGCAATTAATGCGAAAAATTAAACGAATTTTTTGTCCATGTTTAAAATTGTAAATTCTGAATTAAATGACGCCCATTTATGCAATTAAAAAAATTTAAATGTCTCTTATTATATAAGGCATATTTTCGTCTGATAAGTTACTTCTTCTTCAATGATTTCGAGGATATTTTAGTTTTGATCAAAAAAATTTTATTTCATATGACTTTTCGTAAGATATGTTAATGCCATCTGAAAGAGGAACAGATAAGCTTTCCATCGAGCTTTTAGTCGAAGAAGTCTGTCGAAGGATGCAAGAGTTATTAGCAAAAAACTAATCGGTGGTCAGCACGATTCCGTCCTACTACCGATTCTTTTCGCAAAGAACTTTTCTATAATTCTAGTATTTAATGGGAAAAAATTAAACGAATTTTTTGTCGATGTAAAAAACTATTAATTTTGAATACTATGCCGCCCATTTATTCAATTAAAAAAATTAAGATGTCTTTTATTAGATAAGGCATATTTTCGTCTGATAAGGTACTTCTTCTTCAATGATTTCGACGATATTTTCTTATGACTTTTCGTAAAATATGTTACTGCCATCTGAAAGAAGAATAAATAAGCTTTCAATCGAGCTCTTAGTCGAAGAAGTCGGTCGAAGGCTGCAAGATTTATTAGCAAAAAACTAATCGGTGTTCAACACGTTTCCGTCCTTCTGCCGATTCTTTTCGCAAAGTACTTTTCTATAATTCTAGTATGTAATGCGAAAAATTAAACGAATGTTTTGTCCGTGTAAAAAACTATTAATTCTGAATAAAATGCCGCCCATTTATTCAATTAAACAAATTTAAATGTCTCTTATTATATAAGGCATATTTTCGTCTGATAAGGTTCTTCTTCTTCTATGATTTCGACGATATTTTAGTTTTGATCAAAAAAATTTTATTTCATATGACTTTTCGTAAGATATGTTAATTGTATCCGAAAGAGGAACAGATAAGCTTTCCATCGAGCATTTAGTCGAAGAAGTCGGTCGAAGGATGCAAGAGTTATTAGCAAAAAACTAATCGGTGGTCAACACGTTTCCGTCCTACTGCCGATTCTTTTCGCAAAGTACTTTTTTATAATTCTAGCATTTAATGCGAAAAATTAAACGAATTTTTTGTCCATGTTTAAAATTGTAAATCCTGAATTAAATTACGCCCATTTATGCAATTAATAAATTAATAAATTAATAAATTAATAAATGTCTCTTATTATATAAGGCATATTTTCGTCTGATAAGGTACTTCTTCTTCAATGATTTCAAGGATATTATAGTTTTGATCAAGAAAATTTTATTTCATATGACTTTTCGTAAGATATGTTAATGCCATCCGAAAGAGGAACAGATAAGCTTTCCATCGAGCATTTAGTCGAAGAAGTCGGTCGAAGGATGCAAGAATTGTTAGCAAAAAACTAAGAAAAGAGGAACAGATAAGCTTACCATCGAGCTCTTAGCCGAAGAAGTCGGTCGAAGGATGCAAGAGTTATTAGCAAAAAACTAATCGTTGGTCAACACGTTTCCGTCCTATTGCCGATTCTTTTCGCAAAGTACTTTTATATAATTCTAGTATTTAATGGGAAAAAATTAAACGAATTTTTTGTCTATGTTAAAAACGGTAAATTCTGAATAAAATGCCGCCCATTTATGCAATTAATAAATTAATAAATGTCTCTTATTATATAAGGCACATTTTCGTCTGATAAGGTACTTCTTCTTCAATGATTTCGAGGATATTTTAGTTTTGATAAAAAAAATTTTATTTCATATGACTTTTCGTAAGATATGTTAATGCCATCTGAAAGAGGAACAGATAAGCTTTCCATCGAGCTTTTAGTCGAAGAAGTCTGTCGAAGGATGCTAGAGTTATTAGCAAAAAACTAATCGGTGGTCAGTACGATTCCGTCCTTCTACCGATTCTTTTCGCAAAGTACTTTTCTATAATTCTAGTATTTAATGGGAAATAATTAAACGAATTTTTTGTCCATGTAAAAAAATATTAATCCTGAATAAACCGCCTCCTATTTATGCAATTAAAAAAATTTAAATGTCTCTTATTAGATAAGGCATATTTTCGTCTGATAAGGTACTTCTTCTTCAATGATTTCGAGGATATTTTAGTTATGGTCAAAAAAATTTTATATCTTGTGACTTTTCGTTAAATATGTTACTGCCATCTGAAAGACGAATGAATAAGCTTTCCATCGAGGTCTTAGTCGAAGAAGTCGGTTGAAGGATGCAAGAGTTATTAGCAAAAAACTAATCGGTGGTGAGCACGATTCCGTAATACTGCCGATTGTTTTCGCAAAGTACTTTTCTATAATTCTAGTATGTAATGCGAAAAATTAAACGAATTTTTTGTCCGTGTAAAAAACTATTAATTCTGAATAAAATGCCGCCCATTTATTCAATTAAACAAATTTAAATGTCTCATATTAGATAAGGCATATCTTCGTCTGATAAGGTACTTCTTTTTCAATGATTTCGAGGATATTTTAGTTTTAATCAAAAAAATTTTATTTCTTATGGCTTTTCGTAAAATATGTTATTGCTATCCGAAAGAGTAACAGATAAGCTTTCCATCGAACTCTTAGTCGAAGAAGTCGGTCTAAGGATGCAAGAGTTATTAGCAAAAAACTAATCGGTGGTCAACACGTTTCAGTCCTACTGCCGATTCTTTTCGCAAAGTACTTTTCTATAATTCTAGTATTTAATGCGAAAAATTAAACGAATTTTTTGTCCATGTTTAAAATTGTAAATTCTGAATTAAATGAGGCCCATTTATGCAATTAAAAAAATTTGAATGTCTCTTATTATATGAGGCATATTTTCGTCTGATAAGGTACTTCTTCTTCTATGATTTCGACGATATTTTAGTTTTGATCAAAAAAATTTTATTTCATATGACTTTTCGTAAGATATGTTAATTGTATCCGAAAGAGGAACAGATAAGCTTTCCATCGAGCATTTAGTCGAAGAAGTCGGTCGAAGGATGTTAAAAACGGTAAATTCTGAATAAAATGCCGCCCATTTACGCAATTAAAAAAATTAAAATGTCTCTTATTAAAAAACGCATATTTTCGTCTGATAAGTTACTTCTTCTTCAATGATTTCGAGGATATTTTAGTTTTGATCAAAAAAATTTTATTTCATATGACTTTTCGTAAGATATGTTAATGCCATCTGAAAGAGGAACAGATAAGCTTTCCATCGAGCTTTTAGTCGAAGAAGTCTGTCGAACGATGCAAGAGTTATTAGCAAAAAACTAATCGGTGGTCAGCACGATTCCGTCCTACTACCGATTCTTTTCGCAAAGAACTTTTCTATAATTCTAGTATTTAATGGGAAAAAATTAAACGAATTTTTTGTCGATGTAAAAAACTATTAATTTTGAATACTATGCCGCCCATTTATTCAATTAAAAAAATTAAGATGTCTTTTATTAGATAAGGCATATTTTCGTCTGATAAGGTACTTCTTCTTCAATGATTTCGACGATATTTTCTTATGACTTTTCGTAAAATATGTTACTGCCATCTGAAAGAAGAATAAATAAGCTTTCCATCGAGCTCTTAGTCGAAGAAGTCGGTCGAAGGCTGCAAGATTTATTAGCAAAAAACTAATCGGTGTTCAACACGTTTCCGTCCTTCTGCCGATTCTTTTCGCAAAGTACTTTTCTATAATTCTAGTATGTAATGCGAAAAATTAAACGAATTTTTTGTTCGTGTAAAAAACTATTAATTCTGAATAAAATGCCGCCTATTTATTCAATTAAACAAATTTAAATGTCTCTTATTATATAAGGCATATTTTCGTCTGATAAGGTTCTTCTTTTTCTATGATTTCGACGATATTTTAGTTTTGATCAAAAAAATTATATTTTATATGACTTTTCGTAAGATATGTTAATTGTATCCGAAAGAGGAACAGATAAGCTTTCCATCGAGCATTTAGTCGAAGAAGTCGGTCGAAGGATGCAAGAGTTATTAGCAAAAAACTAATCGGTGGTCAACACGTTTCCGTCCTACTGCCGATTCTTTTCGCAAAGTACTTTTCTATAATTCTAGCATTTAATGCGAAAAATTAAACGAATTTTTTGTCCATGTTTAAAATTGTAAATTCTGAATTAAATTACGCCCATTTATGCAATTAATAAATTAATAAATTAATAAATGTCTCTTATTATATAAGGCATATTTTCGTCTGATAAGGTACTTCTTCTTCAATGATTTCAAGGATATTATAGTTTTGATCAAGAAAATTTTATTTCATATGACTTTTCGTAAGATATGTTAATTGTATCCGAAAGAGGAACAGATAAGCTTTCCATCGAGCATTTAGTCGAAGAAGTCGGTCGAAGGATGCAAGAATTGTTAGCAAAAAACTAAGAAAAGAGGAACAGATAAGCTTACCATCGATCTCTTAGTCGAAGAAGTCGGTCGAAGGATGCAAGAGTTATTAGCAAAAAACTAATCGTTGGTCAACACGTTTCCGTCCTATTGCCGATTCTTTTCGCAAAGTACTTTTCTATAATTCTAGTATTTAATGGGAAAAAATTAAACGAATTTTTTGTCCATGTTAAAAACTATAAATTCTGAATAAAATGCCGCCCATTTACGCAATTAAAAAAATTAAAATGTCTCTTATTAAAAAAGGCATATATTCGTCTGATAAGGTACTTCTTCTTCAATGATTTCGATGATATTTTGGTTTTGATAAAAAAAATTGTATTTCTTACGACTTTTCGTAAAATATGTTAATGCCATCTGAAAGAGGAACAGATAAGCTTTCCATCGAGCTCTTAGGCGAAGAAGTCGGTCGAAGGAAGCAAGAGTTATTAGCAAAAAACTAATCGGTGGTCAACACGTTTCCGTCCTACTGCCAATTCTTTTCGCAAAGTACTTTTCGATAATTCTAGCATTTAATGCGAAAAATTAAACGAATTTTTTGTCCATGTTTAAAATTGTAAATTCTGAATTAAATGACGCCCATTTATGCAATTAATAAATTAATAAATGTCTCTTATTATATAAGGCATATTTTCGTCTGACAAGGTACTTCTTCTTCAATGATTTCGACGATAATATAGTTTTGATCAAGAAAATTTTATTTCATATGACTTTTCGTAAGATATGTTAATGCCATCCGAAAGAGGAACAGATAAGCTTTCCATCGAGCATTTAGTCGAAGAAGTCGGTCGAAGGATGCAAGAATTGTTAGCAAAAAACTAAAAAAAGAGGAACAGATAAGCTTACCATCGAGCTCTTAGTCGAAGATGTCGGTCGAAGGATGCAAGACTTATTAGCAAAAAACTAATCGTTGGTCAACACGTTTCCGTCCTACTGCCGATTCTTTTCGCAAAGTACTTTTCTATAATTTTAGTATTTAATGGGAAAAAATGAAACGAATTTTTTGTCTATGTTAAAAACGATAAATTCTGAATAAAATGCCGCCCATTTACGCAATTAAAAAAATTAAAATGTCTCTTCTTAAAAAAGGCATATTTTCGTCTGATAAGGTACTTCTTCTTCAATGATTTCGAGGAAATTTAGTTTTAATCAAAAAAATTTTATTTCATATGACTTTTCGTAAGATATGTTAATGCCATCCGAAAGAGGAACAGATAAGCTTTCCATTGAGCTCTTAGTCGAAGAAGTCGGTCGAAGGATGCAAGAGTTATTAGTAAAAAACTAATCGTTGGTCAACACGTTTCCGTCCTACTGCCGATTCTTTTCGCAAAGTACTTTTCTATAATTTTAGTATTTAATGGGAAAAAATGAAACGAATTTTTTGTCCATGTTAAAACCTATAAATTCTGAATAAAATTCCGTCCATTTATCCAATTAAAAAAATTAAAATGTCTCTTATTAGATAAGGCATATATTCGTCTGATAAGGTACTTCTTCTTCAATGATTTCGATGATATTTTGGTTTTGATAAAAAAAATTGTATTTCTTACGACTTTTCGTAAAATATGTTAATGCCATCTGAAAGAGGAACAGATAAGCTTTCCATTGAGCTCTTAGGCGAAGAAGTCGGTCGAAGGATGCAAGATTTATTAGCAAAAAACTAATCGGTGGTCAACACGTTTCCGTCCTACTGCCGATTCTTTTCGCAAAGTACTTTTCTATAATTCTAGCATTTAATGCGAAAAATTAAACGAATTTTTTGTCCATGTAAAAAACTATTAATTTTGAATACTATGCCGCCCATTTATTCAATTAAAAAAATTAAGATGTCTTTTATTAGATAAGGCATATTTTCGTCTGATAAGGTACTTCTTCTTCAATGATTTCGAGGATATTTTAGTTTTGATCAAAAAAATTTTATTTCGTATGACTTTTCGTAAGATATGTTAATGCCATCTGAAAGAGGAACAGATAAGCTTTCCATCGAGCTCTTAGGCGAAGAAGTCGGTCGAAGGATGCAAGAGTTATTAGCAAAAAACTAATCGGTGGTCAGCACGATTCCGTCCTACTACCGATTCTTTTCGCAAAGAACTTTTCTATAATTCTAGTATTTAATGGGAAAAAATTAAACGAATTTTTTGTCGATGTAAAAAACTATTAATTTTGAATACTATGCCGCCCATTTATTCAATTAAAAAAATTAAGATGTCTTTTATTAGATAAGGCATATTTTCGTCTGATAAGGTACTTCTTCTTCAATGATTTCGACGATATTTTCTTATGACTTTTCGTAAAATATGTTACTGCCATCTGAAAGAAGAATAAATAAGCTTTCCATCGAGCTCTTAGTCGAAGAAGTCGGTCGAAGGCTGCAAGATTTATTAGCAAAAAACTAATCGGTGTTCAACAGGTTTCCGTCCTTCTGCCGATTCTTTTCGCAAAGTACTTTTCTATAATTCTAGTATGTAATGCGAAAAATTAAACGAATTTTTTGTCCGTGTAAAAAACTATTAATTCTGAATAAAATGCCGCCCATTTATTCAATTAAACAAATTTAAATGTCTCTTATTATATAAGGCATATTTTCGTCTGATAAGGTTCTTCTATGATTTCGACGATATTTTAGTTTTGATCAAAAAAATTTTATTTCATATGACTTTTCGTAAGATATGTTAATTGTATCCGAAAGAGGAACAGATAAGCTTTCCATCGAGCATTGAGTCGAAGAAGTCGGTCGAAGGATGCAAGAGTTATTAGCAAAAAACTAATCGGTGGTCAACACGTTTCCGTCCTACTGCCGATTCTTTTCGCAAAGTACTTTTCTATAATTCTAGCATTTAATGCGAAAAATTAAACGAATTTTTTGTCCATGTTTAAAATTGTAAATTCTGAATTAAATGACGCCCATTTATGCAATTAATAAATTAATAAATTAATAAATGTCTCTTATTATATAAGGCATATTTTCGTCTGATAAGGTACTTCTTCTTCAATGATTTCAAGGATATTATAGTTTTGATCAAGAAAATTTTATTTCATATGACTTTTCGTAAGATATGTTAATGCCATCCGAAAGAGGAACAGATAAGCTTTCCATCGAGCATTTAGTCGAAGAAGTCGGTCGAAGGATGCAAGAATTGTTAGCAAAAAATTAAGAAAAGAGGAACAGATAAGCTTACCATCGAGCTCTTAGTCGAAGAAGTCGGTCGAAGGATGCAAGAGTTATTAGCAAAAAACTAATCGTTGGTCAACACGTTTCCGTCCTATTGCCAATTCTTTTCGCAAAGTACTTTTCTATAATTCTAGTATTTAATGGGAAAAAATGAAACGAATTTTTTGTAAATGTTAAAAACTATAAATTCTGAATAAAATGCCGCCCATTTACGCAATTAAAAAAAATTAAAATGTCTCTTATTAAAAAAGGCATATTTTCGTCTGATAAGGTACTTCTTCTTCAATGATTTGGAGGATATTTTAGTTTTAATCAAAAAAAATTTATTTCATATGACTTTTCGTAAGATATGTTAATGCCATCCGAAAGAGGAACAGATAAGCTTTCCATTGAGCTCTTAGTCGAAGAAATCGGTCTAAGGATGCATGAGTTATCAGCAAAAAACTAATGGGTGGTCAACACGTTCCTGTTCTACTGCCGATTATTTTCGCAAAGTACTTTTCTATAATTCTAGCATTTAATGCGAAAAATTAAACGAATTTTTTGTCCATGTAAAAAACTATTAATTTTGAATACTATGCCGCCCATTTATTCAATTAAAAAAATTAAGATGTCTTTTATTAGATAAGGCATATTTTCGTCTGATAAGGTACTTCTTCTTCAATGATTTCGAGGATATTTTAGTTTTGATCAAAAAAATTTTATTTCATATGACTTTTCGTAAGATATGTTAATGCCATCTGAAAGAGGAACAGATAAGCTTTCCATCGAGCTCTTAGGCGAAGAAGTCGGTCGAAGGATGCAAGAGTTATTAGCAAAAAACTAATCGGTGGTCAGCACGATTCCGTCCTACTACCGATTCTTTTCGCAAAGAACTTTTCTATAATTCTAGTATTTAATGGGAAAAAATTAAACGAATTTTTTGTCGATGTAAAAAACTATTAATTTTGAATACTATGCCGCCCATTTATTCAATTAAAAAAATTAAGATGTCTTTTATTAGATAAGGCATATTTTCGTCTGATAAGGTACTTCTTCTTCAATGATTTCGACGATATTTTCTTATGACTTTTCGTAAAATATGTTACTGCCATCTGAAAGAAGAATAAATAAGCTTTCCATCGAGCTCTTAGTCGAAGAAGTCGGTCGAAGGCTGCAAGATTTATTAGCAAAAAACTAATCGGTGTTCAACAGGTTTCCGTCCTTCTGCCGATTCTTTTCGCAAAGTATTTTTCTATAATTCTAGTATGTAATGCGAAAAATTAAACGAATTTTTTGTCCGTGTAAAAAACTATTAATTCTGAATAAAATGCCGCCCATTTATTCAATTAAACAAATTTAAATGTCTCTTATTATATAAGGCATATTTTCGTCTGATAAGGTTCTTCTATGATTTCGACGATATTTTAGTTTTGATCAAAAAAATTTTATTTCATATGACTTTTCGTAAGATATGTTAATTGTATCCGAAAGAGGAACAGATAAGCTTTCCATCGAGCATTGAGTCGAAGAAGTCGGTCGAAGGATGCAAGAGTTATTAGCAAAAAACTAATCGGTGGTCAACACGTTTCCGTCCTACTGCCGATTCTTTTCGCAAAGTACTTTTCTATAATTCTAGCATTTAATGCGAAAAATTAAACGAATTTTTTGTCCATGTTTAAAATTGTAAATTCTGAATTAAATGACGCCCATTTATGCAATTAATAAATTAATAAATTAATAAATGTCTCTTATTATATAAGGCATATTTTCGTCTGATAAGGTACTTCTTCTTCAATGATTTCAAGGATATTATAGTTTTGATCAAGAAAATTTTATTTCATATGACTTTTCGTAAGATATGTTAATGCCATCCGAAAGAGGAACAGATAAGCTTTCCATCGAGCATTTAGTCGAAGAAGTCGGTCGAAGGATGCAAGAATTGTTAGCAAAAAATTAAGAAAAGAGGAACAGATAAGCTTACCATCGAGCTCTTAGTCGAAGAAGTCGGTCGAAGGATGCAAGAGTTATTAGCAAAAAACTAATCGTTGGTCAACACGTTTCCGTCCTATTGCCAATTCTTTTCGCAAAGTACTTTTCTATAATTCTAGTATTTAATGGGAAAAAATGAAACGAATTTTTTGTAAATGTTAAAAACTATAAATTCTGAATAAAATGCCGCCCATTTACGCAATTAAAAAAAATTAAAATGTCTCTTATTAAAAAAGGCATATTTTCGTCTGATAAGGTACTTCTTCTTCAATGATTTGGAGGATATTTTAGTTTTAATCAAAAAAAATTTATTTCATATGACTTTTCGTAAGATATGTTAATGCCATCCGAAAGAGGAACAGATAAGCTTTCCATTGAGCTCTTAGTCGAAGAAATCGGTCTAAGGATGCATGAGTTATCAGCAAAAAACTAATGGGTGGTCAACACGTTCCTGTTCTACTGCCGATTATTTTCGCAAAGTACTTTTCTATAATTCTAGTGTTTAATGGGAAAAAATTAAACGAATTTTTTGTCCATGTTAAAACCTATAAATTCTGAATAAAATTCCGTTTATTTATCCAATTAAAAAAATTAAAATGTCTCTTATTAGATAAGGCATATATTCGTCTGATAAGGTACTTTTTCTTCAATGATTTCGATGATATTTTGGTTTTGATAAAAAAAATTGTATTTCTTACGACTTTTCGTAAAATATGTTAATGCCATCTGAAAGAGGAATAGATAAGCTTTCCATCGAGCTCTTAGGCGAAGAAGTCGGTCGAAGGATGCAAGAGTTATTAGCAAAAAACTAATCGGTGGTCAACACGTTTCCGTCCTACTGCCGATTCTTTTCGCAAAGTACTTTTCTATAATTCTAGCATTTAATGCGAAAAATTAAACGAATTTTTTGTCCATGTTTAAAATTGTAAATTCTGAATTAAATGACGCCCATTTATGCAATTAATAAATTAATAAATTAATAAATGTCTCTTATTATATAAGGCATATTTTCGTCTGATAAGGTACTTCTTCTTCAATGATTTCGAGGATAATATAGTTTTGATCAAGAAAATTTTATTTCATATGACTTTTCGTAAGATATGTTAATGCCATCCGAAAGAGGAACAGATAAGCTTTCCATCGAGCATTTAGTTGAAGAAGTCGGTCGAAGGATGCAAGAATTGTTAGCAAAAAATTAAGAAAAGAGGAACAGATAAGCTTACCATCGAGCTCTTAGTCGAAGAAGTCGGTCGAAGGATGCAAGAGTTATTAGCAAAAAACTAATCGTTGGTCAACACGTTTCCGTCCTATTGCCAATTCTTTTCGCAAAGTACTTTTCTATAATTCTAGTATTTAATGGGAAAAAATGAAACGAATTTTTTGTCCATGTTTAAAATTGTAAATTCTGAATTAAATGAGGCCCATTTATGCAATTAAAAAAATTTGAATGTCTCTTATTATATGAGGCATATTTTCGTCTGATAAGGTACTTCTTCTTCAATGATTTGGAGGATATTTTAGTTTTAATCAAAAAAAATTTATTTCATATGACTTTTCGTAAGATATGTTAATGCCATCCGAAAGAGGAACAGATAAGCTTTCCATTGAGCTCTTAGTCGAAGAAATCGGTCTAAGGATGCATGAGTTATCAGCAAAAAACTAATGGGTGGTCAACACGTTCCTGTTCTACTGCCGATTATTTTCGCAAAGTACTTTTCTATAATTCTAGTGTTTAATGGGAAAAAATTAAACGAATTTTTTGTCCATGTTAAAACCTATAAATTCTGAATAAAATTCCGTTTATTTATCCAATTAAAAAAATTAAAATGTCTCTTATTAGATAAGGCATATATTCGTCTGATAAGGTACTTTTTCTTCAATGATTTCGATGATATTTTGGTTTTGATAAAAAAAATTGTATTTCTTACGACTTTTCGTAAAATATGTTAATGCCATCCGAAAGAGGAACAGATAAGCTTTCCATTGAGCTCTAAGTCGAAGAAGTCGGTCTAAGGATGCATGAGTTATCAGCAAAAATCTAATGGGTGGTCAACACGTTCCTGTCCTACTGCCGATTATTTTCGCAAAGTACTTTTCTATAATTCTAGTGTTTAATGGGAAAAAATTAAACAAATTTTTTGTCCATGTTAAAACCTATAAATTCTGAATAAAATTCCGTCCATTTATGCAATGAAAAAAATTTAAATGTCTCTTATTAGATAAGGCATATATTCGTCTGATAAGGTACTTCTTCTTAAATGATTTCGATGATATTTTGGTTTTGATAAAAAAAATTGTATTTCTTACGACTTTTCCTAAAATATGTTAATGCCATCTGAAAGAGGAACAGATAAGCTTTCCATCGCGCTCTTAGGCGAAGAAGTCGGTCGAAGGATGCAAGAGTTATTAGCAAAAAACTAATCAGTGGTCAACACGTTTCCGTCCTACTGCCGATTCTTTTCGCAAAGTACTTTTCTATAATTCTAGCATTTAATGCGAAAAATTAAACGAATTTTTTGTCAATGTTTAAAATTGTAAATTCTTAATTAAATGACGCCCATTTATGCAATTAATAAATTAATAAATGTCTCTTATTATATAAGGCATATTTTCGTCTGATAAGGTACTTCTTCTTCAATGATTTCGAGGATATTATAGTTTTGATCAAGAAAATTGTATTTCATAAGTCTTTTCGTAAGATATGTTAATGCCATCCGAAAGAGGAACAGATAAGCTTTCCATCGAGCATTTAGTCGAAGAAGTCGGTCGAAGGATGCAATAATTGTTAGCAAAAAACTAAAAAAAGAGGAACAGATAAGCTTTCCATTGAGCTCTAAGGCGAAGAAGTCGGTCGAAGGATGCAAGAGTTATTAGCAAAAAACTAATCGGTGGTCAACACGTTCCTGTCCTACTGCCGATTATTTTCGCAAAGTACTTTTCTATAATTCTAGTGTTTAATGGGAAAAAATTAAACAAATTTTTTGTCCATGTTAAAACCTATAAATTCTGAATAAAATTCCGTCCATTTATCCAATTAAAAAAATTAAAATGTCTCTTATTAGATAAGGCATATATTCGTCTGATAAGGTACTTCTTCTTAAATGATTTCGATGATATTTTGGTTTTGATAAAAAAAATTGTATTTCTTACGACTTTTCGTAAAATATGTTAATGCCATCTGAAAGAGGAATAGATAAGCTTTCCATCGAGCTCTTAGGCGAAGAAGTCGGTCGAAGGATGCAAGAGTTATTAGCAAAAAACTAATCGGTGGTCAACACGTTTCCGTCCTACTGCCGATTCTTTTCGCAAAGTACTTTTCTATAATTCTAGCATTTAATGCGAAAAATTAAACGAATTTTTTGTCCATGTTTAAAATTGTAAATTCTGAATTAAATGACGCCCATTTATGCAATTAATAAATTAATAAATTAATAAATGTCTCTTATTATATAAGGCATATTTTCGTCTGATAAGGTACTTCTTCTTCAATGATTTCGAGGATAATATAGTTTTGATCAAGAAAATTTTATTTCATATGACTTTTCGTAAGATATGTTAATGCCATCCGAAAGAGGAACAGATAAGCTTTCCATCGAGCATTTAGTTGAAGAAGTCGGTCGAAGGATGCAAGAATTGTTAGCAAAAAATTAAGAAAAGAGGAACAGATAAGCTTACCATCGAGCTCTTAGTCGAAGAAGTCGGTCGAAGGATGCAAGAGTTATTAGCAAAAAACTAATCGTTGGTCAACACGTTTCCGTCCTATTGCCAATTCTTTTCGCAAAGTACTTTTCTATAATTCTAGTATTTAATGGGAAAAAATGAAACGAATTTTTTGTAAATGTTAAAAACTATAAATTCTGAATAAAATGCCGCCCATTTACGCAATTAAAAAAATTAAAATGTCTCTTATTAAAAAAGGCATATTTTCGTCTGATAAGGTACTTCTTCTTCAATGATTTGGAGGATATTTTAGTTTTAATCAAAAAAAATTTATTTCATATGACTTTTCGTAAGATATGTTAATGCCATCCGAAAGAGGAACAGATAAGCTTTCCATTGAGCTCTTAGTCGAAGAAATCGGTCTAAGGATGCATGAGTTATCAGCAAAAAACTAATGGGTGGTCAACACGTTCCTGTTCTACTGCCGATTATTTTCGCAAAGTACTTTTCTATAATTCTAGTGTTTAATGGGAAAAAATTAAACGAATTTTTTGTCCATGTTAAAACCTATAAATTCTGAATAAAATTCCGTTTATTTATCCAATTAAAAAAATTAAAATGTCTCTTATTAGATAAGGCATATATTCGTCTGATAAGGTACTTTTTCTTCAATGATTTCGATGATATTTTGGTTTTGATAAAAAAAATTGTATTTCTTACGACTTTTCGTAAAATATGTTAATGCCATCCGAAAGAGGAACAGATAAGCTTTCCATTGAGCTCTAAGTCGAAGAAGTCGGTCTAAGGATGCATGAGTTATCAGCAAAAATCTAATGGGTGGTCAACACGTTCCTGTCCTACTGCCGATTATTTTCGCAAAGTACTTTTCTATAATTCTAGTGTTTAATGGGAAAAAATTAAACAAATTTTTTGTCCATGTTAAAACCTATAAATTCTGAATAAAATTCCGTCCATTTATGCAATGAAAAAAATTTAAATGTCTCTTATTAGATAAGGCATATATTCGTCTGATAAGGTACTTCTTCTTAAATGATTTCGATGATATTTTGGTTTTGATAAAAAAAATTGTATTTCTTACGACTTTTCCTAAAATATGTTAATGCCATCTGAAAGAGGAACAGATAAGCTTTCCATCGCGCTCTTAGGCGAAGAAGTCGGTCGAAGGATGCAAGAGTTATTAGCAAAAAACTAATCAGTGGTCAACACGTTTCCGTCCTACTGCCGATTCTTTTCGCAAAGTACTTTTCTATAATTCTAGCATTTAATGCGAAAAATTAAACGAATTTTTTGTCAATGTTTAAAATTGTAAATTCTTAATTAAATGACGCCCATTTATGCAATTAATAAATTAATAAATGTCTCTTATTATATAAGGCATATTTTCGTCTGATAAGGTACTTCTTCTTCAATGATTTCGAGGATATTATAGTTTTGATCAAGAAAATTGTATTTCATAAGTCTTTTCGTAAGATATGTTAATGCCATCCGAAAGAGGAACAGATAAGCTTTCCATCGAGCATTTAGTCGAAGAAGTCGGTCGAAGGATGCAATAATTGTTAGCAAAAAACTAAAAAAAGAGGAACAGATAAGCTTTCCATTGAGCTCTAAGGCGAACAAGTCGGTCGCAGGATGCAAGAGTTATAAGCAAAAAACTAATCGGTGGTCAACACGTTTCCGTCCTACTGCCAATTCTTTTCGCAAAGTACTTTTCTATAATTCTAGTATTTAATGGGAAAAAATTAAACGAAATTTTTGTCCATGTTAAAAACTATAAATACTGAATAAAATACCGCCCCTTTATGCAATTAAAAAAATTTAAATGTGTCTTATTAGATAAGGCATATTTTCGTCTGATAAGGTACTTCTTCTTCAATGATTTCGATGATATTTTGGTTTTGATCAAAAAAATTGTATTTCTTACGACTTTATGTAAAATATGTTAATGCCATCTGAAAGAGGAACAGATAAGCTTTCCATCGAGCTCTTAGTCGAAGAAGTCGGTCGAAGGACGCAAGAGTTATTTGCAAAAAAATAATCGGTGGTCAACACGATTCCGTCCTACTGCCGATTCTTTTCGCAAAGTACTTTTCTATAATTCTAGTATTTAATGGGAAAAAATTAAACGAATTTTTGGTCCATGTAAAAAAATATTAATTCTGAATAAATTGCCGCCTATTTATGCAATTAAAAAAATTAAAATGTCTCTTATTAGATAAGGCATATATTCGTCTGATAAGGTACTTCTTCTTCAATGATTTCGACGATATTTTAGTTTTGATCAAAAAAATTTTATTTCTTACGACTTTTCGTAAAACATGTTAATGACATCTGAAAGAGGAACATATAAGCTCTCCATCGAGCTCTTAGTCGAAGAAGTCGGTCGAAGGATGCAAGAGTTATTAGCAAAAAACTAATCGGTGGTCAACACGATTCCGTCCTACTGCCGATGCTTTTCACAAAGTACTTTTCTACAATTCTAGTATTTAATGGGAAAAAATTAAACGAATTTTTTGTCCATGTAAAAAACTAATAATTCTAAATAAAACAACGCCCATTTACGCAATTAAAAAAATTTAAATGTCTCTTATTAGATAAGGCATATTTTCGTCTGAAAAGGTACTTCTTCTTCAATGATTTCGAGGAGATTTTAGTTTTGATCAAAAAAATTTTATTTCTTACGAATTTTCCTAAAATATGTTAATGCCATCTGAAAGAGGAACATATAAGCTTTCCATCGAGCTCTTAATCGAAGAAGTCGGTCGAAGGATGCAAGAGTTATTAGCAAAAAACTAATCGGTGGTCAACACGATTCCGTCCTACTGCCGATTCTTTTCGCAAAGTACTTTTCTATAATTCTAGTATTTAATGGGAAAAAATTAAACAAATTTTTTGTCCATGTTAAAAACTATAAATTCTGAATAAAATACCGCCCATTTATGCAATTAAAAAAATTTAAATGTCTCTTATTAGATAAGGCATATTTTCGCCTTATAAGGTATTTCTTTTTCAATGACTTCGAGGATATTTTAGTTTGGATCAAAAAAATTTTATTTCTTACGACTTTTCGTAAAATATGTTAATGCCATCTTTAAGAGGAACAGAGAAGCTTCCCATCGATCTCTTAGTCAAAGAAGCCGGTCGAAGGATGCAAGAGTTATTAGCAAAAAACTAATTGGTCGTCAACTTGATTCCGTCCTACTGCCGATGCTTTTCGCAAAGTACTTTTCTATAATTCTAGTATTTAATGGGAAAAAATTAAACGAATTTTTTGTCCATGTAAAAAACTATCAATTCTGAATAAAATGCCGCGCATTAATGCAATTAAAAAAATTTAAATGTCTCTTATTAGATAAGGCATATATTCGTCTGATAAGGTACTTTTTCTTCAATGATTTCGATGATATTTTGGTTTTGATAAAAAAAATTGTATTTCTTACGACTTTTCGTAAAATATGTTAATGCCATCTGAAAGAGGAATAGATAAGCTTTCCATCGAGCTCTTAGGCGAAGAAGTCGGTCGAAGGATGCAAGAGTTATTAGCAAAAAACTAATCGGTGGTCAACACGTTTCCGTCCTACTGCCGATTCTTTTCGCAAAGTACTTTTCTATAATTCTAGCATTTAATGCGAAAAATTAAACGAATTTTTTGTCCATGTTTAAAATTGTAAATTCTGAATTAAATGACGCCCATTTATGCAATTAATAAATTAATAAATTAATAAATGTCTCTTATTATATAAGGCATATTTTCGTCTGATAAGGTACTTCTTCTTCAATGATTTCGAGGATAATATAGTTTTGATCAAGAAAATTTTATTTCATATGACTTTTCGTAAGATATGTTAATGCCATCCGAAAGAGGAACAGATAAGCTTTCCATCGAGCATTTAGTTGAAGAAGTCGGTCGAAGGATGCAAGAATTGTTAGCAAAAAATTAAGAAAAGAGGAACAGATAAGCTTACCATCGAGCTCTTAGTCGAAGAAGTCGGTCGAAGGATGCAAGAGTTATTAGCAAAAAACTAATCGTTGGTCAACACGTTTCCGTCCTATTGCCAATTCTTTTCGCAAAGTACTTTTCTATAATTCTAGTATTTAATGGGAAAAAATGAAACGAATTTTTTGTAAATGTTAAAAACTATAAATTCTGAATAAAATGCCGCCCATTTACGCAATTAAAAAAATTAAAATGTCTCTTATTAAAAAAGGCATATTTTCGTCTGATAAGGTACTTCTTCTTCAATGATTTGGAGGATATTTTAGTTTTAATCAAAAAAAATTTATTTCATATGACTTTTCGTAAGATATGTTAATGCCATCCGAAAGAGGAACAGATAAGCTTTCCATTGAGCTCTTAGTCGAAGAAATCGGTCTAAGGATGCATGAGTTATCAGCAAAAAACTAATGGGTGGTCAACACGTTCCTGTTCTACTGCCGATTATTTTCGCAAAGTACTTTTCTATAATTCTAGTGTTTAATGGGAAAAAATTAAACGAATTTTTTGTCCATGTTAAAACCTATAAATTCTGAATAAAATTCCGTTTATTTATCCAATTAAAAAAATTAAAATGTCTCTTATTAGATAAGGCATATATTCGTCTGATAAGGTACTTTTTCTTCAATGATTTCGATGATATTTTGGTTTTGATAAAAAAAATTGTATTTCTTACGACTTTTCGTAAAATATGTTAATGCCATCCGAAAGAGGAACAGATAAGCTTTCCATTGAGCTCTAAGTCGAAGAAGTCGGTCTAAGGATGCATGAGTTATCAGCAAAAATCTAATGGGTGGTCAACACGTTCCTGTCCTACTGCCGATTATTTTCGCAAAGTACTTTTCTATAATTCTAGTGTTTAATGGGAAAAAATTAAACAAATTTTTTGTCCATGTTAAAACCTATAAATTCTGAATAAAATTCCGTCCATTTATCCAATTAAAAAAATTAAAATGTCTCTTATTAGATAAGGCATATATTCGTCTGATAAGGTACTTCTTCTTAAATGATTTCGATGATATTTTGGTTTTGATAAAAAAAATTGTATTTCTTACGACTTTTCCTAAAATATGTTAATGCCATCTGAAAGAGGAACAGATAAGCTTTCCATCGCGCTCTTAGGCGAAGAAGTCGGTCGAAGGATGCAAGAGTTATTAGCAAAAAACTAATCAGTGGTCAACACGTTTCCGTCCTACTGCCGATTCTTTTCGCAAAGTACTTTTCTATAATTCTAGCATTTAATGCGAAAAATTAAACGAATTTTTTGTCAATGTTTAAAATTGTAAATTCTTAATTAAATGACGCCCATTTATGCAATTAATAAATTAATAAATGTCTCTTATTATATAAGGCATATTTTCGTCTGATAAGGTACTTCTTCTTCAATGATTTCGAGGATATTATAGTTTTGATCAAGAAAATTGTATTTCATAAGTCTTTTCGTAAGATATGTTAATGCCATCCGAAAGAGGAACAGATAAGCTTTCCATCGAGCATTTAGTCGAAGAAGTCGGTCGAAGGATGCAATAATTGTTAGCAAAAAACTAAAAAAAGAGGAACAGATAAGCTTTCCATTGAGCTCTAAGGCGAACAAGTCGGTCGCAGGATGCAAGAGTTATAAGCAAAAAACTAATCGGTGGTCAACACGTTTCCGTCCTACTGCCAATTCTTTTCGCAAAGTACTTTTCTATAATTCTAGTATTTAATGGGAAAAAATTAAACGAAATTTTTGTCCATGTTAAAAACTATAAATACTGAATAAAATACCGCCCCTTTATGCAATTAAAAAAATTTAAATGTGTCTTATTAGATAAGGCATATTTTCGTCTGATAAGGTACTTCTTCTTCAATGATTTCGATGATATTTTGGTTTTGATCAAAAAAATTGTATTTCTTACGACTTTATGTAAAATATGTTAATGCCATCTGAAAGAGGAACAGATAAGCTTTCCATCGAGCTCTTAGTCGAAGAAGTCGGTCGAAGGACGCAAGAGTTATTTGCAAAAAAATAATCGGTGGTCAACACGATTCCGTCCTACTGCCGATTCTTTTCGCAAAGTACTTTTCTATAATTCTAGTATTTAATGGGAAAAAATTAAACGAATTTTTGGTCCATGTAAAAAAATATTAATTCTGAATAAATTGCCGCCTATTTATGCAATTAAAAAAATTAAAATGTCTCTTATTAGATAAGGCATATATTCGTCTGATAAGGTACTTCTTCTTCAATGATTTCGACGATATTTTAGTTTTGATCAAAAAAATTTTATTTCTTACGACTTTTCGTAAAACATGTTAATGACATCTGAAAGAGGAACATATAAGCTCTCCATCGAGCTCTTAGTCGAAGAAGTCGGTCGAAGGATGCAAGAGTTATTAGCAAAAAACTAATCGGTGGTCAACACGATTCCGTCCTACTGCCGATGCTTTTCACAAAGTACTTTTCTACAATTCTAGTATTTAATGGGAAAAAATTAAACGAATTTTTTGTCCATGTAAAAAACTAATAATTCTAAATAAAACAACGCCCATTTACGCAATTAAAAAAATTTAAATGTCTCTTATTAGATAAGGCATATTTTCGTCTGAAAAGGTACTTCTTCTTCAATGATTTCGAGGAGATTTTAGTTTTGATCAAAAAAATTTTATTTCTTACGACTTTTCCTAAAATATGTTAATGCCATCTGAAAGAGGAACATATAAGCTTTCCATCGAGCTCTTAATCGAAGAAGTCGGTCGAAGGATGCAAGAGTTATTAGCAAAAAACTAATCGGTGGTCAACACGATTCCGTCCTACTGCCGATTCTTTTCGCAAAGTACTTTTCTATAATTCTAGTATTTAATGGGAAAAAATTAAACAAATTTTTTGTCCATGTTAAAAACTATAAATTCTGAATAAAATACCGCCCATTTATGCAATTAAAAAAATTTAAATGTCTCTTATTAGATAAGGCATATTTTCGCCTTATAAGGTATTTCTTTTTCAATGACTTCGAGGATATTTTAGTTTGGATCAAAAAAATTTTATTTCTTACGACTTTTCGTAAAATATGTTAATGCCATCTTTAAGAGGAACAGAGAAGCTTCCCATCGATCTCTTAGTTAAAGAAGCCGGTCGAAGGATGCAAGAGTTATTAGCAAAAAACTAATTGGTCGTCAACTTGATTCCGTCCTACTGCCGATGCTTTTCGCAAAGTACTTTTCTATAATTCTAGTATTTAATGGGAAAAAATTAAACGAATTTTTTGTCCATGTAAAAAACTATCAATTCTGAATAAAATGCCGCGCATTAATGCAATTAAAAAAATTTAAATGTCTCTTATTAGATAAGGCATATTTTCGTCTGATAAGGTACTTCTTCTTCAATGATTTCGAGGAGATTTTAGTTTTGATCAAAAAAATTTTATTTCTTACGACTTTTCCTAAAATATGTTAATGCCATCTGAAAGAGGAACATATAAGCTTTCCATCGAGCTCTTAATCGAAGAAGTCGGTCGAAGGATGCAAGAGTTATTAGCAAAAAACTAATTGGTGGTCAACACGATTCCGTCCTACTGCCGATGCTTTTCGTAAAGTACTTTTCTATAATTCTAGTATTTAATGAGAAAAAATTAAAAAAAATTTTTGTCCATGTTAAAAACTATAAATACTGAATAAAATACCGCCCCTTTATGCAATTAAAAAAATTTAAATGTGTCTTATTAGATAAGGCATATTTTCGTCTGATAAGGTACTTCTTCTTCAATGATTTCGATGATATTTTGGTTTTGATCAAAAAAATTGTATTTCTTACGACTTTATGTAAAATATGTTAATGCCATCTGAAAGAGGAACAGATAAGCTTTCCATCGAGCTCTTAGTCGAAGAAGTCGGTCGAAGGACGCAAGAGTTATTTGCAAAAAAATAATCGGTGGTCAACACGATTCCGTCCTACTGCCGATTCTTTTCGCAAAGTACTTTTCTATAATTCTAGTATTTAATGGGAAAAAATTAAACGAATTTTTGGTCCATGTAAAAAAATATTAATTTTGAATAAATTGCCGCCCATTTATGCAATTAAAAAAATTAAAATGTCTCTTATTAGATAAGGCATATATTCGTCTGATAAGGTACTTCTTCTTCAATGATTTCGACGATATTTTAGTTTTGATCAAAAAAATTTTATTTCTTACGACTTTTCGTAAAACATGTTAATGACATCTGAAAGAGGAACATATAAGCTCTCCATCGAGCTCTTAGTCGAAGAAGTCGGTCGAAGGATGCAAGAGTTATTAGCAAAAAACTAATCGGTGGTCAACACGATTCCGTCCTACTGCCGATGCTTTTCACAAAGTACTTTTCTACAATTCTAGTATTTAATGGGAAAAAATTAAACGAATTTTTTGTCCATGTAAAAAACTAATAATTCTAAATAAAACAACGCCCATTTACGCAATTAAAAAAATTTAAATGTCTCTTATTAGATAAGGCATATTTTCGTCTGATAAGGTACTTCTTCTTCAATGATTTCGAGGATATTTTAGTTTTGATCAAAAAATTGTATTTCTTACAACTTTTCGTAAAATATGTTAATGCCATCTAAAAGAGAAACAGATAAGCTTTCCATCGAGCTCTTAGTCGAAGAAGTCGGTCGAAGGTTGCAAGAGTTATTAGCAAAAAACTAATTGGTGGTCAACTTGATTCCGTCCTACTGCCGATGCTTTTCGCAAAGTACTTTTCTATAATTCTAGTATTTAATGGGAAAAAATTAAACGAATTTTTTGTCCATGTAAAAAACTATCAATTCTGAATAAAATGCCGCCCATTAATGCAATTAAAAAAATTTAAATGTCTCTTATTAGATAAGGCATATTTTCGTCTGAAAAGGTACTTCTTCTTCAATGATTTCGAGGAGATTTTAGTTTTGATCAAAAAAATTTTATTTCTTACGACTTTTCCTAAAATATGTTAATGCCATCTGAAAGAGGAACATATAAGCTTTCCATCGAGCTCTTAATCGAAGAAGTCGGTCGAAGGATGCAAGAGTTATTAGCAAAAAACTAATCGGTGGTCAACACGATTCCGTCCTACTGCCGATTCTTTTCGCAAAGTACTTTTCTATAATTCTAGTATTTAATGGGAAAAAATTAAACAAATTTTTTGTCCATGTTAAAAACTATAAATTCTGAATTAAATACCGCCCATTTATGCAATTAAAAAAATTTAAATGTCTCTTATTAGATAAGGCATATTTTCGCCTTATAAGGTATTTCTTTTTCAATGACTTCGAGGATATTTTAGTTTGGATCAAAAAAATTTTATTTCTTACGACTTTTCGTAAAATATGTTAATGCCATCTTTAAGAGGAACAGAGAAGCTTCCCATCGATCTCTTAGTCAAAGAAGCCGGTCGAAGGATGCAAGAGTTATTAGCAAAAAACTAATTGGTCGTCTACTTGATTCCGTCCTACTGCCGATGCTTTTCGCAAAGTACTTTTCTATAATTCTAGTATTTAATGGGAAAAAATTAAACGAATTTTTTGTCCATGTAAAAAACTATCAATTCTGAATAAAATGCCGCGCATTAATGCAATTAAAAAAATTAAATGTCTCTTATTAGATAAGGCATATTTTCGTCTGATAAGGTACTTCTTCTTCAATGATTTCGAAGAGATTTTAGTTTTGATCAAAAAAATTTTATTTCTTACGACTTTTCCTAAAATATGTTAATGCCATCTGAAAGAGGAACATATAAGCTTTCCATCGAGCTCTTAATCGAAGAAGTCGGTCGAAGGATGCAAGAGTTATTAGCAAAAAACTAATTGGTGGTCAACACGATTCCGTCCTACTGCCGATGCTTTTCGTAAAGTACTTTTCTATAATTCTAGTATTTAATGAGAAAAAATTAAAAAAATTTTTTGTCCATGTTAAAAACTATAAATTCTGAATAAAATACCGCCCATTTATGCAATTAAAAAAATTTAAATGTCTCTTATTAGATAAGGCATATTTTCGCCTTATAAGGTATTTCTTTTTCAATGACTTCGAGGATATTTTAGTTTGGATCAAAAAAATTTTATTTCTTACGACTTTTCGTAAAATATGTTAATGCCATCTTTAAGAGGAACAGAGAAGCTTGCCATCGAGCTCTTAGTCGAAGAAGTCGGTCGAAGGATGCAAGAGTTATTAGCAATAAACTAATCGGTGGTCAACATGATTTTTTCCTACTGCGGATTCTTTTCGCAAAGTACTTTTCTATAATTCTAGTATTTAATGGGAAAAAAAATTAAACGAATTTTTTGTCCATGTAAAAAACTATTAATTCTGAATAAAATACCGCCCATTTATTCAATTAAAAAAATTAAAATGTCTCTTATTAGATAAGGCATATTTTCGTCTGATAAGGTACTTCTTCTTCAATGATTTCGATGATATTTTAGTTTTGATCAAAAAAATTTTATTTCTTACGACTTTTCGTAAGATATGTTAATGCCATCTGAAAGAGAAACAGAGAAGCTTGCCATCGAGCTCTTAGTCGAAGAAGTCGGTCGAAGGATGCAAGAGTTATTAGCAATAAACTAATCGGTGGTCAACATGATTTTTTCCTACTGCGGATTCTTTTCGCAAAGTACTTTTCTATAATTCTAGTATTTAATGGGAAAAAAATTAAACGAATTTTTTGTCCATGTAAAAAACTATTAATTCTGAATAAAATACCGCCCCTTTATGCAATTAAAAAAATTTAAATGTGTCTTATTAGATAAGGCATATTTTCGTCTGATAAGGTACTTCTTCTTCAATGATTTCGATGATATTTTGGTTTTGATCAAAAAAATTGTATTTCTTACGACTTTATGTAAAATATGTTAATGCCATCTGAAAGAGGAACAGATAAGCTTTCCATCGAGCTCTTAGTCGAAGAAGTCGGTCGAAGGACGCAAGAGTTATTTGCAAAAAAATAATCGGTGGTCAACACGATTCCGTCCTACTGCCGATTCTTTTCGCAAAGTACTTTTCTATAATTTTAGTATTTAATGGGAAAAAATTAAACAAATTTTTTGTCCATGTGAAAAACTATAAATTCTGAATAAAATTCCGTCCATTAATGCAATTAAAACCAGTAAGGACGCTATAGTCGAGTATACTCGACAATATAATACCCTGCACACGCAGTTGGTGG
Organism: Phortica okadai; assembly: GCA_034638295.1. Lineage (NCBI taxonomy): Eukaryota > Metazoa > Arthropoda > Insecta > Diptera > Drosophilidae > Phortica > Phortica okadai. The sequence continues at coordinate 876,763 of CM067853.1, forward strand.
TGCAACACCCTAAATCTACCATAAAATGTTGATTTGACATCGCCCGATCAAAAAGTTATCAAAATATCAAGTAAATTGGTGAAAAAAAGTGGAATTTACGAAAAATTTGAGTTTGTTGGTTATTGAGGGACAACTTTCGAACCGAGGGGAATTTTGTGGTATGCAGTTTTAAAAATATATATTTACTGAGCTTGTATACAAAATTTCATGTTCATATCTTTATTAGTTTTGGAGATATTGCTTTTTAGAGAAAACAACTCGGGGAGGGGAAATTAAGGGAAGGGGGAAAAATTGTGGTATGCGGTTTTGTAGAGGTCTTCATGCTGAGTCTACATACCGACTTTCATGTTTCTATATTTTCGGGTATTCGAGTTACAACGTTTTAAAAAAGTGGGTGGTGCTGGATGGGCGGGAAGGAGTGGGCGTGGCACAAAACCGTTTAAACTTGATGTAGTGCCAAGCATCACGAGTCTACCCTCCAAATTTCAAGTCTCTAGCTTTTACAGTTTCCGAGAACCATTGGTGAATACAGACGGACGGACAGACGGACAGGGCTTAATCGATTTCTCTTGTCATCCTGATCAAGAATATATATACTTTATGGGGTCCCCCTCCCCTCCTTCTGTGCGTTACATACATTTCGTTCAAACAAACTTAATATACCCTGACACACTGTATGTGCAGGGTATAAAAATTAAAATGTGTCTTATTAGATAAGGCATATTTTCGTCTGATAAGGTACTTCTTCTTCAATGATTTCGATGATATCTTGGTTTTGATCAAAAAAATTGTATTTCTTACGACTTTTCGTAAAATATGTTAATGCCATCTGAAAGAGGAACATATAAGCTTTCCATCGAGCTCTTAGTCGAAGAAGTCGGTCGAAGGATGCAAGAGTTATTTTCAAAAAACTAATCGGTGGTCAACACGATTTTTTCGTACTGCGGATTCTTTTCGCAAAGTACTTTTCTATAATTCTAGTATTTAATGGGAAAAAAATTAAACCAATTTTTTGTCCCTGTAAAAAACTATAAATTCTGAATAAAATACCGCCCATTTATTCAATTAAAAAAATTAAAATGTCTCTTATTAGTTAAGGCATATATTCGTCTGATAAGGTAATTCTTCTTCAATGATTTCGAGGATATTTTAGTTTTGATCAAAAAAATTTTATTTCTTACGACTTTTCGTAAAATATGTTAATGACATCTGAAAGAGGAACAGATAAGCTTTCCATCGAGCTCTTAGTCGAAGAAGTCGGTCTAAGGATGCAAGAGTTACCAGCAAAAAACTAATCGGTTGTCAACACGTTCCTGTCCTACTGCCGATTCTTTTCGCAAAGTACTTTTCTATAATTTTAGTATTTAATGCGAAAAAATTAAACAAATTTTTTGTCCATGTTAAAAAATATAAATTCTGAATAAAATTCCGTCCATTTATGCAATTAAAAAAATTAAAATGTCTCTTATTAGATAAGCCACATTTTCGTCTGATAAGGTTTTTCTTCTTCAATGATTTCGAGGATATTTTAGTTTTGATCAAAAAAATTTTATTTCTTACGACTTTTCGTAAAATATGTTAATGTCATCTGAAAGAGGAACATATAAGCTTTCCATCGAGCTCTTAGGCGAAGAAGTCGGTCGAAGGATGCAAGAGTTATTTGCAAAAAAATAATCGGTGGTCAACACGATTCCGTCCTACTGCCGATTCTTTTCGCAAAGTACTTTTCTATAATTCTAGTATTTAATGCGAAAAAATTAAACAATATTTTTGTCCATGTAAAAAAATATTAATTCTGAATAAATTGCCGCCCATTTATTCAATTAAAAAAATTAATATGTCTCTTATTAGATAAGACATATTTTCGTCTGATAAGGTAGTTCTGTTTCTATGATTTCGAGGCTATTTTAGTTTTGGTCAAAAAAATTTTATTTCTTTCGACTTTTCGTAAAATATGTTAATGCCATCTGAAAGAGGAACAGATAAGCTTTCCATCGAGCTCTTAGTCGAAGAAGTCGGTCTAAGGATGCAAGAGTTATCAGCAAAAAACTAATCGGTGGTCAACACGTTCCTGTCCTACTGCCGATTCTTTTCGCAAAGTACTTTTCTATAATTCTAGTATTTAATGGGAAAAAATTAAACAAATTTTTTGTCCATGTTAAAAACTATCAATTCTGAATAAAATTCCGTCCATTTATGCAATTAAAAAAATTAAAATGTCTCTTATTAGATAAGACATATTTTCGTCTGATAAGGTAGTTCTGTTTCTATGATTTCGATGATATTTTAGTTTTGGTCAAAAAAATTTTATTTCTTTCGACTTTTCGTAAAATATGTTAATGCCATCTGAAAGAGGAACAGATAAGCTTTCCATCGAGCTCTTAGTCGAAGAAGTCGGTCTAAGGATGCAAGAGTTATCAGCAAAAAACTAATCGGTGGTCAACACGATTCCGTCCTACTGCCGATGATTTTCACAAAGTACTTTTCTACAATTCTAGTATTTAATGGGAAAAAATTAAACGAATTTTTTGTCCATGTAAAAAACTAATAATTCTAAATAAAATAACGCCCATTTACGCAATTAAAAAAATTTAAATGTGTCTTATTAGATAAGGCATATTTTCGTCTGATAAGGTACTTCTTCTTCAATGATTTCGATGATATTTTGGTTTTGATCAAAAAAATTGTATTTCTTACGACTTTATGTAAAATATGTTAATGCCATCTGAAAGAGGAACAGAGAAGCTTGCCATCGAGCTCTTAGTCGAAGAAGTCGGTCGAAGGATGCAAGAGTTATTAGCAATAAACTAATCGGTGGTCAACATGATTTTTTCCTACTGCGGATTCTTTTCGCAAAGTACTTTTCTATAATTCTAGTATTTAATGGGAAAAAAATTAAACGAATTTTTTGTCCATGTAAAAAACTATTAATTCTGAATAAAATACCGCCCCTTTATGCAATTAAAAAAATTTAAATGTGTCTTATTAGATAAGGCATATTTTCGTCTGATAAGGTACTTCTTCTTCAATGATTTCGATGATATTTTGGTTTTGATCAAAAAAATTATATTTCTTACGACTTTATGTAAAATATGTTAATGCCATCTGAAAGAGGAACAGATAAGCTTTCCATCGAGCTCTTAGTCGAAGAAGTCGGTCGAAGGACGCAAGAGTTATTTGCAAAAAAATAATCGGTGGTCAACACGATTCCGTCCTACTGCCGATTCTTTTCGCAAAGTACTTTTCTATAATTTTAGTATTTAATGGGAAAAAATTAAACAAATTTTTTGTCCATGTGAAAAACTATAAATTCTGAATAAAATTCCGTCCATTAATGCAATTAAAACCAGTAAGGACGCTATAGTCGAGTATACTCGACAATATAATACCCTGCACACGCAGTTGGTGGTGCAACACCCTAAATCTACCATAAAATGTTGATTTGACATCGCCCGATCAAAAAGTTATCAAAATATCAAGTAAATTGGTGAAAAAAAGTGGAATTTACGAAAAATTTGAGTTTGTTGGTTATTGAGGGACAACTTTCGAACCGAGGGGAATTTTGTGGTATGCAGTTTTAAAAATATATATTTACTGAGCTTGTATACAAAATTTCATGTTCATATCTTTATTAGTTTTGGAGATATTGCTTTTTAGAGAAAACAACTCGGGGAGGGGAAATTAAGGGAAGGGGGAAAAATTGTGGTATGCGGTTTTGTAGAGGTCTTCATGCTGAGTCTACATACCGACTTTCATGTTTCTATATTTTCGGGTATTCGAGTTACAACGTTTTAAAAAAGTGGGTGGTGCTGGATGGGCGGGAAGGAGTGGGCGTGGCACAAAACCGTTTAAACTTGATGTAGTGCCAAGCATCACGAGTCTACCCTCCAAATTTCAAGTCTCTAGCTTTTACAGTTTCCGAGAACCATTGGTGAATACAGACGGACGGACAGACGGACAGGGCTTAATCGATTTCTCTTGTCATCCTGATCAAGAATATATATACTTTATGGGGTCCCCCTCCCCTCCTTCTGTGCGTTACATACATTTCGTTCAAACAAACTTAATATACCCTGACACACTGTATGTGCAGGGTATAAAAATTAAAATGTGTCTTATTAGATAAGGCATATTTTCGTCTGATAAGGTACTTCTTCTTCAATGATTTCGATGATATCTTGGTTTTGATCAAAAAAATTGTATTTCTTACGACTTTTCGTAAAATATGTTAATGCCATCTGAAAGAGGAACATATAAGCTTTCCATCGAGCTCTTAGTCGAAGAAGTCGGTCGAAGGATGCAAGAGTTATTTTCAAAAAACTAATCGGTGGTCAACACGATTTTTTCGTACTGCGGATTCTTTTCGCAAAGTACTTTTCTATAATTCTAGTATTTAATGGGAAAAAAATTAAACCAATTTTTTGTCCCTGTAAAAAACTATAAATTCTGAATAAAATACCGCCCATTTATTCAATTAAAAAAATTAAAATGTCTCTTATTAGTTAAGGCATATATTCGTCTGATAAGGTAATTCTTCTTCAATGATTTCGAGGATATTTTAGTTTTGATCAAAAAAATTTTATTTCTTACGACTTTTCGTAAAATATGTTAATGACATCTGAAAGAGGAACAGATAAGCTTTCCATCGAGCTCTTAGTCGAAGAAGTCGGTCTAAGGATGCAAGAGTTACCAGCAAAAAACTAATCGGTTGTCAACACGTTCCTGTCCTACTGCCGATTCTTTTCGCAAAGTACTTTTCTATAATTTTAGTATTTAATGCGAAAAAATTAAACAAATTTTTTGTCCATGTTAAAAAATATAAATTCTGAATAAAATTCCGTCCATTTATGCAATTAAAAAAATTAAAATGTCTCTTATTAGATAAGCCACATTTTCGTCTGATAAGGTTTTTCTTCTTCAATGATTTCGAGGATATTTTAGTTTTGATCAAAAAAATTTTATTTCTTACGACTTTTCGTAAAATATGTTAATGTCATCTGAAAGAGGAACATATAAGCTTTCCATCGAGCTCTTAGGCGAAGAAGTCGGTCGAAGGATGCAAGAGTTATTTGCAAAAAAATAATCGGTGGTCAACACGATTCCGTCCTACTGCCGATTCTTTTCGCAAAGTACTTTTCTATAATTCTAGTATTTAATGCGAAAAAATTAAACAATATTTTTGTCCATGTAAAAAAATATTAATTCTGAATAAATTGCCGCCCATTTATTCAATTAAAAAAATTAATATGTCTCTTATTAGATAAGACATATTTTCGTCTGATAAGGTAGTTCTGTTTCTATGATTTCGAGGCTATTTTAGTTTTGGTCAAAAAAATTTTATTTCTTTCGACTTTTCGTAAAATATGTTAATGCCATCTGAAAGAGGAACAGATAAGCTTTCCATCGAGCTCTTAGTCGAAGAAGTCGGTCTAAGGATGCAAGAGTTATCAGCAAAAAACTAATCGGTGGTCAACACGTTCCTGTCCTACTGCCGATTCTTTTCGCAAAGTACTTTTCTATAATTCTAGTATTTAATGGGAAAAAATTAAACAAATTTTTTGTCCATGTTAAAAACTATCAATTCTGAATAAAATTCCGTCCATTTATGCAATTAAAAAAATTAAAATGTCTCTTATTAGATAAGACATATTTTCGTCTGATAAGGTAGTTCTGTTTCTATGATTTCGATGATATTTTAGTTTTGGTCAAAAAAATTTTATTTCTTTCGACTTTTCGTAAAATATGTTAATGCCATCTGAAAGAGGAACAGATAAGCTTTCCATCGAGCTCTTAGTCGAAGAAGTCGGTCTAAGGATGCAAGAGTTATCAGCAAAAAACTAATCGGTGGTCAACACGATTCCGTCCTACTGCCGATGATTTTCACAAAGTACTTTTCTACAATTCTAGTATTTAATGGGAAAAAATTAAACGAATTTTTTGTCCATGTAAAAAACTAATAATTCTAAATAAAATAACGCCCATTTACGCAATTAAAAAAATTTAAATGTCTCTTATTAGATAAGGCATATTTTCGTCTGATAAGGTACTTCCTCTTCAATGATTTCGAGGATATTTTAGTTTTGATCAAAAAATTGTATTTCTTACAACTTTTCGTAAAATATGTTAATGCCATCTAAAAGAGGAACAGATAAGCTTTCCATCGAGCTCTTAGTCGAAGAAGTCGGTCGAAGGTTGCAAGAGTTATCAGCAAAAAACAAATCGGTGGTCAACACGTTCCTGTCCTACTGCCGATTCTTTTCGCAAAGTACTTTTCTATAATTCTAGTATTTAATGCGAAAAAATTAAACAAATTTTTTGTCCATGTTAAAAACTATAAATTCTGAATAAAATTCCGTCCATTTATGCAATTAAAAAAATTAAAATGTCTCTTATTAGATAAGGCATATATTCGTCTGATAAGATACTTCTTCTTCAATGATTTCGAGGATATTTTAGTTTTGATCAAAAAATTTTATTTCCTACGACTTTTCGTAAAATATGTTAATGTCATCTGAAACATGAACATATAAGCTTTCCATCGAGCTCTTAGGCGAAGAAGTCGGTCGAAGGATGCAAGAGTTATTAGCAAAAAACTAATCGGTGGTCAACACGTTCCTGTCCTACTGCTGATTCTTTTCGCAAAGTACTTTCTATAATTCTAGTATTTAATGCGAAAAAATTAAACAAATTTTTTGTCCATGTAAAAAAATATTAATTCTGAATAAATTGCCGCCCATTTATTCAATTAAAAAAATTAATATGTCTCTTATTAGATAAGACATATTTTCGTCTGATAAGGTAGTTCTGTTTCTATGATTTCGAGGCTATTTTAGTTTTGGTCAAAAAAATTTTATTTCTTTCGACTTTTCGTAAAATATGTTAATGCCATCTGAAAGAGGAACAGATAAGCTTTCCATCGAGCTCTTAGTCGAAGAAGTCGGTTGAAGGATGCAAGAGTTATTAGCAAAAAACTTATCGGTGGTCAACACGATTCCGTCCTTCTGCCGATGCTTTTCGCAAAGTACTTTTCTATAATTCTAGTATTTAATGGGAAAAAATTAAACAAATTTTTTGTCCATGTCAAAAACTATTAATTCTGAATAAAATACCGCCCATTTATGCAATTAAAAAAATTTAAATGTCTCTTATTAGATAAGGCATATTTTCGCCTTATAAGGTATTTCTTTTTCAATGACTTCGAGGATATTTTAGTTTGGATCAAAAAAATTTTATTTCTTACGACTTTTTGTAAAATATGTTAATGCCATCTTTAAGAGGAACAGAGAAGCTTGCCATCGAGCTCTTAGTCGAAGAAGTCGGTCGAAGGATGCAAAAGTTATTAGCAAAAAACTAATTGGTGGTCAACTTGATTCCGTCCTACTGCCGATGGTTTTCGCAAAGTACTTTTCTATAATTCTAGTATTTAATGGGAAAAAATTAAACAAATTTTTTGTCCATGTAAAAAACTATCAATTCTGAATAAAATGCCGGCCATTAATGCAATTAAAAAAATTAAAATGTCTCTTATTAGATAAGGCATATATTCGTCTGATAAGGTACTTCTTCTTCAATGATTTCGAGGATATTTTAGTTTTGATCAAAAAAATTTTATTTCTTACGACTTTTCGTAAAATATGTTAATGACATCTGAAAGAGGAATAGATAAGCTTTCCATCGAGCTCTTAGTCAAAGAAGTCGGTCTAAGGATGCAAGAGTTACCATCAAAAAACAAATCGGTGGTCAACACGTTCCTGTCCTACTGCCGATTCTTTTCGCAAAGTACTTTTCTATAATTCTAGTATTTAATGCGAAAAAATTAAACAAATTTTTTGTCCATGTTAAAAACTATAAATTCTGAATAAAATTCCGTCCATTTATGCAATTAAAAAAATTAAAATGTCTCTTATTAGATAAGGCATATATTCGTCTGATAAGGTACTTCTTCTTCAATGATTTCGAGGATATTTTAGTTTTGATCAAAAAAATTTTATTTCCTACGACTTTTCGTAAAATATATTAATGTCATCTGAAACATGAACATATAAGCTTTCCATCGAGCTCTTAGGCGAAGAAGTCGGTCGAAGGATGCAAGAGTTATTAGCAAAAAACTAATCGGTGGTCAACACGTTCCTGTCCTACTGCTGATTCTTTTCGCAAAGTACTTTCTATAATTCTAGTATTTAATGGGAAAAAATTAAACAAATTTTTTGTCCATGTAAAAAAATATTAATTCTGAATAAATTGCCGCCCATTTATTCAATTAAAAAAATTAATATGTCTCTTATTAGATAAGACATATTTTCGTCTGATAAGGTAGTTCTGTTTCTATGATTTCGAGGCTATTTTAGTTTTGGTCAAAAAAATTTTATTTCTTTCGACTTTTCGTAAAATATGTTAATGCCATCTGAAAGAGGAACAGATAAGCTTTCCATCGAGCTCTTAGTCGAAGAAGTCGGTCTAAGGATGCAAGAGTTATCAGCAAAAAACTAATCGGTGGTCAACACATTCCTGTCCTACTGCCGATTCTTTTCGCAAAGTACTTTTCTATAATTCTAGTATTTAATGGGAAAAAATTAAACAAATTTTTTGTCCATGTTAAAAACTATCAATTCTGAATAAAATTCCGTCCATTTATGCAATTAAAAAAATTAAAATGTCTCTTATTAGATAAGACATATTTTCGTCTGATAAGGTAGTTCTGTTTTTATGATTTCGATGATATTTTAGTTTTGGTCAAAAAAATTTTATTTCTTTCGACTTTTCGTAAAATATGTTAATGCCATCTGAAAGAGGAACAGATAAGCTTTCCATCGAGCTCTTAGTCGAAGAAGTCGGTCTAAGGATGCAAGAGTTATCAGCAAAAAACTAATCGGTGGTCAACACGATTCCGTCCTACTGCCGATGCTTTTCACAAAGTACTTTTCTACAATTCTAGTATTTAATGGGAAAAAATTAAACGAATTTTTTGTCCATGTAAAAAACTAATAATTCTAAATAAAATAACGCCCATTTACGCAATTAAAAAAATTTAAATGTCTCTTATTAGATAAGGCATATTTTCGTCTGATAAGGTACTTCCTCTTCAATGATTTCGAGGATATTTTAGTTTTGATCAAAAATTTGTATTTCTTACAACTTTTCGTAAAATATGTTAATGCCATCTAAAAGAGGAACAGATAAGCTTTCCATCGAGCTCTTAGTCGAAGAAGTCGGTCGAAGGTTGCAAGAGTTATTAGCAAAAAACTAATTGGTGGTCAACTTGATTCCGTCCTACTGCCGATGCTTTTCGCAAAGTACTTTTCTATAATTCTAGTATTTAATGGGAAAAAATTAAACGAATTTTTTGTCCATGTAAAAAACTATCAATTCTGAATAAAATGCCGCCCATTAATGCAATTAAAAAAATTTAAATGTCTCTTATTAGATAAGGCATATTTTCGTCTGATAAGGTACTATTTCTTCAATGATTTCGAGGAGATTTTAGTTTTGATCAAACAAATTTTATTTCTTACGACTTTTCCTAAAATATGTTAATGCCATCTGAAGGAGGAACATATAAGCTTTCCATCGAGCTCTTAATCGAAGAAGTCGGTTGAAGGATGCAAGAGTTATTAGCAAAAAACTTATCGGTGGTCAACACGATTCCGTCCTTCTGCCGATGCTTTTCGCAAAGTACTTTTCTATAATTCTAGTATTTAATGGGAAAAAATTAAACAAATTTTTTGTCCATGTTAAAAACTATTAATTCTGAATAAAATACCGCCCATTTATGCAATTAAAAAAATTTAAATGTCTCTTATTAGATAAGGCATATTTTCGCCTTATAAGGTATTTCTTTTTCAATGACTTCGAGGATATTTTAGTTTGGATCAAAAAAATTTTATTTCTTACGACTTTTTGTAAAATATGTTAATGCCATCTTTAAGAGGAACAGAGAAGCTTGCCATCGAGCTCTTAGTCGAAGAAGTCGGTCGAAGGATGCAAAAGTTATTAGCAAAAAACTAATTGGTGGTCAACTTGATTCCGTCCTACTGCCGATGGTTTTCGCAAAGTACTTTTCTATAATTCTAGTATTTAATGGGAAAAAATTAAACGAATTTTTTGTCCATGTAAAAAACTATCAATTCTGAATAAAATGCCGGCCATTAATGCAATTAAAAAAATTAAAATGTCTCTTATTAGATAAGGCATATATTCGTCTGATAAGGTACTTCTTCTTCAATGATTTCGAGGATATTTTAGTTTTGATCAAAAAAATTTTATTTCTTACGACTTTTCGTAAAATATGTTAATGACATCTGAAAGAGGAATAGATAAGCTTTCCATCGAGCTCTTAGTCAAAGAAGTCGGTCTAAGGATGCAAGAGTTACCATCAAAAAACAAATCGGTGGTCAACACGTTCCTGTCCTACTGCCGATTCTTTTCGCAAAGTACTTTTCTATAATTCTAGTATTTAATGCGAAAAAATTAAACAAATTTTTTGTCCATGTTAAAAACTATAAATTCTGAATAAAATTCCGTCCATTTATGCAATTAAAAAAATTAAAATGTCTCTTATTAGATAAGGCATATATTCGTCTGATAAGGTACTTCTTCTTCAATGATTTCGAGGATATTTTAGTTTTGATCAAAAAAATTTTATTTCCTACGACTTTTCGTAAAATATGTTAATGTCATCTGAAACATGAACATATAAGCTTTCCATCGAGCTCTTAGTCGAAGAAGTCGGTCGAAGGATGCAAGAGTTATTAGCAAAAAACTAATCGGTGGTCAACACGTTCCTGTCCTACTGCTGATTCTTTTCGCAAAGTACTTTCTATAATTCTAGTATTTAATGCGAAAAAATTAAACAAATTTTTTGTCCATGTTAAAAACTATAAATTCTGAATAAAATTCCGTCCATTTATGCAATTAAAAAAATTTAAATGTCTCTTATTAGATAAGGCATATATTCGTCTGATAAGGTACTTCTTCTTCAATGATTTCGAGGATATTTTAGTTTTGATCAAAAAAATTTTATTTCTTACGACTTTTCGTAAAATATGTTAATGTCATCTGAAAGAGGAACATATAAGCTTTCCATCGAGCTCTTAGGCGAAGAAGTCGGTCGAAGGATGCAAGAGTTATTAGCAAAAAACTAATCGGTGGTCAACACGTTCCTGTCCTACTGCCGATTCTTTTCGCAAAGTACTTTTCTATAATTCTAGTATTTAATGCGAAAAAATTAAACAAATTTTTTGTCCATGTTAAAAACTATAAATTCTGAATAAAAATCCGTCCATTTATTCAATTAAAAAAATTGATATGTCTCTTATTAGATAAGACATATTTTCGTCTGATAAGGTAGTTCTGTTTCTATGATTTCGAGGCTATTTTAGTTTTGGTCAAAAAAATTTTATTTCTTACGACTTTTCGTAAAATATGTTAATGCCATCTGAAAGAGGAACAGATAAGCTTTCCATCGAGCTCTTAGTCGAAGAAGTCGGTCTAAGGATGCAAGAGTTATCAGCAAAAAACTAATCGGTGGTCAACACGTTCCTGTCCTACTGCCGATGCTTTTCGCAAAGTACTTTTCTACAATTCTAGTATTTAATGGGAAAAAATTAAACAAATTTTTTGTCCATGCTAAAAACTATCAGTTCTGAATAAAATTCCGTTCATTTATGCAATTAAAAAAATTAAAATGTCTCTTATTAGATAAGGCATATATTCGTCTGATAAGGTACTTCTTCTTCAATGATTTCGACGATATTTTAGTTTTGATCAAAAAAATTTTATTTCTTACGACTTTTCGTAAAATATGTTAATGACATCTGAAAGAGGAACATATAAGCTCTCCGTCGAGCTCTTAGTCGAAGAAGTCGGTCGAAGGATGCAAGAGTTATTAGCAAAAAACTAATCGGTGGCCAACACGATTCCGTCCTACTGCCGATTCTTTTCGCAAAGTACTTTTCTATAATTCTAGTATTTAATGCGAAAAAATTAAACGAATTTTTTGTCCATGTAAAAAAATATTAATTCTGAATAAATTGCCGCCCATTTATTTAATTAAAAAAATTTATATGTCTCTTATTAGATAAGACATATTTTCGTCTGATAAGGTAGTTCTGTTTCTATGATTTCGAGGCTATTTTAGTTTTGGTCAAAAAAATTTTATTTCTTACGACTTTTCCTAAAATATGTTAATGCCATCTGAAAGAGGAACATATAAGCTTTCCATCGAGCTCTTAATCGAAGAAGTCGGTCGAAGGATGCAAGAGTTATAAGCAAAAAACTAATCGGTGGTCAACACGTTCCTGTCCTACTGCCGATTCTTTTCGCAAAGTACTTTTCTATAATTCTAGTATTTAATGCGAAAAAATTAAACAAATTTTTTGTCCATGTTAAAAACTATAAATTCTGAATAAAATTCCGTCCATTTATGCAATTAAAAAAATTAAAACGTCTCTTATTAGATAAGGCATATATTCGTCTGATAAGGTACTTCTTCTTCAATGATTTCGAGGATATTTTAGTTTTGATCAAAAAAATTTTATTTCTTACGACTTTTCGTAAAATATGTTAATGACATCTGAAAGAGGAACATATAAGCTCTCCATCGACCTCTTAGTCGAAGAAGTCGGTCGAAGGATGCAAGAGTTATTAGCAAAAAACTAATCGGTGGTCAACACGATTCCGTCCTACTGCCGGTGCTTTTCACAAAGTACTTTTCTACAATTCTAGTATTTAATGGGAAAAAATTAAACGAATTTTTTGTCCATTTAAAAAACTAATAATTCTAAATAAAATAACGCCCATTTACGCAATTAAAAAAATTTAAATGTCTCTTATTAGATAAGGCATATTTTCGTCTGATAAGGTACTTCTTCTTCAATGATTTCGAGGATATTTTAGTTTTGATCATAAAATTGTATTTCTTACAACTTTTCCTAAAATATGTTAATGCCATCTGAAAGAGGAACATATAAGCTTTCCATCGAGCTCTTAATCGAAGAAGTCGGTCGAAGGATGCAAGAGTTATTAGCAAAAAACTAATCGGTGGTCAACACGATTCCGTCCTTCTGCCGATGCTTTTCGCAAAGTACTTTTCTATAATTCTAGTATTTAATGGGAAAAAATTAAACAAATTTTTTGTCCATGTTAAAAACTATTAATTCTGAATAAAATACCGCCCATTTATGCAATTAAAAAAATTTAAATGTCTCTTATTAGATAAGGCATATTTTCGCCTTATAAGGTATTTCTTTTTCAATGACTTCGATGATATTTTAGTTTGGATCAAAAAAATTTTATTTCTTACGACTTTTCGTAAAATATGTTAATGCCATCTTTAAGAGGAACAGAGAAGCTTGCCATCGAGCTCTTAGTCGAAGAAGTCGGTCGAAGGATGCAAGAGTTATTAGCACAAAACTAATTGGTGGTCAACTTGATTCCGTCCTACTGCCGATGCTTTTCGCAAAGTACTTTTCTATAATTCTAGTATTTAATGGGAAAAAATTAAACGAATTTTTTGTCCATGTAAAAAACTATCAATTCTGAATAAAATGCCGCCCATTAATGCAATTAAAAAACTTTAAATGTCTCTTATTAGATAAGGCATATTTTCGTCTGATAAGGTACTATTTCTTCAATGATTTCGAGGAGATTTTAGTTTTGATCAAAAAAATTTTATTTCTTACGACTTTTCCTAAAATATGTTAATGCCATCTGAAAGAGGAACATATAAGCTTTCCATCGAGCCTTCAATCGAAGAAGTCGGTCGAAGGATGCAAGAGCTATTAGCAAAAAACTAATCGGTGGCCAACATGATTTTTTCCTACTGCGGATTCTTTTCGCAAAGTACTTTTCTATAATTCTAGTATTTAATGGGAAAAAAATTAAACGATTTTTTTGTCCGTGTAAAAAACTATAAATTCTGAATAAAATACCGCCCATTTATTCAATTAAAAAAATTAAAATGTCTCTTATTAGATAAGGCATATATTCGTCTGATAAGGTACTTCTTCTTCAATGATTTCGAGGATATTTTACTTTTGATCAAAAATATTTTATTTCTTACGACTTTTCGTAAAATATGTTAATGTCATCTGAAAGAGGAACATATAAGCATTCCATCGATCTCTTAGTCGAAGAAGTCAGTCGAAGGATGCAAGAGTTATTAGCAAAAAACTAATCGGTGGTCAACACGTTCCTGTCCTACTGCCGATTCTTTTCGCAAAGTACTTTCTATAATTCTAGTATTTAATGGGAGAAAAAATTAAACGAATTTTTTGTCCGTGTAAAAAACTATAAATTCTGAATAAAATACCGCCCATTTATTCAATTAAAAAATTTAAAATGTGTCTTATTAGATAAGGCATATTTTCGTCTGATAAGGTACTTCTTCTTCAATGATTTCGAGGATATTTTACTTTTGATCAAAAATATTTTATTTCTTACGACTTTTCGTAAAATATGTTAATGCCATCTTTAAGAGGAACAGATAAGCTTTCCATCGAGCTCTTAGTCGAAGAAGTCAGTCGAAGGATGCAAGAGTTATAAGCAAAAAACTAATTGGTGGTCAACACGTTCCTGTCCTACTGCCGATTCTTTTCGCAACGTACTTTCTATAATTGTAGTATTTAATGGGAAAAAATTAAACAAATTTTTTGTCCATGTGAAAAACTATAAATTCTGAATAAAATTCCGTCCATTAATGCAATTAAAAAAATTAAAATGTGTCTTATTAGATAAGGCATATTTTCGTCTGATAAGGTACTTCTTCTTCAATGATTTCGAGGATATTTTAGTTTTGATCAAAAAAATTGTATTTCTTACAACTTTTCGTAAAATATATTAATGCCATCTAAAAGAGAAACAGATAAGCTTTCCATCGAGCTCTTAGTCGAAGAAGTCGGTCGAAGGATGCAAGAGTTATTAGCAAAAAACTAATCGGTGGTCAACACGTTCCTGTCCTACTGCCGATTCTTTTCGCAAAGTACTTTTCTATAATTCTAGTATTTAATGGGAAAAAATTAAACGAATTTTTTGTCCATGTAAAAAAATATTAATTCTGAATAAATTGCCGCCCATTTATTCAATTAAAAAAATTAATATGTCTCTTATTAGATAAGACATATTTTCGTCTGATAAGGTAGTTCTGTTTCTATGATTTCGAGGCTATTTTAGTTTTGGTCAAAAAAATTTTATTTCTTTCGACTTTTCGTAAAATATGTTAATGCCATCTGAAAGAGGAACAGATAAGCTTTCCATCGAGCTCTTAGTCGAAGAAGTCGGTCTAAGGATGCAAGAGTTATCAGCAAAAAACTAATCGGTGGTCAACACGTTCCTGTCCTACTGCCGATTATTTTCGCAAAGTACTTTTCTATAATTCTAGTATTTAATGGGAAAAAATTAAACAAATTTTTTGTCCATGTTAAAAACTATCAATTCTGAATAAAATTCCGTCCATTTATGCAATTAAAAAAATTAAAATGTCTCTTATTAGATAAGACATATTTTCGTCTGATAAGGTAGTTCTGTTTTTATGATTTCGATGATATTTTAGTTTTGGTCAAAAAAATTTTATTTCTTTCGACTTTTCGTAAAATATGTTAATGCCATCTGAAAGAGGAACAGATAAGCTTTCCATCGAGCTCTTAGTCGAAGAAGTCGGTCTAAGGATGCAAGAGTTATCAGCAAAAAACTAATCGGTGGTCAACACGATTCCGTCCTACTGCCGATGCTTTTCACAAAGTACTTTTCTACAATTCTAGTATTTAATGGGAAAAAATTAAACGAATTTTTTGTCCATGTAAAAAACTAATAATTCTAAATAAAATAACGCCCATTTACGCAATTAAAAAAATTTAAATGTCTCTTATTAGATAAGGCATATTTTCGTCTGATAAGGTACTTCCTCTTCAATGATTTCGAGGATATTTTAGTTTTGATCAAAAATTTGTATTTCTTACAACTTTTCGTAAAATATGTTAATGCCATCTAAAAGAGGAACAGATAAGCTTTCCATCGAGCTCTTAGTCGAAGAAGTCGGTCGAAGGTTGCAAGAGTTATTAGCAAAAAACTAATTGGTGGTCAACTTGATTCCGTCCTACTGCCGATGCTTTTCGCAAAGTACTTTTCTATAATTCTAGTATTTAATGGGAAAAAATTAAACGAATTTTTTGTCCATGTAAAAAACTATCAATTCTGAATAAAATGCCGCCCATTAATGCAATTAAAAAAATTTAAATGTCTCTTATTAGATAAGGCATATTTTCGTCTGATAAGGTACTATTTCTTCAATGATTTCGAGGAGATTTTAGTTTTGATCAAACAAATTTTATTTCTTACGACTTTTCCTAAAATATGTTAATGCCATCTGAAGGAGGAACATATAAGCTTTCCATCGAGCTCTTAATCGAAGAAGTCGGTTGAAGGATGCAAGAGTTATTAGCAAAAAACTTATCGGTGGTCAACACGATTCCGTCCTTCTGCCGATGCTTTTCGCAAAGTACTTTTCTATAATTCTAGTATTTAATGGGAAAAAATTAAACAAATTTTTTGTCCATGTTAAAAACTATTAATTCTGAATAAAATACCGCCCATTTATGCAATTAAAAAAATTTAAATGTCTCTTATTAGATAAGGCATATTTTCGCCTTATAAGGTATTTCTTTTTCAATGACTTCGAGGATATTTTAGTTTGGATCAAAAAAATTTTATTTCTTACGACTTTTTGTAAAATATGTTAATGCCATCTTTAAGAGGAACAGAGAAGCTTGCCATCGAGCTCTTAGTCGAAGAAGTCGGTCGAAGGATGCAAAAGTTATTAGCAAAAAACTAATTGGTGGTCAACTTGATTCCGTCCTACTGCCGATGGTTTTCGCAAAGTACTTTTCTATAATTCTAGTATTTAATGGGAAAAAATTAAACGAATTTTTTGTCCATGTAAAAAACTATCAATTCTGAATAAAATGCCGGCCATTAATGCAATTAAAAAAATTAAAATGTCTCTTATTAGATAAGGCATATATTCGTCTGATAAGGTACTTCTTCTTCAATGATTTCGAGGATATTTTAGTTTTGATCAAAAAAATTTTATTTCTTACGACTTTTCGTAAAATATGTTAATGACATCTGAAAGAGGAATAGATAAGCTTTCCATCGAGCTCTTAGTCAAAGAAGTCGGTCTAAGGATGCAAGAGTTACCATCAAAAAACAAATCGGTGGTCAACACGTTCCTGTCCTACTGCCGATTCTTTTCGCAAAGTACTTTTCTATAATTCTAGTATTTAATGCGAAAAAATTAAACAAATTTTTTGTCCATGTTAAAAACTATAAATTCTGAATAAAATTCCGTCCATTTATGCAATTAAAAAAATTTAAATGTCTCTTATTAGATAAGGCATATATTCGTCTGATAAGGTACTTCTTCTTCAATGATTTCGAGGATATTTTAGTTTTGATCAAAAAAATTTTATTTCTTACGACTTTTCGTAAAATATGTTAATGTCATCTGAAAGAGGAACATATAAGCTTTCCATCGAGCTCTTAGGCGAAGAAGTCGGTCGAAGGATGCAAGAGTTATTAGCAAAAAACTAATCGGTGGTCAACACGTTCCTGTCCTACTGCCGATTCTTTTCGCAAAGTACTTTTCTATAATTCTAGTATTTAATGCGAAAAAATTAAACAAATTTTTTGTCCATGTTAAAAACTATAAATTCTGAATAAAAATCCGTCCATTTATTCAATTAAAAAAATTGATATGTCTCTTATTAGATAAGACATATTTTCGTCTGATAAGGTAGTTCTGTTTCTATGATTTCGAGGCTATTTTAGTTTTGGTCAAAAAAATTTTATTTCTTACGACTTTTCGTAAAATATGTTAATGCCATCTGAAAGAGGAACAGATAAGCTTTCCATCGAGCTCTTAGTCGAAGAAGTCGGTCTAAGGATGCAAGAGTTATCAGCAAAAAACTAATCGGTGGTCAACACGTTCCTGTCCTACTGCCGATGCTTTTCGCAAAGTACTTTTCTACAATTCTAGTATTTAATGGGAAAAAATTAAACAAATTTTTTGTCCATGCTAAAAACTATCAGTTCTGAATAAAATTCCGTTCATTTATGCAATTAAAAAAATTAAAATGTCTCTTATTAGATAAGGCATATATTCGTCTGATAAGGTACTTCTTCTTCAATGATTTCGACGATATTTTAGTTTTGATCAAAAAAATTTTATTTCTTACGACTTTTCGTAAAATATGTTAATGACATCTGAAAGAGGAACATATAAGCTCTCCGTCGAGCTCTTAGTCGAAGAAGTCGGTCGAAGGATGCAAGAGTTATTAGCAAAAAACTAATCGGTGGCCAACACGATTCCGTCCTACTGCCGATTCTTTTCGCAAAGTACTTTTCTATAATTCTAGTATTTAATGCGAAAAAATTAAACGAATTTTTTGTCCATGTAAAAAAATATTAATTCTGAATAAATTGCCGCCCATTTATTTAATTAAAAAAATTTATATGTCTCTTATTAGATAAGACATATTTTCGTCTGATAAGGTAGTTCTGTTTCTATGATTTCGAGGCTATTTTAGTTTTGGTCAAAAAAATTTTATTTCTTACGACTTTTCGTAAAATATGTTAATGCCATCTGAAAGAGGAACAGATAAGCTTTCCATCGAGCTCTTAGTCGAAGAAGTCGGTCTAAGGATGCAAGAGTTATCAGCAAAAAACTAATCGGTGGTCAACACGTTCCTGTCCTACTGCCGATTCTTTTCGCAAAGTACTTTTCTATAATTCTAGTATTTAATGGGAAAAAATTAAACAAATTTTTTGTCCATGTTAAAAACTATCAATTCTGAATAAAATTCCGTCCATTTATGCAATTAAAAAAATTAAAATGTCTCTTATTAGATAAGGCATATATTCGTCTGATAAGGTACTTCTTCTTCAATGATTTCGACGATATTTTAGTTTTGATCAAAAAAATTTTATTTCTTACGACTTTTCGTAAAATATGTTAATGACATCTGAAAGAGGAACATATAAGCTCTCCATCGAGCTCTTAGTCGAAGAAGTCGGTCGAAGGATGCAAGAGTTATTAGCAAAAAACTAATCGGTGGTCAACACGATTCCGTCCTACTGCCGATGCTTTTCACAAAGTACTTTTCTACAATTCTAGTATTTAATGGGAAAAAATTAAACGAATTTTTTGTCCATTTAAAAAACTAATAATTCTAAATAAAATAACGCCCATTTACGCAATTAAAAAAATTTAAATGTCTCTTATTAGATAAGGCATATTTTCGTCTGATAAGGTACTTCTTCTTCAATGATTTCGAGGATATTTTAGTTTTGATCAAAAAATTGTATTTCTTACAACTTTTCGTAAAATATGTTAATGCCATCTAAAAGAGAAACAGATAAGCTTTCCATCGAGCTCTTAGTCGAAGAAGTCGGTCGAAGGTTGCAAGAGTTATTAGCAAAAAACTAATTGGTGGTCAACTTGATTCCGTCCTACTGCCGATGCTTTTCGCAAAGTACTTTTCTATAATTCTAGTATTTAATGGGAAAAAATTAAACGAATTTTTTGTCCATGTAAAAAACTATCAATTCTGAAAAAAATGCCGCCCATTAATGCAATTAAAAAAATTTAAATGTCTCTTATTAGATAAAGCATATTTTCGTCTGATAAGGTACTATTTCTTCAATGATTTCGAGGAGATTTTAGTTTTGATCAAAAAAATTTTATTTCTTACGACTTTTCCTAAAATATGTTAATGCCATCTGAAAGAGGAACATATAAGCTTTCCATCGAGCTCTTAATCGAAGAAGTCGGTCGAAGGATGCAAGAGTTATAAGCAAAAAACTAATCGGTGGTCAACACGTTCCTGTCCTACTGCCGATTCTTTTCGCTAAGTACTTTTCTATAATTCTAGTATTTAATGCGAAAAAATTAAACAAATTTTTTGTCCATGTTAAAAACTATAAATTCTGAATAAAATTCCGTCCATTTATGCAATTAAAAAAATTAAAACGTCTCTTATTAGATAAGGCATATATTCGTCTGATAAGGTACTTCTTCTTCAATGATTTCGAGGATATTTTAGTTTTGATCAAAAAAATTTTATTTCTTACGACTTTTCGTAAAATATGTTAATGTCATCTGAAAGAGGAACATATAAGCTTTCCATCGAGCTCTTAGGCGAAGAAGTCGGTCGAAGGATGCAAGAGTTATTAGCAAAAAACTAATCGGTGGTCAACACGTTCCTGTCCTACTGCCGATTCTTTTCGCAAAGTACTTTCTATAATTCTAGTATTTAATGGGAAAAAATTAAAAAAATTTTTTGTCCATGTGAAAAACTATAAATTCTGAATAAAATTCCGTCCATTAATGCAATTAAAAAAATTTAAATGTCTCTTATTAGATAAGGCATATTTTCGTCTGATAAGGTACTATTTCTTCAATGATTTCGAGGAGATTTTAGTTTTGATCAAAAAAATTTTATTTCTTACGACTTTTCCTAAAATATGTTAATGCCATCTGAAAGAGGAACATATAAGCTTTCCATCGAGCTCTTAATCGAAGAAGTCGGTCGAAGGATGCAAGAGTTATTAGCAAAAAACTAATCGGTGGTCAACACGATTCCGTCCTTCTGCCGATGCTTTTCGCAAAGTACTTTTCTATAATTCTAGTATTTAATGGGAAAAAATTAAACAAATTTTTTGTCCATGTTAAAAACTATTAATTCTGAATAAAATACCGCCCATTTATGCAATTAAAAAAATTTAAATGTCTCTTATTAGATAAGGCATATTTTCGCCTTATAAGGTATTTCTTTTTCAATGACTTCGATGATATTTTAGTTTGGATCAAAAAAATTTTATTTCTTACGACTTTTCGTAAAATATGTTAATGCCATCTTTAAGAGGAACAGAGAAGCTTGCCATCGAGCTCTTAGTCGAAGAAGTCGGTCGAAGGATGCAAGAGTTATTAGCACAAAACTAATTGGTGGTCAACTTGATTCCGTCCTACTGCCGATGCTTTTCGCAAAGTACTTTTCTATAATTCTAGTATTTAATGGGAAAAAATTAAACAAATTTTTTGTCCATGTTAAAAACTATTAATTCTGAATAAAATACCGCCCATTTATGCAATTAAAAAAATTTAAATGTCTCTTATTAGATAAGGCATATTTTCGCCTTATAAGGTATTTCTTTTTCAATGACTTCGAGGATATTTTAGTTTGGATCAAAAAAATTTTATTTCTTACGACTTTTCGTAAAATATGTTAATGCCATCTTTAAGAGGAACAGAGAAGCTTGCCATCGAGCTCTTAGTCGAAGAAGTCGGTCGAAGGATGCAAGAGTTATTAGCACAAAACTAATTGGTGGTCAACTTGATTCCGTCCTACTGCCGATGCTTTTCGCAAAGTACTTTTCTATAATTCTAGTATTTAATGGGAAAAAATTAAACGAATTTTTTGTCCATGTAAAAAACTATCAATTCTGAATAAAATGCCGCCCATTAATGCAATTAAAAAACTTTAAATGTCTCTTATTAGATAAGGCATATTTTCGTCTGATAAGGTACTATTTCTTCAATGATTTCGAGGAGATTTTAGTTTTGATCAAAAAAATTTTATTTCTTACGACTTTTCCTAAAATATGTTAATGCCATCTGAAAGAGGAACATATAAGCTTTCCATCGAGCCTTCAATCGAAGAAGTCGGTCGAAGGATGCAAGAGCTATTAGCAAAAAACTAATCGGTGGTCAACATGATTTTTTCCTACTGCGGATTCTTTTCGCAAAGTACTTTTCTATAATTCTAGTATTTAATGGGAAAAAAATTAAACGATTTTTTTGTCCGTGTAAAAAACTATAAATTCTGAATAAAATACCGCCCATTTATTCAATTAAAAAAATTAAAATGTCTCTTATTAGATAAGGCATATATTCGTCTGATAAGGTACTTCTTCTTCAATGATTTCGAGGATATTTTACTTTTGATCAAAAATATTTTATTTCTTACGACTTTTCGTAAAATATGTTAATGTCATCTGAAAGAGGAACATATAAGCATTCCATCGATCTCTTAGTCGAAGAAGTCAGTCGAAGGATGCAAGAGTTATTAGCAAAAAACTAATCGGTGGTCAACACTTTCCTGTCCTACTGCCGATTCTTTTCGCAAAGTACTTTCTATAATTCTAGTATTTAATGGGAGAAAAAATTAAACGAATTTTTTGTCCGTGTAAAAAACTATAAATTCTGAATAAAATGCCGCCCATTTATTCAATTAAAAAATTTAAAATGTGTCTTATTAGATAAGGCATATTTTCGTCTGATAAGGTACTTCTTCTTCAATGATTTCGAGGATATTTTACTTTTGATCAAAAATATTTTATTTCTTACGACTTTTCGTAAAATATGTTAATGCCATCTTTAAGAGGAACAGATAAGCTTTCCATCGAGCTCTTAGTCGAAGAAGTCAGTCGAAGGATGCAAGAGTTATAAGCAAAAAACTAATTGGTGGTCAACACGTTCCTGTCCTACTGCCGATTCTTTTCGCAACGTACTTTCTATAATTGTAGTATTTAATGGGAAAAAATTAAACAAATTTTTTGTCCATGTGAAAAACTATAAATTCTGAATAAAATTCCGTCCATTAATGCAATTA
Source organism: Phortica okadai (assembly GCA_034638295.1). Taxonomy (NCBI): domain Eukaryota; kingdom Metazoa; phylum Arthropoda; class Insecta; order Diptera; family Drosophilidae; genus Phortica; species Phortica okadai. The sequence continues at coordinate 899,424 of CM067853.1, forward strand.
AAAAAATTAAAATGTGTCTTATTAGATAAGGCATATTTTCGTCTGATAAGGTACTTCTTCTTCAATGATTTCGAGGATATTTTAGTTTTGATCAAAAAAATTGTATTTCTTACAACTTTTCGTAAAATATATTAAAGCCATCTAAAAGAGAAACAGATAAGCTTTCCATCGAGCTCTTAGTCGAAGAAGTCGGTCGAAGGATGCAAGAGTTATTAGCAAAAAACTAATCGGTGGTCAACACGTTCCTGTCCTACTGCCGATTCTTTTCGCAAAGTACTTTTCTATAATTCTAGTATTTAATGGGAAAAAATTAAACGAATTTTTTGTCCATGTAAAAAACTATTAATTCTGAATAAAATGCCGCCCATCTATGCAATTAAAAAAATTTAAATGTCTCTTATTAGATAAGGCATATTTTCGTCTGATAAGGTACTTCTTCTTCAATGATTTCGAGGATATTTTAGTTTTGATCAAAAAAATTGTATTTCTTACAACTTTTCGTAAAATATGTTAATGCCATCTAAGAGAGAAACAGATAAGCTTTCCATCGAGCTCTAAGTCGAAGAAGTCGGTCGAAGGATGGAAAAGTTATTTTCGAAAAACTAATCGGTGGTTAACACGATTCCGTCCTACTGCCGATTCTTTTCGGAAAGTACTTTTCTATAATTCTAGTATTTAATGGGAAAAAATTAAACGAATTTTTTGTCCATGTAAAAAACTATTAATTCTGAATAAAATGCCGCCCATTTATGCAATTAAAAAAATTGAAATGTCTCTTATTAGATAAGGCATATTTTCGTCTGATAAGGTACTTCTTCTTCAATGATTTCGAGGATATTTTACTTTTGATCAAAAATATTTTATTTCTTACGACTTTTCGTAAAATATGTTAATGTCATCTGAAAGAGGAACATATAAGCATTCCATCGATCTCTTAGTCGAAGAAGTCGGTCGAAGGATGCAAGAGTTATAAGCAAAAAACTAATTGGTGGTCAACACGTTCCTGTCCTACTGCCGATTCTTTTCGCAAAGTACTTTCTATAATTGTAGTATTTAATGGGAAAAAATTAAACAAATTTTTTGTCCATGTGAAAAACTATAAATTCTGAATAAAATTCCGTCTATCAATGCAATTAAAAAATTTAAAATGTGTCTTATTAGATAAGGCATACTTTTGTCTGATAAGGTACTTCTTCTTCAATGATTTCGATGATATTTTACCTTTGATCAAAAATATTTTATTTCTTACGACTTTTCGTAAAATATGTTAATGCCATCTGAAAGAGGAACAGATAAGCTTTCCATCGAGCTCTTAGTCGAAGAAGTCGGTCGAAGGATGCAAGAGTTATTAGCAAAAAACTAATCGGTGGTCAACTCGATTCCGTCCTATTGCCGATTCTTTTCGCAAAGTACTTTTCTATAATTCTAGTATTTAATGGGAAAAAATTAAACGAATTTTTTGTCCATGTAAAAAACTATTAATTCTGAATAAAATGCCGCCCATTTATAAAATTAAAAAAAATTAAATGTCTCTTATTAGATAAGGCATACTTTTGTCTGATAAGGTACTTCTGCTTCTATGATTTCGAGAATATTTTAGTTTTAATCAAAAAAATTTAATTTCTTACGACTTTGCGTAAAATATATTAATACCATCTGAAAGAGGAACAGATAAGCTTTCCGTCGAGCTCTTAGTCGAAGAAGTCGGTCGAAGGATGCAAGAGTTATAAGCAAAAAACTAATTGGTGGTCAACACGTTCCTGTCCTACTGCCGATTCTTTTCGCAAAGTACTTTCTATAATTGTAGTATTTAATGGGAAAAAATTAAACAAATTTTTTGTCCATGTGAAAAACTATAAATTCTGAATAAAATTCCGTCTATTAATGCAATTAAAAAAATTAAAATGTGTCTTATTAGATAAGGCATATTTTCGTCTGATAAGGTACTTCTTCTTCAATGATTTCGAGGATATTTTAGTTTTGATCAAAAAAATTGTATTTCTTACAACTTTTCGTAAAATATGTTAATGCCATCTAAAAGAGAAACAGATAAGCTTTCCATCGAGCTCTTAGTCGAAGAAGTCGGTCGAAGGATGCAAGAGTTATTAGCAAAAAACTAATCGGTGGTCAACACGATTCCGTCCTTCTGCCGATGCTTTTCGCAAAGTACTTTTCTATTATTCAAGTATTTAATGCGAAAAAATTAAACAAATTTTTTGTCCATGTTAAAAACTATTAATTCTGAATAAAATACCGCCCATTTATGCAATTAAAAAAATTTAAATGTCTCTTATTAGATAAGGCATATTTTCGCCTTGTAAGGTATTTCTTTTTCAATGACTTCGAGGATATTTTAGTTTGGATCAAAAAAATTTTATTTCTTACGACTTTTCGTAAAATATGTTAATGCCATCTTTAAGAGGAACAGAGAAGCTTGCCATCGAGCTCTTAGTCGAAGAAGTCGGTCTAAGGATGCATGAGTTATCAGCAAAAAACTAATTGGTGGTCAACACGTTCCTGTCCTACTGCCGATTCTTTTCGCAAAGTACTTTCTATAATTGTAGTATTTAATGGGAAAAAATTAAACAAATTTTTGTCCATGTGAAAAACTATAAATTCTGAATAAAATTCCGTCCATTAATGCAATTAAAAAAATTAAAATGTCTCTTATTAGATAAGGCATATATTCGTCTGATAAGGTACTTCTTCTTCAATGATTTCGAGGATATTTTACTTTTGATCAAAAATATTTTATTTCTTACGACTTTTCGTAAAATATGTTAATGTCATTTGAAAGAGGAACATATAAGCATTCCATCGATCTATTAGTCGAAGAAGTCGGTCGAAGGATGCAAGAGTTATTAGCAAAAAACTAATCGGTGGTCAACTCGATTCCGTCCTATTGCCGATTCTTTTCGCAAAGTACTTTTCTATAATTCTAGTATTTAATGAGAAATAATTAAACGAATTTTTTGTCCATGTAAAAAACTATTAATTCTGAATAAAATGCCGCCCATTTATAAAATTAAAAAAATTTAAATGTCTCTTATTAGATAAGGCATACTTTTGTCTGATAAGGTACTTCTGCTTCTATGATTTCGAGAATATTTTAGTTTTAATCAAAAAAATTTAATTTCTTACGACTTTTCGTAAAATATGTTAATACCATCTGAAAGAGGAACAGATAAGCTTTCCATCGAGCTCTTAGTCGAAGAAGTCGGTCGAAGGATGCAAGAGTTATAAGCAAAAAACTAATTGGTGGTCAACACGTTCCTGTCCTACTGCCGATTCTTTTCGCAAAGTACTTTCTATAATTGTAGTATTTAATGGGAAAAAATTAAACAAAAGTTTTTGTCCATGTGAAAAACTATAAATTCTGAATAAAATTCCGTCCATTAATGCAATTAAAAAAATTAAAATGTGTCTTATTAGATAAGGCATATTTTCGTCTGATAAGGTACTTCTTCTTCAATGATATCGAGGATATTTTAGTTTTGATCAAAAAAATTGTATTTCTTACAACTTTTCGTAAAATATATTAATGCCATCTAAAAGAGAAACAGATAAGCTTTCCATCGAGCTCTTAGTCGAAGGATGCAAGAGTTATTAGCAAAAAACTAATCGGTGGTCAACACGATTCCGTCCTTCTGCCGATGCTTTTCGCAAAGTACTTTTCTATAATTCTAGTATTTAATGGGAAAAAATTAAACAAATTTTTTGTCCATGTTAAAAACTATTAATTCTGAATAAAATACCGCCCATTAATGCAATTAAAAAAATTTAAATGTCTCTTATTAGATAAGGCATATTTTCGCCTTATAAGGTATTTCTTTTTCAATGACTTCGACGATATTTTAGTTTGGATCAAAAAAATTTTATTTCTTACGACTTTTCGTAAAATATGTTAATGCCATCTGAAAGAGGAACAGATAAGCTTTCCATCGAGCTCTTAGTCGAAGAAGTCGGTCGAAGGATGCAAGAGTTATTTTCAAAAAACTAATCGGTGGTTAACACGATTCCGTCCTACTGCCGATTATTTTCGCAAAGTACTTTTCTATAATTGTAGTATTTAATGGGAAAAAATTAAACAAATTTTTTGTCCATGTGAAAAACTATAAATTCTGAATAAAATTCCGTCCATTAATGCAATTAAAAAAATTAAAATGTGTCTTATTAGATAAGGCATATTTTCGTCTGATAAGGTACTTCTTCTTCAATGATTTCGAGGATATTTTAGTTTTGATCAAAAAAATTGTATTTCTTACAACTTTTCGTAAAATATGTTAATGCCATCTAAAAGAGAAACAGATAAGCTTTCCATCGAGCTCTTAGTCAAAGAAGTCGGTCGAAGGATGCAAGAGTTATTAGCAAAAAACTAATCGGTGGTCAACACGTTCCTGTCCTACTGCCGATTCTTTTCGCAAAGTACTTTTCTATAATTCTAGTATTTAATGCGAAAAAATTAAACAAATTTTTTGTCCATGTTAAAAACTATAATTTCTGAATAAAATGCCGCCCATTTATGCAATTAAAAAAATTTAAATGTCTCTTATTAGATAAGGCATATTTTCGTCTGATAAGGTACTTCTTCTTCAATGATTTCGATGATATTTTAGTTTTGATTAAAAAAATTGTATTTCTTACGACTTTTCGTAAAATATGTTAATGCCATCTGAAAGAGGAACAGATAAGCTTTCCATCGAGCTCTTAGTCGAAGAAGTCGGTCGAAGGATGCAAGAGTTATTTTCAAAAAACTAATTGGTGGTTAACACGATTCCGTCCTACTGCCGATTCTTTTCGCAAAGTACTTTCTATAATTGTAGTATTTAATGGGAAAAAATTAAACAAATTTTTTGTCCATGTGAAAAACTATAAATTCTGAATAAAATTCCGTCCATTAATGCAATTAAAAAAATTAAAATGTGTCTTATTAGATAAGGCATATTTTCGTCTGATAAGGTACTTCTTCTTCAATGATTTCGAGGATATTTTACTTTTGATCAAAAATATTTTATTTCTTACGACTTTTCGTAAAATATGTTAATGTCATCTGAAAGAGGAACATATAAGCATTCCATCGATCTCTTAGTCGAAGAAGTCAGTCGAAGGATGCAAGAGTTATTAGCAAAAAACCAATCGGTGGTCAACACGTTCCTGTCCTACTGCCGATTCTTTTCGCAAAGTACTTTCTATAATTCTAGTATTTAATGGGAAAAAAAATTAAACGAATTTTTTGTCCGTGTAAAAAACTATAAATTCTGAATAAAATACCGCCCATTTATTCAATTAAAAAATTTAAAATGTGTCTTATTAGATAAGGCATATTTTCGTCTGATAAGGTACTTCTTCTTCAATGATTTCGAGGATATTTTACTTTCATCAAAAATATTTTATTTCTTACGACTTTTCGTAAAATATGTTAATGTCATCTGAAAGAGAAACAGATAAGCTTTCCATCGAGCTCTTAGTCGAAGAAGTCGGTCGAAGGATGGAAGAGTTATTAGCAAAAAACTAATCGGTGGTCAACACGATTCCGTCCTACTGCCGATTCTTTTCGTAAAGTACTTTTCTATAATTCTAGTATTTAATGGGAAAAAATTAAACGAATTTTTTGTCCATGTAAAAAACTATTAATTCTGAATAAAATGCCGCCCATTTATGCAATTAAAAAAATTTAAATGTCTCTTATTAGATAAGGCATATTTTCGTCTGATAAGGTACTTCTTCTTCAATGATTTCGAGGATATTTTACCTTTGATCAAAAATATTTTATTTCTTATGACTTTTCGTAAAATATGTTAATGCCATCTGAAAGAGGAACAGATAAGCTTTCCATCGAGCTCTTAGTCGAAGAAGTCGGTCGAAGGATGCAAGAGTTATAAGCAAAAAACTAATTGGTGGTCAACACGTTCCTGTCCTACTGCCGATTCTTTTCGCAAAGTACTTTCTATAATTGTAGTATTTAATGGGAAAAAATTAAACAAATTTTTTGTCCATGTGAAAAACTATAAATTCTGAATAAAATTCTGTCCATTAATGCAATTAAAAAAATTAAAATGTGTCTTATTAGATAAGGCATATTTTCGTCTGATAAGGTACTTCTTCTTCAATGATTTCGAGGATATTTTAGTTTTGATCAAAAAAATTGTATTTCTTACAACTTTTCGTAAAATATATTAATGCCTTCTAAAAGAGAAACAGATAAGCTTTCCATCGAGCTCTTAGTCGAAGAAGTCGGTCGAAGGATGCAAGAGTTATTAGCAAAAAACTAATCGGTGGTCAACACGATTCCGTCCTTCTGCCGATGCTTTTCGCAAAGTACTTTTCTATAATTCTAGTATTTAATGGGAAAAAATTAAACAAATTTTTTGTCCATGTTAAAAACTATTAATTCTGAATAAAATACCGCCCATTTATAAAATTAAAAAAATTTAAATGTCTCTTATTAGATAAGGCATACTTTTGTCTGATAAGGTACTTCTGCTTCTATGATTTCGAGAATATTTTAGTTTTAATCAAAAAAATTTAATTTCCTACGACTTTTCGTAAAATATGTTAATACCATCTGAAAGAGGAACAGATAAGCTTTCCATCGAGCTCTTAGTCGAAGAAGTCGGTCGAAGGATGCAAGAGTTATTTTCAAAAAACTAATCGGTGGTTAACACGATTCCGTCCTACTGCCGATTCTTTTCGCAAAGTACTTTTCTATAATTCTAGTATTTAATGGGAAAAAATTAAACGAATTTTTTGTCCATGTAAAAAACTATTAATTCTGAATAAAATGCCGCCCATTTATGCAATTACAAAAATTTAAATGTCTCTTATTAGATAAGGCATATTTTTGTCTGATAAGGTACTTCTGCTTCTATGATTTCGAGAATATTTTAGTTTTAATCAAAAAAATTTTATTTGTTACGACTTTTCGTAAAATATGTTAATGCCATCTGAAAGAGGAACAGATAAGCTTTCCATCGAGCTCTTAGTCGAAGAAGTCGGTCGAAGGATGCAAGAGTTATAAGCAAAAAACTAATTGGTAGTCAACACGTTCCTGTCCTACTGCCGATTCTTTTCGCAAAGTACTTTCTATAATTGTAGTATTTAATGGGAAAAAATTAAACGAATTTTTTGTCCATGTGAAAAACTATAAATTCTGAATAAAATTCCGTCCATTAATGCAATTAAAAAAATTAAAATGTGTCTTATTAGATAAGGCATATTTTCGTCTGATAAGGTACTTCTTCTTCAATGATTTCGAGGATATTTTAGTTTTGATAAAAAAAATTATATTTCCTACAACTTTTCGTAAAATATGTTAATGCCATCTAAAAGAGAAACAGATAAGCTTTCCATCGAGCTCTAAGTCGAAGAAGTCGGTCGAAGGATGGAAAAGTTATTAGCAAAAAACTAATAGGTGGTTAACACGATTCCGTCCTACTGCCGATTCTTTTCGCAAAGTACTTTTCTATAATTCTAGTATTTAATGGGAAAAAATTAAACGAATTTTTTGTCCATGTAAAAAACTATTAATTCTGAATAAAATGCCGCCCATTTATGCAATTAACAAAATTTAAATGTCTCTTATTAGATAAGGCATATTTTCGTCTGATAAGGTACTTCTTCTTCAATGATTTCGAGGATATTTTAGTTTTGATCAAAAAAATTGTATTTCTTACAACTTTTCGTAAAATATGTTAATGCCATCTAAAAGAGAAACAGATAAGCTTTCCATCGAGCTCTAAGTCGAAGAAGTCGGTCGAAGGATGCAAGAGTTATTAGCAAAAAACTAATCGGTGTTCAACTCGATTCCGTCCTATTGCCGATTCTTTTCGCAAAGTACTTTTCTATAATTCTAGTATTTAATGGGAAAAAATTAAACGAATTTTTTGTCCATGTAAGAAACTATTAATTCTGAATAAAATGCCGCCCATTTATAAAATTAAAAAAATTTAAATGTCTCTTATTAGATAAGGCATACTTTTGTCTGATAAGGTACTTCTGCTTCTATGATTTCGAGAATATTTTAGTTTTAATCAAAAAAATTTAATTTCTTACGACTTTTCGTAAAATATGTTAATACCATCTGAAAGAGGAACAGATAAGCTTTCCATCGAGCTCTTAGTCGAAGAAGTCGGTCGAAGGATGCAAGAGTTATTAGCAAAAAACTGATCGGTGGTCAACACGATTCCGTCCTTCTGCCGATGCTTTTCGCAAAGTACTTTTCTATAATTCTAGTATTTAATGGGAAAAAATTAAACAAATTTTTTGTCCATGTTAAAAACTATTAATTCTGAATAAAATACCGCCCATTTATGCAATTAAAAAAATTTAAATGTCTCTTATTAGATAAGGCATATTTTCGCCTTATAAGGTATTTCTTTTTCAATGACTTCGAGGATATTTTAGTTTGGATCAAAAAAATTTTATTTCTTACGACTTTTCGTAAAATATGTTAATGCCATCTTTAAGAGGAACAGAGAAGCTTGCCATCGAGCTCTTAGTCGAAGAAGTCGGTCGAAGGATGCAAGAGTTATTAGCAAAAAACTAATCGGTGGTTAACACGATTCCGTCCTACTGCCGATTCTTTTCGCAAAGTACTTTTCTATAATTCTAGTATTTAATGGGAAAAATGTAAACGAATTTTTTGTCCATTTAAAAAACTATTAATTCTGAATAAAATGCCGCCCATTTATGCAATTAAAAAAATTTAAATGTCTCTTATTAGATAAGGCATATTTTCGTCTGATAAGGTACTTCTTCTTCAATGATTTCGATGATATTTTAGTTTTGATTAAAAAAATTGTATTTCTTACGATTTTTCTTAAAATATGTTAATGCCATCTGAAAGAGGAACAGATAAGCTTTCCATCGAGCTCTTAGTCGAAGAAGTCGGTCGAAGGATGCAAGAAATATTAGCAAAAAACTAATCGGTGGTTAACACGATTCCGTCCTAATGCCGATTCTTTTCGCAAAGTACTTTTCTATAATTCTAGTATTTAATGGTAAAAATGTAAACAAATTTTTTGTCCATTTAAAAAACTATTAATTCTGAATAAAATGCCGCCCATTTATGCAATTAAAAAAATTTAAATGTCTCTTATTAGATAAGGCATATTTTCGTCTGATAAGGTACTTCTTCTTCAATGATTTTGATGATATTTTAGTTTTGATTAAAAAAATTGTATTTCTTACGACTTTTCGTAAAATATGTTAATGCCATCTGAAAGAGGAACAGATAAGCTTTCCATCGAGCTCTTAGTCGAAGAATTCGTTTGAAGGATGCAAGAGTTTTTTTCAAAAAACTAATCGGTGGTTAACACGATTCCGTCCTACTGCCGATTCTTTTCGCAAAGTACTTTTCTATAATTCTAGTATTTAATGGGAAAAAATTAAACGAATTTTTTGTCCATGTAAAAAACTATTAATTCTGAATAAAATGCCGCCCATTTATGCAATTAAAAAAATTTAAATGTCTCTTATTAGATAAGGCATACTTTTGTCTGATAAGGTACTTCTGCTTCTATGATTTCGAGAATATTTTAGTTTTAATCAAAAAAATTTAATTTCTTACGACTTTTCGTAAAATATGTTAATGCCATCTGAAAGAGGAACAGATAACTTTCCATCGAGCTCTTTGTCGAAGAAGTCGGTCGAAGGATGCAAGAGTTTTAAGCAAAAAACTAATTGGTGGTCAACACGATTCCGTCCTACTGCCGATTCTTTTCGCAAAGTACTTTTCTATAATTCTAGTATTTAATGGGAAAAAATTAAACGAATTTTTTGTCCATGTAAAAAACTATTAATTCTGAATAAAATGCCGCCCATTTATGCAATTAACAAAATTTAAATGTCTCTTATTAGATAAGGCATATTTTCGTCTGATAAGGTACTTCTTCTTCAATGATTTCGAGGATATTTTAGTTTTGATCAAAAAAATTGTATTTCTTACAACTTTTCGTAAAATATGTTAATGCCATCTAAAAGAGAAACAGATAAGCTTTCCATCGAGCCCTAAGTCGAAGAAGTCGGTCGAAGGATGCAAGAGTTATTAGCAAAAAACTAATCGGTGGTCAACTCGATTCCGTCCTATTGCCGATTCTTTTCGCAAAGTACTTTTCTATAATTCTAGTATTTAATGGGAAAAAATTAAACGAATTTTTTGTCCATGTAAAAAACTATTAATTCTGAATAAAATGCCGCCCATTTATGCAATTAACAAAATTTAAATGTCTCTTATTAGATAAGGCATATTTTCGTCTGATAAGGTACTTCTTCTTCAATGATTTCGAGGATATTTTAGTTTTGATCAAAAAAATTTTATTTCTTACAACTTTTCGTAAAATATGTTAATGCCATCTAAAAGAGAAACAGATAAGCTTTCCATCGAGCTCTAAGTCGAAGAAGTCGGTCGAAGGATGCAAGAGTTATTAGCAAAAAACTAATCGGTGGTCAACTCGATTCCGTCCTATTGCCGATTCTTTTCGCAAAGTACTTTTCTATAATTCTAGTATTTAATGGGAAAAAATTAAACGAATTTTTTGTCCATGTAAAAAACTATTAATTCTGAATAAAATGCCGCCCATTTATGCAATTAAAAAAATTTAAATGTCTCTTATTAGATAAGGCATACTTTTGTCTGATAAGGTACTTCTGCTTCTATGATTTCGAGAATATTTTAGTTTTAATCAAAAAAATTTAATTTCTTACGACTTTTCGTAAAATATGTTAATACCATCTGAAAGAGGAACAGATAAGCTTGCCATCGAGCTCTTAGTCGAAGAAGTCGGTCGAAGGATGCAAGAGTTATAAGCAAAAAACTAATTGGTGGTCAACACGTTCCTGTCCTACTGCCGATTCTTTTCGCAAAGTACTTTCTATAATTGTAGTATTTAATGGGAAAAAATTAAACAAATTTTTTGTCCATGTGAAAAACTATAAATTCTGAATAAAATTCCGTCCATTAATGCAATTAAAAAAATTAAAATGTGTCTTATTAGATAAGGCATATTTTCGTCTGATAAGGTACTTCTTCTTCAATGATTTCGAGGATATTTTAGTTTTGATCAAAAAAATTGTATTTCTTACAACTTTTCGTAAAATATGTTAATGCCATCTAAAAGAGACACAGATAAGCTTTCCATCGAGCCCTAAGTCGAAGAAGTCGGTCGAAGGATGCAAGAGTTATTAGCAAAAAACTAATCGGTGGTCAACTCGATTCCGTCCTATTGCCGATTCTTTTCGCAAAGTACTTTTCTATAATTCTAGTATTTAATGGGAAAAAATTAAACGAATTTTTTGTCCATGTAAAAAACTATTAATTCTGAATAAAATGCCGCCCATTTATGCAATTAAAAAAATTTAAATGTCTCTTATTAGATAAGGCATACTTTTGTCTGATAAGGTACTTCTGCTTCTATGATTTCGAGAATATTTTAGTTTTAATCAAAAAAATTTAATTTCTTACGACTTTTCGTAAAATATGTTAATACCATCTGAAAGAGGAACAGATAAGCTTGCCATCGAGCTCTTAGTCGAAGAAGTCGGTCGAAGGATGCAAGAGTTATAAGCAAAAAACTAATTGGTGGTCAACACGTTCCTGTCCTACTGCCGATTCTTTTCGCAAAGTACTTTCTATAATTGTAGTATTTAATGGGAAAAAATTAAACAAATTTTTTGTCCATGTGAAAAACTATAAATTCTGAATAAAATTCCGTCCATTAATGCAATTAAAAAAATTAAAATGTGTCTTATTAGATAAGGCATATTTTCGTCTGATAAGGTACTTCTTCTTCAATGATTTCGAGGATATTTTAGTTTTGATCAAAAAAATTGTATTTCTTACAACTTTTCGTAAAATATGTTAATGCCATCTAAAAGAGAAACAGATAAGCTTTCCATCGAGCTCTTAGTCGAAGAAGTCGGTCGAAGGATGGAAGAGTTATTAGCAAAAAACTAATCGGTGGTCAACACGATTCCGTCCTACTGCCGATTCTTTTCGCAAAGTACTTTTCTATAATTCTAGTATTTAATGGGAAAAAATTAAACGAATTTTTTGTCCATGTAAAAAACTATTAATTCTGAATAAAATGCCGCCCATTTATGCAATTAAAAAAATTGAAATGTCTCTTATTAGATAAGGCATATTTTCGTCTGATAAGGTACTTCTTCTTCAATGATTTCGATGATATTTTAGTTTTGATCAAAAAAATTTTATTTCTTACGACTTTTCGTAAAATATATTAATGCCATCTGAAAGGGGAACAGATAAGCTTTCCATCGAGCTCTTAGTCGAAGAAGTCGGTCGAAGGATGCAAGAGCTATTAGCAAAAAACTAATCGGTGGTCAACACGATTCCGTCCTACTGCCGATTCTTTTCGCAAAGTACTTTTCTACAATTCTAGTATTTAATGGGAAAAAATTAAACGAATTTTTTGTCCATGTAAAAAACTATTAATTCTAAATAAAATGCCGCCTATTTATGCAATTAAAAAAATTGAAATGTCTCTTATTAGATAAGGCATATTTTCGTCTGATAAGGTACTTCTTCTTCAATGATTTCGATGATATTTTAGTTTTGATCAAAAAAATTTTATTTCTTACGACTTTTCGTAAAATATATTAATGCCATCTGAAAGGGGAACAGATAAGCTTTCCATCGAGCTCTTAGTCGAAGAAGTCGGTCGAAGGATGCAAAAGCTATTAGCAAAAAACTAAGCGGTGGTCAACACGTTCCTGTCCTACTGCCGATTCTTGTCGCAAAGTACTTTTCTATAATTCTAGTATTTAATGGGAAAAAATTAAACGAATTTGTTGTCCATGTTATAAACTATAAATTCTGAATAAAATTCCGTCAATATTTGCAATTAAAAAAATTAAAATATCTCTTATTAATAAGGCATATTTTCGTCTGATAAGGTACTTCATCTTCAATGGTTTCGAGGATATTTTAGTTTTTGTCAAAAAAATTGTATTTCTTAAGACTTTCCGTAAAATATGTTAATGCCATCTGAAAGAGGAAAAGATAAGCTTTCCATCGAGCTCTTAGTCGAAGAAGTCGGTCGAAGGATGGAAGAGTTATTAGCAAAAAACTAATCGGTGGTCAACACGATTCCGTCCTACTGCCGATTCTTTTCGCAAAGTACTTTTCTATAATTCTAGTATTTAATGGGAAAAAATTAAACGAATTTTTTGTCCATGTAAAAAACTATTAATTCTGAATAAAATGCCGCCCATTTATGCAATTAAAAAAATTGAAATGTTTCTTATTAGATAAGGCATATTTTCGTCTGATAAGGTACTTCTTCTTCAATGATTTCGATGATATTTTAGTTTTGATCAAAAAAATTTTATTTCTTACGACTTTTCGTAAAATATATTAATGCCATCTGAAAGGGGAACAGATAAGCTTTCCATCGAGCTCTTAGTCGAAGAAGTCGGTCGAAGGATGCAAGAGCTATTAGCAAAAAACTAATCGGTGGTCAACACGTTCCTGTCCTACTGCCGATACTTGTCGCAAAGTACTTTTCTATAATTCTAGTATTTAATGGGAAAAAATTAAACGAATTTGTTGTCCATGTTAAAAACTATAAATTCTGAATAAAATTCCGTCAATATTTGCAATTAAAAAAATTAAAATGTCTGTTATTAGATAAGGCATATTTTCGTCTGATAAGGTACTTCATCTTCAATGGTTTCGAGGATATTTTAGTTATGGTCAAAAAAATTGTATTTCTTACGACTTTCCGTAAAATATGTTAATGCCATCTGAAAGAGGAACAGATAAGCTTTCCATCGAGCTCTTAGTCGAAGAAGTCGGTCGAAGGATGCAAGAGCTATTAGCAAAAAACTAATCGGTGGTCAACACGATTCCGTCCTACTGCCGATGCTTTTCGCAAAGTACTTTTCTACAATTCTAGTATTTAATGGGAAAAAATTAAACGAATTTTTTGTCCATGTAAAAAACTATTAATTCTAAATAAAATGCCGCCTATTTATGCAATTAAAAAAATTGAAATGTCTCTTATTAGATAAGGCATATTTTCGTCTGATAAGGTACTTCTTCTTCAATGATTTCGATGATATTTTAGTTTTGATCAAAAAAATTTTATTTCTTACGACTTTTCGTAAAATATATTAATGCCATCTGAAAGGGGAACAGATAAGCTTTCCATCGAGCTCTTAGTCGAAGAAGTCGGTCGAAGGATGGAAGAGTTATTAGCAAAAAACTAATCGGTGGTCAACACGATTCCGTCCTACTGCCGATTCTTTTCGCAAAGTACTTTTCTATAATTCTAGTATTTAATGGGAAAAAATTAAACGAATTTTTTGTCCATGTAAAAAACTATTAATTCTGAATAAAATGCCGCCCATTTATGCAATTAACAAAATTTAAATGTCTCTTATTAGATAAGGCATATTTTCGTCTGATAAGGTACTTCTTCTTCAATGATTTCGAGGATATTTTAGTTTTGATCAAAAAAATTGTATTTCTTACAACTTTTCGTAAAATATGTTAATGCTATCTAAAAGAGAAACAGATAAGCTTTCCATCGAGCCCTAAGTCGAAGAAGTCGGTCGAAGGATGCAAGAGTTATTAGCAAAAAACTAATCGGTGGTCAACTCGATTCCGTCCTATTGCCGATTCTTTTCGCAAAGTACTTTTCTATAATTCTAGTATTTAATGGGAAAAAATTAAACGAATTTTTTGTCCATGTAAAAAACTATTAATTCTGAATAAAATGCCGCCCATTTATGCAATTAAAAAAATTTAAATGTCTCTTATTAGATAAGGCATACTTTTGTCTGATAAGGTACTTCTGCTTCTATGATTTCGAGAATATTTTAGTTTTAATCAAAAAAATTTAATTTCTTACGACTTTTCGTAAAATATGTTAATACCATCTGAAAGAGGAACAGATAAGCTTGCCATCGAGCTCTTAGTCGAAGAAGTCGGTCGAAGGATGCAAGAGTTATAAGCAAAAAACTAATTGGTGGTCAACACGTTCCTGTCCTACTGCCGATTCTTTTCGCAAAGTACTTTCTATAATTGTAGTATTTAATGGGAAAAAATTAAACAAATTTTTTGTCCATGTGAAAAACTATAAATTCTGAATAAAATTCCGTCCATTAATGCAATTAAAAAAATTAAAATGTGTCTTATTAGATAAGGCATATTTTCGTCTGATAAGGTACTTCTTCTTCAATGATTTCGAGGATATTTTAGTTTTGATCAAAAAAATTTTATTTCTTACGACTTTTCGTAAAATATATTAATGCCATCTGAAAGGGGAACAGATAAGCTTTCCATCGAGCTCTTAGTCGAAGAAGTCGGTCGAAGGATGCAAGAGCTATTAGCAAAAAACTAATCGGTGGTCAACACGATTCCGTCCTACTGCCGATGCTTTTCGCAAAGTACTTTTCTACAATTCTAGTATTTAATGGGAAAAAATTAAACGAATTTTTTGTCCATGTAAAAAACTATTAATTCTGAATAAAATGCCGCCCATTTATGCAATTAAAAAAATTGAAATGTCTCTTATTAGATAAGGCATATTTTCGTCTGATAAGGTACTTCTTCTTCAATGATTTCGATGATATTTTAGTTTTGATCAAAAAAATTTTATTTCTTACGACTTTTCGTAAAATATATTAATGCCATCTGGAAGGGGAACAGATAAGCTTTCCATCGAGCTCTTAGTCGAAGAAGTCGGTCGAAGGATGCAAAAGCTATTAGCAAAAAACTAAGCGGTGGTCAACACGTTCCTGTCCTACTGCCGATTCTTGTCGCAAAGTACTTTTCTATAATTCTAGTATTTAATGGGAAAAAATTAAACGAATTTGTTGTCCATGTTATAAACTATAAATTCTGAATAAAATTCCGTCAATATTTGCAATTAAAAAAATTAAAATATCTCTTATTAATAAGGCATATTTTCGTCTGATAAGGTACTTCATCTTCAATGGTTTCGAGGATATTTTAGTTTTTGTCAAAAAAATTGTATTTCTTACGACTTTCCGTAAAATATGTTAATGCCATCTGAAAGAGGAAAAGATAAGCTTTCCATCGAGCTCTTAGTCGAAGAAGTCGGTCGAAGGATGGAAGAGTTATTAGCAAAAAACTAATCGGTGGTCAACACGATTCCGTCCTACTGCCGATTCTTTTCGCAAAGTACTTTTCTATAATTCTAGTATTTAATGGGAAAAAATTAAACGAATTTTTTGTCCATGTAAAAAACTATTAATTCTGAATAAAATGCCGCCCATTTATGCAATTAAAAAAATTGAAATGTTTCTTATTAGATAAGGCATATTTTCGTCTGATAAGGTACTTCTTCTTCAATGATTTCGATGATATTTTAGTTTTGATCAAAAAAATTTTATTTCTTACGACTTTTCGTAAAATATATTAATGCCATCTGAAAGGGGAACAGATAAGCTTTCCATCGAGCTCTTAGTCGAAGAAGTCGGTCGAAGGATGCAAGAGCTATTAGCAAAAAACTAATCGGTGGTCAACACGTTCCTGTCCTACTGCCGATACTTGTCGCAAAGTACTTTTCTATAATTCTAGTATTTAATGGGAAAAAATTAAACGAATTTGTTGTCCATGTTAAAAACTATAAATTCTGAATAAAATTCCGTCAATATTTGCAATTAAAAAAATTAAAATGTCTGTTATTAGATAAGGCATATTTTCGTCTGATAAGGTACTTCATCTTCAATGGTTTCGAGGATATTTTAGTTATGGTCAAAAAAATTGTATTTCTTACGACTTTCCGTAAAATATGTTAATGCCATCTGAAAGAGGAACAGATAAGCTTTCCATCGAGCTCTTAGTCGAAGAAGTCGGTCGAAGGATGGAAGAGTTATTAGCAAAAAACTAATCGGTGGTCAACACGATTCCGTCCTACTGCCGATTCTTTTCGCAAAGTACTTTTCCATAATTCTAGTATTTAATGGGAAAAAATTAAACGAATTTTTTATCCATGTAAAAAACTATTAATTCTGAATAAAATGCCGCCCATTTATGCAATTAAAAAAATTGAAATGTCTCTTATTAGATAAGGCATATTTTCGTCTGATAAGGTACTTCTTCATCAATGATTTCGATGATATTTTAGTTTTGATCAAAAAAATTTTATTTCTTACGACTTTTCGTAAAATATATTAATGCCATCTGAAAGGGGAACAGATAAGCTTTCCATCGAGCTCTTAGTCGAAGAAGTCGGTCGAAGGATGCAAGAGCTATTAGCAAGAAACTAATCGGTGGTCAACACGATTCCGTCCTACTGCCGATGCTTTTCGCAAAGTACTTTTCTACAATTCTAGTATTTAATGGGAAAAAATTAAACGAATTTTTTGTCCATGTAAAAAACTATTAATTCTGAATAAAATGCCGCCCATTTATGCAATTAAAAAAATTGAAATGTCTCTTATTAGATAAGGCATATTTTCGTCTGATAAGGTACTTCTTCTTCAATGATTTCGATGATATTTTAGTTTTGATCAAAAAAATTTTATTTCTTACGACTTTTCGTAAAATATATTAATGCCATCTGAAAGGGGAACAGATAAGCTTTCCATCGAGCTCTTAGTCGAAGAAGTCGGTCGAAGGATGCAAGAGCTATTAGCAAAAAACTAATCGGTGGTCAACACGTTCCTGTCCTACTGCCGATTCTTGTCGCAAAGTACTTTTCTATAATTCTAGTATTTAATGGGAAAAAATTAAACGAATTTGTTGTCCATGTTAAAAACTATAAATTCTGAATAAAATTCCGTCAATATTTGCAATTAAAAAAATTAAAAAGTCTCTTATTAGATAAGGCATATTTTCGTCTGATAAGGTACTTCTTCTTCAATGATTTCGGTGATATTTTAGTTTTGATCAAAAAAATTTTATTTCTTACGACTTTTCGTAAAATATGTTAATGCCATCTGAAAGGGGAACAGAGAAGCTTTCCATCGAGCTCTTAGTCGAAGAAGTCGGTCGAAGGATGCAAGAGTTATTTTCAAAAAACGAATCGGTGGTTAACACGATTCCGTCCTACTGCCGATTCTTTTCGCAAAGTACTTTTCTATAATTCTAGTATTTAATGGGAAAAAATTAAACGAATTTTTTGTCCATGTGAAAAACTATCAATTGTGAATTATGCAATTAAAAAAATTAAAATGTCTGTTATTAGATAAGGCATATTTTCGTCTGATAAGGTACTTCATCTTCAATGGTTTCGAGGATATTTTAGTTTTGGTCAAAAAATTTGTATTTCTTACGACTTTCCGTAAAATATGTTAATGCCATCTGAAAGAGGAACAGATAAGCTTTCCATCGAGCTCTTAGTCGAAGAAGTCGGTCGAAGGATGGAAGAGTTATTAGCAAAAAACTAATCGGTGGTCAACACGATTCCGTCCTACTGCCGATTCTTTTCGCAAAGTACTTTTCTATAATTCTAGTATTTAATGGGAAAAAATTAAACGAATTTTTTGTCCATGTAAAAAACTATTAATTCTGAATAAAATGCCGCCCATTTATGCAATTAAAAAAATTGAAATGTCTCTTGTTAGATAAGGCATATTTTCGTCTGATAAGGTACTTCTTCTTCAATGATTTCGATGATATTTTAGTTTTGATCAAAAAAATTTTAATTCTTACGACTTTTCGTAAAATATATTAATGCCATCTGAAAGGGGAACAGATAAGCTTTCCATCGAGTTCTTAGTCGAAGAAGTCGGTCGAAGGATGCAAGAGCTATTAGCAAAAAACTAATCGGTGGTCAACACGATTCCGTCCTACTGCCGATGCTTTTCGCAAAGTACTTTTCTATAATTCTAGTATTTAATGGGAAAAAATTAAACGAATTTTTTGTCCATGTAAAAAACTATTAATTCTGAATAAAATGCCGCCCATTTATGCAATTAAAACAATTGAAATGTCTCTTATTAGATAAGGCATATTTTCGTCTGATAAGGTACTTCTTCTTCAATGATTTCGATGATATTTTAGTTTGGATCAAAAAAATTTTATTTCTTACGACTTTTCGTAAAATATATTAATGCCATCTGAAAGGGGAACAGATAAGCTTTCCATCGAGCTCTTAGTCGAAGAAGTCGGTCGAAGGATGCAAGAGCTATTAGCAAAAAACTAATCGGTGGTCAACACGTTCCTGTCCTACTGCCGATTATTGTCGCAAAGTACTTTTCTATAATTCTAGTATTTAATGGGAAAAAATTAAACGAATTTGTTGTCCATGTTAAAAACTATAAATTCTGAATTATACAATTAAAAAAATTAAAATGTCTGTTATTAGATAAGGCATATTTTCGTCTGATAAGGTACTTCATCTTCAATGGTTTCGAGGATATTTTAGTTTTGGTCAAAAAAATTGTATTTCTTACGACTTTCCGTAAAATATGTTAATGCCATCTGAAACAGGAACAGATAAGCTTTCCATCGAGCTCTTAGTCGAAGAAGTCGGTCGAAGGATGGAAGAGTTATTAGCAAAAAACTAATCGGTGGTCAACACGATTCCGTCCTACTGCCGATTCTTTTCGCAAAGTACTTTTCTATAATTCTAGTATTTAATGGGTAAAAATTAAACGAATTTTTTGTCCTTGTAAAAAACTATTAATCTTGAATAAAATGCCGCCCATTTATGCAATTAAAAAAATTGAAATGTCTCTTATTAGATAAGGCATATTTTCGTCTGATAAGGTACTTCTTCTTCAATGATTTCGATGATATTTTAGTTTTGATCAAAAAAATTTTATTTCTTACGACTTTTCGTAAAATATATTAATTCCATCGAGCTCTTAGTCGAAGAAGTCGGTCGAAGGATGCAAGAGTTATTTTCAAAAAACGAATCGGTGGTTAACACGATTCCGTCCTACTGCCGATTCTTTTCGCAAAGTACTTTTCTATAATTCTAGTATTTAATGGGAAAAAATTAAACGAATTTGTTTTCCATGTTAAAAACTATCAATTCTGAATTATGCAATTAAAAAAATTAAAATGTCTGTTATTAGATAAGGCATATTTTCGTCTGATAAGGTACTTCATCTTCAATGGTTTCGAGGATATTTTAGTTTTGGTAAAAAAAATTGTATTTCTTACGACTTTCCGTAAAATATGTTAATGCCATCTGAAAGAGGAACAGATAAGCTTTCCATCGAGCTCTTAGTCGAAGAAGTCGGTCGAAGGATGGAAGAGTTATTAGCAAAAAACTAATCGGTGGTCAACACGATTCCGTCCTACTGCCGACTCTTTTCGCAAAGTACTTTTCTTTAATTCTAGTATTTAATGGGAAAAAATTAAACGAATTTTTTGTCCATGTAAAAAACTATTAATTCTGAATAAAATGCCGCCCATTTATGCTATTAAAAAAATTGAAATGTCTCTTATTAGATAAGGCATATTTTCGTCTGATAAGGTACTTCTTCTTCAATGATTTCGATGATATTTTAGTTTTGATCAAAAAAATTTTATTTCTTACGACTTTTCGTAAAATATATTAATGCCATCTGAAAGAGGAACAGAGAAGCTTTCCATCAAGCTCTTAGTCGAAGAAGTCGGTCGAAGGATGCAAGAGCTATTAGCAAAAAACTAATCGGTGGTCAACACGTTCCTGTCCTACTGCCGATTCTTGTCGCAAAGTACTTTTCTATAATTCTAGTATTTAATGGGAAAAAATTAAACGAATTTGTTGTCCATGTTAAAAACTATAAATTCTGAATAAAATTCCGTCAATATTTGCAATTAAAAAAATTAAAATGTCTCTTATTAGATAAGGCATATTTTCGTCTGATAAGGTACTTCTTCTTCAATGATTTCGGTGATATTTTAGTTTTGATCAAAAAAATTTTATTTCTTACGACTTTTCGTAAAATATGTTAATGCCATCTGAAAGGGGAACAGAGAAGCTTTCCATCGAGCTCTTAGTCGAAGAAGTCGGTCGAAGGATGCAAGAGTTATTTTCAAAAAACGAATCGGTGGTTAACACGATTCCGTCCTACTGCCGATTCTTTTCGCAAAGTACTTTTCTATAATTCTAGTATTTAATGGGAAAAAATTAAACGAATTTTTTGTCCATGTGAAAAACTATCAATTCTGAATTATGCAATTAAAAAAATTAAAATGTCTGTTATTAGATAAGGCATATTTTCGTCTGATAAGGTACTTCATCTTCAATGGTTTCGAGGATATTTTAGTTTTGGTCAAAAAAATTTTATTTCTTACGACTTTCCGTAAAATATGTTAATGCCATCTGAAAGAGGAACAGGTAAGCTTTCCATCGAGCTCTTAGTCGAAGAAGTCGGTCGAAGGATGGAAGAGTTATTAGCAAAAAACTAATCGGTGGTCAACACGTTCCTGTCCTACTGCCGATTCTTGTCGCAAAGTACTTTTCTATAATTCTAGTATTTAATGGGAAAAAATTAAACGAATTTGTTGTCCATGTTAAAAACTATAAATTCTGAATAAAATTCCGTCAATATTTGCAATTAAAAAAATTAAAATGTCTCTTATTAGATAAGGCATATTTTCGTCTGATAAGGTACATCTTCTTCAATGATTTCGGTGATATTTTAGTTTTGATCAAAAAAATTTTATTTCTTACGACTTTTCGTAAAATATGTTAATGCCATCTGAAAGGGGAACAGAGAAGCTTTCCATCGAGCTCTTAGTCGAAGAAGTCGGTCGAAGGATGCAAGAGTTATTTTCAAAAAACGAATCGGTGGTTAACACGATTCCGTCCTACTGCCGATTCTTTTCGCAAAGTACTTTTCTATAATTCTAGTATTTAATGGGAAAAAATTAAACGAATTTTTTGTCCATGTGAAAAACTATCAATTCTGAATTATGCAATTAAAAAAATTAAAATGTCTGTTATTAGATAAGGCATATTTTCGTCTGATAAGGTACTTCATCTTCAATGGTTTCGAGGATATTTTAGTTTTGGTCAAAAAAATTTTATTTCTTACGACTTTCCGTAAAATATGTTAATGCCATCTGAAAGAGGAACAGGTAAGCTTTCCATCGAGCTCTTAGTCGAAGAAGTCGGTCGAAGGATGGAAGAGTTATTAGCAAAAAACTAATCGGTGGTCAACACGTTCCTGTCCTACTGCCGATTCTTGTCGCAAAGTACTTTTCTATAATTCTAGTATTTAATGGGAAAAAATTAAACGAATTTGTTGTCCATGTTAAAAACTATAAATTCTGAATAAAATTCCGTCAATATTTGCAATTAAAAAAATTAAAATGTCTCTTATTAGATAAGGCATATTTTCGTCTGATAAGGTACTTCTTCTTCAATGATTTCGGTGATATTTTAGTTTTCATCAAAAAAATTTTATTTCTTATGACTTTTCGTAAAATATGTTAATGCCATCTGAAAGAGGAACAGAGAAGCTTTCCATCGAGCTCTTAGTTGAAGAAGTCGGTCGAAGGATGCAAGAGTTATTTTCAAAAAACGAATCGGTGGTTAACACGATTCCGTCCTACTGCCGATTCTTTTCGCAAAGTACTTTTCTATAATTCTAGTATTTAATGGGAAAAAATTAAACGAATTTTTTGTCCTTGTAAAAAACTATTAATCTTGAATAAAATGCCGCCCATTTATGCAATTAAAAAAATTGAAATGTCTCTTATTAGATAAGGCATATTTTCGTCTGATAAGGTACTTCTTCTTCAATGATTTCGATGATATTTTAGTTTTGATCAAAACTACTATACTTTTCTATACTTTTCTATAATTCTAGTATTTAATGGGAAAAAATTAAACGAATTTTTTGTCCATGTAAAAAACTATTAATTCTGAATAAAATGCCGCCCATTTATGCAATTAAAAAAATTGCAATGTCTCTTATTAGATAAGGCATATTTTCGTCTGATAAGGTACTTCTTCTTCAATGATTTCGATGATATTTTAGTTTTGATCAAAAAAATTTTATTTCTTACGACTTTTCGTAAAATATATTAATGCCATCTGAAAGGGGAACAGATAAGCTTTCCATCGAGCTCTTAGTCGAAGAAGTCGGTCGAAGGATGCAAGAGCTATTAGCAAAAAACTAATCGGTGGTCAACACGTTCCTGTCCTACTGCCGATTCTTGTCGCAAAGTACTTTTCTATAATTCTAGTATTTAATGGGAAAAAATTTAACGAATTTGTTGTCCATGTTAAAAACTATAAATTCTGAATAAAATTCCGTCAATATTTGCAATTAAAAAAATTAAAATGTCTCTTATTAGATAAGGCATATTTTCGTCTGATAAGGTACTTCTTCTTCAATGATTTCGGTGATATTTTAGTTTTGATCAAAAAAATTTTATTTCTTACGACTTTTCGTAAAATATGTTAATGCCATCTGAAAGAGGAATAGAGAAGCTTTCCATCGAGCTCTTAGTCGAAGAAGTCGGTCGAAGGATGCAAGAGTTATTTTCAAAAAACGAATCGGTGGTTAACACGATTCCGTCCTACTGCCGATTCTTTTCGCAAAGTACTTTTCTATAATTCTAGTATTTAATGGGAAAAAATTAAACGAATTTTTTGTCCATGTGAAAAACTATCAATTCTGAATTATGCAATTAAAAAAATTAAAATGTCTGTTATTAGATAAGGCATATTTTCGTCTGATAAGGTACTTCATCTTCAATGGTTTCGAGGATATTTTAGTTTTGGTCAAAAAAATTGTATTTCTTACGACTTTCCGTAAAATATGTTAATGCCATCTGAAAGGGGAACAGGTAAGCTTTCCATCGATCTCTTAGTCGAAGAAGTCGGTCGAAGGATGGAAGAGTTATTAGCCAAAAACTAATCGGTGGTCAACACGATTCCGTCCTACTGCCGATTCTTTTCGCAAAGTACTTTTCTATAATTCTAGTATTTAATGGGAAAAAATTAAACGAATTTTTTGTCCATGTAAAAAACTATTAATTCTGAATAAAATGCCGCCCATTTATGCAATTAAAAAAATTGCAATGTCTCTTATTAGATAAGGCATATTTTCGTCTGATAAGGTACTTCTTCTTCAATGATTTCGATGATATTTTAGTTTTGATCAAAAAAATTTTATTTCTTACGACTTTTCGTAAAATATATTAATGCCATCTGAAAGGGGAACAGATAAGCTTTCCATCGAGCTCTTAGTCGAAGAAGTCGGTCGAAGGATGCAAGAGCTATTAGCAAAAAACTAATCGGTGGTCAACACGTTCCTGTCCTACTGCCGATTCTTGTCGCAAAGTACTTTTCTATAATTCTAGTATTTAATGGGAAAAAATTTAACGAATTTGTTGTCCATGTTAAAAACTATAAATTCTGAATAAAATTCCGTCAATATTTGCAATTAAAAAAATTAAAATGTCTCTTATTAGATAAGGCATATTTTCGTCTGATAAGGTACTTCTTCTTCAATGATTTCGGTGATATTTTAGTTTTGATCAAAAAAATTTTATTTCTTACGACTTTTCGTAAATTATGTTAATGCCATCTGAAAGAGGAACAGAGAAGCTTTGCATCGAGCTCTTAGTCGAAGAAGTCGGTCGAAGGATGCAAGAGTTATTTTCAAAAAACGAATCGGTGGTTAACACGATTCCGTCCTACTGCCGATTCTTTTCGCAAAGTACTTTTCTATAATTCTAGTATTTAATGGGAAAAAATTAAACGAATTTTTTGTCCATGTGAAAAACTATCAATTCTGAATTATGCAATTAAAAAAATTAAAATGTCTGTTATTAGATAAGGCATATTTTCGTCTGATAAGGTACTTCATCTTCAATGGTTTCGAGGATATTTTAGTTTTGGTCAAAAAAATTGTATTTCTTACGACTTTCCGTAAAATATGTTAATGCCATCTGAAAGAGGAACAGGTAAGCTTTCCATCGATCTCTTAGTCGAAGAAGTCGGTCGAAGGATGGAAGAGTTATTAGCAAAAAACTAATCGGTGGTCAACACGATTCCGTCCTACTGCCGATTCTTTTCGCAAAGTACTTTTCTATAATTCTAGTATTTAATGGGAAAAAATTAAACGAATTTTTTGTCCATGTAAAAAACTATTAATTCTGAATAAAATGCCGCCCATTTATGCAATTAAAAAAATTGCAATGTCTCTTATTAGATAAGGCATATTTTCGTCTGATAAGGTACTTCTTCTTCAATGATTTCGATGATATTTTAGTTTTGATCAAAAAAATTTTATTTCTTACGACTTTTCGTAAAATATATTAATGCCATCTGAAAGGGGAACAGATAAGCTTTCCATCGAGCTCTTAGTCGAAGAAGTCGGTCGAAGGATGCAAGAGCTATTAGCAAAAAACTAATCGGTGGTCAACACGTTCCTGTCCTACTGCCGATTCTTGTCGCAAAGTACTTTTCTATAATTCTAGTATTTAATGGGAAAAAATTTAACGAATTTGTTGTCCATGTTAAAAACTATAAATTCTGAATAAAATTCCGTCAATATTTGCAATTAAAAAAATTAAAATGTCTCTTATTAGATAAGGCATATTTTCGTCTGATAAGGTACTTCTTCTTCAATGATTTCGGTGATATTTTAGTTTTGATCAAAAAAATTTTATTTCTTACGACTTTTCGTAAAATATGTTAATGCCATCTGAAAGAGGAACAGAGAAGCTTTCGATCGAGCTCTTAGTCGAAGAAGTCGGTCAAAGGATGCAAGAGTTATTTTCAAAAAACGAATCGGTGGTTAACACGATTCCGTCATACTGCCGATTCTTTTCGCAAAGTACTTTTCTATAATTCTAGTATTTAATGGAAAAAAATTAAACGAATTTTTTGTCCATGTGAAAAACTATCAATTCTGAATTATGCAATTAAAAAAATTAAAATGTCTGTTATTAGATAAGGCATATTTTCGTCTGATAAGGTACTTCATCTTCAATGGTTTCGAGGATATTTTAGTTTTGGTCAAAAAAATTGTATTTCTTACGACTTTCCGTAAAATATGTAAATGCCATCTGAAAGAGGAACAGATAAGCTTTCCATCGAGCTCTTAGTCGAAGAAGTCGGTCGAAGGATGCAAGAGCTATTAGCAAAAAACTAATCGGTGGTCAACACGTTCCTGTCCTACTGCCGATTCTTGTCGCAAAGTACTTTTCTATAATTCTAGTATTTAATGGGAAAAAATTAAACGAATTTGTTGTCCATGTTAAAAACTATAAATTCTGAATAAAATTCCGTCAATATTTTCAATTAAAAAAATTAAAATATCTCTTATTAGATAAGGCATATTTTCGTCTGATAAGGTACTTCTTCTTCAATGATTTCGGTGATATTTTAGTTATGATCAAAAAAATTTTATTTCTTACGACTTTTCGTAAAATATATTAATGCCATCTGAAAGGGGAACAGATAAGCTTTCCATCGAGCTCTTAGTCGAAGAAGTCGGTCGAAGGATGCAAGAGTTATTTTCAAAAAACGAATCGGTGGTTAACACGATTCCGTCCTACTGCCGATTCTTTTCGCAAAGTACTTTTCTATAATTCTAGTATTTAATGGGAAAAAATTAAACGAATTTTTTGTCCATGTGAAAAACTATCAATTCTGAATTATGCAATTAAAAAAATTAAAATGTCTGTTATTAGATAAGGCATATTTTCGTCCGATAAGGTACTTCATCTTCAATGGTTTCGAAGATATTTTAGTTTTGGTCAAAAAAATTGTATTTCTTACGACTTTCCGTAAAATATGTTAATGCCATCCAAGCTTTCCATCGAGCTCTTAGTCGAAGAAGTCGGTCGAAGGATGGAAGAGTTACTAGCAAAAAACTAATCGGTGGTCAACACGATTCCGTCCTACTGCCGATTCTTTTCGCAAAGTACTTTTCTATAATTCTAGTATTTAATGGGAAAAAATTAAACGAATTTGTTGTCCATGTTAAAAACTATTAATTCTGAATAAAATTCCGTCAATATTTGCAATTAAAAAAATTAAAATGTCTCTTATTAGATAAGGCATATTTTCGTCTGGTAAGGTACTTCATCTTCAATGGTTTCGAGGATATTTTAGTTTTGGTCAAAAAAATTGTATTTCTTACGACTTTCCGTAAAATATGTTAATGCTATCTGAAAGAGGAACAGATAAGCTTTCCATCGAGCTCTTAGTCGAAAAAGTCGGTCGAAGGATGGAAGAGTTATTAGCAAAAAACTAATCGGTGGTCAACACGATTCCGTCCTACTGCCGATTCTTTTCGCAAAGTACTTTTCTATAATTCAAGTATTTAATGGGAAAAAATTTAACGAATTTTTTGTCCATGTAAAAAACTATTAATTCTGAATAAAATGCCGCCCATTTATGCAATTAAAAAAATTGAAATATCTCTTATTAGATAAGGCATATTTTCGTCTGATAAGGTACTTCTTCTTCAATGATCTCGATGATATTTTAGTTTTGATCAAAAAAATTTTATTTCTTACGACTTTTCGTAAAATATATTAATGCCATCTGAAAGGGGAACAGATAAGCTTTCCATCGAGCTCTTAGTCGAAGAAGTCGGTCAAAGGATGCAAGAGCTATTAGCAAAAAACGAATCGGTGGTCAACACGTTTCCGTCCTACTGCCGATGCTTTTCGCAAAGTACTTTTCTAGTATTTAATGGGAAAAAATTAAACGAATTTTTTGTCCATGTAAAAAACTATTAATTCTGAATAAAATGCCGCCCATTTATGCAATTAAAAAAATTGAAATATCTCTCATTAGATAAGGCATATTTTCGTCTGATAAGGTACTTCTTCTTCAATGATCTCGATGATATTTTAGTTTTGATCAAAAAAATTTTATTTCTTACGACTTTTCGTAAAATATATTAATGCCATCTGAAAGGGGAACAGATAAGCTTTCCATCGAGCTCTTAGTCGAAGAAGTCGGTCAAAGGATGCAAGAGCTATTAGCAAAAAACGAATCGGTGGTCAACACGTTTCCGTCCTACTGCCGATGCTTTTCGCAAAGTACTTTTCTAGTATTTAATGGGAAAAAATTAAACGAATTTTTTGTCCATGTGAAAAACTATTAATTCTGAATAAAATGCCGCCCATTTATGCAATTAAAAAAATTGAAATGTCTCTTATTAGATAAGGCATATTTTCGTCTGATAAGGTACTTCATCTTCAATGGTTTCGAGGATATTTTAGTTTTGGTCAAAAAAATTGTATTTCTTACGACTTTCCGTAAAATATTTTAATGCCATCTGAAATGGGAACAGATAAGCTTTCCATCGAGCTCTTAGTCGAAGAAGTCGGTCAAAGGATGCAAGAGCTATTAGCAAAAAACGAATCGGTGGTCAACACGTTTCCGTCCTACTGCCGATGCTTTTCGCAAAGTACTTTTCTAGTATTTAATGGGAAAAAATTAGACGAATTTTTTGTCCATGTAAAAAACTATTAATTCTGAATAAAATGCCGCCCATTTATGCAATTAAAAAAATTGAAATGTTTCTTATTAGATAAGGCATATTTTCGTCTGATAAGGTACTTCTTCTTCAATGATTTCGATGATATTTTAGTTTTGATCAAAAAAATTTTATTTCTTACGACTTTTCGTAAAATATGTTAATGCCATCTGAAAGAGGAACAGAGAAGCTTTCCATCGAGCTCTTAGTCGAAGAAGTCGGTCGAAGGATGCAAGAGTTATTTTCAAAAAACGAATCGGTGGTTAACACGATTCCGTCCTACTGCCGATTCTTTTCGTAAAGTACTTTTCTATAATTCTAGTATTTAATGGGAAAAAATTAAACGAATTTTTTGTCCATGTGAAAAACTATCAATTCTGAATTATGCAATTTAAAAAAATTAAAATGTCTGTTATTAGATAAGGCATATTTTCGTCTGATAAGGTACTTCATCTTCAATGGTTTCGAGGATATTTTAGTTTTGGTCAAAAAAATTGTATTTCTTACGACTTTCCGTAAAATATTTTAATGCCATCTGAAAGAGGAACAGATAAGCTTTCCATCGAGCTCTTAGTCGAAGAAGTCGGTCAAAGGATGCAAGAGCTATTAGCAAAAAACGAATCGGTGGTCAACACGTTTCCGTCCTACTGCCGATGCTTTTCGCAAAGTACTTTTCTAGTATTTAATGGGAAAAAATTAAACGAATTTTTTGTCCATGTAAAAAACTATTAATTCTGAATAAAATGCCGCCCATTTATGCAATTAAAAAAATTGAAATGTTTCTTATTAGATAAGGCATATTTTCGTCTGATAAGGTACTTCTTCTTCAATGATTTCGATGATATTTTAGTTTTGATCAAAAAAATTTTATTTCTTACGACTTTTCGTAAAATATGTTAATGCCATCTGAAAGAGGAACAGAGAAGCTTTCCATCGAGCTCTTAGTCGAAGAAGTCGGTCGAAGGATGCAAGAGTTATTTTCAAAAAACGAATCGGTGGTTAACACGATTCCGTCCTACTGCCGATTCTTTTCGCAAAGTACTTTTCTATAATTCTAGTATTTAATGGGAAAAAATTAAACGAATTTGTTGTCCATGTTAAAAACTATAAATTCTGAATTAAATTCCGACAATATTTGCAATTAAAAAAATTAGAATGTCTCTTATTAGATAAGGCATATTTTCGTCTGATAAGGTACTTCTTCTTCAATGATCTCGATGATATTTTAGTTTTGATCAAAAAAATTTTATTTCTTACGACTTTTCGTAAAATATATTAATGCCATCTGAAAGGGGAACAGATAAGCTTTCCATCGAGCTCTTAGTCGAAGAAGTCGGTCAAAGGATGCAAGAGCTATTAGCAAAAAACGAATCGGTGGTCAACACGTTTCCGTCCTACTGCCGATGCTTTTCGCAAAGTACTTTTCTAGTATTTAATGGGAAAAAATTAAACGAATTTTTTGTCCATGTGAAAAACTATTAATTCTGAATAAAATGCCGCCCATTTATGCAATTAAAAAAATTGAAATGTCTCTTATTAGATAAGGCATATTTTCGTCTGATAAGGTACTTCATCTTCAATGGTTTCGAGGATATTTTAGTTTTGGTCAAAAAAATTGTATTTCTTACGACTTTCCGTAAAATATTTTAATGCCATCTGAAATGGGAACAGATAAGCTTTCCATCGAGCTCTTAGTCGAAGAAGTCGGTCAAAGGATGCAAGAGCTATTAGCAAAAAACGAATCGGTGGTCAACACGTTTCCGTCCTACTGCCGATGCTTTTCGCAAAGTACTTTTCTAGTATTTAATGGGAAAAAATTAGACGAATTTTTTGTCCATGTAAAAAACTATTAATTCTGAATAAAATGCCGCCCATTTATGCAATTAAAAAAATTGAAATGTTTCTTATTAGATAAGGCATATTTTCGTCTGATAAGGTACTTCTTCTTCAATGATTTCGATGATATTTTAGTTTTGATCAAAAAAATTTTATTTCTTACGACTTTTCGTAAAATATGTTAATGCCATCTGAAAGAGGAACAGAGAAGCTTTCCATCGAGCTCTTAGTCGAAGAAGTCGGTCGAAGGATGCAAGAGTTATTTTCAAAAAACGAATCGGTGGTTAACACGATTCCGTCCTACTGCCGATTCTTTTCGTAAAGTACTTTTCTATAATTCTAGTATTTAATGGGAAAAAATTAAACGAATTTTTTGTCCATGTGAAAAACTATCAATTCTGAATTATGCAATTTAAAAAAATTAAAATGTCTGTTATTAGATAAGGCATATTTTCGTCTGATAAGGTACTTCATCTTCAATGGTTTCGAGGATATTTTAGTTTTGGTCAAAAAAATTGTATTTCTTACGACTTTCCGTAAAATATTTTAATGCCATCTGAAAGAGGAACAGATAAGCTTTCCATCGTGCTCTGAGTCGGAGAAGTCGGTCGAAGGATGGAAGAGTTATTAGCAAAAAACTAATCGGTGGTCAACACGATTCCGTCCTACTGCCGATTCTTGTCGCAAAGTACTTTTCTATAATTCTAGTATTTAATGGGAAAAAATTAAACGAATTTGTTGTCCATGTTAAAAACTATAAATTCTGAATTAAATTCCGACAATATTTGCAATTAAAAAAATTAGAATGTCTCTTATTAGATAAGGCATATTTTCGTCTGATAAGGTACTTCTTCTTCAATGATTTCGGTGATATTTTAGTTTTGATCAAAAAAATTTTATTTCTTACGACTTTTCGTAAAATATGTTAATGCCACCTGAAAGAGGAACAGAGAAGCTTTCCATCGAGCTCTTAGTCGAAGAAGTCGGTCGAAGGATGCAAGAGTTATTTTCAAAAAACGAATCGGTAGTTAACACGATTCCGTCCTACTGCCGATTCTTTTCGCAAAGTACTTTTCTATAATTCTAGTATTTAATGGGAAAAAATTAAACGAATTTTTTGTCCATGTGAAAAACTATCAATTCTGAATTATGCAATTAAAAAAATTAAAATGTCTGTTATTAGATAAGGCATATTTTCGTCTGATAAGGTACTTCTTCTTCAATGATTTCGGTGATATTTTAGTTTTGATCAAAAAAATTTTATTTCTTACGACTTTTCGTAAAATATGTTAATGCCATCTGAAAGAGGAACAGATAAGCTTTCCATCGAGCTCTTAGTCGAAGAAGTCGGTCGAAGGATGCAAGAGCTATTAGCAAAAAACTAATTGGTGGTCAACACGATTCCGTCCTACTGCCGATGCTTTTCGCAAAGTACTTTTCAACAATTCTAGTATTTAATGGGAAAAAATTAAACGAATTTTTTGTCCATGTAAAAAACTATTAATTCTGAAAAAATGCCGCCTTTTATGCAATTAAAAAAATTGAAATGTCTCTTATTAGATAAAGCATATTTTCGTCTGATAAGGTACTTCTTCTTCAATGATTTCGACGATATTTTAGTTATCATCAAAAAAATTTTATTTCTTACGACTTTTCGTAAAATATATTAATGCCATCTGAAAGAGGAACAGATAAGCTTTCCAACGAGCTCTTAGTCGAAGAAGTCGGTCGAAGGATGCAAGAGCTATTAGCAAAAAACTAATCGGTGGTCAACACGTTCCTGTCCTACTGCTGATTCTTGTCGAAAAGTACTTTTCTATAATTCTAGTATTTAATGGGAAAAAATTAAACGAATTTGTTGTCCATGTTAAAAACTATAAATTCTGAATAAAATTCCGTCAATATTTGCAATTAAAAAAATTCAAATGTCTCTTATTAGATAAGGCATATTTTCGTCTGATAAGGTACTTCATCTTCAATGATTTCGGTGATATTTTAGTTTTGATCAAAAAAATTTTATTTCTTACGACTTTTCGTAAAATATGTTAATGCCATCTGAAAGAGGAACAGAGAAGCTTTCCATCGAGCTCTTAGTCGAAGAAGTCGGTCGAAGGATGCAAGAGTTATTTTCAAAAAACGAATCGGTGGTTAACACGATTCCGTCCTACTGCCGATTCTTTTCGCAAAGTACTTTTCTATAATTCTAGTATTTAATGGGAAAAAATTAAACGAATTTTTTGTCCATGTGAAAAACTATCAATTCTGAATTATGCAATTAAAAAAATTAAAATGTCTGTTATTAGATAAGGCATATTTTCGTCTGATAAGGTACTTCATCTTCAATGGTTTCGAGGATATTTTAGTTTTGGTCAAAAAAATTGTATTTCTTACGACTTTCCGTAAAATATGTTAATGCCATCTGAAAGAGGAACAGATAAGCTTTCCATCGAGCTCTTAGTCGAAGAAGTCGGTCGAAGGATGGAAGAGTTATTAGCAAAAAACTAATCGGTGGTCAACACGATTCCGTCCTACTGCCGATTCTTTTCGCAAAGTACTTTTCTATAATTCTAGTATTTAATGGGAAAAAATTAAACGAATTTTTTGTCCATGTAAAAAACTATTAATTCTGAATAAAATGCCGCCCATTTATGCAATTAAAAAAATTTAAATGTCTCTTATTAGATAAGGCATATTTTCGTCTGATAAGGTACTTCTTCTTCAATGATGTCGATGATATTTAAGTTTTGATCAAAAAAATTTTATTTCTTACGACTTTTCGTAAAATATATTAATGCCATCTGAAAGGGGAACAGATAAGCTTTCCATCGAGCTCTTAGTCGAAGAATGCAAGAGCTATTAGCAAAAAACTAATCGGTGTTCAACACGATTCCGTCCTACTGCCAATGCTTTTCGCAAAATACTTTTCTACAATTCTAATATTTAATGGGAAAAAATTAAACGAATTTTTTGTCCATGTAAAAAACTATTAATTCTGAATAAAATGCCGCCCATTTATGCAATTAAAAAAATTGAAATGTCTCTTATTAGATAAGGCATATTTTCGTCTGATAAGGTACTTCTTCTTCAATGATTTCGATGATATTTTAGTTTTGATCAAAAAAATTTTATTTCTTACGACTTTTCGTAAAATATATTAATGCCATCTGAAAGGGGAACAGATAAGCTTTCCATCGAGCTCTTAGTCGAAGAAGTCGGTCGAAGGATGCAAGAGCTATTAGCAAAAAACTAATCGGTGGTCAACACGTTCCTGTCCTACTGCCGATTCTTGTCGCAAAGTACTTTTCTATAATTCTAGTATTTAATGGGAAAAAATTAAACGAATTTTTTGTCCATGTAAAAAACTATTAATTCTGAATAAAATGCCGCCCATTTATGCAATTAAAAAAATTGAAATGTCTCTTATTAGATAAGGCATATTTTCATCTGATAAGGTACTTCTTCTTCAATGATTTCGGTGATATTTTAGTTTTGATCAAAAAAATTTTATTTCTTACGACTTTTCGTAAAATATGTTAATGCCATCTGAAAGAGGAACAGAGAAGCTTTCCATCGAGCTCTTAGTCGAAGAAGTCGGTCGAAGGATGCAAGAGTTATTTTCAAAAAACGAATTGGTGGTTAACACGATTCCGTCCTACTGCCGATTCTTTTCGCAAAGTACTTTTCTATAATTCTAGTATTTAATGGGAAAAAATTAAACGAATTTTTTGTCCATATGAAAAACTATCAATTCTGAAGTATGCAATTAAAAAAATTAAAATGTCTCTTATTAGATAAGGCATATTTTCGTCTGATAAGGTACTTCTTCTTCAATGATTTCGGTGATATTTTAGTTTTGATCAAAAAAATTTTATTTCTTACGACTTTTCGTAAAATATGTTAATGCCATCTGAAAGAGGAACAGAGAAGCTTTCCATCGAGCTCTTAGTCGAAGAAGTCGGTCGAAGGATGCAAGAGTTATTTTCAAAAAACGAATCGGTGGTTAACACGATTCCGTCCTACTACCGATTCTTTTCGCAAAGTACTTTTCTATAATTCTAGTATTTAATGGGAAAAAATTAAACGAATTTTTTGTCCATGTGAAAAACTATCAATTCTGAATTATGCAATTAAAAAAATTAAAATGTCTGTTATTAGATAAGGCATATTTTTTTCTGATAAGGTACTTCATCTTCAATGGTTTCGAGGATATTTTAGTTTTGGTCAAAAAAATTGTATTTCTTACGACTTTCCGTAAAATATGTTAATGCCATCTGAAAGAGGAACAGATAAGCTTTCCATCGAGCTCTTAGTCGAAGAAGTCGGTCGAAGGATGCAAGAGCTATTAGCAAAAAACTAATTGGTGTTCAACACGATTCCGTCCTACTGCCGATGCTTTTCGCAAAGTACTTTTCTACAATTCTAGTATTTAATGGGAAAAAATTAAACGAATTTTTTGTCCATGTAAAAAACTATTAATTCTGAAAAAATGCCGCCTTTTATGCAATTAAAAAAATTGAAATGTCTCTTATTAGATAAAGCATATTTTCGTCTGATAAGGTACTTCTTCTTCAATGATTTCGACGATATTTTAGTTATCATCAAAAAAATTTTATTTCTTACGACTTTTCGTAAAATATATTAATGCCATCTGAAAGAGGAACAGATAAGCTTTCCAACGAGCTCTTAGTCGAAGAAGTCGGTCGAAGGATGCAAGAGCTATTAGCAAAAAACTAATCGGTGGTCAACACGTTCCTGTCCTACTGCTGATTCTTGTCGAAAAGTACTTTTCTATAATTCTAGTATTTAATGGGAAAAAATTAAACGAATTTGTTGTCCATGTTAAAAACTATAAATTCTGAATAAAATTCCGTCAATATTTGCAATTAAAAAAATTCAAATGTCTCTTATTAGATAAGGCATATTTTCGTCTGATAAGGTACTTCATCTTCAATGATTTCGGTGATATTTTAGTTTTGATCAAAAAAATTTTATTTCTTACGACTTTTCGTAAAATATGTTAATGCCATCTGAAAGAGGAACAGAGAAGCTTTCCATCGAGCTCTTAGTCGAAGAAGTCGGTCGAAGGATGCAAGAGTTATTTTCAAAAAACGAATCGGTGGTTAACACGATTCCGTCCTACTGCCGATTCTTTTCGCAAAGTACTTTTCTATAATTCTAGTATTTAATGGGAAAAAATTAAACGAATTTTTTGTCCATGTGAAAAACTATCAATTCTGAATTATGCAATTAAAAAAATTAAAATGTCTGTTATTAGATAAGGCATATTTTCGTCTGATAAGGTACTTCATCTTCAATGGTTTCGAGGATATTTTAGTTTTGGTCAAAAAAATTGTATTTCTTACGACTTTCCGTAAAATATGTTAATGCCATCTGAAAGAGGAACAGATAAGCTTTCCATCGAGCTCTTAGTCGAAGAAGTCGGTCGAAGGATGGAAGAGTTATTAGCAAAAAACTAATCGGTGGTCAACACGATTCCGTCCTACTGCCGATTCTTTTCGCAAAGTACTTTTCTATAATTCTAGTATTTAATGGGAAAAAATTAAACGAATTTTTTGTCCATGTAAAAAACTATTAATTCTGAATAAAATGCCGCCCATTTATGCAATTAAAAAAATTGAAATGTCTCTTATTAGATAAGGCATATTTTCGTCTGATAAGGTACTTCTTCTTCAATGATGTCGATGATATTTAAGTTTTGATCAAAAAAATTTTATTTCTTACGACTTTTCGTAAAATATATTAATGCCATCTGAAAGGGGAACAGATAAGCTTTCCATCGAGCTCTTAGTCGAAGAATGCAAGAGCTATTAGCAAAAAACTAATCGGTGTTCAACACGATTCCGTCCTACTGCCGATGCTTTTCGCAAAATACTTTTCTACAATTCTAATATTTAATGGGAAAAAATTAAACGAATTTTTTGTCCATGTAAAAAACTATTAATTCTGAATAAAATGCCGCCCATTTATGCAATTAAAAAAATTGAAATGTCTCTTATTAGATAAGGCATATTTTCGTCTGATAAGGTACTTCTTCTTCAATGATTTCGATGATATTTTAGTTTTGATCAAAAAAATTTTATTTCTTACGACTTTTCGTAAAATATATTAATGCCATCTGAAAGGGGAACAGATAAGCTTTCCATCGAGCTCTTAGTCGAAGAAGTCGGTCGAAGGATGCAAGAGCTATTAGCAAAAAACTAATCGGTGGTCAACACGTTCCTGTCCTACTGCCGATTCTTGTCGCAAAGTACTTTTCTATAATTCTAGTATTTAATGGGAAAAAATTAAACGAATTTTTTGTCCATGTAAAAAACTATTAATTCTGAATAAAATGCCGCCCATTTATGCAATTAAAAAAATTGAAATGTCTCTTATTAGATAAGGCATATTTTCGTCTGATAAGGTACTTCTTCTTCAATGATTTCGGTGATATTTTAGTTTTGATCAAAAAAATTTTATTTCTTACGACTTTTCGTAAAATATGTTAATGCCATCTGAAAGAGGAACAGAGAAGCTTTCCATCGAGCTCTTAGTCGAAGAAGTCGGTCGAAGGATGCAAGAGTTATTTTCAAAAAACGAATTGGTGGTTAACACGATTCCGTCCTACTGCCGATTCTTTTCGCAAAGTACTTTTCTATAATTCTAGTATTTAATGGGAAAAAATTAAACGAATTTTTTGTCCATGTGAAAAACTATCAATTCTGAAGTATGCAATTAAAAAAATTAAAATGTCTCTTATTAGATAAGGCATATTTTCGTCTGATAAGGTACTTCTTCTTCAATGATTTCGGTGATATTTTAGTTTTGATCAAAAAAATTTTATTTCTTACGACTTTTCGTAAAATATGTTAATGCCATCTGAAAGAGGAACAGAGAAGCTTTCCATCGAGCTCTTAGTCGAAGAAGTCGGTCGAAGGATGCAAGAGTTATTTTCAAAAAACGAATCGGTGGTTAACACGATTCCGTCCTACTACCGATTCTTTTCGCAAAGTACTTTTCTATAATTCTAGTATTTAATGGGAAAAAATTAAACGAATTTTTTGTCCATGTGAAAAACTATCAATTCTGAATTATGCAATTAAAAAAATTAAAATGTCTGTTATTAGATAAGGCATATTTTTTTCTGATAAGGTACTTCATCTTCAATGGTTTCGAGGATATTTTAGTTTTGGTCAAAAAAATTGTATTTCTTACGACTTTCCGTAAAATATGTTAATGCCATCTGAAAGAGGAACAGATAAGCTTTCCATCGAGCCCTTAGTCGAAGAAGTCGGTCGAAGGATGGAAGAGTTATTAGCAAAAAACTAATCGGTGGTCAACACGATTCCGTCCTACTGCCGATTCTTTTCGCAAAGTACTTTTCTATAATTCTAGTATTTAATGGGAAAAAATTTAACGAATTTTTTGTCCATGTAAAAAACTATTAATTCTGAATAAAATGCTGCCCATTTATGCAATTAAAAAAATTTAAATGTCTCTTATTAGATAAGGCATATTTTCGTCTGATAAGGTACTTCTTCTTCAATGATTTCGATGATATTTTAGTTTTGATCAAAAAAATTTTATTTCTTACGACTTTTCATAAAATATATTAATGCCATCTGAAAGGGGAACAGATAAGCTTTCCATCGAGCTCTTAGTCGAAGAAGTCGGTCGAAGGATGCAAGAGCTATTAGCAAAAAACTAATCGGTGGTCAACACGATTCCGTCCTACTGCCGATGCTTTTCGCAAAGTACTTTTCTACAATTCTAGTATTTAATGGGAAAAAATTAAACGAATTTTTTGTCCATGTAAAAAACTATTAATTCTGAATAAAATGCCGCCCATTTATGCAATTAAAAAAATTGAAATGTCTCTTATTAGATAAGGCATATTTTCGTCTGATAAGGTACTTCTTCTTCAATGATTTCGATTATATTTTAGTTTTGATCAAAAAAATTTTATTTCTTACGACTTTTCGTAAAATATATTAATGCCATCTGAAAGGGGAACAGATAAGCTTTCCATCGAGCTCTTAGTCGAAGAAGTCGGTCGAAGGATGCTAGAGCTATTAGCAAAAAACTAATCGGTGGTCAACACGATTCCGTCCTACTGCCGATGCTTT
This sequence comes from Phortica okadai, assembly GCA_034638295.1. NCBI lineage: Eukaryota > Metazoa > Arthropoda > Insecta > Diptera > Drosophilidae > Phortica > Phortica okadai. Next base: position 937,772 of record CM067853.1, read on the forward strand.
TCGCAAAGTACTTTTCTACAATTCTAGTATTTAATGGGAAAAAATTAAACGAATTTTTTGTCCATGTAAAAAACTATTAATTCTGAATAAAATGCCGCCCATTTATGCAATTAAAAAAATTGAATTGTCTCTTGTTAGATAAGACATATTTTCGTCTGATAAGGTACTTCTTCTTCAATGATTTCGATGATATTTTAGTTTTGATCAAAAAAATTTTATTTCTTACGACTTTTCGTAAAATATATTAATGCCATCTGAAAGGGGAACAGATAAGCTTTCCATCGAGCTCTTAGTCGAAGCAGTCGGTCGAAGGATGCAAGAGCTATTAGCAAAAAACTAATCGGTGGTCAACACGATTCCGTCCTACTGCCGATGCTTTTCGCAAAGTACTTTTCTACAATTCTAGTATTTAATGGGAAAAAATTAAACGAATTTTTTGTCCATGTAAAAAACTATTAATTCTGAATAAAATGCCGCCCATTTATGCAATTAAAAAAATTGAAATGTCTCTTATTAGATAAGGCATATTTTCGTCTGATAAGGTACTTCTTCTTCAATGATTTCGATGATATTTTAGTTTTGATCAAAAAAATTTTATTTCTTACGACTTTTCGTAAAATATATTAATACCATCTGAAAGGGGAACAGATAAGCTTTCCATCGAGCTCTTAGTCGAAGCAGTCGGTCGAAGGATGCAAGAGCTATTAGCAAAAAACTAATCGGTGGTCAACACGTTCCTGTCTCACTGCCGATTCTTGTCGCAAAGTACTTTTCTATAATTCTAGTATTTAATGGGAAAAAATTAAACGAATTTGTTGTCCATGTTAAAAACTATAAATTCTGAATAAAATTCCGTCAATATTTGCAATTAAAAAAATTAAAATGTCTCTTATTAGATAAGGCATATTTTCGTCTGATAAGGTACTTCTTCTTCAATGATTTCGGTGATATTTTAGTTTTGATCAAAAAAATTTTATTTCTTACGACTTTTCATAAAATATGTTAATGCCATCTGAAAGAGGAACAGAGAACCTTTCCATCGAGCTCTTAGTCGAAGAAGTCGGTCGAAGGATGCAAGAGTTATTTTCAAAAAACGAATCAATGGTTGACACGATTCCGTCCTACTGCCGATTCTTTTCGCAAAGTACTTTTCTATAATTCTAGAATTTAATGGGAAAAAATTAAACGAATTTTTTGTCCATGTGAAAAACTATCAATTCTGAATTATGCAATTAAAAAAAATAAAATGTCTGTTATTAGATAAGGCATATTTTCGTCTGATAAGGTACTTCATCTTCAATGGTTTCGAGGATATTTTAGTTTTGGTCAAAAAAATTGTATTTCTTACGACTTTCCGTAAAATATGTTAATGCCATCTGCAAGAGGAACAGATAAGCTTTCCATCAAGCTCTTAGTCGAAGAAGTCGGTCGAAGGATGGAAGAGTTATTAGCAAAAAACTAATCGGTGGTCAACACGATTCCGTCCTACTGCCGATTCTTTTCGCAAAGTACTTTTCTATAATTCTAGTATTTAATGGGAAAAAATTAAACGAATTTTTTGTCCATGTAAAAAACTATTAATTCTGAATAAAATGCTGCCCATTTATGCAATTAAAAAAATTGAAATGTCTCTTATTAGATAAGGCATATTTTCGTCTGATAAGGTACTTATTCTTCAATGATTTCGATGATATTTTAGTTTTGATCAAAAAAATTTTATTTCTTACGACTTTTCGTAAAATATATTAATGCCATCTGAAAGGGGAACAGATACGCTTTCCATCGAGCTCTTAGTCGAAGAAGTCGGTCGAAGGATGCAAGAGCTATTAGCAAAAAACTAATCGGTGGTCAACACGATTCCGTCCTACTGCCGCTGCTTTTCGCAAAGTACTTTTTTATAATTCTAGTATTTAATGGGAAAAAATTAAACGAATTTTTTGTCCATGTAAAAAACTATTAATTCTGAATAAAATGCTGCCCATTTATGCAATTAAAACAATTGAAATGTCTCTTATTAGATAAGGCATATTTTCGTCTGATAAGGTACATCTTCTTCAATGATTTCGATGATATTTTAGTTTTGATCAAAAAAATTTTATTTCTTACGACTTTTCGTAAAATATATTAATGCCATCTGAAAGGGGAACAGATAAGCTTTCCATCGAACTCTTAGTCGAAGAAGTCGGTCGAAGGATGCAAGAGCTATTAGCAAAAAACTAATCGGTGGTCAACACGTTCCTGTCCTACTGCCGATTCTTGTCGCAAAGTACTTTTCTACAATTCAAGTATTTAATTGGAAAAAATTAAACGAATTTTTTGTCCATGTAAAAAACTATTAATTCTGAATAAAATGCCGCCCATTTATGCAATTAAAAAAATTTAAATGTCTCTTATTAGATAAGGCATATTTTCGTCTGATAAGGTACTTCGTCTTCAATGATTTCAAGGATATTTTAGTTTTGATCAAAACAATTTTATTTCTTATGACTTTTCGTAAAATATGTTAATGCAATCTGAAAGAGGAACAGAGAAGCTTTCCATCGAGCTCTTAGTCGAAGAAGTCGGTCGAAGGATGCAAGAGTTATTTTCAAAAAACGAATCGGTGGTTAACACGATTCCGTCCTACTGCCGATTCTTTTCGCAAAGTACTTTTCTATAATTCTAGTATTTAATGGGAAAAAATTAAACGAATTTTTTGTCCATGTGAAAAACTATAAATTCTGAATAAAATTCCGTCAATATTTGCAATTAAAAAAATTAAAATGTCTCTTATTAGATAAGGCATATTTTCGTCTGATAAGGTACTTCTTCTTCAATGATTTCGGTGATATTTTAGTTTTGATCAAAAAAATTTTATTTCTTACGACTTTTCGTAAAATATGTTAATGCCATCTGAAAGAGGAACAGAGAAGCTTTCCATCGAGCTCTTAGTCGAAGAAGTCGGTCGAAGGATGCAAGAGTTATTTTCAAAAAACGAATCGGTGGTTAACACGATTCCGTCCTACTGCCGATTCTTTTCGCAAAGTACTTTTCTATAATTCTAGTATTTAATGGGAAAAAATTAAACGAATTTGTTGTCCATGTTAAAAACTATAAATTCTGAATAAAATTCCGTCAATATTTGCAATTAAAAAAATTAAAATGTCTCTTATTAGATAAGGCATATTTTCGTCTGATAAGGTACTTCTTCTTCAATGATTTCGGTGATATTTTAGTTTTGATCAAAAAAATTTTATTTCTTACGACTTTTCGTAAATTATGTTAATGCCATCTGAAAGAGGAACAGAGAAGCTTTCCATCGAGCTCTTAGTCGAAGAAGTCGGTCGAAGGATGCAAGAGTTATTTTCAAAAAACGAATCAATGGTTAACACGATTCCGTCCTACTGCCGATTCTTTTCGCAAAGTACTTTTCTATAATTCTAGTATTTAATGGGAAAAAATTAAACGAATTTTTTGTCCATGTGAAAAACTATCAATTCTGAATTATGCAATTAAAAAAATTAAAATGTCTGTTATTAGATAAGGCATATTTTCGTCTGATAAGGTACTTCATCTTCAATGGTTTCGAGGATATTTTAGTTTTGGTCAAAAAAATTGTATTTCTTCCGACTTTCCGTAAAATATGTTAATGCCATCTGAAAGAGGAACAGATAAGCTTTCCATCGAGCTCTTAGTCGAAGAAGTCGGTCGAAGGATGGAAGAGTTATTAGCAAAAAACTAATCGGTGGTCAACACGATTCCGTCCTACTGCCGATTCTTTTCGCAAAGTACTTTTCTATAATTCTAGTATTTAATGGGAAAAAATTAAACAAATTTTTTGTCCATGTAAAAAACTATTAATTCTGAATAAAATGCTGCCCATTTATGCAATTAAAAAAATTGAAATGTCTCTTATTAGATAAGGCATATTTTCGTCTGATAAGGTACTTCTTCTTCAATGATTTCGATGATATTTTAGTTTTGATCAAAAAAATTTTATTTCTTACGACTTTTCGTAAAATATATTAATGCCATCTGAAAGGGGAACAGATAAGCTTTCCATCGAGCTCTTAGTCGAAGAAGTCGGTCGAAGGATGCAAGAGCTATTAGCAAAATACTAATCGGTGGTCAACACGATTCCGTCCTACTGCCGATTCTTGTCGCAAAGTACTTTTCTACAATTCTAGTATTTAATGGGAAAAAATTAAACGAATTTGTTGTCCATGTTAAAAACTATAAATTCTGAATAAAATTCCGTCAATATTTGCAATTAAAAAAATTAAAATGTCTCTTATTAGATAAGGCATATTTTCGTCTGATAAGGTACTTCTTCTTCAATGATTTCGGTGATATTTTAGTTTTGATCAAAAAAATTTTATTTCTTACCACTTTTCGTAAAATATGTTAATGCCATCTGAAAGAGGAACAGAGAAGCTTTCCATCGAGCTCTTAGTCGAAGAAGTCGGTCGAAGGATGCAAGAGTTATTTTCAAAAAGCGAATCGGTGGTTAACACGATTCCGTCCTACTGCCGATTCTTTTCGCAAAGTACTTTTCTATAATTCTAGTATTTAATGGGAAAAAATTAAACGATTTTTTTGTCCATGTGAAAAACTATCAATTCTGAATTATGCAATTAAAAAAATTAAAATGTCTGTTATTAGATAAGGCATATTTTCGTCTGATAAGTTACTTCATCTTCAATGGTTTCGAGGATATTTTAGTTTTGGTCAAAAAAATTGTATTTCTTACGACTTTCCGTAAAATATGTTAATGCCATCTGAAAGAGGAACAGATAAGCTTTCCATCGAGCTCTTAGTCGAAGAAGTCGGTCGAAGGATGCAAGAGTTATTAGCAAAAAACTAATCGGTGGTCAACACGATTCCGTCCTACTGCCGATTCTTTTCGCAAAGTACTTTTCTATAATTCTAGTATTTCATGGGAAAAAATTAAACGAATTTTTTGTCCATGTAAAAAACTATTAATTCTGAATAAAATGCCGCCCATTTATGCAATTAAAAAAATTGAAATGTCTCTTATTAGATAAGGCATATTTTCGTCTGATAAGGTACTTCTTCTTCAATGATTTCGATGATATTTTAGTTTTGATCAAAAAATTTTATTTCTTACGACTTTTCGTAAAATATATTAATGCCATCTGAAAGGGGAACAGATAAGCTTTCCATCGAGCTCTTAGTCGAAGAAGTCGGTCGAAGGATGCAAGAGCTATTAGCAAAAAACTAATCGGTGGTCAACACGATTCCGTCCTACTGCCGATGCTTTTCGCAAAGTACTTTTCTACAATTCTAGTATTTAATGGGAAAAAATTAAAGGAATTTTTTGTCCATGTAAAAAACTATTAATTCTGAATAAAATGCCGCCCATTTATGCAATTAAAAAAATTGAAATGTCTCTTATTAGATAAAGCATATTTTCGTCTGATAAGGTACTTCTTCTTCAATGATTTCGATGATATTTTAGTTTTGATCAAAAAAATTTTATTTGTTACGACTTTTCGTAAAATATATTAATGCCATCTGAAAGGGGAACAGATAAGCTTTCCATCGAGCTCTTAGTCGAAGAAGTCGGTCGAAGGATGCAAGAGCTATTAGCAAAAAACTAATCGGTGGTCAACACGTTCCTGTCCTACTGCCGATTCTTGTCGCAAAGTACTTTTCTATAATTCTAGTATTTAATGGGAAAAAATTAAACGAATTTGTTGTCCATGTTAAAAACTATAAATTCTGAATAAAATTCCGTCAATATTTGCAATTAAAAAAATTAAAATGTCTCTTATTAGATAAGGCATATTTTCGTCTGATAAGGTACTTCTTCTTCAATGATTTCGGTGATATTTTAGTTTTGATCAAAAAAATTTTATTTCTTACGACTTTTCGTAAAATATATTAATGCCATCTGAAAGAGGTACAGAGAAGCTTTCCATCGAGCTCTTAGTCGAAGATGTCGGTCGAAGGATGCAAGAGTTATTTTCAAAAAACGAATCGGTGGTTAACACGATTCCGTCCTACTGCCGATTCTTTTCGCAAAGTACTTTTCTATAATTCTAGTATTTAATGGGAAAAAATTAAACGAATTTTTTGTCCATGTCAAAACTATCAATTCTGAATTATGCAATTAAAAAAATTAAAATGTCTGTTATTAGATAAGGCATATTTTCGTCTGATAAGGTACTTCATCTTCAATGGTTTCGAGGATATTTTAGTTTTGGTCAAAAAAATTGTATTTCTTACGACTTTCCGTAAAATATGTTAATGCCATCTGAAAGAGGATCAGATAAGCTTTCCATCGAGCTCTTAGTCGAAGAAGTCGGTCGAAGGATGGAAGAGCTATTAGCAAAAAACTAATCGGTGGTCAACACGATTCCGTCCTACTGCCGATTCTTTTCGCAAAGTACTTTTCTATAATTCTAGTATTTCATGGGAAAAAATTAAACGAATTTTTTGTCCATGTAAAAAACTATTAATTCTGAATAAAATGCCGCCCATTTATGCAATTAAAAAAATTGAAATGTCTCTTATTAGATAAGGCATATTTTCGTCTGATAAGGTACTTCTTCTTCAATGATTTCGATGATATTTTAGTTTTGATCAAAAAAATTTTATTTCTTACGACTTTTCGTAAAATATATTAATGCCATCTGAAAGGGGAACAGATAAGCTTTCCATCGAGCTCTTAGTCGAAGAAGTCGGTCGAAGGATGCAAGAGCTATTAGCAAAAAACTAATCGGTGGTCAACACGATTCCGTCCTACTGCCGATGCTTTTCGCAAAGTACTTTTCTACAATTCTAGTATTTAATGGGAAAAAATTAAAGGAATTTTTTTTTCCATGTAAAAAACTATTAATTCTGAATAAAATGCCGCCCATTTATGCAATTAAAAAAATTGAAATGTCTCTTATTAGATAAAGCATATTTTCGTCTGATAAGGTACTTCTTCTTCAATGATTTCGATGATATTTTAGTTTTGATCAAAAAAATTTTATTTCTTACGACTTTTCGTAAAATATATTAATGCCATCTGAAAGGGGAACAGATAAGCTTTCCATCGAGCTCTTAGTCGAAGAAGTCGGTCGAAGGATGCAAGAGCTATTAGCAAAAAACTAATCGGTGGTCAACACGTTCCTGTCCTACTGCCGATTCTTGTCGCAAAGTACTTTTCTATAATTCTAGTATTTAATGGGAAAAAATTAAACGAATTTGTTGTCCATGTTAAAAACTATAAATTCTGAATAAAATTCCGTCAATATTTGCAATTAAAAAAATTAAAATGTCTCTTATTAGATAAGGCATATTTTCGTCTGATAAGGTACTTCTTCTTCAATGATTTCGGTGATATTTTAGTTTTGATCAAAAAAATTTTATTTCTTACGACTTTTCGTAAAATATATTAATGCCATCTGAAAGAGGTACAGAGAAGCTTTCCATCGAGCTCTTAGTCGAAGATGTTGGTCGAAGGATGCAAGAGTTATTTTCAAAAAACGAATCGGTGGTTAACACGATTCCGTCCTACTGCCGATTCTTTTCGCAAAGTACTTTTCTATAATTCTAGTATTTAATGGGAAAAAATTAAACGAATTTTTTGTCCATGTCAAAACTATCAATTCTGAATTATGCAATTAAAAAAATTAAAATGTCTGTTATTAGATAAGGCATATTTTCGTCTGATAAGGTACTTCATCTTCAATGGTTTCGAGGATATTTTAGTTTTGGTCAAAAAAATTGTATTTCTTACGACTTTCCGTAAAATATGTTAATGCCATCTGAAAGAGGATCAGATAAGCTTTCCATCGAGCTCTTAGTCGAAGAAGTCGGTCGAAGGATGGAAGAGCTATTAGCAAAAAACTAATCGGTGGTCAACACGATTCCGTCCTACTGCCGATTCTTTTCGCAAAGTACTTTTCTATAATTCTAGTATTTAATGGGAAAAAATTAAACGAATTTTTTGTCCATGTAAAAAACTATTAATTCTGAATAAAATGCTGCCCATTTATGCAATTAAAAAAATTGAAATGTCTCTTATTAGATAAGGCATATTTTCGTCTGATAAGGTACTTCTTCTTCAATGATTTCGATGATATTTTAGTTTTGATCAAAAAAATTTTATTTCTTACGACTGTTCGTAAAATATATTAATGCCATCTGAAAGGGGAACAGATACGCTTTCCATCGAGCTCTTAGTCGAAGAAGTCGGTCGAAGGATGCAAGAGCTATTAGCAAAAAACTAATCGGTGGTCAACACGATTCCGTCCTACTGCCGATTCTTTTCGCAAAGTACTTTTCTATAATTCTAGTATTTAATGGGAAAAAATTAAACGAATTTGTTGTCCATGTTAAAAACTATAAATTCTGAATAAAATTCCGTCAATATTTGCAATTAAAAAAATTAAAATGTCTCTTATTAGATAAGGCATATTTTCGTCTGATAAGGTACTTCTTCTTCAATGATTTCGGTGATATTTTAGTTTTGATCAAAAAAATTTTATTTCTTACCACTTTTCGTAAAATATGTTAATGCCATCTGAAAGAGGAACAGAGAAGCTTTCCATCGAGCTCTTAGTCGAAGAAGTCGGTCGAAGGATGCAAGAGTTATTTTCAAAAAGCGAATCGGTGGTTAACACGATTCCGTCCTACTGCCGATTCTTTTTGCAAAGTACTTTTCTATAATTCTAGTATTTAATGGGAAAAAATTAAACGATTTTTTTGTCCATGTGAAAAACTATCAATTCTGAATTATGCAATTAAAAAAATTAAAATGTCTGTTATTAGATAAGGCATATTTTCGTCTGATAAGGTACTTCATCTTCAATGGTTTCGAGGATATTTTAGTTTTGGTCAAAAAAATTGTATTTCTTACGACTTTCCGTAAAATATGTTAATGCCATCTGAAAGAGGAACAGATAAGCTTTCCATCGAGCTCTTAGTCGAAGAAGTCGGTCGAAGGATGCAAGAGTTATTAGCAAAAAACTAATCGGTGGTCAACACGATTCCGTCCTACTGCCGATTCTTTTCGCAAAGTACTTTTCTATAATTCTAGTATTTCATGGGAAAAAATTAAACGAATTTTTTGTCCATGTAAAAAACTATTAATTCTGAATAAAATGCCGCCCATTTATGCAATTAAAAAAATTGAAATGTCTCTTATTAGATAAGGCATATTTTCGTCTGATAAGGTACTTCTTCTTCAATGATTTCGATGATATTTTAGTTTTGATCAAAAAAATTTTATTTCTTACGACTGTTCGTAAAATATATTAATGCCATCTGAAAGGGGAACAGATACGCTTTCCATCGAGCTCTTAGTCGAAGAAGTCGGTCGAAGGATGCAAGAGCTATTAGCAAAAAACTAATCGGTGGTCAACACGATTCCGTCCTACTGCCGATTCTTTTCGCAAAGTACTTTTCTATAATTCTAGTATTTAATGGGAAAAAATTAAACGAATTTGTTGTCCATGTTAAAAACTATAAATTCTGAATAAAATTCCGTCAATATTTGCAATTAAAAAAATTAAAATGTCTCTTATTAGATAAGGCATATTTTCGTCTGATAAGGTACTTCTTCTTCAATGATTTCGGTGATATTTTAGTTTTGATAAAAAAAATTTTATTTCTTACCACTTTTCGTAAAATATGTTAATGCCATCTGAAAGAGGAACAGAGAAGCTTTCCATCGAGCTCTTAGTCGAAGAAGTCGGTCGAAGGATGCAAGAGTTATTTTCAAAAAGCGAATCGGTGGTTAACACGATTCCGTCCTACTGCCGATTCTTTTTGCAAAGTACTTTTCTATAATTCTAGTATTTAATGGGAAAAAATTAAACGATTTTTTTGTCCATGTGAAAAACTATCAATTCTGAATTATGCAATTAAAAAAATTAAAATGTCTGTTATTAGATAAGGCATATTTTCGTCTGATAAGGTACTTCATCTTCAATGGTTTCGAGGATATTTTAGTTTTGGTCAAAAAAATTGTATTTCTTACGACTTTCCGTAAAATATGTTAATGCCATCTGAAAGAGGAACAGATAAGCTTTCCATCGAGCTCTTAGTCGAAGAAGTCGGTCGAAGGATGCAAGAGTTATTAGCAAAAAACTAATCGGTGGTCAACACGATTCCGTCCTACTGCCGATTCTTTTCGCAAAGTACTTTTCTATAATTCTAGTATTTCATGGGAAAAAATTAAACGAATTTTTTGTCCATGTAAAAAACTATTAATTCTGAATAAAATGCCGCCCATTTATGCAATTAAAAAAATTGAAATGTCTCTTATTAGATAAGGCATATTTTCGTCTGATAAGGTACTTCTTCTTCAATGATTTCGATGATATTTTAGTTTTGATCAAAAAAATTTTATTTCTTACGACTTTTCGTAAAATATATTAATGCCATCTGAAAGGGGAACAGATAAGCTTTCCATCGAGCTCTTAGTCGAAGAAGTCGGTCGAAGGATGCAAGAGCTATTAGCAAAAAACTAATCGGTGGTCAACACGATTCCGTCCTACTGCCGATGCTTTTCGCAAAGTACTTTTCTACAATTCTAGTATTTAATGGGAAAAAATTAAAGGAATTTTTTGTCCATGTAAAAAACTATTAATTCTGAATAAAATGCCGCCCATTTATGCAATTAAAAAAATTGAAATGTCTCTTATTAGATAAAGCATATTTTCGTCTGATAAGGTACTTCTTCTTCAATGATTTCGATGATATTTTAGTTTTGATCAAAAAAATTTTATTACTTACGACAATGATTTCGATGATATTTTAGTTTTGATCAAAAAAATTTTATTACTTACGACTTTTCGTAAAATATATTAATGCCATCTGAAAGGGGAACAGATAAGCTTTCCATCGAGCTCTTAGTCGAAGAAGTCGGTCGAAGGATGCAAGAGCTATTAGCAAAAAACTAATCGGTGGTCAACACGTTCCTGTCCTACTGCCGATTCTTGTCGCAAAGTACTTTTCTATAATTCTAGTATTTAATGGGAAAAAATTAAACGAATTTGTTGTCCATGTTAAAAACTATAAATTCTGAATAAAATTCCGTCAATATTTGCAATTAAAAAAATTAAAATGTCTCTTATTAGATAAGGCATATTTTCGTCTGATAAGGTACTTCTTCTTCAATGATTTCGGTGATATTTTAGTTTTGATCAAAAAAATTTTATTTCTTACGACTTTTCGTAAAATATATTAATGCCATCTGAAAGAGGTACAGAGAAGCTTTCCATCGAGCTCTTAGTCGAAGATGTCGGTCGAAGGATGCAAGAGTTATTTTCAAAAAACGAATCGGTGGTTAACACGATTCCGTCCTACTGCCGATTCTTTTCGCAAAGTACTTTTCTATAATTCTAGTATTTAATGGGAAAAAATTAAACGAATTTTTTGTCCATGTCAAAACTATCAATTCTGAATTATGCAATTAAAAAAATTAAAATGTCTGTTATTAGATAAGGCATATTTTCGTCTGATAAGGTACTTCATCTTCAATGGTTTCGAGGATATTTTAGTTTTGGTCAAAAAAATTGTATTTCTTCCGACTTTCCGTAAAATATGTTAATGCCATCTGAAAGAGGAACAGATAAGCTTTCCATCGAGCTCTTAGTCGAAGAAGTCGGTCGAAGGATGGAAGAGTTATTAGCAAAAAACTAATCGGTGGTCAACACGATTCCGTCCTACTGCCGATTCTTTTCGCAAAGTACTTTTCTATAATTCTAGTATTTAATGGGAAAAAATTAAACGAATTTTTTGTCCATGTAAAAAACTATTAATTCTGAATAAAATGCTGCCCATTTATGCAATTAAAAAAATTGAAATGTCTCTTATTAGATAAGGCATATTTTCGTCGGATAAGGTACTTCTTCTTCAATGATTTCGATGATATTTTAGTTTTGATCAAAAAAATTTTATTTCTTACGACTTTTCGTAAAATATATTAATGCCATCTGAAAGGGGAACAGATAAGCTTTCCATCGAGCTCTTAGTCGAAGAAGTCGGTCGAAGGATGCAAGAGCTATTAGCAAAATACTAATCGGTGGTCAACACGATTCCGTCCTACTGCCGATTCTTGTCGCAAAGTACTTTTCTACAATTCTAGTATTTAATGGGAAAAAATTAAACGAATTTGTTGTCCATGTTAAAAACTATAAATTCTGAATAAAATTCCGTCAATATTTGCAATTAAAAAAATTAAAATGTCTCTTATTAGATAAGGCATATTTTCGTCTGATAAGGTACTTCTTCTTCAATGATTTCGGTGATATTTTAGTTTTGATCAAAAAAATTTTATTTCTTACCACTTTTCGTAAAATATGTTAATGCCATCTGAAAGAGGAACAGAGAAGCTTTCCATCGAGCTCTTAGTCGAAGAAGTCGGTCGAAGGATGCAAGAGTTATTTTCAAAAAGCGAATCGGTGGTTAACACGATTCCGTCCTACTGCCGATTCTTTTCGCAAAGTACTTTTCTATAATTCTAGTATTTAATGGGAAAAAATTAAACGATTTTTTTGTCCATGTGAAAAACTATCAATTCTGAATTATGCAATTAAAAAAATTAAAATGTCTGTTATTAGATAAGGCATATTTTCGTCTGATAAGGTACTTCATCTTCAATGGTTTCGAGGATATTTTAGTTTTGGTCAAAAAAATTGTATTTCTTACGACTTTCCGTAAAATATGTTAATGCCATCTGAAAGAGGAACAGATAAGCTTTCCATCGAGCTCTTAGTCGAAGAAGTCGGTCGAAGGATGCAAGAGTTATTAGCAAAAAACTAATCGGTGGTCAACACGATTCCGTCCTACTGCCGATTCTTTTCGCAAAGTACTTTTCTATAATTCTAGTATTTCATGGGAAAAAATTAAACGAATTTTTTGTCCATGTAAAAAACTATTAATTCTGAATAAAATGCCGCCCATTTATGCAATTAAAAAAATTGAAATGTCTCTTATTAGATAAGGCATATTTTCGTCTGATAAGGTACTTCTTCTTCAATGATTTCGATGATATTTTAGTTTTGATCAAAAAAATTTTATTTCTTACGACTTTTCGTAAAATATATTAATGCCATCTGAAAGGGGAACAGATAAGCTTTCCATCGAGCTCTTAGTCGAAGAAGTCGGTCGAAGGATGCAAGAGCTATTAGCAAAAAACTAATCGGTGGTCAACACGATTCCGTCCTACTGCCGATGCTTTTCGCAAAGTACTTTTCTACAATTCTAGTATTTAATGGGAAAAAATTAAAGGAATTTTTTGTCCATGTAAAAAACTATTAATTCTGAATAAAATGCCGCCCATTTATGCAATTAAAAAAATTGAAATGTCTCTTATTAGATAAAGCATATTTTCGTCTGATAAGGTACTTCTTCTTCAATGATTTCGATGATATTTTAGTTTTGATCAAAAAAATTTTATTTGTTACGACTTTTCGTAAAATATATTAATGCCATCTGAAAGGGGAACAGATAAGCTTTCCATCGAGCTCTTAGTCGAAGAAGTCGGTCGAAGGATGCAAGAGCTATTAGCAAAAAACTAATCGGTGGTCAACACGTTCCTGTCCTACTGCCGATTCTTGTCGCAAAGTACTTTTCTATAATTCTAGTATTTAATGGGAAAAAATTAAACGAATTTGTTGTCCATGTTAAAAACTATAAATTCTGAATAAAATTCCGTCAATATTTGCAATTAAAAAAATTAAAATGTCTCTTATTAGATAAGGCATATTTTCGTCTGATAAGGTACTTCTTCTTCAATGATTTCGGTGATATTTTAGTTTTGATCAAAAAAATTTTATTTCTTACGACTTTTCGTAAAATATATTAATGCCATCTGAAAGAGGTACAGAGAAGCTTTCCATCGAGCTCTTAGTCGAAGATGTCGGTCGAAGGATGCAAGAGTTATTTTCAAAAAACGAATCGGTGGTTAACACGATTCCGTCCTACTGCCGATTCTTTTCGCAAAGTACTTTTCTATAATTCTAGTATTTAATGGGAAAAAATTAAACGAATTTTTTGTCCATGTCAAAACTATCAATTCTGAATTATGCAATTAAAAAAATTAAAATGTCTGTTATTAGATAAGGCATATTTTCGTCTGATAAGGTACTTCATCTTCAATGGTTTCGAGGATATTTTAGTTTTGGTCAAAAAAATTGTATTTCTTACGACTTTCCGTAAAATATGTTAATGCCATCTGAAAGAGGATCAGATAAGCTTTCCATCGAGCTCTTAGTCGAAGAAGTCGGTCGAAGGATGGAAGAGCTATTAGCAAAAAACTAATCGGTGGTCAACACGATTCCGTCCTACTGCCGATTCTTTTCGCAAAGTACTTTTCTATAATTCTAGTATTTCATGGGAAAAAATTAAACGAATTTTTTGTCCATGTAAAAAACTATTAATTCTGAATAAAATGCCGCCCATTTATGCAATTAAAAAAATTGAAATGTCTCTTATTAGATAAGGCATATTTTCGTCTGATAAGGTACTTCTTCTTCAATGATTTCGATGATATTTTAGTTTTGATCAAAAAAATTTTATTTCTTACGACTTTTCGTAAAATATATTAATGCCATCTGAAAGGGGAACAGATAAGCTTTCCATCGAGCTCTTAGTCGAAGAAGTCGGTCGAAGGATGCAAGAGCTATTAGCAAAAAACTAATCGGTGGTCAACACGATTCCGTCCTACTGCCGATGCTTTTCGCAAAGTACTTTTCTACAATTCTAGTATTTAATGGGAAAAAATTAAAGGAATTTTTTGTCCATGTAAAAAACTATTAATTCTGAATAAAATGCCGCCCATTTATGCAATTAAAAAAATTGAAATGTCTCTTATTAGATAAAGCATATTTTCGTCTGATAAGGTACTTCTTCTTCAATGATTTCGATGATATTTTAGTTTTGATCAAAAAAATTTTATTTCTTACGACTTTTCGTAAAATATATTAATGCCATCTGAAAGGGGAACAGATAAGCTTTCCATCGAGCTCTTAGTCGAAGAAGTCGGTCGAAGGATGCAAGAGCTATTAGCAAAAAACTAATCGGTGGTCAACACGTTCCTGTCCTACTGCCGATTCTTGTCGCAAAGTACTTTTCTATAATTCTAGTATTTAATGGGAAAAAATTAAACGAATTTGTTGTCCATGTTAAAAACTATAAATTCTGAATAAAATTCCGTCAATATTTGCAATTAAAAAAATTAAAATGTCTCTTATTAGATAAGGCATATTTTCGTCTGATAAGGTACTTCTTCTTCAATGATTTCGGTGATATTTTAGTTTTGATCAAAAAAATTTTATTTCTTACGACTTTTCGTAAAATATATTAATGCCATCTGAAAGAGGTACAGAGAAGCTTTCCATCGAGCTCTTAGTCGAAGATGTCGGTCGAAGGATGCAAGAGTTATTTTCAAAAAACGAATCGGTGGTTAACACGATTCCGTCCTACTGCCGATTCTTTTCGCAAAGTACTTTTCTATAATTCTAGTATTTAATGGGAAAAAATTAAACGAATTTTTTGTCCATGTAAAAAACTATTAATTCTGAATAAAATGCTGCCCATTTATGCAATTAAAAAAATTGAAATGTCTCTTATTAGATAAGGCATATTTTCGTCTGATAAGGTACTTCTTCTTCAATGATTTCGATGATATTTTAGTTTTGATCAAAAAAATTTTATTTCTTACGACTTTTCGTAAAATATATTAATGCCATCTGAAAGGGGAACAGATACGCTTTCCATCGAGCTCTTAGTCGAAGAAGTCGGTCGAAGGATGCAAGAGCTATTAGCAAAAAACTAATCGGTGGTCAACACGATTCCGTCCTACTGCCGATTCTTTTCGCAAAGTACTTTTCTATAATTCTAGTATTTAATGGGAAAAAATTAAACGAATTTTTTGTCCATGTAAAAAACTATTAATTCTGAATAAAATGCTGCCCATTTATGCAATTAAAAAAATTGAAATGTCTCTTATTAGATAAGGCATATTTTCGTCTGATAAGGTACTTCTTCTTCAATGATTTCGATGATATTTTAGTTTTGATCAAAAAAATTTTATTTCTTACGACTTTTCGTAAAATATATTAATGCCATCTGAAAGGGGAACAGATACGCTTTCCATCGAGCTCTTAGTCGAAGAAGTCGGTCGAAGGATGCAAGAGCTATTAGCAAAAAACTAATCGGTGGTCAACACGATTCCGTCCTACTGCCGATGCTTTTCGCAAAGTACTTTTCTACAATTCTAGTATTTAATGGGAAAAAATTAAAGGAATTTTTTGTCCATGTAAAAAACTATTAATTCTGAATAAAATGCCGCCCATTTATGCAATTAAAAAAATTGAAATGTCTCTTATTAGATAAAGCATATTTTCGTCTGATAAGGTACTTCTTCTTCAATGATTTCGATGATATTTTAGTTTTGATCAAAAAAATTTTATTTCTTACGACTTTTCGTAAAATATATTAATGCCATCTGAAAGGGGAACAGATAAGCTTTCCATCGAGCTCTTAGTCGAAGAAGTCGGTCGAAGGATGCAAGAGCTATTAGCAAAAAACTAATCGGTGGTCAACACGTTCCTGTCCTACTGCCGATTCTTGTCGCAAAGTACTTTTCTATAATTCGAGTATTTAATGGGAAAAAATTAAACGAATTTGTTGTCCATGTTAAAAACTATAAATTCTGAATAAAATTCCGTCAATATTTGCAATTAAAAAAATTAAAATGTCTCTTATTAGATAAGGCATATTTTCGTCTGATAAGGTACTTCTTCTTCAATGATTTCGGTGATATTTTAGTTTTGATCAAAAAAATTTTATTTCTTACGACTTTTCGTAAAATATATTAATGCCATCTGAAAGAGGTACAGAGAAGCTTTCCATCGAGCTCTTAGTCGAAGATGTCGGTCGAAGGATGCAAGAGTTATTTTCAAAAAACGAATCGGTGGTTAACACGATTCCGTCCTACTGCCGATTCTTTTCGCAAAGTACTTTTCTATAATTCTAGTATTTAATGGGAAAAAATTAAACGAATTTTTTGTCCATGTAAAAAACTATTAATTCTGAATAAAATGCTGCCCATTTATGCAATTAAAAAAATTGAAATGTCTCTTATTAGATAAGGCATATTTTCGTCTGATAAGGTACTTCTTCTTCAATGATTTCGATGATATTTTAGTTTTGATCAAAAAAATTTTATTTCTTACGACTTTTCGTAAAATATATTAATGCCATCTGAAAGGGGAACAGATACGCTTTCCATCGAGCTCTTAGTCGAAGAAGTCGGTCGAAGGATGCAAGAGCTATTAGCAAAAAACTAATCGGTGGTCAACACGATTCCGTCCTACTGCCGATTCTTTTCGCAAAGTACTTTTCTATAATTCTAGTATTTAATGGGAAAAAATTAAACGAATTTTTTGTCCATGTAAAAAACTATTAATTCTGAATAAAATGCTGCCCATTTATGCAATTAAAAAAATTGAAATGTCTCTTATTAGATAAGGCATATTTTCGTCTGATAAGGTACTTCTTCTTCAATGATTTCGATGATATTTTAGTTTTGATCAAAAAAATTTTATTTCTTACGACTTTTCGTAAAATATATTAATGCCATCTGAAAGGGGAACAGATAAGCTTTCCATCGAGCTCTTAGTCGAAGAAGTCGGTCGAAGGATGCAAGAGCTATTAGCAAAATACTAATCGGTGGTCAACACGATTCCGTCCTACTGCCGATTCTTGTCGCAAAGTACTCTTCTACAATTCAAGTATTTAATGGGAAAAAATTAAACGAATTTGTTGTCCATGTTAAAAACTATAAATTCTGAATAAAATTCCGTCAATATTTGCAATTAAAAAAATTAAAATGTCTCTTATTAGATAAGGCATATTTTCGTCTGATAAGGTACTTCTTCTTCAATGATTTCGGTGATATTTTAGTTTTGATCAAAAAAATTTTATTTCTTACCACTTTTCGTAAAATATGTTAATGCCATCTGAAAGAGGAACAGAGAAGCCTTCCATCGAGCTCTTAGTCGAAGAAGTCGGTCGAAGGATGCAAGAGTTATTTTCAAAAAGCGAATTGGTGGTTAACACGATTCCGTCCTACTGCCGATTCTTTTCGCAAAGTACTTTTCTATAATTCTAGTATTTAATGGGAAAAAATTAAACGATTTTTTTGTCCATGTGAAAAACTATCAATTCTGAATTATGCAATTAAAAAAATTAAAATGTCTGTTATTAGATAAGGCATATTTTCGTCTGATAAGGTACTTCATCTTCAATGGTTTCGAGGATATTTTAGTTTTGGTCAAAAAAATTGTATTTCTTACGACTTTCCGTAAAATATGTTAATGCCATCTGAAAGAGGAACAGATAAGCTTTCCATCGAGCTCTTAGTCGAAGAAGTCGGTCGAAGGATGCAAGAGTTATTAGCAAAAAACTAATCGGTGGTCAACACGATTCCGTCCTACTGCCGATTCTTTTCGCAAAGTACTTTTCTATAATTCTAGTATTTCATGGGAAAAAATTAAACGAATTTTTTGTCCATGTAAAAAACTATTAATTCTGAATAAAATGCCGCCCATTTATGCAATTAAAAAAATTGAAATGTCTCTTATTAGATAAGGCATATTTTCGTCTGATAAGGTACTTCTTCTTCAATGATTTCGATGATATTTTAGTTTTGATCAAAAAAATTTTATTTCTTACGACTTTTCGTAAAATATATTAATGCCATCTGAAAGGGGAACAGATAAGCTTTCCATCGAGCTCTTAGTCGAAGAAGTCGGTCGAAGGATGCAAGAGCTATTAGCAAAAAACTAATCGGTGGTCAACACGATTCCGTCCTACTGCCGATGCTTTTCGCAAAGTACTTTTCTACAATTCTAGTATTTAATGGGAAAAAATTAAACGAATTTTTTGTCCATGTAAAAAACTATTAATTCTGAATAAAATGCCGCCCATTTATGCAATTAAAAAAATTGAAATGTCTCTTATTAGATAAAGCATATTTTCGTCTGATAAGGTACTTCTTCTTCAATGATTTCGATGATATTTTAGTTTTGATCAAAAAAATTTTATTACTTACGACAATGATTTCGATGATATTTTAGTTTTGATCAAAAAAATTTTATTACTTACGACTTTTCGTAAAATATATTAATGCCATCTGAAAGGGGAACAGATAAGCTTTCCATCGAGCTCTTAGTCGAAGAAGTCGGTCGAAGGATGCAAGAGCTATTAGCAAAAAACTAATCGGTGGTCAACACGTTCCTGTCCTACTGCCGATTCTTGTCGCAAAGTACTTTTCTATAATTCTAGTATTTAATGGGAAAAAATTAAACGAATTTGTTGTCCATGTTAAAAACTATAAATTCTGAATAAAATTCCGTCAATATTTGCAATTAAAAAAATTAAAATGTCTCTTATTAGATAAGGCATATTTTCGTCTGATAAGGTACTTCTTCTTCAATGATTTCGGTGATATTTTAGTTTTGATCAAAAAAATTTTATTTCTTACGACTTTTCGTAAAATATATTAATGCCATCTGAAAGAGGTACAGAGAAGCTTTCCATCGAGCTCTTAGTCGAAGATGTCGGTCGAAGGATGCAAGAGTTATTTTCAAAAAACGAATCGGTGGTTAACACGATTCCGTCCTACTGCCGATTCTTTTCGCAAAGTACTTTTCTATAATTCTAGTATTTAATGGGAAAAAATTAAACGAATTTTTTGTCCATGTCAAAACTATCAATTCTGAATTATGCAATTAAAAAAATTAAAATGTCTGTTATTAGATAAGGCATATTTTTTTCTGATAAGGTACTTCATCTTCAATGGTTTCGAGGATATTTTAGTTTTGGTCAAAAAAATTGTATTTCTTACGACTTTCCGTAAAATACGTTAATGCCATCTGAAAGAGGATCAGATAAGCTTTCCATCGAGCTCTTAGTCGAAGAAGTCGGTCGAAGGATGGAAGAGCTATTAGCAAAAAACTAATCGGTGGTCAACACGATTCCGTCCTACTGCCGATTCTTTTCGCAAAGTACTTTTCTATAATTCTAGTATTTAATGGGAAAAAATGAAACGAATTTTTTGTTCATGTAAAAAACTATTAATTCTGAATAAAATGCCGCCCATTTGTGCAATTAAAAAAATTGAAATGTCTCTTATTAGATAAGGTATATTTTCGTCTGATAAGGTACTTCTTCTTCAATGATTTCGATGATATTTTAGTTTTGATCAAAAAAATTTTATTTCTTACGACTTTTCGTAAAATATATTAATGCCATCTGAAAGGGGAACAGATAAGCTTTCCATCGAGCTCTTAGTCGAAGAAGTCGGTCGAAGGATGCAAGAGCTATTAGCAAAAAACTAATCGGTGGTCAACACGATTACGTCCTACTGCCGCTGCTTTTCGCAAAGTACTTTTCTACAATTCTAGTATTTAATGGGAAAAAATTAAACGAATTTTTTGTCCATGTAAAAAACTATTAATTCTGAATAAAATGCCGCCCATTTATGCAATTAAAAAAATTGAAATGTCTCTTATTAGATAAGGCATATTTTCGTCTGATAAGGTACTTCTTCTTCAATGATTTCGATGATATTTTAGTTTTGATCAAAAAAATTTTATTTCTTACGACTTTTCGTAAAATATATTAATGCCATCTGAAAGGGGAACAGATAAGCTTTCCATCGAGCTCTTAGTCGAAGAAGTCGGTCGAAGGATGCAAGAGCTATTAGCAAAAAACTAATCGGTGGTCAACACGTTCCTGTCCTACTGCCGATTCTTGTCGCAAAGTACTTTTCTATAATTCGAGTATTTAATGGGAAAAAATTAAACGAATTTGTTGTCCATGTTAAAAACTATAAATTCTGAATAAAATTCCGTCAATATTTTTAATTAAAAAAATTAAAATGTCTCTTATTAGATAAGGCATATTTTCGTCTGATAAGGTACTTCTTCTTCAATGATTTCGGTGATATTTTAGTTTTGATCAAAAAAATTTTATTTCTTACGACTTTTCGTAAAATATGTTAATGCCATCTGAAAGAGGAACAGAGAAGCTTTCCATCGAGCTCTTAGTCGAAGAAGTCGGTCGAAGGATGCAAGAGTTATTTTCAAAAAACGAATCGGTGGTTAACACGATTCCGTCCTACTGCCGATTCTTTTCGCAAAGTACTTTTCTATAATTCTAGTATTTAATGGGAAAAAATTAAACGAATTTTTTGTCCATGTGAAAACTATCAATTCTGAATTATGCAATTAAAAAAATTAAAATGTCTGTTATTAGATAAGGCATATTTTCGTCTGATAAGGTACTTCATCTTCAATGGTTTCGAGGATATTTTAGTTTTGGTCAAAAAAATTGTATTTCTTACGACTTTTCGTAAAATATGTTAATGGCATCTGAAAGAGGAACAGATGAGCTTTCCATCGAGCTCTTAGTCGAAGAAGTCAGTCGAAAGATGCAAGAGTTATCAGCAAAAAACTAATCGGTAGTCAACACGGTTCCGTCCTACTGCCGATTCTTTTCGCAAAGAACTTTTCTATTATTTTAGTATTTAATGGGAAAAAATTAAACGAATTTTTTGTCCATGTAAAAAACTATTAATTCTGAATAAAATGGCGCCCATTTATGCAATTAAAAAAATTTAAAAGTCTCTAATTAGATAAGGCATATTTTCGTCTGATAAGGTACTTCTTCTTCATCGATTTTGAGGATACTTTAGTTTTGATCAAAAAAATTTTATTTCTTACGACTTTTCGTAAAATATGTTAATGGCATCTGAAAGAGGAACAGATGAGCTTTCCATCGAGCTCTTAGTCGAAGAAGTCAGTCGAAAGATGCAAGAGTTATCAGCAAAAAACTAATCGGTAGTCAACACGGTTCCGTCCTACTGCCGATTCTTTTCGCAAAGTACTTTTCTATATTTCTAGTATATAATGGGAAAAAATTAAACGAATTTTTTCTCCATTTAAAAAACTGAATAAAATGCCGCATATTTATGCAATTAAAAAAATTTAAATGTCTCTTATTAGATAAGGCATATTTTCGTCTGATAAGGTACTCCTTTTTCAAAGATTTTGAGGATATTTTAGTTTTGATCAAAAAAAATTTATTTCTTAAGACTTTTCGTAAAATATGTTAATGCCATCTTAAAGAGGAATAGATAAGCTTTCCATCGAGCTCTGAGTCGAAGAAGTCGGTCGAAGGATGCAAGAGTTATTAGCAAAAAAACTAATCGGTGGTCAACACATTTCTTTCCTAGTGCCGAATCTTTTCGCAAAGTACTTTTGTCTAATTCTAGTATTTAATGGGAAATAATTAAACGAATTTTTTGTCCATGTAAAAAACTATTAATTCTGAATAAAATGGCGCCCATTTATGCAATTAAAAAAATTTAAAAGTCTCTAATTAGATAAGGCATATTTTCGTCTGATAAGGTACTTCTTCTTCAACGATTTTGAGGATATTTTAGTTTTGATCAAAAAAATTTTATTTTTTACGACTTTTCGTAAAATATATTTATGCCATCTGAAAGGAACAGATAAGCTTTCCATCGAGCTTTGTCAAAGAAGTCTGTCGAAGGATGCAAGAGTTATTAGTAAAGAACTAATCAAAAAAATTTTATTTCTTACGACTTTTCGTAAAATATGTTAATGGCATCTGAAAGAGGAACAGATAAGCTTTCCATCGAGCTCTTTGTCGAAGAAGTCAGTCGAAAGATGCAAGAGTTATTACCAAAAAACTAATCGGTAGTCAACACGATTCAGTCCTACTGCCGATTCTTTTCTATTATTTTAGTATTTAATGGGAAAAAATTAAACGAATTTTTTGTCCATGTATAAAACTATTAATTCTGAATAAAATCCCAACCATTTATCCAATTAAAAAAATTTAAATGTCTCTTATTAGATAAGGCATATTTTCGTCTTATAAGGTACTTCTTCAATGATTTCGAGGATATTTTAGTTTTGTTTAAAAAAATTGTATTTCTTATGACTTATCGTAAAATATGTTAATGCCATCTGAAAGAGGAACAGATAAGCTTTCCATCAAGCTCTTAGTCGAAGAAGTCGGTCGAAGAATGCAAGAGTTTTTAGCAAAAAACTAATTGGTGGTCAACACGTTTCCGTCCTATTGCCGATTCTTTTCGCAAAGTACTTTTCTATAATTCTAGTATTTAATGGGAAAAAATTAAACGAATTTTTTGTTCATTTAAAAAACTGAATAAAATGCCGCATATTTATGCAATTAAAAAAATTTAAATGTCTCTTATTAGATAAGGCATATTTTCGTCTTATAAGGTACTTCTTTTTTAAAGATTTTGAGGATATTTTAGTTTTGATCAAAAAAAAATTATTTCTTAAGACTTTTCGTAAAATATGTTAATGCCTTCTTAAAGAGGAATAGATAAGCTTTCCATCGAGCTCTGAGTCGAAGAAGTCGGTCGAAGGATGCAAGAGTTATTAGCAAAAAAACTAATCGGTGGTCAACACATTTCTTTCCTAGTGCCGAATCTTTTCGCAAAGTACTTTTCTATAATTCTAGTATTTAATGGGAAATAATTAAACGAATTTTTCGTCCATGTAAAAAACTATTAATTCTGAATAAAATGGCGCCCATTT
Organism: Phortica okadai; assembly: GCA_034638295.1. Lineage (NCBI taxonomy): Eukaryota > Metazoa > Arthropoda > Insecta > Diptera > Drosophilidae > Phortica > Phortica okadai. The sequence goes on from CM067853.1 coordinate 961,378, forward strand.
ATGCAATTAAAAAAATTTAAAAGTCTCTAATTAGATAAGGCATATTTTCGTCTGATAAGGTACTTCTTCTTCATCGATTTTGAGGATACTTTAGTTTTGATCAAAAAAATTTTATTTCTTACGACGTTTCGTAAAATATGTTAATGCCATCTGAAAGAGGAACAGATAAGCTTTCCTTCGACCTTAGTCGACGAAGTCTGTCGAAGGATGCAAGAGTTATTAGTAAAAAACTAATCAAAAAAATTTTATTTCTTACGACTTTTCGTAAAATATGTTAATGCATTCTGAAAGAGGAACAGATGAGCTTTCCATCGAGCTCTTAGTCGAAGAAGTCGGTCGAAGGTTGCAAGAGTTATTAGCAAAAAACTAATCGGTAGTCAACATGATTCCGTCCTACTGCCGATTCTTTTCGCAAAGTACTTTTCTATTATTTTAGTATTTAATGGGAAAAAATTAAACGAATTTTTTGTCCATGTATAAAACTATTAATTCTGAATAAAATGCCGCCCATTTATGCAATTAAAAAAATTTATGTCTCTTATTAGATAAAGTATATTTTCGTCTTATAAGGTACTTTTTCAATGATTTCGAGGATATTTTAGTTTTGATTAAAAAAATTGTATTTCTTATGACTTATCGTAAAATATGTTAATGCCATCTGAAAGAGGAACAGATAAGCTTTCCATCGAGCTCTTAGTCGAAGAAGTCGGTCGAAGGATGCAAGAGTTATTAGCAAAAAACTAATCGCTGGTCAACACGTTTCCGTCCTACTGCCGATTCTTTTCGCAAAGTACTTTTCTATAATTCTAGTATTTAATGGGAAAAAATTAAACGAATTTTTTGTCCATATAAAAAACTGAATAAAATGCCGCCCACTTATGCTATTAAAAAAATTTAAATGTCTCTTATTAGATAAGGGATATTTTCGTCTTATAAGGTACTTCTTTTTCAATGATTTTGAGGATATTTTAGTTTTGATCAAAAAAATTTTATTTCTTAAGACTTTTCGTAAAATATGTTAATGCCATCTTAAAGAGGAACAGATAAGCTTTCCATCCAGCTCTGAGTCGAAGAAGTCGGTCGAAGGATGCAAGAGTTATTAGCAAAAAAACTAATCGGTGGTCAACACATTTTCTTCCTACTGCCGATTCTTTTCGCAAAGTACTTTTCTATAATTCTACTATTTAATGGGAAATAATTAAACGAATTTTTTGTCCATGTAAAAAACTGAATAAAATACTGTCCATTTATGCAATTAAAAAAATTTAAATGTCTCTTGTTATATAAGGCATATTTTCGTCTTTTACGGTACTTATTTTTCAATGATTTCGAGGATATTTTAGTTTTGATTTAAAAAATTTTATTTCATATGACTTTTCGTAAAATATGTTAATGCCATCTGAAAGAGGAATAAATAAGCTTTCCATCCAGCTCTGAGTCGAAGAAGTCGGTCGAAGAATGCAAGAGTTATTAGCAAAAAATTAATCGGTGGTCAACACGATTCCGTCCTACTGCCGATTCTTTTCGCAAAGTACTTTTCAATAATTCTGGTATTTAATGGGAAAAATTAAACGAATTTTTTGTCCATGTAAAAAACTGAATAAAATGCCGTCCATTTATGCAATTAAAAAAATTTAAATGCATCTTGTTAGATAAGGCATATTTTCGTCTTTTACGGTACTTATTTTTCAATGATTTCGAGGATATTTTAGTTTTGATTTAAAAAATTTTATTTCATATGACTTTTCGTAAAATATGTTAATGCCATCTGAAAGAGGAATAAATAAGCTTTCCATCGAGCTCTAAGTTGAAGGAGTCAGTCGAAAGATGCAAGAGTTATTAGCAAAAAACTAATCGGTGGTCAACCCTATTCCGTCCTACTGCCGATTCTTTTCGCAAAGTACTTTTCAATAATTCTGGTATTTAATGGGAAAAATTAAACGAATTTTTTGTCCATGTAAAAAACTGAATAAAATGCCGTCCATTTATGCAATTAAAAAAATTTAAATGTATCTTGTTAGATAAGGCATATTTTCGTCTTTTACGGTACTTATTTTTCAATGATTTCGAGGATATTTTAGTTTTGATTTAAAAAATTTTATTTCATATGACTTTTCGTAAAATATGTTAATGCCATCTGAAAGAGGAATAAATAAGCTTTCCATCCAGCTCTGAGTCGAAGAAGTCGGTCGAAGAATGCAAGAGTTATTAGCAAAAAATTAATCGGTGGTCAACACGATTCCGTCCTACTGCCGATTCTTTTCGCAAAGTACTTTTCAATAATTCTGGTATTTAATGGGAAAAATTAAACGAATTTTTTGTCCATGTAAAAAACTGAATAAAATGCCGTCCATTTATGCAATTAAAAAAATTTAAATGTATCTTGTTAGATAAGGCATATTTTCGTCTTTTACGGTACTTATTTTTCAATGATTTCGAGGATATTTTAGTTTTGATTTAAAAAATTTTATTTCATATGACTTTTCGTAAAATATGTTAATGCCATCTGAAAGAGGAATAAATAAGCTTTCCATCCAGCTCTGAGTCGAAGAAGTCGGTCGAAGAATGCAAGAGTTATTAGCAAAAAACTAATCGGTGGTCAACACGATTCCGTCCTACTGCCGATTCTTTTCGCAAAGTACTTTTCTATAATTCTACTATTTGATGGGAAAAAATTGAAGGAATTTTTTGACCATGTAAAAACTATTAATTCTGAATAAAATGGCGCCCATTTATGCAATTAAAAAAATTTAAAAGTCTCTAATTAGATAAGGCATATTTTCGTCTGATAAGGTACTTCTTCTTCATCGATTTTGAGGATACTTTAGTTTTGATAAAAAAAATTTTATTTCTTACGACTTTTCGTAAAATATGTTAATGCCATCTGAAAGAGGAACAGATAAGCTTTCCTTCGACCTTAGTCGACGAAGTCTGTCGAAGGATGCAAGAGTTATTAGTAAAAAACTAATCAAAAAAATTGTATTTCTTACGTCTTTTCGTAAAATATGTTAATGCCATCTGAAAGAGGAACAGATGAGCTTTCCATCGAGCTCTTAGTCGAAGAAGTCGGTCGAAAAATGCAGGAGTTATTAGCAAAAAACTAATCGGTGGTCAAGACGATTCCGTCCTACTGCCGATTCTTTTCGCAAAGTACTTTTCAATAATTCTTGTATTTAATGGGACAAAATTAAACGAATTCTTTGTCCATATAAAAACTGAATAAAAAGCCGGCCATTTATGCAATTAAAAAAATTTAAATGTCTTTTGTTAGATAAAGCATATTTTCCTCTTTTCCGGTACTTATGTTTCTATGATTTCGAGGATATTTTAGTTTTGATTTAAAAAATTTTATTTCATATGACTTTTCGTAAAATATGTTAATGCCATCTGAAAGAGGAATAAATAAGCTTTCCATCGAGCTCTAAGTTGAAGGAGTCAGTCGAAAGATGCAAGAGTTATTAGCAAAAAACTAATCGGTGGTCAACCCTATTCCGTCCTACTGCCGATTCTTTTCGCAAAGTACTTTTCTATAATTCTAGTATTTAATGTGAAAAAATTAAACGAATTTTTTGTCCATGTAAAAAACTGAATAAAATGCCGTCCATTTATGCAATTAAAAACATTTAAATGTCTCTTGTTAGATAAGGCATATTTTCGTCTTTTACGGTACTTATTATACTTTTCACTTATGTGAAATAGTATATTAACTTTGTCACGGAGTTTGTAACAGATCGAAATAATTATTTCCGACTATATAAAGTATATATATTCTTGATCAGGACGACAAGACGAGTTGATTTAGCCATGTCCGTCTGTCTGTCTGTCTGTCTGTCTGTATGTATGCAAACTAGTCCCTCAGTTTTGAAGCTATCGAGCTGAAACTTTGCACAGAGTCTTAGAATTTATTACGATGAATCATTCGTCGGAACCAGCATGATCGGATTATTGGAACAGGTAGCTCCCATACGAAAAGAAGAAGAAAAGTGAACAAAACTTGAATCGTTGTATGGAAAACTTTTTTGTTTTGTACAATAGAGTGCTGAAATTTTAAACATAGTAGTTTTACATGGTCCGACTACATGCCTGAAAGTTTCATTGAGATTGGACATCTGGAACTGGTAGCTCCCATACAAAATGAAGAAGAGGAAGAGAAGCCATATTCACGTCGTTGTATGGAAAACTTTTTTGTTTCTTAACCAATTGACTTGAAATTTTAAAGTTATGTTCTTAGGGAGGAATGAAAACTATTTTGACCAAAAGTGGGCGTAACCACGCGTAGCCACGCCCACTTATAGCGAAAATTTACCCGTTGTATGGAAAACTTTTTTGTTTTTTAACCAATTGACTTGAAACTTTGCAGTTATGCTCTTAGGGAGGAATGAAAACTATTTTGATCAAAAGTGGGCGTGGCCACGCCCACTTATAGCTTAACTTGACCCTTTGTATGGAAAACTTTCTTGTTTTTTAACCAATTGACTTGAAACTTTACAGTTATGTTCTTAGGGAGGAATGAAAACTACTTTAACCAAAAGTGGGCGTAGCCACGCCTACTTATAGAGAAAATTGACACTTTGTAGGAAAACTTTTTTGTTTTTTAACCAATTGACTTGAAACTTTACAGTTATGTTCTTAGAGAGGAATGAAAACTATTTTGACCAAAAGTGGGCGTAGCCACGCCCACTTATAGCGAAAATTTATCCGTTGTATGGAAAACTTTTTTGTTTTTTAACCAATTGACTTGAAACTTTGCAGTTGTGCTCTTAGGGAGGAATGAAAACTATTTTGATCAAAAGTGGGCATGGCCACGCCCACTTATAGCTTAACTTGACGCTTTGTATGGAAAACTTTTTTGTTTTTTAACCAATTGACTTAAAACTTTACAGTTATGTTCCTAGGGAGGAACGAAAACTATTTTGACCAAAAGTGGGCGTAGCCACGCCTACTTATAGCGAAAATTGACCCGTTGTATGGAAAACTTTTTTGTTTTTTAACCAATTGACTTGAAACTTTGCAGTTATGCTCTTAGGGAGGAATGAAAACTATTTTGATCAAAAGTGGGCGTGGCCACGCCCTTTTATAGCGAAAATTGACCCTTTGTATGGAAAACTTTTTTGTTTTTTAACCAATTGACTTGAAACTTTACAGTTATGTTCTTAGGGAGGAATAAAAACTATTTTGACCAAATGTGGGCATGGCTACGCCCACTTATCGCAAAACTTGAACCGTTGTATGGAAAAATTTTTTTGTTTTTTAACGAATTGACTTGAAACATTACAGTTATGTTGTTAGGGATGCATGAAAACTATTCATTTAGTTTTTTTTATAGTGACACAAAGTGAAAAGTATTATAGCTTCAGCCTTGCTGAAGATAGCGTCCTTACTGGTTTTTAATTGATTTCGAGGATATTTTAGTTTTGATTTAAAAAATTTTATTTCTTATGACTTTTCGTAAAATATGTTAATGCCATCAGAAAGTGGAACATATAAGCCTTCCATCGAGCTCTTAGTCGAAGAAGTCGGTCGAAAGATGCAGGAGTTATTAGCAAAAAACTAATCGGTGGTCAACACGATTCCGTCCTACTGCCGATTCTTTTCGCAAAGTACTTTTCTATAATTCTTGTATTTAATGGGACAAAATTAAACGAATTCTATGTCCATATAAAAACTGAATAAAAAGCCGGCCATTTATGCAATTAAAAAAATTTAAATGTCTCTTGTTAGATAAGGCATATTTTCGTCTTTTACGGTACTTATTTTTAAATGATTTCGAGGATATTTTAGTTTTGATTTAAAAAATTTTATTTCATATGACTTTTCGTAAAATATGTTAATGCCATCAGAAAGTGGAACATATAAGCTTTCCATCGAGCTCTTAGTCGAAGAAGTCGGTCGAAAGATGCAGGAGTTATTAGCAAAAAACTAATCGGTGGTCAACACGATTCCGTCCTACTGCCGATTCTTTTCGCAAAGTACTTTTCTATAATTCTTGTATTTAATGGGAAAAAATTGAATGAATTTTTTGACCATGTAAAAAACTGAATAAAATGCCGTCCATTTATGCAATTAAAAAAATTTAAATGTCTCTTGTTAGATAAGGCATATTTTCGTCTTTTACGGTACTTATTTTTAAATGATTTCGAGGATATTTTAGTTTTGATTTAAAAAATTTTATTTCTTATGACTTTTCGTAAAATATGTTAATGCCATCAGAAAGTGGAACATATAAGCCTTCCATCGAGCTCTTAGTCGAAGAAGTCGGTCGAAAGATGCAGGAGTTATTAGCAAAAAACTAATCGGTGGTCAACACAATTCCGTCCTACTGCCGATTCTTTTCGCAAAGTACCTTTCTATAATTCTAGTATTTAATAAGAAAAAATTTAAGGAATTTTTTGACCATGAAAAAACTATTAATTCTGATTAAAATGCCGCCTATTTATGCAATTAAGAAAATTTAAATGTCTCTTATTAGATAAGGCATATTTTCGTCTGAAAAGGTTCTTCTTCTTCAACGATTTTGAGGATATTTTAGTTTTGATTTAAAAAATTTTATTTCTTATGACTTTTCGTAAAATATGTTAATGCCATCAGAAAGTGGAACATATAAGCTTTCCATCGAGCTCTTAGTCGAAGAAGTCGGTCGAAAGATGCAGGAGTTATTAGCAAAAAACTAATCGGTGGTCAACACGATTCCGTCCTACTGCCGATTCTTTTCGCAAAGTACTTTTCTATAATTCTTGTATTTAATGGGACAAAATTAAACGAATTCTATGTCCATATAAAAACTGAATAAAAAGCCGGCCATTTATGCAATTAAAAAAATTTAAATGTCTCTTGTTAGATAAGGCATATTTTCGTCTTTTACGGTACTTATTTTTAAATGATTTCGAGGATATTTTAGTTTTGATTTAAAAAATTTTATTTCATATGACTTTTCGTAAAATATGTTAATGCCATCTGAAAGAGGAACAGAAATGCTTTCCATCGAGCTCTTAGTCGAAGAAGTCGATCGAAGGATGCAAGAGTTATTAGCAAAAAAACTAATCGGTGGTCAATACATTTCCTTCCTACTGCCGATTCTTTTCGCAAAGTACTTTTCTATAATTCTACTATTTAATGGGAAATAATTAAACGAATTTTTTGTCCATGTAAAAAACTATTAATTCTGAATAAAATGGCGCCCATTTATGCAATTAAACAAATTTAAAAGTCTCTTATTAGATAAGGCATATTTTCGTCTGATAAGGTACTTCTTCTTCATCGATTTCGAGGATATTTTAGTTTTGATTTAAAAAATTTTATTTCATATGACTTTTCGTAAAATATGTTAATGCCATCTGAAAGAGGAACAGAAATGCTTTCCATCGAGCTCTTAGCCGAAGAAGTCTGTCGAAGGATGCAAGAGTTATTAGTAAAAAACTAATCGGTGATCAACACGTTTCCGTCCTACTGCCAATTCTTTTCGCAAAGTACTTTTCTATAATTCTAGTAGTTAATGGGAAAAAATTAAACGAATTTTTTCTCCATGTAGGAAACTATTAATTCTGAATAAAATGCCGCCCATATATTCAATTAAAAAAATTTAAATGTCTTTTATTAGATAAGGCATATTTTCGTCTGATAAGGTGCTTCTTTTTCAACGATTTTGAAGATATTTTAGTTTTGATCAAAAAAATTTTATATCATACGTTTTTTCGTAAAATATATTTATGCCATCTGAAAGAGGAACAGATAAGCTTTCCATCAAGCTTAGTCGAAGAAGTCTGTCGAATGATGCGAGAGTTATTAGTAAAAAACTAATCGGTGTTCAACACGTTTCCGTCCTAATGCCAATTCTTTTCGCAAGGTACTTTTCTATAATTCTAGTATTTAATGGGAAAAAATTGAACGAATTTTTTGTCCATGTATAAAACTATTAATTCTGAATAAAATGCTGCCCATTTATGCAATTAAAAAAATTTAAATGTCTCTTATTAGATAAGGCATATTTTCGTCTGATAAGGTACTTCTTCAATGATTTCGAGGATATTTTAATTTTGTTTAAAAAAATTTTATTTCTTATGACTTTTCGTAAAATATGTTAATGCCGTCTGAAAGAGGAACATATAAGCTTTCCATCGAGCTCTTACTCGAAGAAGTCGGTCGAAAAATGCAGGAGTTATTAGCAAAAAACTAATCGGTGGTCAACACGATTCCTTCCTACTGCCGATTCTTTTCGCAAAGTACTTTTCTATAATTCTAGTATTTAATGGGAAAAAATTAAACGAATTTTTTGTCCATGTATAAAACTATTAATTCTGAATAAAATGCCGCCCATTTATGAAATTAAAAAAAATTTATGTCTCTTATTAGATAAGGTATATTTTCGTCTTATAAGGTACTTCTTCAATGATTTCGAGGTTAGTTTAGTTTTGATTAAAAAAATTGTATTTCTTATGACTTATCGTAAAATATGTTAATGCCATCTGAAAAAGAAACAGATAAGCTTTCCATCGAGCTCTTAGTCGAAGAAGTCGGTCGAAGGATGCAAGACTTATTAGCAAAAAACTAATCGCTGGTCAACACGTTTCCGTCCTACTGCCGATTCTTTTCGCAAAGTACTTTTCTATAATTCTAGGATTTAATGGGAAAAAATTAAACGAATTTTTTGTCCATATAAAAAACTGAATAAAATGCCGCCCATTTATGCAATTAAAAAAATTTAAATGTATCTTATTAGATAAGGCATATTTTCGTCTTATAAGGTACTTCTTTTTCAATGATTTTGAGGATATTTTAGTTTTGATCAAAAAAATTTTATTTCTTAAGACTTTTCGTAAAATATGTTAATGCCATCTTAAAGAGGAACAGATAAGCTTTCCATCCTGCTCTGAGTCGAAGAAGTCGGTCGAAGTATGCAAGAGTTATTAGCAAAAAAACTAATCGGTGGTCAACACATTTCCTTCCTACTGCCGATTCTTTTCGCAAAGTACTTTTCTATAATTCTAGTATTTAATGGGAAATAATTAAACGAATTTTTTATCCATGTAAAAAACTATAAATTCTGAATAAAATGGCGCCCATTTATGCAATTAAAAAAATTTAAAAGTCTCTTATTAGATAAGGCATATTTTCGTCTGATAAGGTACTTCGTATTCATCGATTTTGAGGATACTTTAGTTTTGATCAAAAAAAATTTATTTCTTACGACTTTTCGTAAAATATGTTAATGCCATCTGAAAGAGGAACAGATAAGCTTTCCTTCGAGCTTAGTCGACGAAGTCTGTCGAAGGATGCAAGAGTTATTAGTAAAAAACTAATCAAAAAAATTATATTTCTTACGACTTTTCGTAAAATATGTTAATGCCATCTCAAAGAGGAACAGATCAGCTTTCCATCGAGCTCTTAGTCGAAGAAGTCGGTCGAAGGTTGTAAGAGTTATTAGCAAATCGGTAATCAACACGATTCCGTCCTACTGCCGATTCTTTTCGCAAAGTACTTTTCTATAATTCTAGTATTTAATGGGAAAAAATTAAACGAATTTTTTGTCCATATAAAAAACTGAATAAGATGCCGCCCATTTATGCAATTAAAAAAATTTAAATGTCTCTTATTAGATAAGGCATATTTTCGTCTTATAAGGTACTTCTTTTTCAATGATTTCGAGGATATTTTAGTTTTGATTAAAAAAATTGTATTTCTTATGACTTATCGTAAAATATGTTAATGCCATCTGAAAGAGGAACAGATAAGCTTTCCATCGAGCTCTTAGTCGAAGAAGTCGGTCGAAGGATGCAAGAGTTATTAGCAAAAAACTAATCGGTGGTCAACACGTTTCCGTCCTACTGCCGATTCTTTTCGCAAAGTACTTTTCTATAATTCTAGTATTTAATGTGAAAAAATTAAACGAATTTTTTGTCCATGTAAAAAACTGAATAAAATGCCGCCCGTTTATGCAATTAAAAAAATTTAAATGTCTCTTATTAGATAAGGCATATTTTCGTCTTATAAGGTACTTCTTTTTCAATGATTTTGAGGATATTTTAGTTTTGATCAAAAAAATTTTATTTCTTAAGACTTTTCGTAAAATATGTTAATGCCATCTTAAAGAGGAACAGATAAGCTTTCCATCGTGCTCTGAGTCGAAGAAGTCGGACGAAGGATGCAAGAGTTATTAGCAAAAAAACTAATCGGTGGTCAACACATTTCCTTCCTACTGTCGATTCTTTTCGCAAAGTACTTTTCTATAATTCTAGTATTTAACGGGAAATAATTAAACGAATTTTTTCTTCATGTAAAAAACTATTAATTCTGAATAAAATGGCGCCCATTTATGCAATTAAAAAAATTTAAATGTCTTTTATTAGATAAGGCATATTTTCGTCTGATAAGGTACTTCTTCTTCATCGATTTTGGGGATATTTTAGCTTTGATCAAAAAAATTTTATTTCTTACGACTTTTCGTAAAATATATTTATGCCACCAGAGAGGAACAGATAAGCTTTCCATCATGCTTAGCCGAAGAAGTCCGTCGAAGGATGCAAGAGTTATTAGTAAAAAACTAATCGGTGTTCAACACGTTTCCGTTCTAGTGCCAATTCTTTTCGCAAGGTACTTTTCTATAATTCTAGTATTTAATAGGAAAAAATTGAACGAATTTTTTGTCTATGTAAAAAACTATTAATTCTGAATAAAATGCTGCCTATTTATGGAATTAAAGAAAAATTTAAATGTCTCTTATTAGATAAGGCATATTTTCCCATTTATGCAATTAAAAAAATTTAAATGTCTCTTGTTAGATAAGGCATATTTTCGTCTTTTACGGTACTTATTTTTCAATGATTTCGAGGATATTTTAGTTTTGATAAAAAAAAAAATTATTTCTTAAGACTTTTCGTAAAATATGTTAATGCCATCTTAAAGAGGAACAGATAAGCTTTCCATCGAGCTCTAAGTCGAAGAAGTCGGTCGAAGGATGCAAGAGTTATTAGCAAGAAAAAGTAATCGGTGGTCAACACATTTCCTTCCTAGTGCCGATTCTTTTCGCAAAGTACTTTTCTATAATTCTAATATTTAATGGGAAATAATTAAACGAATTTTTTGTCCATGTAAAAAACTATTAATTCTGAATAAAATGGCGCCCATTTATGCAATTAAAAAAATTTAAAAGTCTCTTATTAGATAAGGCATATTTTCGTCTGATAAGGTACTTCTTATTAATCGATTTTGAGGATACTTTAGTTTTGATCAAAAAAATTTTATTTCTTACGACTTTCCGTAAAATATGTTAATGCCATCTGAAAGAGGAACAGATAAGCTTTCCTTCGAGCTTAGTCGACGAAGTCTGTCGAAGGATGCAAGAGTTATTAGTAAAAAATTAATCAAAAAAATTGTATTTCTTACGACTTTTCGTAAAATATGTTAATGCCATCTGAAAGAGGAACAGATGAGCTTTCCATCGAGCTCTTAGTCGAAGAAGTCGGTCGAAGGTTGCAAGAGTTATTAGCAAATCGGTAATCAACACGATTCCGTCCTACTGCCGATTCTTTTCGCAAAGTACTTTTCTATAATTCTAGTATTTAATGGGAAAAAATTAAACGAATTTTTTGTCCATATAAAAAACTGAATAAGATGCCGCCCATTTATGCAATTAAAAAAATTTAAATGTCTCTTATTAGATAAGGCATATTTTCGTCTTATAAGGTACTTCTTTTTCAATGATTTCGAGGATATTTTAGTTTTGATTAAAAAAATTGTATTTCTTATGACTTATCGTAAAATATGTTAATGCCATCTGAAAGAGGAACAGATAAGCTTTCCATCGAACTCTTAGTCGAAGAAGAGGAACAGATAGGCTTTCCATCCCATTTATGCAATTAAAAAAATTTAAAAGTCTCTTATTAGTTAAGGCATATTTTCGTCTGATAAGGTACTTCTTCTTCATCGATTTTGAGGATATTTTAGTTTTGATCAAAAAAATTTTATTTCTTACGACTTTTCGTAAAATATATTTATGCCATCTGAAAGAGGAACAGATAGGCTTTCCATCAAGCTTAGCCGAAGAAGTCTGTCGAAGGATGCAGGAGTTATTAGTAAAAAACTAATCGGTGTTCAATACGTTTCCGTCCTACTGCCAATTCTTTTCGCAAAGTACTTTTCTATTATTTTAGTATTTAATGGGAAAAAATAAAACGAATTTTTTGTCCATGTATAAACTATTAATTCTGAATAAAACGCCGCCCATTTATGCAATTAAAAAAATTTGTCTCTTATTAGAAAAGGTATATTTTCGTCTTATAAGGTACTTCTTTTTCAATGATTTTGAGGATATTTTAGTTTTGATCAAAAAAATTTTATTTCTTAAGACTTTTCGTAAAATATGTTAATGCCATCTTAAAGAGGAACAGATAAGCTTTCCATCGAGCTCTGAGTCGAAGAAGTCGGTCGAAGGATGCAAGAGTTATTAGCAAAAAAACTAATCGGTGGTCAACACATTTCCTTCCTACTGCCGATTCTTTTCGCAAAGTACTTAAATTATTATATTAAATAAAATTAGTAAATTAAACGAATTTTTTCTCCATGTAAAAAACTATTAATTCTGAATAAAATGGCGCCCATTTATGCAATTAAAAAAATTTAAATGTCTTTTATTAGATAAGGCATATTTTCGTCTGATAAGGTACTTCTTCTTCATCGATTTTGGGGATATTTTAGCTTTGATCAAAAAAATTTTATTTCTTACGACTTTTCGTAAAATATATTTATGCCACCTGAGAGGAACAGATAAGCTTTCCATCATGCTTAGCCGAAGAAGTCCGTCGAAGGATGCAAGAGTTATTAGTAAAAAACTAATCGGTGTTCAACACGTTTCCGTTCTAATGCCAATTCTTTTCGCAAAGTACTTTTCCATAATTCTAGTATTTAATCGGAAAAAATTAAACGAATTTTTTCTCCATGTAAAAAACTATTAATTCTGAATAAAATGCCGCCCATTTATTCAATTAAAAAAAATTTAAATGTCTTTTATTAGATAAGGCATATTTTCGTCTTATAAGGTACTTCTTTTTCAATGATTTCGAGGATATTTTAATTTTGATCAAAAAAATTTTATTTCTTATGACTTTTCGTAAAATATGTTAATGCCGTCTGAAAGAGGAACAGATAAGCTTTCCATCGATCTTTTAGTCGAAGAAGTCGGTCGAAAAATGCAGGAGTTTTTAGCAAAAAACTAATCGGTGGTCAACACGTTTCCGTCCTACTGCCGATTCTTTTCGCAAAGTACTTTTCTATAATTCTAGTATTTAATGTGAAAAAATTAAACGAATTTTTTGTCCATGTAAAAAACTGAATAAAATGCCGCCCATTTATGCAATTAAAAAAATTTAAATGTCTCTTATTAGATAAGGCATATTTTCGTCTTATAAGGTACTTCTTTTTCAATGATTTTGAGGATATTTTAGTTTTGATCAAAAAAATTTTATTTCTTAAGACTTTTCGTAAAATATGTTAATGCCATCTTAAAGAGGAACAGATAAGCTTTCCATCGTGCTCTGAGTCGAAGAAGTCGGACGAAGGATGCAAGAGTTATTAGCAAAAAAACTAATCGGTGGTCAACACATTTCCTTCCTACTGCCGATTCTTTTCGCAAAGTACTTTTCTATAATTCTAGTATTTAACGGGAAATAATTAAACGAATTTTTTCTTCATGTAAAAAACTATTAATTCTGAATAAAATGGCGCCCATTTATGCAATTAAAAAAATTTAAATGTCTTTTATTAGATAAGGCATATTTTCGTCTGATAAGGTACTTCTTCTTCATCGATTTTGGGGATATTTTAGCTTTGATCAAAAAAATTTTATTTCTTACGACTTTTCGTAAAATATATTTATGCCACCTGAGAGGAACAGATAAGCTTTCCATCATGCTTAGCCGAAGAAGTCCGTCGAAGGATGCAAGAGTTATTAGTAAAAAACTAATCGGTGTTCAACACGTTTCCGTTCTAGTGCCAATTCTTTTCGCAAGGTACTTTTCTATAATTCTAGTATTTAATGGGGAAAAATTGAACGAATTTTTTGTCTATGTAAAAAACTATTAATTCTGAATAAAATGCTGCCTATTTATGGAATTAAAGAAAAATTTAAATGTCTCTTATTAGATAAGGCATATTTTCCCATTTATGCAATTAAAAAAATTTAAATGTCTCTTGTTAGATAAGGCATATTTTCGTCTTTTACGGTACTTATTTTTCAATGATTTCGAGAATATTTTAGTTTTGATAAAAAAAAAATTATTTCTTAAGACTTTTCGTAAAATATGTTAATGCCATCTTAAAGAGGAACAGATAAGCTTTCCATCGAGCTCTGAGTCGAAGAAGTCGGTCGAAGGATGCAAGAGTTATTAGCAAGAAAAAGTAATCGGTGGTCAACACATTTCCTTCCTAGTGCCGATTCTTTTCGCAAAGTACTTTTCTATAATTCTAATATTTAATGGGAAATAATTAAACGAATTTTTTGTCCATGTAAAAAACTATTAATTCTGAATAAAATGGCGCCCATTTATGCAATTAAAAAAATTTAAAAGTCTCTTATTAGATAAGGCATATTTTCGTCTGATAAGGTACTTCTTATTAATCGATTTTGAGGATACTTTAGTTTTGATCAAAAAAATTTTATTTCTTACGACTTTCCGTAAAATATGTTAATGCCATCTGAAAGAGGAACAGATAAGCTTTCCTTCGAGCTTAGTCGACGAAGTCTGTCGAAGGATGCAAGAGTTATTAGTAAAAAATTAATAAAAAAAATTGTATTTCTTACGACTTTTCGTAAAATATGTTAATGCCATCTGAAAGAGGAACAGATGAGCTTTCCATCGAGCTCTTAGTCGAAGAAGTCGGTCGAAGGTTGCAAGAGTTATTAGCAAATCGGTAATCAACACGATTCCGTCCTACTGCCGATTCTTTTCGCAAAGTACTTTTCTATAATTCTAGTATTTAATGGGAAAAAATTAAACGAATTTTTTGTCCATATAAAAAACTGAATAAGATGCCGCCCATTTATGCAATTAAAAAAATTTAAATGTCTCTTATTAGATAAGGCATATTTTCGTCTTATAAGGTACTTCTTTTTCAATGATTTCGAGGATATTTTAGTTTTGATTAAAAAAATTGTATTTCTTATGACTTATCGTAAAATTTGTTAATGCCATCTGAAAGAGGAACAGATAAGCTTTCCATCGAACTCTTAGTCGAAGAAGAGGAACAGATAGGCTTTCCATCCCATTTATGCAATTAAAAAAATTTAAAAGTCTCTTATTAGTTAAGGCATATTTTCGTCTGATAAGGTACTTCTTCTTCATCGATTTTGAGGATATTTTAGTTTTGATCAAAAAAATTTTATTTCTTACGACTTTTCGTAAAATATATTTATGCCATCTGAAAGAGGAACAGATAGGCTTTCCATCATGCTTAGCCGAAGAAGTCTGTCGAAGGATGCAGGAGTTATTAGTAAAAAACTAATCGGTGTTCAATACGTTTCCGTCCTACTGCCAATTCTTTTCGCAAAGTACTTTTCTATTATTTTAGTATTGAATGGGAAAAAATAAAACGAATTTTTTGTCCATGTATAAACTATTAATTCTGAATAAAACGCCGCCCATTTATGCAATTAAAAAAATTTGTCTCTTATTAGAAAAGGTATATTTTCGTCTTATAAGGTACTTCTTTTTCAATGATTTTGAGGATATTTTAGTT
The DNA here is from genome assembly GCA_034638295.1 of Phortica okadai. Classification (NCBI taxonomy): domain Eukaryota; kingdom Metazoa; phylum Arthropoda; class Insecta; order Diptera; family Drosophilidae; genus Phortica; species Phortica okadai. The sequence continues at coordinate 977,104 of CM067853.1, forward strand.
TTGATCAAAAAAATTTTATTTCTTAAGACTTTTCGTAAAATATGTTAATGCCATCTTAAAGAGGAACAGATAAGCTTTCCATCGAGCTCTGAGTCGAAGAAGTCGGTCGAAGGATGCAAGAGTTATTAGCAAAAAAACTAATCGGTGGTCAACACATTTCCTTCCTACTGCCGATTCTTTTCGCAAAGTACTTAAATTATTATATTAAATAAAATTAGTAAATTAAACGAATTTTTTCTCCATGTAAAAAACTATTAATTCTGAATAAAATGGCGCCCATTTATGCAATTAAAAAAATTTAAATGTCTTTTATTAGATAAGGCATATTTTCGTCTGATAAGGTACTTCTTCTTCATCGATTTTGGGGATATTTTAGCTTTGATCAAAAAAATTTTATTTCTTACGACTTTTCGTAAAATATATTTATGCCACCTGAGAGGAACAGATAAGCTTTCCATCATGCTTAGCCGAAGAAGTCCGTCGAAGGATGCAAGAGTTATTAGTAAAAAACTAATCGGTGTTCAACACATTTCCGTTCTAATGCCAATTCTTTTCGCAAAGTACTTTTCCATAATTCTAGTATTTAATCGGAAAAAATTAAACGAATTTTTTCTCCATGTAAAAAACTATTAATTCTGAATAAAATGCCGCCCATTTATTCAATTAAAAAAAATTTAAATGTCTTTTATTAGATAAGGCATATTTTCGTCTTATAAGGTACTTCTTTTTCAATGATTTCGAGGATATTTTAATTTTGATCAAAAAAATTTTATTTCTTATGACTTTTCGTAAAATATGTTAATGCCGTCTGAAAGAGGAACAAATAAGCTTTCCATCGAGCTCTTAGTCGAAGAAGTCGGTCGAAAAATGCAGGAGTTATTAGCAAAAAACCAATCGGTGGTCAACACGATTCCGTCCTTCTGCCGATTTATTCGCAAAGTACTTTTCAATAATTCTAGTATTAAATGGGAAAAAATTAAACGAATTTTTTGTCCATATAAAAACTGAATAAAAAGCCGGCCATTTATGCAATTAAAAAAATTTAAATGTCTCTTGTTTGATAAGGCATATTTTTGTCTATTCCGGTACTTATTTTTCAATGATTTTGAGGATATTTTAGTATGGAATAAAAAAGTTTTATTTCATATTACTTTTCGTAAAATATGTTAATGCCATCTGAAAGATTAACAGATAAGCTTTCCATCGAGCTCTAAGTTGAAAAAGTCTGTCGAAAGATGCAAGAGGTATTAGCAAAAAACTAATCGGTGGTCAAGACGATTCCGTCCTACTGCCGATTCTGCGCAAGACGTTGTGGTAGGGCACTACCCTCAAGTGGACTTGCGACACCAGGTCAGCCTGTTCCGCGACTACAGACAAAGTCAACAGTCGCTTTACTATTTACTCTACACACAATAAGAATACTAATAAACTAATTTTTAAACAATTTCTTTAATACTACTAAGTTACGCAATTAGTTATGTTATGTAGTTTTAATAAACAAAATTTTACTTATTTAAATATGTTAGAATACTACGTTTTATAAGGTTAGTAGAGGAGCAGTCCTCCATTAAACTAAAATATTTGTTATAATACCTACATAAAACACGAAACGAGTCATGATCTAAATATGTCGATCTGCAGGTACTGAGACAGATCGGACTAAAATTTCTGGTTACTCTAGCGGGAACATTGAACTCTATATACGCCAACAATGTAGGAGAGAATATCATGCCATTTATTAGGTTATGCAAAAACAAAGTACCAAGCATAGTTCTACGACTAGATAATGATGGCAAATTAATAAGCTTCAACCGACTACTATGGGGAGGAAGGTGAACACAGGGGTCCCAGTGTAGATTCCTAAGAGCAAACAGAAGGAACTGTTTCAGAACAGACTCAATTTGGTTCTTATACTTTTCACACTGAGAATCCCAAACGCACGATGCATATTCCACGATGGCCCGTACTAAAGAAGTGTAAAGCAATTTAGTTGTGTACGGGTCATTAAATTCCTTGGACCATCTTTTGATGAAACCCAGTACGCCTCTAGTCTTATTAACAGACAGCGAAATATGTGAAGCGAAATGAAGTTTTGGATCCATCAAAACACCAAGGTCATTAAACTGAGAGATACGCTCCGGGTACAGATTATTTAACTTGTACGTGCAAACAATTAGTTTTTTTCTATAAAAAGACATTAACTTGCATTTCTCACTGTTCAACAATAAATTGTTTACAGCACACCATTGTGAGAGAGAGTCAAGATCAGACTGGAGCAGATTCTGCTGATCTATAGAATTAACGGTTAGACATAATTTCACGTTATCAGCATACATTAAAACATGACAGTGTTTGATCACAGTAGGCAAGTCATTTATAAATATATTAAACAATAAGGGGCCAAGGTGGCTACCTTGAGGAACCCCTGAAGTAACAAAAAATCGTGTCGAAACCGATGTTTTAAAAAGAACACATTGAGTTCGAGATTCAAGATAGGACGACAGCCAACGGACTAATGATGGTGGAAAACCATAAGTTTCGAGTTTTGCTAAAAGCAGAGTGTGACAAACACAATCAAATGCTTTACTGAAATCTGTGTACACAACATCGGTTTGGAAGCCGGAGGAAAAATTTCGATTGATAATTGAAGTGAATTCCAATAAGTTAGTTACCGTCGAACGTTTCTTGAGAAAGCCATGCTGAGACAAATTTAGAAGTGATGGCACAAAGTGCTGTAGCTGTTCCGTAATGATCTGTTCAAATAGTTTTGGAATTGCACACAGTTTAGCAATGCCTCTGTAATTAGAAATGTCAACCTTACTGCCTTTTTTGTAAAGGGGTATAATGTAAGACTCTTTCCAAATGGTGGGCTCAATAGAGTTTTTAAGCGACATGTTGAAAAGCGTACATAATGGATAAAACAACATTTCAGCGCAGTGCTTTAAAACGCAACTAGGAATATTATCTGGCAGCAGTAAAAGATAACTTAATTAATTTCAAGTGTCTAAGAACTGTTTCATTTTCAATAACTGGCATATTGATAATAGTCCTATCATTGATGAAGTATGGATAAGTTACGTTTTGGTATGAATAGTTATTATAGGTGCTTTGGAAAAATTCTGCAAAGAGGTTGGATATCGTTGCATCATCATTTCCTTCCACACTATTGAATTTCATACATGACGGAAATGAGTTAGAGTTAGACTTGTATTTAATTATATTAAAAAAATTTTTAGGATCGCGATATATTTTGGATTTTAATTTAATTAGGTCAAAATCGTTATCTCGTTTATTACATAAAGTGAATTTATAGCGAGTTTTTGCATAGTTTATATAATCAACAGGAGATCCGGTTCTCTTATATTTTTTAAATAATCTATTTTTTAAGTTCTTTAGACGAGATAATTCTTTGAAAAACCACGGCGGTTTATTTACGTGTGATATCATCTTAACTCTTGGTACGCACAATTTAAACAGTTTATACATAGTTGCGTTAAAAAACTTTACTGCGAGTTCAATGTTGGGCGTGTTATGAATGTACGACCAATCAGTTTTAGAAAGCAAAAGACCAAGTCGTTCAAAATCGGTTTTTCTAAAACAAAATACAAGGTTACGTTTGGCATCTAGAGGATTTTGTCGAGGATTTGTTAGTGAGCTTAGTGTAATTGTAAGCTCCAACGTTGGTTGGTAAGAGTCTTCAGGTTGTGATACTGGAGGGCATCTGCAAAGTGATGTGAACTCAATGTTGTTTATAAAAAAAAGATCTAAAATTCGATCTTTAGAATTTTTTATGCTGTTTATTTGGTTAAATGATGATTCAAGCAAAGAATCAATAAAATCATTACTAGACAAAGGAGATACTATATTTGAATTGTCGGATGCAATCCAAGAAATGTGAGGGAGGTTGAAGTCTCCAAAGATAAGCATTGAATCTGAATCCTTAACCAAGTCTAGTACAGATTGAATAGCTTTTATATGTGCAGAATAAACAGATGGTTCTGATGGTGCTTTTTTCGCTTAGGTGAAGGTTCAACGGACTTGAGGGTGGAGAGAGACTTATCAAACGACTTAAATTTTTCGTTAAGTCGTTCGAAATCACTCGAAATATCTTTGTATGCATTATGCATAAGATTGACCCACTTGCGTAACTCAATCTCTGAGGAGCGACATTTTGGACAGCACCTGTGAAGTCCTATGTTTTTCTCCAAAATTTCAGCAATGCGGCCGTTTAGTTCGGCACATTTTAAGTGAGCAGTAGGCTCACACATCCAACAAGCCACTAAGAGTTCTTTTTCACTCTTAATTAGGCACTTAGGCAAACAGCAAGGCATATTTTATTTTAATAATAATAAAAAATAAAAATATAAATAAAAAAAACAACAAGAATATTAATAAAAAATGAAGTGTTGAAATTCGCTTGCTTGACGTTAACGGGTTAACGATCCAGAGTGTAGGATTTTATTTCAAGAGAAACAATCACGACTCTTATAATAACAAGCAGAACAGAGCGAATCACAACACAAAAGAAACTCTCACCAGATGTTCGATGAAACAACAATAACAACGCAAGTGTTATTTTACAAAAACAAAAACACTTGTAATTATTTAAAATAGTGAAATCTAATTAAGTCTTGATGAAAAACATAAACAAATTTTCAAAAAACACAATCAAAACAATAATTAATTTTTTAAATCAAATTTCACAACGTTTTAAACAAAAATAAGTGAGAGGTTAATAAAAAACACAGGACAAATTTGACATGCGACCAACCACACCGAACACTTGACATCGCAAAGTACTTTTCAATAATTCTAGTATTTAATGGGAAAAAATTAAACGAATTTTTAGTCCAAATGTCTCTTATTAGATATGGCATATTTTCGTCTGAAAAGGTACTTCTTCTTCAACGATTTCGAGGATATTTTTGTTTTGGTTTAAAAAATTTTATTTCTTATGACTTTTCGTAAAATATGTTAATGCCATCTGAAAGAAGAACAGATAAGCTTCCCATCGAGCTCTTAAATGAAGAAGAAGGTCGAAAGATGCAAGAGTTATTAGCAAAAAACTAATCGGTGTTCAACACGACTTCGTCCTGCTGCCGATTCTTTTCGCAAAGTACTTTTGTATAATTCTAGTATTTAATGAACCAAAACACTTTCTTCATTTAATTTAAAGTGCTTTATTCGAGAACAGTGGACTGTATAGAAATTTTATTAAGAGATCGAGTGTCCGAATAGATCCGTGGTTGTATTAAAACTAAACTAAAGTCAAAGCGACGCAGCGCCTGAACAGAATTCGACTTAAAGAATAAAGGCAAAGCGACGCAGCGCTTAGACTGAATTTACAGGAAAGGTACGAATGAGAAATGAAACAAATTTACATACTATTCCTGGAATTCTAGAAGAATATAAAAGCGTTCCTCAACATCCCGCCCCTCCCTGAAACAAGGTTTCTGAAGTTGGAAGAACGGCAATTTTGGAGATCGGTCGAGTCATCTCTCCCGTCGCAGTCCTCAATTTGACGGATCGAACAAGTCCGTCAGTTCCTGGGTGTGTCTTAACTACTCGTGCTAGAGGCCAGGTTGCAGGCATTGTGTTTGAATCCTTAACAAGGAAGATATCATCAATTGAGATATTCTTGGATTTGGAGTACCACTTAGGACGTTGCTGTAGGGTGGTCAAGTACTCTTGGTGCCAGCGTTTCCAAAACCCTTGGTACATAGTTTGAATACCTTGCCAGTAGTCCAAACGATTCAATGATACATGGTTGAGGTCAGCGTCTGGTACAGTAGTGAACGGTCGGCCAATCAGGAAATGACCAGGTGATAGATAGCTTATGTCGTCGTCCGATGTGTAGCACAATGGGCGTGAGTTGACCACTGCGCTAATTTGTGCCAAGAGTGTTTGCATCTGTTCGAATGTCAGAACAGTTTTGCCAATTACTCGGCGTAGATGAAGCTTTACTGAGCGTACTGCTGATTCCCATTTGCCGCCCCAGTGCGGTGCATGTGGTGGGATAAAGTGTCACTTAATTCCTTCATCAGCGAGTGTTTGTGATACGAAGTGGTTGTGCTATTGAGATGTCAACAGAAGCTGCATATCGTCAAGCGACCGCTTAGCTCCTACAAAGTTTCTGCCGTTGTCGCTATAAATACACATCCCGCGAAGTGAAACAAAGCGACGGAGAGCTGCTAGGAACGTGTCCGTGCTAATATCTGTGACCAGCTCCAGGTGCAGCGCCGATGTTACTAAACAAACGAATAAGCATATGGTGGTTTGCGTCCCCTGGTTTCTTTGAGTAGAATGGGACCAGCGTAGTCGCATCCAGTGTTCACGAATGGCAGTGCTTGGGTAATGCGAACGGCTGGCAAGTCTGCCATGAACTGCTGCGAAGTGTGATGACGTTGTCGGAAGCACGACAAGCAGTCGTGAGTGATCTTGCGTATTAGATTGCGTGCGCCAAGAATCCAATACTTCTGGCGAGCTATAACAAACAGTGCAGAAACACCTGGGTGTAAATTTGCCCAGTGTTCATGTTGAAGAATCAGCTTAGTTATTCGATGCGATTTTGGTAGTAGAACTGGATGTTTGACTTCAGTTTGCAATTGTGAATTGCTTAGTCATCCGCCTATCCGCAAAAGAGAATCACTGCAGATTACGGGTGAGAATTTGAGTAACTGTGAGTTGCTCCTTAGTGGTTGATTGGCGAGGATTAGTTGGCGATCGTGTTCCCAACATTTTTGCGCGTATCTCAGGCACACGATACGAGCAGCCTTGATTTCTTCAAATGAAAGTGTTTTTAAGTCCGTTGTCACGCGTTTTGTCTTTAAACGTTGAACAAAGCGCAGAACGTATGCAACAATTCGAACAAGCCTAAGCCAAGAGGAAGTTCGTTCAATCAGTTCGTGAATTGAAGATTGTGTAGGATTTTCTTCTGCCAGTGTCGTTAAAACAGTTTTCTTCAATTCCTTTTGAATACGTGCATCTGAAGAGGAAGAGCAAGGTTGTGGGAGGTGCAACTTTGCCATGTACCGGTCTTCATCGTGCAGCCACTGTGGTCCGTTCCACCATAAATCGAACGCTTCAAGATCAGCGGCTAACATGCCTCGGGATGCACAGTCAGCTGGGTTTTCCTTGGAGTCAACATGATGCCAAGCATTTCGCGGTACTGCATCTAGGATTTCTGCAGTTCGGTTGGCAACAAAGGTTTTCCATTTGTATGGCGTAGACGATAGCGATGACAAAACTATTGTAGAGTCGCACCATGCGTGTATGGTTACGTCGTCAAGTCGAAGTCCCGCCTTGACTGATTGTATTAGGCGGCTCAGCAGTAGAGCCCCACACAGCTCAAGGCGTGGAAGAGATTGTTGTTTCAGTGGCGCAACCCCATGTTTTTGCCGCTAATAGTGAAACGGAAATAGTGCCGTTTTCATGTCTCCGTCGGCAGTATACGACGGCAGCATATGCCTTAGTTGAAGCATCGGAAAATCCAAGCAACTCGATGTTGTCCCTATCGTTGGCAATGAACCTTGGTAGTTTTAGTTGTTGCAGAGTGTTAAGATCACTTCGACACTTGCGCCACCAGTCTGCGAGTTTTGGAGGAAGCTCTGTATCCCAGCCCAAGTCGTGCAGCCATAATTGTTGAAACAATATTTTGAATTGCACAACAACTGGCGCTAGCAGGCCTAGTGGGTCGAAAATGCGTGATACGTCTGATAGCACTTGTCGTTTTGTACTATCCGGATTAGCTGAGACACAAATCTTGTATGACAAGAGGTCGTTTTCAGGTTGCCAGTAAATTCCAAGAACCTTTACTGGATCGTTGTCTTCTGTACTTCCAATGTTTGTAGCAGCATTGACATCGTGATTCGAAATGCGTTTGATATTTGACACCCATTTGTCCAGTTTCAAACCGGCGCGTGACATTAACTGTATGAGCTCGTCTCGATTTCGCAGCAGCTCATTCTCACTATTTGCACCAGTCAATACATCGTCGACGTAGAAGTCTTCTTGTAAGATCCTTGCAGCAGTTGGAAATTCGTTTTTGTAGTCATGTGCCAGTTGTTCTAGAACCCTTACTGCTAGAAATGGCGCACACGATGTGCCATATGTTGCTGTGCATAGTTGAAAGTTTCGATGCTTTTCGTTCACCCATATCTGGCGAAACATCTTTACGATGTCTGCAGAAAACAGGTACTTGTGCATACGAAAGCGAAGGCACACAGAAAACAGTTCGCGCTGTATGCTCGGTCCAACATGTAGTGCGTCGTTCGCGTCGACGCAGCTTTCGTCCGATTACAGGATGATGTGGCATGTAGAAGTTCTGCCCGGTGTCAATCTCATCCGGCAGCAGCTCTCGCATGTGACCTAGGGAAATGTATTCGCGCATAAAGTCTATGTACTGTGATCTAAGTTTGGTATCATGCTGTAGTCGTCGATCTACAGCCTTGAAGCGTGACATTGCTCCTTCTTGCGTATCTGAAAACACGGTGTGTGATGTCTTGAAAGGGAGTTCCACCATGTATCTCCCCTCAGAGTAACGTGTATGTTGACAAAGTGTTGCTCAACCTCGTCGTCTTCTGGTTCTGGGTGTTGTTTGAAGTTGACGTCTTCCAGCTCCCAAAATCGTTGTAATGAAGCGTCGATATCGACCGAAACGTGTAAAGTTGTAGCAGCTGATGAGCGCATAGTCGCCACCGACGTGATGACCCATCCGAATATTGTAGAAACAGCAATTATGTTCCCTTGTCTGTCGAACATTTTTTGCCCTGTGAAAACAGCCCAAACGTAGTCGCTGCCCAACAGAATGTCTATTGGCGCAGTACAAATGAAGTCATTATCTGCCAGTTGAATTCCGTCAAACCCCTTGATTGTCGACGCGTCGATATCATTTCTTGCCAATGATGAAGTGATTTTTCCCAAGACATGTGCAGTGACGTCCAACGTCTGATGCGAAGTTCTTGATTTGATGTGAAGTGTGCTGAATCCTCGCGTAGTCTCAGCCTTGATCGATGAAATACCAGAGATTAAAATGCGTGAAGGTGAACGTGCAAGCCCAAGTGCATGTATGCAACGTTCCGTTATGTAAGACAGTTCAGATCCACTGTCCAGTAACATGCGACAGCTTGTGTAAGTTCCTTGTGCGTTTTGAACAAACACCAATGCTGTTGGCAATGTGCTCTTGCGTAGCTCCTTTGGTTGAATCGCAACGGCCGCAGCATGTGCGCATTCTGTTTTTGGTGCGCATTGCGCGCGTGTAATGTGAGCTATGGTCACCGATGGTCACCATTGTCGTTTGTGTCAGACCCTCATTGGTCTGCAAGGTGCTGGATTGCTCATGAATTAGTGTATGGTGACGACCATTACACTGCTTGCAGGTAAATTTTGATTCACACTTACGTGACATGTGTCCAGACTTCAGACAGTTGAAGCACAGAGATTTATTTTTAGCAAACGTACGACGCTGCTCACCAGTTAATCCAAGAAAGTGTGCACATCCATACAAAGTGTGATCATTCGAGTTACAGTTAATGCAACTGTTCCTCTCAACAGTTACTAGGGTATGTGACGATCGTTTTGGTTTTTCGCTTTGCGCAGTCTTGATATCTGCGCCGACTTCTCGTTGACTCAGTTCAAATTCCTCACAACGTGTGTCTAGAAATTTGAAGAATACGTCAGTGGTTATTGATTGAACATCACGACTTTCTTCAATCCATTTGTGGCGTGTTTCAGCATCGCGTTTTGCCAAAACCAAATATATTATCCAGCAGTCACGTTGCGTTTGGCCTGCTGCATCTAGACCACGCACAATTTCATTCGCGCCATCCGTTACTTTGCGCAGCACAGTTGCATCTACCTTTGATGTCGTAGGCAAGCTCATAAAGTTGTCCAACAATGAGTTCACGATGTGTCGGGGTCGATTGTAGCGTTCCTTTAAACGCGTCCATGCAGTGCCATATGCAGCTTCCGTTATTTGCAAATGACTGATCAAATTTGCAGCTTCGTCCATTAACAGTGACTTCAGATTATGAAACTTTTGTGTATCGCTTTATTGTGAATTGTACTTTCAAAAATGTCTTTGAAAGCTGGCCACTCTTTATAGTCGCCAGAAATCCTTTTAATTTGAATTTTCGGCAATTCGTTTTGCACTAAATTCGTTGCCACGCCAGTAGCTGCACGCATTTGTGTTGTTGGCGCCTCGTTTGTCGCCAGACGCTCAAATAACAGTTGTTGCTGTTGAAGAATTCGCAGAATTGTGTCGTTGCTTGTGACGTCACCCGTAGCAGCAGCGCGGTCGTCGCCGACGTCGCGACCAGCGTTGTTGCTTATTTCTACTTTTGTTGTTGTTGGTTGTAATGCATATATGCGTTGTGCTAACAACCCGTATGCCCTTATGTACTTTATCTCATAGGTCTGATTGTCTTCTCCAGGATCAACATAGCCTTCAACTCCATCATGAGCAACCATGTCATCTCCTAGCTTTTCAAACTGGCTCCAAGCTAGTTTTAGTCTGTCCATCAAGGCATGGACTTCATGCATTGTGCATTCGGCCGGCAGACGTTCTGCAATTGCTACTATCCTTGTGATACTAGCCTTGAGTCTGCCTCGGCCTGCTATAAGAACTTTTAATTGCTCCATGGTGAACAATAAACGATGAGTAATAACACACACACTATCCGGCTCGAAGGACCAATTACTTTATGATGATGAACCAAAACACTTTCTTCATTTAATTTAAAGTGCTTTATTCGAGAACAGTGAACTGTATAGAAATTTTATTAAGAGATCGCTTGTCCGAATAGATCCGTGGTTATATTAAAACTAAACTAAAGTCAAAGCGACGCAGCGCCTGAACAGAATTCGACTTAAAGAATAAAGGCAAAGCGACGCAGCGCTTAGACTGAATTTACAGGAAAGGTACGAATGAGAAATGAAACAAATTTACATACGATTCCTGGAATTCTAGAAAAATATAAAAGCGTTCCTCAACAAATGGGAAAAAATTAAACGAATTTTCTGTCCATGTAAAAAACTATTAATTCTGAATAAAATGCCGCCCATTTATGCATTTTAAAAAATTTATATGTCTCTTATTAGATAAGGCATATTTTCGTCTGATAAGGTACTTCTTCTTCAATGATTTGGAGGATATTTTAGTTTTGATCAAAAAAATTTTATTTCTTATGACTTTTCGTAAAATATGTTAATGCCATCTTAAAGAGGAACAGATAAGCTTTCCATCGAGCTTTTATTCGAAGAAGTCGGTCGAAGAATGCAAGAGATATTAGCAAAAAACTTGTCGGTGGTCAACATGTTTCCGTTCTACTGCCGATTCATTTGGCAAAGTACTTTTCTTAATTCTAGTATTTAATGGGAAAAAATTAAACGAATGTTTTGTCCATTTAAAAAACTATTTATTCTGAATAAAATGCGGCCCATTTATGCAATTAAAAATGTAAATGTCTCTTATTAGATAAGGCATATTTTCGTCTTTTACGGTTCTTCTTTTTCAATGATTTCGAGGATATTTTAGTTTTGATCCAAAAAATTTTAATTCTTATGACTATTCGTAAAATATATTAATGCAATCTGAAAGAGGAACAGATAAGCTTTCCATCGAGCTCTTAGTCGAAGAAGTCGTCGAAAGATGCATGAGTTATTAGCAAAAAAATAATCGGTGGTCAACACGATTCCGTCCTACTGCCGATTCTTTTCGTAAAGTACTTTTCAATAATTCTAGTATTTAATGGGAAAAAATTTAAGGAATTTTTTGTCCATGTAAAAAACTATTAATTCTGAATAAAATGCCGCCCATTTATCCAATTAAAAAAATTTAAATGTCTCTTATTAGATAAGGCATATTTTCGTCTGATAAAGTACTTTTTCTGCAACGATTTCGAGGAATTTTAGTTTTGATCAAAAAAATTGTATTTCTTATGACTTTTCGTAACATATGTTAATGCCATCAGAAAGAGGAACAGATAAGCTTTCCATCGAGCTCTTAGTCGAAGAAGTCGGTCGAAGGATGCAAGAGTTATTAGCAAAAAACTAATCGGTGTTCAACACGTTTCCGTCCTACTGCCGATTCTTTTCGCAAGGTACTTTTCTATAATTCTAGTATTTAATGGGAAAAATTTGAACGAATTTTTTGTCCATGGAAAAAACTATTAATTCTGAATAAAATGCCGCCCATTTATGCATTTAAAAAAATTTAAATGTCTTCTATTAGATAAGACATATTTTCGTCTGATAAGGTACTTCTTCTTCAATGATTTCGAGGATATTTTAGTTTTGATCAAAAAAATTGTATTTCTTATGACTTTTCGTAAAATATGTTAATGCCATCTGAAAGAGGAATAGATCAGCTTTCCATCGAGCTCTTAGTCGAAGAAGTCGGTCGAAGAATGCAAGAGTTATTAGCAAAAAACTAATCGGTGTTCAACACGTTTCCGTCCTACTGCCGATTCTTTTCGCAAAGTACTTTTCAATAATTCTAGTATTTAATGGGAAAAAATTGAACGAATTTTTTGTCCATGTAAAAAACTATTAATTCTGAGTAAAATGCCGCCCATTTATGCAATTAAAAAAATTTATGTCTCTTATTAGATAAGGCATATTTTCGTCTGATGAGGTACTTCTTCTTCAACGATTTCGAGGATATTTTAGTTTTGATCAAAAACATTTTATTTCTTACGACTTTTCGTAAAATATATTTATGCCATCTGAAAGAGGAACAGATAAGCTTTCCATCGAGCTTAGTCGAAGAAGTCTGTCGAAGGATGCAAGAGTTATTAGAAAAAAACTAATCGGTATTCAACACGATTCCGTCCTACTGCCGATTCTTTTCGCAAAGTACTTTTCAATAATTCTAGTATTTAATGGGAAAAAATTAAACGAATTTTTTGTCCATGTAAAAAACTATTAATTCTGAATAAAATGCCGCCCATTTATGCAATTAAAACCAGTAAGGGCGGTATAGTCGAGTATACTCGACAATATAATACCCTGCACACATGGTAGGCGGTGCCACACCCTCAATCTACAAAAACATATTGATCTGACGTCGCCTATTCAAATAGTGTTCAAAATATCAAGAAAACCGGGCAAAAAATGTGGATTTTACGAAAAATTTAAGTTTGTAGGCCTCTGAGGGGTAGCCATCAAAAGGAGGGGAAATTTGTGGTATGCAGTTTTTAAGATGTATTATCACTGAGCTTGTATACAAAATTTCAGGTTCATACCTTTGTTAGTTTTGGAGATATTGCTTTTTATAGAAAACAACTGGGGGAGGGGAAATGAAGAGGAGGGGGAAAAATTGTGGTATGCAGTTTTGTAGTGCTACTTATACTGAGTCTACATACCGACTTTAATGTTTCTATCTCTTTGGATGTTCGAGTTATAGCGTTTTCAAAAAGTGGGCGGTGCTGGATGGGCGGGAAGGAGTGGGCGTGGCACAAAACCGTTCAAACTTGATCTGCTGCCGAGCATCACGAGTCTACCCTCCAAATTTCAAGGCTCTAGCTATTATAGTTTCTGAGAACCATTGGTGAATACGGACGGACAGACAGACAGACGGACGGACGGACGGACGGACGGACGGACGGACAGACGGACGGACATGGCTTAATCAATTTCTCTTGTCATCCTGATCAAGAATATATATACTTTATATAGTCGCAAGTGAATATTTCTGTGCGTTACATACATTTCGCTCAAACAAACACAATATACCCCGATACACAGTATGTGTACAGGGTATAAAAATGCAAATGTCTCTTATTAGATAAGGCGTATTTTTGTCTTATAAGGTACTTCTTTTTCAATGATTTCGAGGATATTTTAGTTTTGATGAAAAAAATGTTATTTCTTACGACTTTTCGTAAAATATGTTAATGCCATCTGAAAGAGGAACAGATAAGCTTTCCATCGAGCATTTAGTCGAAGAAGTCGGTCGAAGGATGCAAGAGTTATTAGCAAAAAACTAAACGGTGATCAACACGTTCCGTCCTACTGCCGATTCTTTTGGCAAAGTACTTTTCTATAATTCTAGTATTTAATGGGAAAAAATTAAACGAATTTTTTGTCCATGTAAAAAACTATTAATTCTGAATAAAATGCCGCCCATTTATGAATTTAAAAAAATTTAAATGTCTCCTATTAGATAAGGCATATTTTCGTCTTTAACGGTACTTATTTTTCAATGATTTCGAGGATATTTTAGTTTTGACCAAAAAAATTTTATTTCTTACGACTTTTCGTAAAATATGTTAATACCATCAGAAAGAGGAACATATAAGCTTTCCATCGAGCTCTTAGTGGAAGAAGTCGGTCGAAAGATGCAGGAGGTATTAGCAAAAAACTAATCGGTGGTCAGCCTGTTCCGCGACTACAGACAAAGTCAACAGTCGCTTTACTATTTACTCTACACACAATAAGAATACTAATAAACTAATTTTTAAACAATTTCTTTAATACTACTAAGTTACGCAATTAGTTATGTTATGTAGTTTTAATAAACAAAATTTTACTTATTTAAATATGTTAGAATACTACGTTTTATAAGGTTAGTAGAGGAGCAGTCCTCCATTAAACTAAAATATTTGTTATAATACCTACATAAAACACGAAACGAGTCATGATCTAAATATGTCGATCTGCAGGTACTGAGACAGATCGGACTAAAATTTCTGGTTACTCTAGCGGGAACATTGAACTCTATATACGCCAACAATGTAGGAGAGAATATCATGCCATTTATTAGGTTATGCAAAAACAAAGTACCAAGCATAGTTCTACGACTAGATAATGATGGCAAATTAATAAGCTTCAACCGACTACTATGGGGAGGAAGGTGAACACAGGGGTCCCAGTGTAGATTCCTAAGAGCAAACAGAAGGAACTGTTTCAGAACAGACTCAATTTGGTTCTTATACTTTTCACACTGAGAATCCCAAACGCACGATGCATATTCCAAGATGGGCCGTACTAAAGAAGTGTAAAGCAATTTAGTTGTGTACGGGTCATTAAATTCCTTGGACCATCTTTTGATGAAACCCAGTACGCCTCTAGCCTTATTAACAGACAGCGAAATATGTGAAGCGAAATGAAGTTTTGGATCCATCAAAACACCAAGGTCATTAAACTGAGAGATACGCTCCGGGTACAGATTATTTAACTTGTACGTGCAAACAATTAGTTTTTTTCTATAAAAAGACATTAACTTGCATTTCTCACTGTTCAACAATAAATTGTTTACAGCACACCATTGTGAGAGAGAGTCAAGATCAGACTGGAGCAGATTCTGCTGATCTATAGAATTAACGGTTAGACATAATTTCACGTTATCAGCATACATTAAAACATGACAGTGTTTGATCACAGTAGGCAAGTCATTTATAAATATATTAAACAATAAGGGGCCAAGGTGACTACCTTGAGGAACCCCTGAAGTAACAAAAAATCGTGTCGAAACCGATGTTTTAAAAAGAACACATTGAGTTCGAGATTCAAGATAGGACGACAGCCAACGGACTAATGATGGTGGAAAACCATAAGTTTCGAGTTTTGCTAAAAGCAGAGAGTGACAAACACAATCAAATGCTTTACTGAAATCTGTGTACACAACATCGGTTTGGAAGCCGGAGGAAAAATTTCGATTGATAATTGAAGTGAATTCCAATAAGTTAGTTACCGTCGAACGTTTCTTGAGAAAGCCATGCTGAGACAAATTTAGAAGTGATGGCACAAAGTGCTTTAGCTGTTCTGTAATGATCTGTTCAAATAGTTTTGGAATAGCACACAGTTTAGCAATGCCTCTGTAATTAGAAATGTCAACCTTACTGCCTTTTTTGTAAAGGGGTATAATGTAAGACTCTTTCCAAATGGTGGGCTCAATAGAGTTTTTAAGCGACATGTTGAAAAGCGTACATAATGGATAAAACAACATTTCAGCGCAGTGCTTTAAAACGCAACTAGGAATATTATCTGGACCAGCAGTAAAAGATAACTTAATTAATTTCAAGTGTCTAAGAACTGTTTCATTTTCAATAACTGGCATATTGATAATAGTCCTATCATTGATGAAGTATGGATAAGTTACGTTTTGGTATGAATAGTTATTATAGGTGCTTTGGAAAAATTCTGCAACGAGGTTGGATATCGTTGCATCATCATTTCCTTCCACACTATTGAATTTCATACATGACGGAAATGAGTTAGAGTTAGACTTGTATTTAATTATATTAAAAAAATTTTTAGGATCGCGATATATATTGGATTTTAATTTAATTAGGTCAAAATCGTAATCTCGTTTATTACATAAAGTGAATTTATAGCGAGTTTTTGCATAGTTTATATAATCAACAGGAGATCCGGTTCTCTTATATTTTTTAAATAATCTATTTTTTAAGTTCTTTAGACGAGATAATTCTTTGAAAAACCACGGCGGTTTATTTACGTGTGATATCATCTTAACTCTTGGTACGCACAAGTTAAACAGTTTATACATAGTTGCGTTAAAAAACTTTACTGCGAGTTCAATGTTGGGCGTGTTATGAATGTACGACCAATCAGTTTTAGAAAGCAAAAGACCAAGTCGTTCAAAATCGGTTTTTCTAAAACAAAATACAAGGTTACGTTTGGCATCTAGAGGATTTTGTCGAGGATTTGTTAGTGAGCTTAGTGTAATTGTAAGCTCCAACGTTGGTTGGTAAGAGTCTTCAGGTTGTGATACTGGAGGGCATCTGCAAAGTGATGTGAACTCAATGTTGTTTATAAAAAAAAGATTTAAAATTCGATCTTTAGAATTTTTTATGCTGTTTATTTGGTTAAATGATGATTCAAGCAAAGAATCAATAAAATCATTACTAGACATAGGAGATACTATATTTGAATTGTCGGATGCAATCCAAGAAATGTGAGGGAGGTTGAAGTCTCCAAAGATATGCATTGAATCTGAATCATTAACCAAGTCTAGTACAGATTGAATAGCTTTTATATGTGCAGAATAAACAGATGGTTCTGATGGGGCTTTTTCGCTTAGGTGAAGGTTCAACGGACTTGAGGGTGGAGAGAGACTTATCAAACGACTTAAATTTTTCGTTAAGTCGTTCGAAATCACTCGAAATATCTTTGTATGCATTATGCATAAGATTGACCCACTTGCGTAACTCAATCTCTGAGGAGCGACATTTTGGACAGCACCTGTGAAGTCCGATGTTTTTCTCCAAAATGTCAGCAATGCGGCCGTTTAGTTCGGCACATTTTAGGTGAGCAGTAGACTCACACATCCAACAAGCCACTAAGAGTTCTTTTTCACTCTTAATTGGGCACTTAGGCAAACAGCAAGGCATATTTTATTTTAATAATAATAAAAAATAAAAATATAAATAAAAAAAACAACAAGAATATTAATAAAAAATGAAGTGTTGAAATTCGCTTGCTTGACGTTAACGGGTTAACGATCCAGAGTGTAGGATTTTATTTCAAGAGAAACAATCACGACTCTTATAATAACAAGCAGAACAGAGCGAATCACAACACAAAAGAAACTCTCACCAGATGTTCGATGAAACAACAATAACAACGCAAGTGTTATTTTACAAAAACAAAAACACTTGTAATTATTTAAAATAGTGAAATCTAATTAAGTCTTGATGAAAAACATAAACAAATTTTCAAAAAACACAATCAAAACAATAATTAATTTTTTAAATCAAATTTCACAACGTTTTAAACAAAAATAAGTGAGAGGTTAATAAAAAACACAGGACAAATTTGACATGCGACCAACCACACCGAACACTTGACATCGCAAAGTACTTTTCAATAATTCTAGTATTTAATGGGAAAAAATTAAACGAATTTTTAGTCCAAATGTCTCTTATTAGATATGGCATATTTTCGTCTGAAAAGGTACTTCTTCTTCAACGATTTCGAGGATATTTTAGTTTTGGTTTAAAAAATTTTATTTCTTATGACTTTTCGTAAGATATGTTAATGCCATCTGAAAGAAGAACAGATAAGCTTCCCATCGAGCTCTTAAATGAAGAAGAAGGTCGAAAGATGCAAGAGTTATTAGCAAAAAACTAATCGGTGTTCAACACGACTTCGTCCTGCTGCCGATTCTTTGCGCAAAGTACTTTTGTATAATTCTAGTATTTAATGAACCAAAACACTTTCTTCATTTAATTTAAAGTGCTTTATTCGAGAACAGTGGACTGTATAGAAATTTTATTAAGAGATCGCGTGTCCGAATAGATCCGTGGTTGTATTAAAACTAAACTAAAGTCAAAGCGACGCAGCGCCTGAACAGAATTCGACTTAAAGAATAAAGGCAAAGCGACGCAGCGCTTAGACTGAATTTACAGGAAAGGTACGAATGAGAAATGATACAAATTTACATACGATTCCTGGAATTCTAGAAGAATATAAAAGCGTTCCTCAACATCCCGCCCCTCCCTGAAACAAGGTTTCTGAAGTTGGAAGAACGGCAATTTTGGAGATCGGTCGAGTCATCTCTCCCGTCGCAGTCCTCAATTTGACGGATCGAACAAGTCCGTCAGTTCCTGGGTGTGTCTTAACTACTCGTGCTAGAGGCCAGGTTGCAGGCATTGTGTTTGAATCCTTAACAAGGAAGATATCATCAATTGAGATATTCTTGGATTTGGAGTACCACTTAGGACGTTGCTGTAGGGTGGTCAAGTACTCTTGGTGCCAGCGTTTCCAAAACCCTTGGTACATAGTTTGAATACCTTGCCAGTAGTCCAAACGATTCAATGATACATGGTTGAGGTCAGCGTCTGGTACAGTAGTGAACGGTCGGCCAATCAGGAAATGACCAGGTGATAGATAGCTTATGTCGTCGTCCGATGTGTAGCACAATGGGCGTGAGTTGACCACTGCGCTAATTTGTGCCAAGAGTGTTTGCATCTGTTCGAATGTCAGAACAGTTTTGCCAATTACTCGGCGTAGATGAAGCTTTACTGAGCGTACTGCTGATTCCCATTTGCCGCCCCAGTGCGGTGCATGTGGTGGGATAAAGTGCCACTTAATTCCTTCATCAGCGAGTGTTTGTGATACGAAGTGGTTGTGCTGTTGAGATGTCAACAGAAGCTGCAAGCGACCGCTTAGCTCCTACAAAGTTTCTGCCGTTGTCGCTATAAATACACATCCCGCGAAGTGAAACAAAGCGACGGAGAGCTGCTAGGAACGTGTCCGTGCTAATATCTGTGACCAGCTCCAGGTGCAGCGCCGATGTTACTAAACAAACGAATAAGCATATGGTGGTTTGCGTCCCCTGGTTTCTTTGAGTAGAATGGGACCAGCGTAGTCGCATCCAGTGTTCACGAATGGCAGTGCTTGGGTAATGCGAACGGCTGGCAAGTCTGCCATGAACTGCTGCGAAGTGTGATGACGTTGTCGGAAGCACGACAAGCAGTCGTGAGTGATCTTGCGTATTAGATTGCGTGCGCCAAGAATCCAATACTTCTGGCGAGCTATAACAAACAGTGCAGAAACACCTGGGTGTAAATTTGCCCAGTGTTCATGTTGAAGAATCAGCTTAGTTATTCGATGCGATTTTGGTAGTAGAACTGGATGTTTGACTTCAGTTTGCAATTGTGAATTGCTTAGTCGTCCGCCTATCCGCAAAAGAGAATCACTGCAGATTACGGGTGAGAATTTGAGTAACTGTGAGTTGCTCCGTAGTGGTTGATTGGCGAGGATTAGTTGGCGATCGTGTTCCCAACATTTTTGCGCGTATCTCAGGCACACGATACGAGCAGCCTTGATTTCTTCAAATGAAAGTGTTTTTAAGTCCGTTGTCACGCGTTTTGTCTTTAAACGTTGAACAAAGCGCAGAACGTATGCAACAATTCGAACAAGCCTAAGCCAAGAGGAAGTTCGTTCAATCAGTTCGTGAATTGAAGATTGTGTGGGATTTTCTTCTGCCAGTGTCGTTAAAACAGTTGTCTTCAATTCCTTTTGAATACGTGCATCTGAAGACGAAGAGCAAGGTTGTGGGAGGTTCAACTTTGCCATGTACCGGTCTTCATCGTGCAGCCACTGTGGTCCGTTCCACCATAAATCGAACGCTTCAAGATCAGCGGCTAACATGCCTCGAGATGCACAGTCAGCTGGGTTTTCCTTGGAATCAACATGATGCCAAGCATTTCGCGGTACTGCATCTAGGATTTCTGGAGTTCGGTTGGCAACAAAGGTTTTCCATTTGTATGGCGTAGACGACAGCCATGACAAAACTATTGTAGAGTCGCACCATGCGTGTATGGTTACGTCGTCAAGTCGAAGTCCCGCCTTGACTGATTGTATTAGGCGGCTCAGCAGTAGAGCCCCACACAGCTCAAGGCTGTTTGTTTCAGTGGCGCAACCCCGTGTTTTTGCCGCTAATAGTGAAACGGAAATAGTGCCGTTTTCATGTCTCCGTCGGCAGTATACGACGGCAGCATATGCCTTAGTTGAAGCATCGGAAAATCCAAGCAACTCGATGTTGTCCCTATCGTTGGCAATGAACCTTGGTAGTTTTAGTTGTTGCAGAGTGTTAAGATCACTTCGACACTTGCGCCACCAGTCTGCGAGTTTTGGAGGAAGCTCTGTATCCCAGCCCAAGTCGTGCAGCCATAATTGTTGAAACAATATTTTGAATTGCACAACAACTGGCGCTAGCAGGCCTAGTGGGTCGAAAATGCGTGATACGTCTGATAGCACTTGTCGTTTTGTACTATCCGGATTAGCTGAGACACAAATCTTGTATGACAAGAGGTCGTTTTCAGGTTGCCAGTAAATTCCAAGAACCTTTACTGGATCGTTGTCTTCTGTACTTCCAATGTTTGTAGCAGCATTGACATCGTGATTCGAAATGCGTTTGATATTTGACACCCATTTGTCCAGTTTCAAACCGGCGCGTGACATTAACTGTATGAGCTCGTCTCGATTTCGCAGCAGCTCATTCTCACTATTTGCACCAGTCAATACATCGTCGACGTAGAAGT
Organism: Phortica okadai; assembly: GCA_034638295.1. Lineage (NCBI taxonomy): Eukaryota > Metazoa > Arthropoda > Insecta > Diptera > Drosophilidae > Phortica > Phortica okadai. The sequence continues at coordinate 998,112 of CM067853.1, forward strand.
CTTCTTGTAAGATCCTTGCAGCAGTTGGAAATTCGTTTTTGTAGTCATGTGCCAGTTGTTCTAGAACCCTTACTGCTAGAAATGGCGCACACGATGTGCCATATGTTGCTGTGCATAGTTGAAAGTTTCGATGCTTTTCGTTCACCCATATCTGGCGAAACATCTTTACGATGTCTGCAGAAAACAGGTACTTGTGCAAACGAAAGCGAAGGCACACAGAAAACAGTTCGCGCTGTATGCTCGGTCCAACATGTAGTGCGTCGTTCGCGTCGACGCAGCTTTCGTCCGATTACAGGATGATGTGGCATGTAGAAGTTCTGCCCTAAGTTTGGTATCATGCTGTAGTCGTCGATCTACAGCCTTGAAGCGTGACATTGCTCCTTCTTGCGTATCTGAAAACACGGTGTGTGATGTCTTGAAAGGGAGTTCCACTATGTATCTCCCCTCAGAGTAACGTGTATGTTGACAAAGTGTTGCTCAACCTCGTCGTCTTCTGGTTCTGGGTGTTGTTTGAAGTTGACGTCTTCCAGCTCCCAAAATCGTTGTAATGAAGCGTCGATATCGACCGAAACGTGTAAAGTTGTAGCAGCTGATGAGCGCATAGTCGCCACCGACGTGATGACCCATCCGAATATTGTAGAAACAGCAATTATGTTCCCTTGTCTGTCGAACATTTTTTGCCCTGTGAAAACAGCCCAAACGTAGTCGCTGCCCAACAGAATGTCTATTGGCGCAGTACAAATGAAGTCATTATCTGCCAGTTGAATTCCGTCAAACCCCTTGATTGTCGACGCGTCGATATCATTTCTTGCCAATGATGAAGTGATTTTTCCCAAGACATGTGCAGTGACGTCCAACGTCTGATGCGAAGTTCTTGATTTGATGTGAAGTGTGCTGAATCCTCGCGTAGTCTCAGCCTTGATCGATGAAATACCAGAGATTAAAATGCGTGAAGGTGAACGTGCAAGCCCAAGTGCATGTATGCAACGTTCCGTTATGTAAGACAGTTCAGATCCACTGTCCAGTAACATGCGACAGCTTATGTAAGTTCCTTGTGCGTTTTGAACAAACACCAATGCTGTTGGCAATGTGCTCTTGCGTAGCTCCTTTGGTTGAATCGCAACGGCCGCAGCATGTGCGCATTCTGTTTTTGGTGCGCATTGCGCGCTTGTAATGCGAGCTATGGTCACCGATGGTCACCATTGTCGTTTGTGTCAGACCCTCATTGGTCTGCAAGGTGCTAGATTGCTCATGAATTAGTGTATGGTGACGACCATTACACTGCTTGCAGGTAAATTTTGATTCACAATTACGTGACATGTGTCCAGACTTCAGACAGTTGAAGCACAGAGATTTATTTTTAGCAAACGTACGACGCTGCTCACCAGTTAATCCAAGAAAGTGTGCACATCCATACAAAGTGTGATCATTCGAGTTACACTTAATGCAACTGTTCCTCTCAACAGTTACTAGGGTATGTGACGATCGTTTTGGTTTTTCGCTTTGCGCAGTCTTGATATCTGCGCCGACTTCTCGTTGACTCAGTTCAAATTCCTCACAACGTGTGTCTAGAAATTTGAAGAATACGTCAGTGGTTATTGATTGAACATCACGACTTTCTTCAATCCATTTGTGGCGTGTTTCAGCATCGAGTTTTGCCAAAACCAAATATATTATCCAGCAGTCACGTTGCGTTTGGCCTGCTGCATCTAGACCACGCACAATTTCATTCGCGCCATCCGTTACTTTGCGCAGCACAGTTGCATCTACCTTTGATGTCGTAGGCAAGCTCATAAAGTTGTCCAACAATGAGTTCACGATGTGTCGGGGTCGATTGTAGCGTTCCTTTAAACGCGTCCATGCAGTGCCATATGCAGCTTCGGTTATTTGCAAATGACTGATCAAATTTGCAGCTTCGTCAATTAACAGTGACTTCAGATTATGAAACTTTTGTGTATCGCTTTATTGTGAATTGTACTTTCAAAAATGTCTTTGAAAGCTGGCCACTCTTTATAGTCGCCAGAAATCCTTTTAATTTGAATTTTCGGCAATTCGTTTTGCACTAAATTCGTTGCCACGCCAGTAGCTGCGCGCATTTGTGTTGTTGGCGCCTCGTTTGTAGCCAGACGCTCAAATAACAGTTGTTGCTGTTGAAGAATTGTAGCAGCAGCGCGGTCGTCACCGACGTCGCGACCAGCGTTGTTGCTTATTTCTACTTTTGTTGTTGTTGGTTGTAATGCATATATGCGTTGTGCTAACAACCCGTATGCCCTTATGTACTTTATCTCATAGGTCTGATTGTCTTCTCCAGGATCAACATAGCCTTCAACTCCATCATGAGCAACCATGTCATCTCCTAGCTTTTCAAACTGGCTCCAAGCTAGTTTTAGTCTGTCCATCAAGGCATGGACTTCATGCATTGTGCATTCGGCCGGCAGACGTTCTGCAATTGCTACTATCCTTGTGATACTAGCCTTGAGTCTGCCTCGGCCTGCTATAAGAACTTTTAATTGCGCCATGGTGAACAATAAACGATGAGTAATAACACACACACTATCCGGCTCGAAGGACCAATTACTTTATGATGATGAACCAAAACACTTTCTTCATTTAATTTAAAGTGCTTTATTCGAGAACAGTGGACTGTATAGAAATTTTATTAAGAGATCGCTTGTCCGAATAGATCCGTGGTTATATTAAAACTAAACTAAAGTCAAAGCGACGCAGCGCCTGAACAGAATTCGACTTAAAGAATAAAGGCAAAGCGACGCAGCGCTTAGACTGAATTTACAGGAAAGGTACGAATGAGAAATGATACAAATTTACATACGATTCCTGGAATTCTAGAAAAATATAAAAGCGTTCCTCAACAAATGGGAAAAAATTAAACGAATTTTCTGTCCATGTAAAAAACTATTAATTCTGAATAAAATGCCGCCCATTTATGCATTTTAAAAAATTTATATGTCTCTTATTAGATAAGGCATATTTTCGTCTGATAAGGTACTTCTTCTTCAATGATTTGGAGGATATTTTAGTTTTGATCAAAAAAATTTTATTTCTTATGACTTTTCGTAAAATATGTTAATGCCATCTAAAAGAGGAACAGATAAGCTTTCCATCGAGCCTTTATTCGAAGAAGTCGGTCGAAGAATGCAAGAGATATTAGCAAAAAACTTGTCGGTGGTCAACATGTTTCCGTTCTACTGCCGATTCATTTGGCAAAGTACTTTTCTTAATTCTAGTATTTAATGGGAAAAAATTAAAAGAATGTTTTGTCCATTTAAAAAACTATTTATTCTGAATAAAATGCGGCCCATTTATGCAATTAAAAATGTAAATGTCTCTTATTAGATAAGGCATATTTTCGTCTTTTACGGTTCTTCTTTTTCAATGATTTCGAGGATATTTTAGTTTTGATCCAAAAAATTTTAATTCTTATGACTATTCGTAAAATATATTCAAGCAATCTGAAAGAGGAACAGATAAGCTTTCCATCGAGCTCTTAGTCGAAGAAGTCGTCGAAAGATGCATGAGTTATGAGCAAAAAAATAATCGGTGGTCAACACGATTCCGTCCTACTGCCGATTCTTTTCGTAAAGTACTTTTCAATAATTCTAGTATTTAATGGAAAAAAATTTAAGGAATTTTTTGTCCATGTAAAAAACTATTAATTCTGAATAAAATGCCGCCCATTTATCCAATTAAAAAAATTTAAATGTCTCTTATTAGATAAGGCATATTTTCGTCTGATAAAGTACTTTTTCTGCAACGATTTCGAGGAATTTTAGTTTTGATCAAAAAAATTGTATTTCTTATGACTTTTCGAAAAATATGTTAATGCCATCTGAAAGAGGAACAGATAAGCTTTCCATCGAGCTCTTAGTCGAAGAAGTCGGTCGAAGGATGCAAGAGTTATTAGTAAAAAACTAATCGGTGTTCAACACGATTCCGTCCTACTGCCGATTCTTTTCGCAAAGTACTTTTCAATAATTCTAGTATTTAATGGGAAAAAATTAAACGAATTTTTTGTCCATGTAAAAGACTGAATAAAATGCCGTCCATTTATGCAATTAAAAAAATTTAAATGTCTTAGTTAGATAAGGCATATTTTCGTCTTTTACGGAACTTCTTCTTCAATGATTTTTAGGATATTTTAGTTTTGATCAAAAAAATTTTATTTCTTACGACTTTTCGTAAAATATATTTATGGCATCTGAAAGAGGAACTATAAGCTTTCCATCGAGCTGTTAGTCGAAGAAGTCGGTCGAAGGATGCAAGAGTTATTAGCAAAAAAACAAATCGGTGTTCAACACGTTTCCGTCCTACTGCCGATTCTTTTCGCAAGGTACTTTTCTATAATTCTAGTATTTAATGGGAAAAAATTGAACGAATTTTTTGTCCATGTAAAAAACTATTAATTCTGAATAAAATGCCGCCCATTTATGCAATTAAAAAAATTTATGTCTTTTATTAGATAAGGCATATTTTCGTCTGATGAGGTACTTCTTCTTCAACGATTTCGAGGATATTTTAGTTTTGATCAAAAACATTTTATTTCTTACGACTTTTCGTAAAATATATTTATGCCATCTGAAAGAGGAACAGATAAGCTTTCCATCGAGCTTAGTCGAAGAAGTCTGTCGAAGGATGCAAGAGTTATTAGTAAAAAACTAATCGGTGTTCAACACGATTCCGTCCTACTGCCGATTCTTTTCGCAAAGTACTTTGCAATAATTCTAGTATTTAATGGGAAAAAATTAAACGAATTTTTTGTCCATGTAAAAAACTATTAATTCTGAATAAAATGCCGCCCATTTATGCATTTAAAAAAATTTAAATGTCTCCTATTAGATTAGACATATTTTCGTCTGATAAGGTACTTCTTCTTCAATGATTTCGAGGATATTTTAGTTTTGATCAAAAAAATTGTATTTCTTATGACTTTTCGTAAAATATGTTAATGCCATCTGAAAGAGGAATAGATCAGCTTTCCATCGAGCTCTTAGTCGAAGAAGTCGGTCGAAGGATGCAAGAGTTATTAGCAAAAAACTAATCGGTGTTCAACACGTTTCCGTCCTACTGCCGATTCTTTTCGCAAAGTACTTTTCAATAATTCTAGTATTTAATGGGAAAAAATGAAACGAATTTTTTGTCCATGTTAAAAACTGAATAAAATACCGCCCATTTATGCAATTAAAAAAAATTTAAATGTCTCTTGTTAGATAAGGCATATTTTCGTGTTTTACGGTACTTCTTCTTCAATGATTTCGAGGATATTTTAGTTTTGATCAAAAAAATTTTATTTCTTACTACTTTTCGTAAAATTTATTTATGCCATCTGAAAGAGGAACAGATTAGCTTTCCATCGAGCTCTTAGTCGAAGAAGTCGGTCGAAGGATGCAAGAGTTATTAGCAAAAAACTAATCGGTGTTCAACACGATTCCGTCCTACTGCCGATTCTTTTCGCAAAGTACTTTTCTATAATTCTAGTATTTAATGGGAAAAAATTAAACGAATTTTTTGTCCATGTAAAAAACTATTAATTCTGAATAAAATGCCGCCCATTTATGCAATTCAAAAAAATTTAAATGTCTCTTATTAGATAAGGCATATTTTCGTCTGATAAGGTACTTTTTCTTCAACGATTTCGAGGATATTTTAGTTTTGATTGAAAAAAATGTATTTCTTATGACTTTTCGTTAACAGAGACATTAACAGAGGAATGAATATGAGGGGGGGATTTTGTGGTATGCAGTTTTGTAGAGCCACTCATTCTGAGTCTACATAACGACTTTCATGTTCCTATCTCTTTGGATGTTTGAGTTATAGCGATTTAAAAAAGTGGGTAGGGCTGGATGGGCGGGAAGGAGTGGGCGTGGGACAAAAAAAAATAAACTTGATCTGCTGCCAAGCATCACGAGTCTACCCACCAAATTTCAAGTCTCTAGCTCTTACAGTTTCCGAGATCCATTGGTGAATACAGACGGACGGACGGACAGACGGACGGACATGGCTCAATCAATTTCTCATGTCGTCCTGATCAAGAATATATATACTTTATGGGGTCCCCCTCCCTTCCTTCTGTGCGTTACATACATTTCGTTCAAACAAACTTAATATACCACACATTTTTAATGCTGTGTGACAACGCAAAGACAAACAAGTTGAAATGTGGCATAAATTGCGCTTTGAGCACTGCTTTATCCTATTTGTAACAAAATCCGTACTTAACACTGCGAAAACTATTAAAGCTAGAGACTTGAAATTTGGAAGATAGACACGTGTGGTCGAACACTAGATCAAGTTTGAAGGAATTTTTGCCACGCCCATTCCTTCCCGCCCATCGAGCACAACAAAACGTAATTTTTTTCTTAAAATTGCTGTATTTCCTAAAGTATAAAGAATACAATGCTGAAATTTGGTATGCAAACTCAGGTAACATACCTTTTTAAAACTGCATACAATAAACTACCACTTTCCCCGCAAAGACCAACACACTAAAATTTTGCAGCAATGCTTTGTAACAAAATCCGTACTAAAGCGCCATCTATTGGCAACATTGCACTGTTAGCCCTGCCTCACTATTAGCAAATATACAAACCATATCGTGGTATACTGCTTTTGCTGTCGGCGAATGTTTAACGTGTTATCAACATAGGTGTGTGTACAGGGTATTATATAGTTGAGAATGCTCAACTATACCGCCCTTACTGGTTTTTCTATGATTTCGAGGATATTTTAGTTTTGATAAAAAAAATTTTATTTCTTATGACTTTTCGTAAAATATGTTAATGCCATCTGAAAGAGGAACAGATAAGCTTTCCATCGAGCTCTTAGTCGAAGAAGTCGGTCGAAGAATGCAAGAGTTATTATCAAAAAACTTATCGGTGGTCAACACGTTTCCGTCCTACTGCCGATTTTTTTCGCAAAGTACTTTTAAATAATTGTAGTACTTAATGGGAAAAAATTAAACGAATTTTTTGTCCATGTAAAAAACTGAATAAAATGCCGCCCATTTATGCAGTTAAAACCAGTAAGGGCGGTATAGTCGAGTATACTCGACAATATAATACCCTGCACACATGGTAGGTGGTGCCACACCCTCAATCTACAAAACCATATTGATCTGACGTCGCATATTCAAATAGTGTTCCAAATATCAAGAAAATCGGTCAAAAAATGTGGATTTTACGAAAAATTTAAGTTTGTTGGCCTGTGAGGGGTAGCCATCAAAGAGTGGGGAAATTTGTGGTATGTAGTTTTTAAGATGTATTATCACTGAGCTTGTATACAAAATTTCAGGTTCATACCTTTGTTAATTTTGGAGAAATAGCTTTTTTAAAAAAAAAATACTAGGGTGGGAAATTAAGGGGAGGGGGTAAAATTGTGTTATGCAGTTTTGTAGAGTTACTCAGAATGAGTCTACATACCGACTTTCATGTTTCTATATCTTTGGATGCACGAGTTATAACGTTTTCAAAGAGTGGGCGGTGCTGGATGGGCGGGAAGGAGTGGGCGTGGCACAAATCCATTCAAACTTGATCTGCTGCCGAGCATCACGAGTCTACCCACCAAATTTCAAGTCTCAAGCTCTTATAGTTTCTGAGAACCATTGGTGTGGACGGACGGACAGACAGACGGACATGGCTTAATCAACTTTTCTTGTCGTCCCGATCAAGAATATATATACTTTATGGGGTCCCCCGACCCTCGTTCTGTGCGTTACATACATTTGGCTTTTGCACAAACACAATATACCCTGATATACAGTATGTGTACAGGGTATAAAAATTTAAATGTCTCTTGTTAAATAAGGCATATTTTCGTCTTTTAAGGTACTTCTTTTTCAATGATTTCGAGGATTTTTTAGTTTTGATCAAAAAAATTCTATTTCTTACGACTTTTCGTAAAATATGTTAATGCCATCTGAATGAGGAACAGATAAGCTTTCCATCGAGCTCTTAGTCGAAGAAGTCGGTCGAAGAATGCAAGAGTTATTATCAAAAAACTTATCGGTGGTCAACACGTTTCCGTCCTACTGCCGATTTTTTTCGCAAAGTACTTTTAAATAATTGTAGTACTTAATGGGAAAAAATTAAACGAATTTTTTGTCCATGTAAAAAACTGAATAAAATGCCGCCCATTTATGCAGTTAAAACCAGTAAGGGCGGTATAGTCGAGTATACTCGACAATATAATACCCTGCACACATGGTAGGTGGTGCCACACCCTCAATCTACAAAACCATATTGATCTGACGTCGCATATTCAAATAGTGTTCCAAATATCAAGAAAATCGGTCAAAAAATGTGGATTTTACGAAAAATTTAAGTTTGTTGGCCTGTGAGGGGTAGCCATCAAAGAGTGGGGAAATTTGTGGTATGTAGTTTTTAAGATGTATTATCACTGAGCTTGTATACAAAATTTCAGGTTCATACCTTTGTTAATTTTGGAGAAATAGCTTTTTTAAAAAAAAAATACTAGGGTGGGAAATTAAGGGGAGGGGGTAAAATTGTGTTATGCAGTTTTGTAGAGTTACTCAGAATGAGTCTACATACCGACTTTCATGTTTCTATATCTTTGGATGCACGAGTTATAACGTTTTCAAAGAGTGGGTGGTGCTGGATGGGCGGGAAGGAGTGGGCGTGGCACAAATCCATTCAAACTTGATCTGCTGCCGAGCATCACGAGTCTACCCACCAAATTTCAAGTCTCAAGCTCTTATAGTTTCTGAGAACCATTGGTGTGGACGGACGGACGGACAGACAGACGGACATGGCTTAATCAACTTTTCTTGTCGTCCCGATCAAGAATATATATACTTAATGGGGTCCCCCGACCCTCGTTCTGTGCGTTACATACATTTGGCTTTTGCACAAACACAATATACCGTGATATACAGTATGTGTACAGAGTATAAAAATTTATATGTCTCTTGTTAAATAAGGCATATTTTCGTCTTTTACGGTACTTCTTCTTCAATGATTTCGAGGATATTTTAGTTTTGATCAAAAAAATTTTATTTCTTACGACTTTTCGTAAAATATATTTATGGCATCTGAAAGAGGAACTATAAGCTTTCCATCGAGCTGTTAGTCGAAGAAGTCGGTCGAAGGATGCAAGAGTTACTAGCAAAAAAACAAATCGGTGTTCAACACGTTTCCGTCCTACTGCCGATTCTTTTCGCAAGGTACTTTTCTATAATTCTAGTATTTAATGGGAAAAAATTGAACGAATTTTTTGTCCATGTAAAAAACTATTAATTCTGAATAAAATGCCGCCCATTTATGCAATTAAAAAAATTTATGTCTTTTATTAGATAAGGCATATTTTCGTATGATGAGGTACTTCTTCTTCAACGATTTCGAGGATATTTTAGTTTTGATCAAAAACATTTTATTTCTTACGACTTTTCGTAAAATATATTTATGCCATCTGAAAGAGGAACAGATAAGCTTTCCATCGAGCTTAGTCGAAGAAGTCTGTCGAAGGATGCAAGAGTTATTAGTAAAAAACTAATCGGTGTTCAACACGATTCCGTCCTACTGCCGATTCTTTTCGCAAAGTACTTTTCAATAATTCTAGTATTTAATGGGAAAAAATTAAACGAATTTTTTGTCCATGTAAAAAACTATTAATTCTGAATAAAATGCCGCCCATTTATGCATTTAAAAAAATTTAAATGTCTCCTATTAGATTAGACATATTTTCGTCTGATAAGGTACTTCTTCTTCAATGATTTCGAGGATATTTTAGTTTTGATCAAAAAAATTGTATTTCTTATGACTTTTCGTAAAATATGTTAATGCCATCTGAAAGAGGAATAGATCAGCTTTCCATCGAGCTCTTAGTCGAAGAAGTCGGTCGAAGGATGCAAGAGTTATTAGCAAAAAACTAATCGGTGTTCAACACGTTTCCGTCCTACTGCCGATTCTTTTCGCAAAGTACTTTTCAATAATTCTAGTATTTAATGGGAAAAAATGAAACGAATTTTTTGTCCACGTTAAAAACTGAATAAAATACCGCCCATTTATGCAATTAAAAAAAATTTAAATGTCTCTTGTTAGATAAGGCATATTTTCGTGTTTTACGGTACTTCTTCTTCAATGATTTCGAGGATATTTTAGTTTTGATCAAAAAAATTTTATTTCTTACTACTTTTCGTAAAATTTATTTATGCCATCTGAAAGAGGAACAGATTAGCTTTCCATCGAGCTCTTAGTCGAAGAAGTCGGTCGAAGGATGCAAGAGTTATTAGCAAAAAACTAATCGGTGTTCAACACGATTCCGTCCTACTGCCGATTCTTTTCGCAAAGTACTTTTCTATAATTCTAGTATTTAATAGGAAAAAATTAAACGAATTTTTTGTCCATGTAAAAAACTATTAATTCTGAATAAAATGCCGCCCATTTATGCAATTCAAAAAAATTTAAATGTCTCTTATTAGATAAGGCATATTTTCGTCTGATAAGGTACTTTTTCTTCAACGATTTCGAGGATATTTTAGTTTTGATTGAAAAAATTGTATTTCTTATGACTTTTCGTTAACAGAGACATTAACAGAGCAATGAATATGAGGGGGGGATCTTGTGGTATGCAGTTTATTAGAGCCACTCATACTGAGTCTACATAACGACTTTCATGTTTCTATCTCTTTGGATGTTTGAGTTATAGCGATTTAAAAAAGTGGGTAGGGCTGGATGGGCGGGAAGGAGTGGGCGTGGGACAAAAAAAAAATAAACTTGATCTGCTGCCAAGCATCACGAGTCTACCCACCAAATTTCAAGTCTCTAGCTCTTACAGTTTCCGAGATCCATTGGTGAATACAGACGGACGGACGGACAGACGGACGGACATGGCTCAATCAATTTCTCATGTCGTCCTGATCAAGAATATATATACTTTATGGGGTCCCCCTCCCTTCCTTCTGTGCGTTACATACATTTCGTTCAAACAAACTTAATATACCACACATTTTTAATGCTGTGTGACAACGCAAAGACAAACAAGTTGAAATGTGGCATAAATTGCGCTTTGAGCACTGCTTTATCCTATTTGTAACAAAATCCGTACTTAACACTGCGAAAACTATTAAAGCTAGAGACTTGAAATTTGGAAGATAGACACGTGTGGTCGAACACTAGATCAAGTTTGAAGGAATTTTTGCCACGCCCATTCCTTCCCGCCCATCGAGCACAACAAAACGTAATTTTTTTCTTAAAATTGCTGTATTTTCTAAAGTATAAAGAATACAATGCTGAAATTTGGTATGCAAACTCAGGTAACATACCTTTTTAAAACTGCATACAATAAACTACCACTTTCCCCGCAAAGACGAACACACTAAAATTTTGCAGCAATGCTTTGTAACAAAATCCGTACTAAAGCGCCATCTATTGGCAACATTGCACTGTGAGCCCTGCCTCACTATTAGCAAATATACAAACCATATCGTGGTACACTGCTTTTGCTGTCGGCGAATGTTTAACGTGTTATCAACATAGGTGTGTGTACAGGGTATTATATAGTTGAGAATACTCAACTATACCGTCCTTACTGATTTTTCTATGATTTCGAGGATATTTTAGTTTTGATCAAAAAAATTTTATTTCTTATGACTTTTCGTAAAATATGTTAATGCCATCTGAAAGAGGAACAGATATGGTTTCCATCGAGCTCTTAGTCGAAGAAGTCGGTCGAAGAATGCAAGAGTTATTATCAAAAAACTTATCGGTGGTCAACACGTTTCCGTCCTACTGCCGATTTTTTTCGCAAAGTACTTTTAAATAATTGTAGTACTTAATGGGAAAAAATTAAACGAATTTTTTGTCCATGTAAAAAACTGAATAAAATGCCGCCCATTTATGCAGTTAAAACCAGTAAGGGCGGTATAGTCGAGTATACTCGACAATATAATACCCTGCACACATGGTAGGTGGTGCCACACCCTCAATCTTCAAAAGCATATTGATCTGACGTCGCATATTCAAATAGTGTTCCAAATATCAAGAAAATCGGTCAAAAAATGTGGATTTTACGAAAAATTTAAGTTTGTTGGCCTGTGAGGGGTAGCCATCAAAGAGTGGGGAAATTTGTGGTATGTAGTTTTTAATATGTATTATCACTGAGCTTGTATACAAAATTTCAGGTTCATACCTTTGTTAATTTTGGAGAAATAGCTTTTTTAAAAAAAAAATACTAGGGTGGGAAATTAAGGGGAGGGGGTAAAATTGTGTTATGCAGTTTTGTAGAGTTACTCAGAATGAGTCTACATACCGACTTTCATGTTTCTATATCTTTGGATGCTCGAGTTATAACGTTTTCAAAGACTGGGCGGTGCTCGATGGGCGGGAAGGAGTGGGCGTGGCACAAATCCATTCAAACTTGATCTGCTGCCGAGCATCACGAGTCTACCCACCAAATTTCAAGTCTCAAGCTCTTATAGTTTCTGAGAACCATTGGTGTGGACGGACGGACGGACAGACAGACGGACATGGCTTAATCAACTTTTCTTGTCGTCCCGATCAAGAATATATATACTTTATGGGGTCCCCCGACCCTCGTTCTGTGCGTTACATACATTTGGCTTTTGCACAAACACAATATACCCTGATATACAGTATGTGTACAGGGTATAAAAATTTAAATGTCTCTTGTTAAATAAGGCATATTTTCGTCTTTTAAGGTACTTCTTTTTCAATGATTTCGAGGATTTTTTAGTTTTGATCAAAAAAATTCTATTTCTTACGACTTTTCGTAAAATATGTTAATGCCATCTGAATGAGGAACAGATAAGCTTTCCATCGAGCTCTTAGTCGAAGAAGTCGGTCGAAAGATGCAAGAGTTATTAGTAAAAGACTAATCGGTGTTCAACACGATTCCGTCCTACTGCCGATTCTTTTCGCAAAGTACTTTTCAATAATTCTAGTATTTAATGGGAAAAAATTAAACGAATTTTTTGTCCATGTAAAAAACTATTAATTCTGAATAAAATGCCGCCCACTTATGCAATTAAAAAAATTTATATGTCTCTTATTAGATAAGGCATATTTTCGTCTGATGAGGTACTTCTTCTTCAACGATTTCGAGGATATTTTAGTTTTGATCAAAAACATTTTATTTCTTACGTTTTTTCGTAAAATATATTTATGCCATCTGAAAGAGGAACAGATAAGCTTTCCATCGAGCTTAGTCGAAGAAGTCTGTCGAAGGATGCAAGAGTTATTAGCAAAAAACTAATCGGTGTTCAACACGATTCCGTCCTACTGCCGATTCTTTTCGCAAAGTACTTTTCAATAATTCTAGTATTTAATGGGAAAAAATTAAGATAAGGCATATTTTCGTTTGATAAGGCATATTTTCGTCTGATAAGGTACTTTTTCTTCAACGATTTCGAGGATATTTTAGTTTTGATTGAAAAAAATGTATTTCTTATGACTTTTCGTTAACAGAGACATTAACAGAGGAATGAATATGAGGGGGGGATTTTGTGGTATGCAGTTTTGTAGAGCCACTCATTCTGAGTCTACATAACGACTTTCATGTTCCTATCTCTTTGGATGTTTGAGTTATAGCGATTTAAAAAAGTGGGTAGGGCTGGATGAGCGGGAAGGAGTGGACGTGGCACAAAAAAAAATAAACTTGATCTGCTGCCAAGCATCACGAGTCTACCCACCAAATTTCAAGTCTCTAGCTCTTACAGTTTCCGAGATCCATTGGTGAATACAGACGGACGGACGGACAGACGGACGGACATGGCTCAATCAATTTCTCTTGTCGTCCTGATCAAGAATATATATACTTTATGCGGTCCCCCTCCCTTCCTTCTGTGCGTTACATACATTTCGTTCAAACAAACTTAATATACCACACATTTTTAACGCTGTGTGACAACGCAAAGACAAACAAGTTGAAATTTGGCATAAATTGCGCTTTGAACACTGCTTTATCCTATTTGTAACAAAAACCGTACTTAACACTGCGAAAACTATTAAAGCTAGAGACTTGAAATTTGGAAGATAGACACGTGTGGTCGAACACTAGATCAAGTTTGAAGGAATTTTTGCCACGCCCATTCCTTCCCGCCCATCGAGCACAACAAAACGTAATTTTTTTCTTAAAATTGCTGTATCTCCTAAAGTATAAAGAATACAATGCTGAAATTTGGTATGCAAACTCAGGTAACATACCTTTTTAAAACTGCATACAATAAACTACCACTTTCCCCGCAAAGACCAACACACTAAAATTTTGCAGCAATGCTTTGTAACAAAATCCGTACTAAAGCGCCATCTATTGGCAACATTGCACTGTGAGCCCTGCCTCACTATTAGCAAATATACAAACCATATCGTGGTACACTGCTTTTGCTGTCGGCGAATGTTTAACGTGTTATCAACATAGGTGTGTGTACAGGGTATTATATAGTTGAGAATGCTCAACTATACCGCCCTTACTGGTTTTTCTATGATTTCGAGGATATTTTAGTTTTGATAAAAAAAATTTTATTTCTTATGACTTTTCGTAAAATATGTTAATGCCATCTGAAAGAGGAACAGATAAGCTTTCCATCGAGCTCTTAGTCGAAGAAGTCGGTCGAAGAATGCAAGAGTTATTATCAAAAAACTTATCGGTGGTCAACACGTTTCCGTCCTACTGCCGATTTTTTTCGCAAAGTACTTTTAAATAATTGTAGTACTTAATGGGAAAAAATTAAACGAATTTTTTGTCCATGTAAAAAACTGAATAAAATGCCGCCCATTTATGCAGTTAAAACCAGTAAGGGCGGTATAGTCGAGTATACTCGACAATATAATACCCTGCACACATGGTAGGTGGTGCCACACCCTCAATCTACAAAAGCATATTGATCTGACGTCGCATATTCAAATAGTGTTCCAAATATCAAGAAAATCGGTCAAAAAATGTGGATTTTACGAAAAATTTAAGTTTGTTGGCCTGTGAGGGGTAGCCATCAAAGAGTGGGGAAATTTGTGGTATGTAGTTTTTAAGATGTATTATCACTGAGCTTGTATACAAAATTTCAGGTTCATACCTTTGTTAATTTTGGAGAAATAGCTTTTTTTAAAAAAAAATACTAGGGTGGGAAATTAAGGGGAGGGGGTAAAATTGTGTTATGCAGTTTTGTAGAGTTACTCAGAATGAGTCTACATACCGACTTTCATGTTTCTATATCTTTGGATGCACGAGTTATAACGTTTTCAAAGAGTGGGCGGTGCTGGATGGGCGGGAAGGAGTGGGCGTGGCACAAATCCATTCAAACTTGATCTGCTGCCGAGCATCACGAGTCTACCCACCAAATTTCAAGTCTCAAGCTCTTATAGTTTCTGAGAACCATTGGTGTGGACGGACGGACAGACAGACGGACATGGCTTAATCAACTTTTCTTGTCGTCCCGATCAAGAATATATATACTTAATGGGGTCCCCCGACCCTCGTTCTGTGCGTTACATACATTTGGCTTTTGCACAAACACAATATACCGTGATATACAGTATGTGTACAGAGTATAAAAATTTATATGTCTCTTGTTAAATAAGGCATATTTTCGTCTTTTAAGGTACTTCTTTTTCAATGATTTCGAGGATTTTTTAGTTTTGATCAAAAAAATTTTATTTCTTACGACTTTTCGTAAAATATGTTAATGCCATCTGAAAGAGGAACAGATAAGCTTTCCATCGAGCTCTTAGTCGAAGAAGTCGGTCGAAAGATGCAAGAGCTATTAGCAAAAAACTAATCGGTGGTCAACACGATTCCGTCGTACTGCCGATTCTTTTCGCAAAGTACTTTTCAATAATTCTAGTATTTAATGGGAAAAAATTAAACGAATTTTTTGTCCATGTAAAAAACTATTAATTCTGAATAAAATGCCGCCCATTTATGCAACTAAAAAAATTTAAATGTCTCTTATTAGATAAGGCATATTTTCGTCTGATAAGGTACTTCTTCTTCAACGATTTCGAGGATATTTTAGGTTTGATCAAACAAATTGTATTTCTTATGACTTTTCGTAAAATATGTTAATGCCATCTGAAAGAGGAACAGATAAGCTTTCCATCGAGCTCTTAGTTGAAGAAGTCGGTGGAAGGATGCAAGAAATATTAGCAAAAAACTAATCGGTGTTCAACACGTTTCCGTCCTACTGCCGATTCTTTTTGCAAAGTACTTTTCAATAATTCTAGTATTTAATGGGAAAAAATTAAACGGGTTTTTTGTCCATGTAAAAAACTATTAGTTCTGAATAAAATGCCGCCCATTTATGCAACTAAAAAAATTTAAATGACTCTTATTAGATAAGGCATATTTTCGTCTGATAAGGTACTTTTTCTTCAACGATTTCGAGGATATTTTAGTTTTGATCAAAAACATTTTATTTCTTAAGACTTTTCGTAAAATATGTTAATGCCTTCTGAAAGAGGAATAGATCAGCTTTCCATCGAGCTCTTAGTCGGTCGAAGGATGCAAGAGTTATTATTTTTAACGCTGTGTGACAACGCAAAGACAAACAAGTTGAAATTTGGCATAAATTGCGCTTTGAACACTGCTTTATCGTATTTGTAACAAAAACCGTACTTAACACTGCGAAAACTATTAAAGCTAGAGACTTGAAATTTGGAAGATAGACACGTGTGGTCGAACACTAGATCAAGTTTGAAGGAATTTTTGCCACGCCCATTCCTTCCCGCCCATCGAGCACAACAAAACGTAATTTTTTTCTTAAAATTGCTGTATCTCCTAATAGTAGGGGAGCCCAAGCGGGGATTTTCGTAGTTACTCCTGCGTGGCAGATTAGAATATGGGAGATAGCTTATACTCTATTGAGTAGATTCCCCAAGTATAAGATTTCTAAGTGGTGACGCGCTTGTATGGCAGACCATTGATTCTGTAAAAACGGCTGATTTACTCCTGCGTGGCAGATTAAGATATGGTAGGTTTATTACATGCTTATAAGTCCCCATTTCGCCAATCAGCCATTTTGAGAAAGACGTAAGGGAATGGGAGGGTTTCAAACTTCCAAACTAAAACCGTCAAATTTAGTTAGTTCTGTGCGTCAGTTTTTCTTACAGGTGGCTCAGCATGATCTCCTAGTCGTACTATTTCATAATCTAACAGTTATCTGGAGGAACATTCTTTATTCCGCGGTATACAATATAAAACACCTTGTGGCGGTCGAACCCACCGCTAAATTAAAAAATTTTATAGAATCTTTTCCACTTTAAATTATTTAATCTTCAAAGTGCAACCACTCCCAACAACGCAGGAGTAAATCACGTTTTAGCATCGTCGGCTCCCCGACTATAAAGTATAAAGAATACAATGCTGAAATTTGGTATGCAAACTCAGGTAACATACCTTTTTAAAACTGCATACAACAAACTACCACTTTCCCCGCAAAGACCAACACACTAAAATTTTGCAGCAATGCTTTGTAACAAAATCCGTACTAAAGCGCCATCTATTGGCAACATTGCACTGTGAGCCCTGCCTCACTATTAGCAAATACACAAACCATATCGCGGTACACTGCTTTTGCTGTCGGCGAATATTTAACGTGTTATCAACATAGGTGTGTGTACAGGGTATTATATAGTTGAGAATACTCAACTATACCGCCCTTACTGGTTTTTCTATGATTTCGAGGATATTTTAGTTTTGATCAAAAAAATTGTATTGCTTATGACTTTTCGTAAAATATGTTAATGCCATCTGAAAGAGGAACAGATAAGCTTTCCATCGAGCTCTTAGTCGAAGAAGTCGGTCGAAGAATGCAAGAGTTATTAGCAAAAAACTTATCGGTGGTCAACACGTTTCCGTCCTACTGCCGATTTTTTTCGCAAAGTACTTTTAAATAATTGTAGTACTTAATGGGAAAAAATTAAACGAATTTTTTGTCCATGTAAAAAACTGAATAAAATGCCGCCCATTTATGCAATTAAAACCAGTAAGGGCGGTATAGTCGAGTATACTCGACAATATAATACCCTGCACACATGGTAGGTGGTGCCACACCCTCAATCTACAAAAGCATATTGATCTGACGTCGCATATTCAAATAGTGTTCCAAATATCAAGAAAATCGGTCAAAAAATGTGGATTTTACGAAAAATTTAAGTTTGTTGGCCTGTGAGGGGTAGCCATCAAAGAGTGGGGAAATTTGTGGTATGTAGTTTTTAAGATGTATTATCACTGAGCTTGTATACAAAATTTCAGGTTCATACCTTTGTTAATTTTGGAGAAATAGCTTTTTAAAAAAAAAAATACTAGGGTGGGAAATTAAGGGGAGGGGGTAAAATTGTGTTATGCAGTTTTGTAGAGTTACTCAGAATGAGTCTACATACCAACTTTCATGTTTCTATATCTTTGGATGCTCGAGTTATAACGTTTTCAAAGAGTGGGCGGTGCTGGATGGGCGGGAAGGAGTGGGCGTGGCACAAATCCATTCAAACTTGATCTGCTGCCGAGCATCACGAGTCTACCCACCAAATTTCAAGTCTCTAGCTCTTATAGTTTCTGAGAACCATTGGTGTGGACGGACGGACGGACAGACAGACGGACATGGTTTAATCAACTTTTCTTGTCGTCCCGATCAAGAATATATACTTTATGGGGTCCCCCGACCCACGTTCTGTGCGTTACATACATTTGGCTTTTGCACAAACATAATATACCCTGATATACAGTATGTGTACAGGGTATAAAAATTTAAATGTCTCTTGTTAAATAAGGCATATTTTCGTCTTTTAAGGTACTTCTTTTTCAATGATTTCGAGGATTTTTTAGTTTTGATCACAAAAATTTTATTTCTTACGACTTTTCGTAAAATATGTTAATGCCATCTGAATGAGGAACAGATAAGCTTTCCATCGAGCTCTTAGTCGAAGAAGTCGGTCGAAAGATGCAAGAGTTATTAGCAAAAAAGTAATCGGTGGTCAACACGATTCCGTCGTACTGCCGATTCTTTTCGCAAAGTACTTTTCAATAATTCTAGTATTTAATGGGAAAAAATTAAACGAATTTTTTGTCCATGTAAAAAACTATTAATTCTGAATAAACTGCCGCCCATTTATGCAATTAAAAAAATTTTAAAGTCTCTTGTTAGATAAGGCATATTTTTGTCTTTTACGGTACTTATTTTTCAATGATTTCGAGGATATTTTAGTTTTGATTTAAAAATTTTTATTTCTTATGACTTTTCGTAAAATATGTTAATGCCATCTGAAAGAGGAACAGATAAGCTTTCCATCGAGCTCTTAGTCGAAGAAGTCGGTCGAAGGATGCAAGAGTTGTTTGCAAAATTTTAATCGGTGGTCAACACGTATCCGTCCTACTGCCGATTCTTTTCGCAAAGTACTTTTCTATAATTCTAGTATTTAATGGGAAAAAATTAAACGAATTTTTTGTCCATGTAAAAAACTATTAATTCTGAATAAAATGCCGCCCATTTATGCAACTAAAAAAATTTAAATGTCTCTTGTACTTCTTCTTCAACGATTTCGAGGATATTTTAGGTTTGATCAAACAAATTGTATTTCTTATGACTTTTCGTAAAATATGTTAATGCCATCTGAAAGAGGAACAGATAAGCTTTCCATCGAGCTCTAAGTTGAAGAAGTCGGTGGAAGGATGCAAGAAATATTAGCAAAAAACTAATCGGTGTTCAACACGTTTCCGTCCTACTGCCGATTCTTTTTGCAAAGTACTTTTCAATAATTCTAGTATTTAATGGGAAAAAATTAAACGAATTTTTTGTCCATGTTAAAAACTGAATAAAATGCCGCCCATTTATGCAATTAAAAAAAATTTAAATGTCTCTTGTTAGATAAGGGATATTTTCGTCTTTTACGGTACTTCTTCTTCAATGATTTCGAGGATATTTTAGTTTTGATCAAAAAAATTGTATTTCTTATGACTTTTCGTTAAATATGTTAATGCCATCTGAAAGAGGAACAGATCAGCTTTCCATCGAGCTCTTAGTCGAAGAAGTCGGTCGAAGGATGCAAGAGTTATTAGCAAAAAACTAATCGGTAATCAACACGTTTCCGTCCTACTGCCAATTCTTTTCGCAAAGTACTTTTCAATAATTCTAGTATTTAATGGGAAAAAATTAAACGAATTTTTTGTCCATGTTAAAAACTGAATAAAATGCCGCCCATTTATGCAATTAAAAAAAATTTAAATGTCTCTTGTTAGATAAGGGATATTTTCGTCTTTTACGGTACTTCTTCTTCAACGATTTCGAGGATATTTTAGTTTTGATTGAAAAAATTGTATTTCTTATGACTTTTCGTTAACAGTGATATTAACAGGGGAATGAATATGAGGGGGGGATTTTGTGGTATGCAGTTTTGTAGAGCCACTCATACTGAGTCTACATACCGACTTTCATGTTTCTATCTCTTTGGATGTTTGAGTTATAGCGATTTAAAAAAGTGGGTAGGGCTGGATGGGCGGGAAGGAGTGGGCGTGGCACAAAAAAAAAATAAACTTGATCTGCTGCCAAGCATCACGAGTCTGCCCACCAAATTTTAAGTCTCTAGCTCTTACAGTTTCCGAGATCCATTGGTGAATACAGACGGACGGACGGACAAAAGCGCCATCTATTGGCAACATTGCACTGTGAGCCCTGCCTCACTATTAGCAAATACACAAACCATATCGTGATACACTGCTTTTGCTGTCGGCGAATATTTAACGTGTTATCAACATAGGTGTGTGTACAGGGTATTATATAGTTGAGAATACTCAACTATACCGCCCTTACTGGTTTTTCTATGATTTCGAGGATATTTTAGTTTTGATCAAAAAAATTTTATTTCTTATGACTTTTCGTAAAATATGTTAATGCCATCTGAAAGAGGAACAGATCAGCTTTCCATCGAGCTCTTAGTCGAAGAAGTCGGTCGAAGGATGCAAGAGTTATTAGCAAAAAACTTATCGGTGGTCAACACGTTTCCGTCCTACTGCCGATTTTTTTCGCAAAGTACTTTTAAATAATTGTAGTACTTAATGGGAAAAAATTAAACGAATTTTTTGTCCATGTAAAAAACTGAATAAAATGCCGCCCATTTATGCAATTAAAAAAAATTTAAATGTCTCTTGTTAGATAAGGGATATTTTCGTCTTTTACGGTACTTCTTCTTCAACGATTTCGAGGATATTTTAGTTTTGATTGAAAAAATTGTATTTCTTATGACTTTTCGTTAACAGAGGGGGATTTTGTGGTATGCAGTTTTGTAGAGCCACTCATACTGAGTCTACATACCGACTTTCATGTTTCTATCTCTTTGGATGTTTGAGTTATAGCGATTTAAAAAAGTGGGTAGGGCTGGATGGGCGGGAAGGAGTGGGCGTGGCACAAAAAAAAAAATAAACTTGATCTGCTGCCAAGCATCACGAGTCTACCCACCAAATTTCAAGTCTCTAGCTCTTACAGTTTCCGAGATCCATTGGTGAATACAGACGGACGGACGGACAAAAGCGCCATCTATTGGCAACATTGCACTGTGAGCCCTGCCTCACTATTAGCAAATACACAAACCATATCGTGATACACTGCTTTTGCTGTCGGCGAATATTTAACGTGTTATCAACATAGGTGTGTGTACAGGGTATTATATAGTTGAGAATACTCAACTATACCGCCCCTACTGGTTTTTCTATGATTTCGAGGATATTTTAGTTTTGATCAAAAAAATTTTATTTCTTATGACTTTTCGTAAAATATGTTAATGCCATCTGAAAGAGGAACAGATAAGCTTTCCATCGAGCTCTTAGTCGAAGAAGTCGGTCGAAGAATGCAAGAGTTATTAGCAAAAAACTTATCGGTGGTCAACACGTTTCCGTCCTACTGCCGATTTTTTTCGCAAAGTACTTTTAAATAATTGTAGTACTTAATGGGAAAAAATTAAACGAATTTTTTGTCCATGTAAAAAACTGAATAAAATGCCGCCCATTTATGCAATTAAAACCAGTAAGGGCGGTATAGTCGAGTATACTCGAATATATAATACCCTGCACACATGGTAGGTGGTGCCACACCCTCAATCTACAAAAGCATATTGATCTGACGTCGCATATTCAAATAGTGTTCCAAATATCAAGAAAATCGGTCAAAAAATGTGGATTTTACGAAAAATTTAAGTTTGTTGGCCTGTGAGGGGTAACCATCAAAAAGTGGAGAAATTTGTGGTATGTAGTTTTATCACTGAGCTTGTATACAAAATTTCAGGTTCATACCTTTGTTAATTTTGGAGAAATAGCTTTTTTAAAAAAAAAAAACTAGGGTGGGAAATTAAGGGGAGGGGGTAAAATTGTGTTATGCAGTTTTGTAGAGTTACTCAAAATGAGTCTACATACCGACTTTCATGTTTCTATATCTTTGGATGCTCGAGTTATAACGTTTTCAAAGAGTGGGCGGTGCTGGATGGGCGGGAAGGTATGGGCGTGGCACAAAACCATTCAAACTTGATCTGCTGCCGAGCATCACGAGTCTACCCACCAAATTTCAAGTCTCTAGCTATTATAGTTTCCGAGAACCATTGGTGAGGACGGACGGACGGACAGACAGACGGACATGGCTTAATCAACTTCTTTTGTCGTCCCGATCTAGAATATATATACTTAATGGGATCCCCCGACCCTCGTTCTGTGCGTTACATACATTTGGCTTTTGCACAAACACAATATACCGTGATATACAGTATGTGTACAGAGTATAAAAATTTATATGTCTCTTGTTAAATAAGGCATATTTTCGTCTTTTAAGGTACTTCTTTTTCAATGATTTCGAGGATTTTTTAGTTTTGATCAAAAAAATTTTATTTCTTACGACTTTTCGTAAAATATGTTAATGCCATCTGAATGAGGAACAGATAAGCTTTCCATCGAGCTCTTAGTCGAAGAAGTCGGTCGAAAGATGCAAGAGCTATTAGCAAAAAACTAATCGGTGGTCAACACGATTCCGTCGTACTGCCGATTCTTTTCGCAAAGTACTTTTCAATAATTCTAGTATTTAATGGGAAAAAATTAAACGAATTTTTTGTCCATGTAAAAAACTATTAGTTCTGAATAAAATGCCGCCCATTTATGCAACTAAAAAAATTTAAATGTCTCTTATTAGATAAGGCATATTTTCGTCTGATAAGGTACTTTTTCTCCAACGATTTCGAGGATATTTTAGTTTTGATCAAAAACATTTTATTTCTTAAGACTTTTCGTAAAATATGTTAATGCCTTCTGAAAGAGGAATAGATCAGCTTTCCATCGAGCTCTTAGTCGGTCGAAGGATGCAAGAGTTATTATTTTTAACGCTGTGTGACAACGCAAAGACAAACAAGTTGAAATTTGGCATAAATTGCGCTTTGAACACTGCTTTATCCTATTTGTAACAAAAACCGTACTTAACACTGCGAAAACTATTAAAGCTAGAGACTTGAAATTTGGAAGATAGTCTCGTGTGGTCGAACACTAGATGAAGTTTGAAGGAATTTTTGCCACGCCCATTCCTTCCCGCCCATCGAGCACAACAAAACGTAATTTTTTTCTTAAAATTGCTGTATCTCCTAAAGTATAAAGAATACAATGCTGAAATTTTGTATGCAAACTCAGATAACATACCTTTTTAAAACTGCATACAACAAACTACCACTTTCCCCGCAAAGACCAACACACTAAAATTTTGCAATGCTTTGTAACAAAATCCGTACTAAACCGCCATCTAATGGCAACATTGCACTGTGAGCCCTGCCTCACTATTAGCAAATACACAAACCATATCGTGGTACACTGCTTTTGCTGTCGGCGAATGTTTAACGTGTTATCAACATAGGTGTGTGTACAGGGTATTATATAGTTGAGAATACTCAACTATACCGCCCTTACTGGTTTTTAATTTTAATTTGTTTATTTTTGTCATCCACAATGAGTTGTTGCAACATTTCTTGCAAGGATAAACTTTTATTTGATGTTGACAAAAAACGCGCCATTCACTGTTGGTTGTGTGAGAACATTTGCCACTTTAATTGTGCAGGCATCACCGGACGTGATTTCGATAGGCTTTATAATGACTCTAAGTCAGCCTGTGGCGGTTACAAATGGTCATGCCCGGTCTGTTTTAAGCGGCAAACTGACTTCTCGGCAATGTATCGACGTGTGCGTAACAAATATATCAAGTTGAAGAAATTGGTTAAGGAATTGGATGCTGAGTTCGAGTCGTGTTCCGATTTACTTGGGAATTACGACTTTGAACCGCCGTTATTATCCTTATCGCCGTCTCCCTTTTCCAATCTTGGTCTTCCTCTGCTCTCACTTCCTCCTCATCTGGCTCCCGTTAATTCCCTTATCACCCCACCTCACCCTATCCCCGAACCACCTACTACCTCATCGGTGGATTTAATTCCACCCAATGAAGGATGTCAGTCTGTCGTTGCCGTCACGCGATCCAAGACTACTTCCTCTCCATCCTCCAAACGTAAGAAGTCGAAGGCGAAGATTTTATCTCGGCCTCCGACTTCTCCGGTACAGGAACCTCCCACTCCTGCACCCACACTTTCACCGCCTATACCTTCCTCCTCACTTTCGTCATCCCATACTGTGAGATCCACCTCTGAAACAGTGATTGCAGTAATGCAACCCACTGTTAATATTGAGGTTCCCCCTCCTCAACCCCTTATTGTTGTTGCTCCTCGGAGACATATTTTTATTTCTCGACTGTCCGCTAACACAACTTGTGATGCTATTAGCGAATATCTGAGATCCAAGACGATACTCGGGGCTCAAATTCACAAGTTCTCCTTCCCTCAGCCGAGAGAGATTGCATCATTCAAATTGACTGTACCAAATGATGCATTTAGCCTAGTGTGTAACCCATCATTTTGGCCTGCTCACATGATCGTCCATGAGTTCAAGCCAAAAATAAGGCCCAGTCCTACGGCTTCAGTTACTGGCTCGTCTTTGTCCACTTCAATTACGGCCCCAAAAAACTAGGTCTGGGTTCTGAACGCCTTACTTTTGTTTATCAAAATGTAAGGGGTCTCTTGTCGAAGCTAAGCAGTTTACATAGGGACAGTTTTTTTTTCGATGTGGATATTATCATCTTTTCTGAAACCTGGCTAAATCCAACTGTTCTAAGCAATGTAGTGTTATGTAATAAATTCGTTTGTTACAGACGTGACCGTCCTTCTCGTCGGGGGGGAGGGGTTCTCATTGCAATAGGTTTATCCCTTCGTTCTGATCTTGTTCAATTGAATATAGCCGACGATATTGAATTTATTTGTGTTAAGATTACTTTGGCTCAGATGGCTGTGTTTTTTACGTGTTCATATATTCCACCTGGTTCTGGACAAGAGGTCTATATGAAGCACTCTGACGCTATAAAACTGACCTGTGATCTTACACATGATCGTGATTTTCTTATCGTTCTTGGTGATTTTAACCTTCCCCATATTTCTCGAAGTTGTCGTCGAACCTAAAAAACCTAAAAAATATAAAGTCTAGACTCTACAAAAAATTTAAATTTTTGTGTTCGTTGTCTGACTGTTCCAGATACTCAGTTGCTCGATCTAATTTTCTTTCACTTAATAATATCTGTTATAATAATTACCTGAGTCGATGTAAAAGTCAATTCTCGCGTGACCCTAAAACGTTTTTTAGATTTGTCAATTCAAAGCGCAGAACGGATTTGTACCCTTCGTCATTTTTCCTTGATGGTGTCGAGGCTTGTGATGATTCTGGAGATGCAAATCTACAACAACATTTTCGGGTTCCTCATATGCATATCCGATTAATTCAATCAATGGCTTTGTTTCTCCTGTATTGACTGAAGATTCTGTTCTAAATAATTTGCTTGCTCTAAAAAATTCTTTTTCTCCAGGTCCTGATAATGTTCCTAGCTGTGTGCTTATAGGGTGTGCAAATTCTCTGTGCAAGCCTTTATTGAAGCTTTTTAAGTTATCACTTCTCACTTCATCATTTCCCCCTATTTGGAAGGAATCATTTATTATTCCTCTGCATAAAAAAGGAAATAAGTCAGATGTCACCAATTATAGGGGCATAGCTAAACTATCAGCGATTCCAAAGCTCTTTGAGAAAATTATTATTGCAAGCATTCAACATTTTTGTAGATCAATTGTGGCACCTTCTCAGCATGGATATTTAAAAAGGAGATCAGCTTGTACTAATCTTCTAGAATTTACTTGCTTAGTTAATCATGGTTTTGTGAAACACTCTCAAACCGATGTCATTTATACTGACTTTAGTAAAGCCTTTGACTCGGTTAACCACAATCTGCTCTTGTTCAAATTGATTCTAATGGGTTTTCCGACGAGTCTTCTTCTTTGGATTAAGTCGTATTTAACAGATAGAACTCAGCGGGTCTTGTTTAAATCTTCTAGGTCCGATCTTATTCAAGTTTCTTCTGGTGTCCCCCAAGGCAGTCATATTGGTCCTCTTTTGTTCATTCTTTTCACTAATGATCTCCCCTTATCGATTTCATACTCTCGGGTACTTATGTACGCCGATGATGTTAAATTGTGTCTTCCTTATAATGAGCCTACCTGTCATGACCTATTACAGGCTGATCTGAACTCACTACAGTCTTGGTGTTTGCTGAATTTGCTTTTGCTCAATTGTTCTACCTGTAAGTTTATGACTTTTCATCGTAGTAAACCTCATTTGTTTACTTACTCGATTGATAACGTCCAATTAGAACGTGTCTCACTTTGAAACGACCTAGGTGTTCTTTTCGATCCTAAACTCTGTTTCATTCAACATATCTCTACTGTCGTTAATAAGGCGAAAGGTGTTTGGATAGTCGTTCTGGATGGTCGGATTGCGCTCTTCAGAATTTAAGTCTCTGACCACAAATGGCTGTGAGCAGGGGCACAGCCTGCATTATGCAAATAAATTTCCCCCACCGGGTCAGAGACTTCTTAGAATTAATTTATCATTTTGCTTTTTTTTTATCTTCTTATTAATGAAGTTTTTTTTTAATTAATTATTTTGTATTTGTTATATTATACGTATTTTTCTTTATATTATATTATTATTTTGCTTTTTTTTCTCTTCTCCATTAATGAAGTTTTTTTTTCCAATTTTATATTTATTTTGTAATTTTTATATTATTTTTATATTTTATTGATATATATTATTTTATTTTTGTATTTTGATCTAATTATTACTTAAATAACAGATATTTGTTATTAAATAAATAAATAAATAAAATTTATGCAATTAAAAAAATTTAAATTTTTTAGTTAGATACGGCATATTTTCGTCTTTTGCGGTACTTCTTCTTCAATGGCTGTGTTTGTTACGTGTTCATATATTCCACCTGGTTCTGGACAAGAGGTGAAGCACTCTGACGCTATAAAACTGACCTGTGATCTTACACATGATCGTGATTTTCTTATCGTTCTTGGTGATTTTAACCTTCCCCATATTTCTCGAAGTTGTCGTCGAACCTAAAAAACCTAAAAATATAAAGTCTAGACTCTACAAAAAATTTAAATTTTTGTGTTCGTTGTCTGACTGTTCCAGATACTCAGTTGCTCTATCTAATTTTCTTTCACTTAATAATATCTGTTATAATAATTACCTGAGTCGATGTAAAAGTCAATTCTCGCGTGACCCTAAAACGTTTTTTAGATTTGTCAATTCAAAGCGCAGAACGGATTTGTACCCTTCGTCATTTTTCCTTGATGGTGTTGAGGCTTGTGATGATTCTGGAGATGCAAATCTACAACAACATTTTCGGGTTCCTCATATGCATATCCGATTAATTCAATCAATGGCTTTGTTTCTCCTGTATTGACTGAAGATTCTGTTCTAAATAATTTGCTTGCTTTAAAAAATTCTTCTTCTCCAGGTCCTGATAATGTTCCTAGCTGTGTGCTTATAGGGTGTGCAAATTCTCTGTGCAAGCCTTTATTGAAGCTTTTTAAGTTATCACTTCTCACTTCATCATTTCCCCCTATTTGGAAGGAATCATTTATTATTCCTCTGCATAAAAAAGGAAATAAGTCAGATGTCACCAATTATAGGGGCATAGCTAAACTATCAGCGATTCCAAAGCTCTTTGAGAAAATTATTATTGCAAGCATTCAACATTTTTGTAGATCAATTGTGGCACCTTCTCAGCATGGATATTTAAAAAGGAGATCAGCTTGTACTAATCTTCTAGAATTTACTTGCTTAGTAAATCATGGTTTTGTGAAACACTCTCAAACCGATGTCATTTATACTGACTTTAGTAAAGCCTTTGACTCGGTTAACCACAATCTGCTCTTGTTCAAATTGATTCTAATGGGTTTTCCGACGAGTCTTCTTCTTTGGATTAAGTCGTATTTAACAGATAGAACTCAGCGGGTCTTGTTTAAATCTTCTAGGTCCGATCTTATTCAAGTTTCTTCTGGTGTCCCCCAAGGCAGTCATATTGGTCCTCTTTTGTTCATTCTTTTCATTAATGATCTCCCCTTATCGATTTCATACTCTCGGGTACTTATGTACGCCGATGATGTTAAATTGTGTCTTTCTTATAATGAGCCTACCTGTCATGACCTATTACAGGCTGATCTGAACTCACTACAGTCTTGGTGTTTGCTGAATTTGCTTTTGCTCAATTGTTCTACCTGTAAGTTTATGACTTTTCATCGTAGTAAACCTCATTTGTTTACTTACTCGATTGATAACGTCCAATTAGAACGTGTCTCACTTTTTAACGACCTAGGTGTTCTTTTCGATCCTAAACTCTGTTTCATTCAACATATCTCTACTGTCGTTAATAAGGCGAAAGGTGTTTTTGGATTCATTAAACGCTGGTCTAAAGAATTCAATGACCCTTATATCACCAAACTTCTTTTCACGTCACTTGTACGTCCTCTTCTCGAATACTGCTGTTGCGTATGGTCTCCACAATACAAGAAATATCAAGATCGCATTGAATCAGTTCAGAAGCAATTTCTCCTCTTTGCGCTTCGTGGCCTGAATTGGAATCGTAATGTCAGACTACCGTCATACCATGATAGGCTCGCACTTATTGACCTTCCATCTCTGTCCCAACGTAGGATTGTTTTAGGGACGGTTTTTCTTCATAAGCTTGTTGTTGGTTTAATTGACTCTTCAGACCTACTTTTGTTTGTTTTAGTGTACCACGACGTACTACCAGAAACTATGTCCCTTTAACTTTGCATAGATGCACAACTAACTATGCACTTCATGATCCATTTCGTGTATTATGTACTTATTATAATAATCTTTATCACGTCCTCTCACCTGAAATTTCTCTCTCGACACTTAACTCAAACATTCTGCACTACCTACATGGAACTGAGAACGTACATCGGCTTGGATAGTCGTTCTGGATGGTCGGATTGCGCTCTTCAGAATTTAAGTCTCTGACCACAAATGGCTGTGAGCAGGGGCACAGCCTGCATTATGCAAATAAGTTTCCCCCACCGGGTCAGAGACTTCTTAGAATTAATTTATCATTTTGCTTTTTTTTTATCTTCTTATTAATGAAGTTTTTTTTTAATTAATTATTTTGTATTTGTTATATTATACGTATTTTTCTTTATATTATATTATTATTTTGCTTTTTTTTCTCTTCTCCATTAATGAAGTTTTTTTTTCCAATTTTATATTTATTTTGTAATTTTTATATTATTTTTATATTTAATTGATATATATTATTTTATTTTTGTATTTTGATCTAATTATTACTTAAATAACAGATATTTGTTATTAAATAAATAAATAAATAAAATTTATGCAATTAAAAAAATTTAAATTTTTTAGTTAGATACGGCATATTTTCGTCTTTTGCGGTACTTCTTCTTCAGTGGCTGTGTTTGTTACGTGTTCATATATTCCACCTGGTTCCGGACAGGAGGTCTATATGAAGCACTCTGACGCTATAAAACTGACCTGTGATCTTACACATGATCGTGATTTTCTTATCGTTCTTGGTGATTTTAACCTTCCCCATATTTCTCGAAGTTGTCGTCGAACCTAAAAAACCTAAAAAATATAAAGTCTAGACTCTACAAAAAATTTAAATTTTTGTGTTCGTTGTCTGACTGTTCCAGATACTCAGTTGCTCTATCTAATTTTCTTTCACTTAATAATATCTGTTATAATAATTACCTGAGTCGATGTAAAAGTCAATTCTCGCGTGACCCAAAACGTTTTTTAGATTTGTCAATTCAAAGCGCAGAACGGATTTGTACCCTTCGTCATTTTTCCTTGATGGTGTTGAGGCTTGTGATGATTCTGGAGATGCAAATCTACAACAACATTTTCGGGTTCCTCATATGCATATCCGATTAATTCAATCAATGGCTTTGTTTCTCCTGTATTGACTGAAGATTCTGTTCTAAATAATTTGCTTGCTCTAAAAAATTCTTCTTCTCCAGGTCCTGATAATGTTCCTAGCTGTGTGTTTATAGGGTGTGCAAATTCTCTATGCAAGCCTTTATTGAAACTTTTTAAGTTATCACTTCTCACTTCATCATTACCCCCTATTTGGAAGGAATCATTTATTATTCCTCTGCATAAAAAAGGAAATAAGTCAGATGTCACCAATTATAGGGGCATAGCTAAACTATCAGCGATTCCAAAGCTCTTTGAGAAAATTATTATTGCAAGCATTCAACATTTTTGTAGATCAATTGTGGCACCTTCTCAGCATGGATATTTAAAAAGGAGATCAGCTTGTACTAATCTTCTAGAATTTACTTGCTTAGTTAATCATGGTATTGTGAAACACTCTCAAACCGATGTCATTTATACTGACTTTAGTAAAGCCTTTGACTCGGTTAACCACAATCTGCTCTTGTTCAAATTGATTCTAATGGGTTTTCCGACGAGTCTTCTTCTTTGGATTAAGTCGTATTTAACAGATAGAACTCAGCGGGTCTTGTTTAAATCTTCTAGGTCCGATCTTATTCAAGTTTCTTCTGGTGTCCCCCAAGGCAGTCATATTGGTCCTCCGATGATGTTAAATTGTGTCTTTCTTATAATGAGCCTACCTGTCATGACCTATTACAGGCTGATCTGAACTCACTACAGTCTTGGTGTTTGCTGAATTTGCTTTTGCTCAATTGTTCTACCTGTAAGTTTATGACTTTTCATCGTAGTAAACCTCATTTGTTTACTTACTCGATTGATAACGTCCAATTAGAACGTGTCTCACTTTTTAACGACCTAGGTGTTCTTTTCGATCCTAAACTCTGTTTCATTCAACATATCTCTACTGTCGTTAATAAGGCGAAAGGTGTTTTTGGATTCATTAAACGCTGGTCTAAAGAATTTAATGACCCTTATATCACCAAACTTCTTTTCACGTCACTTGTACGTCCTCTTCTCGAATACTGCTGTTGCGTATGGTCTCCACAATACAAGAAATATCAAGATCGCATTGAATCAGTTCAGAAGCAATTTCTCCTCTTTGCGCTTCGTGGCCTGAATTGGAATCGTAATGTCAGACTACCGTCATACCATGATAGGCTCGCACTTATTGACCTTCCATCTCTGTCCCAACGTAGGATTGTTTTAGGGACGGTTTTTCTTCATAAGCTTGTTGTTGGTTTAATTGACTCTTCAGACCTACTTTTTTTTTTTAGTGTACCACGACGTACTACCAGAAACTATGTCCCTTTAACTTTGCATAGATGCACAACTAACTATGCACTTCATGATCCATTTCGTGTATTATGTACTTATTATAATAATCTTTATCACGTCCTCTCACCTGAAATTTCTCTCTCGACACTTAACTCAAACATTCTGCACTACCTACATGGAACTGAGAACGTACATCGGCTTGGATAGTCGTTCTGGATGGTCGGATTGCTCTCTTCAGAATTTAAGTCTCTGACCACAAATGGCTGTGAGCAGGGGCACAGCCTGCATTATGCAAATAAATTTCCCCCACCGGGTCAGAGACTTCTTAGAATTAATTTATCATTTTGCTTTTTTTTTATCTTCTTATTAATGAATTTTTTTTTAATTAATTATTTTGTATTTGTTATATTATACGTATTTTTCTTTATATTATATTATTATTTTGCTTTTTTTCTCTTCTCCATTAATGAAGTTTTTTTCTCCAATTTTATATTTATTTTGTAATTTTTATATTATTTTTATATTTTATTGATATATATTATTTTATTTTTGTATTTTGATCTAATTATTACTTAAATAACAGATATTTGTTATTAAATAAATAAATAAAATTTATGCAATTAAAAAAATTTAAATTTTTTAGTTAGATACGGCATATTTTCGTATTTTTGGTACTTCTTCTTCAATGGCTGTGTTTGTTACGTGTTCATATATTCCACCTGGTTCTGGACAAGAGGTCTATATGAAGCACTCTGACGCTATAAAACTGACCTGTGATCTTACACATGATCGTGATTTTCTTATCGTTCTTGGTGATTTTAACCTTCCCCATATTTCTCGAAGTTGTCGTCGAACCTAAAAAACCTAAAAAATATAAAGTCTAGACTCTACAAAAAATTTAAATTTTTGTGTTCGTTGTCTGACTTTTCCAGATACTCAGTTGCTCGATCTAATTTTTTTTCACTTAATAATATCTGTTATAATAATTACCTGAGTCGATGTAAAAGTCAATTCTCGCGTGACCCTAAAACGTTTTTTAGATTTGTCAATTCAAAGCGCAGAACGGATTTGTACCCTTCGTCATTTTTCCTTGATGGTGTTGAGGCTTGTGATGATTCTGGAGTTGCAAATCTTTTCGCTAGGTTCTTCAAAACGACATATTCTACAACAACATTTTCGGGTTCCTCATATGCATATCATTTATTATTCCTCTCCATAAAAAAAGAAATAAGTCAGATGTCACCAATTATAGGGGCATAGCTAAACTATCAGCGATTCCAAAGCTCTTTGAGAAAATTATTATTGCAAGCATGCAACATTTTTGTAGATCAATTTTGGCACCTTCTCAGCATGGATATTTAAAAAGGAGA
Source organism: Phortica okadai (assembly GCA_034638295.1). Lineage (NCBI taxonomy): Eukaryota > Metazoa > Arthropoda > Insecta > Diptera > Drosophilidae > Phortica > Phortica okadai. The sequence continues at coordinate 1,031,123 of CM067853.1, forward strand.
TCAGCTTGTACTAATCTTCTAAAATTTACTTGCTTAGTTAATCATGGTTTTGTGAAACACTCTCAAACCGATGTCATTTATACTGACTTTAGTAAAGCCTTTGACTCGGTTAACCACAATCTGCTCTTGTTCAAATTGATTCTAATGGGTTTTCCGACGAGTCTTCTTCTTTGGATTAAGTCGTATTTAACAGATAGAACTCAGCGGGTCTTGTTTAAATCTTCTAGGTGCGATCTTATTCAAGTTTCTTCTGGTGTCCCCCAAGGCAGTCATATTGGTCCTCTTTTGTTCATTCTTTTCATTAATGATCTCCCCTTATCGATTTCATACTCTCGGGTACTTATGTACGCCGATGATGTTAAATTGTGTCTTTCTTATAATGAGCCTACCTGTCATGACCTATTACAGGCTGATCTGAACTCACTACAGTCTTGGTGTTTGCTGAATTTGCTTTTGCTCAATTGTTCTACCTGTAAGTTTATGACTTTTCATCGTAGTAAACCTCATTTGTTTACTTACTCGATTGATAACGTCCAATTAGAACGTGTCTCACTTTTTAACGACCTAGGTGTTCTTTTCGATCCTAAACTCTGTTTCATTCAACATATCTCTACTGTCGTTAATAAGGCGAAAGGTGTTTTTGGATTCATTAAACGCTGGTCTAAAGAATTCAATGACCCTTATATCACCAAACTTCTTTTCACGTCACTTGTACGTCCTCTTCTCGAATACTGCTGTTGCGTATGGTCTCCACAATACAAGAAATATCAAGATCGCATTGAATCAGTTCAGAAGCAATTTCTCCTCTTTGCGCTGCGTGGCCTGAATTGGAATCGTAATGTCAGACTACCGTCATACCATGATAGGCTCGCACTTATTGACCTTCCATCTCTGTCCCAACGTAGGATTGTTTTAGGGACGGTTTTTCTTCATAAGCTTGTTGTTGGTTTAATTGACTCTTCAGACCTACTTTTGTTTATTTTAGTGTACCACGACGTACTACCAGAAACTATGTCCCTTTAACTTTGCATAGATGCACAACTAACTATGCACTTCATGATCCATTTCGTGTATTATGTACTTATTATAATAATCTTTATCACGTCCTCTCACCTGAAATTTCTCTCTCGACACTTAACTCAAACATTCTGCACTACCTACATGGAACTGAGAACGTACATCGGCTTGGATAGTCGTTCTAGATGGTCGGATTGCGCTCTTCAGAATTTAAGTCTCTGACCACAAATGGCTGTGAGCAGGGGCACAGCCTGCATTATGCAAATAAATTTCCCCCACCGGGTCAGAGACTTCTTAGAATTAATTTATCATTTTGCTTTTTTTTTATCTTCTTATTAATGAAGTTTTTTTTTTTAATTAATTATTTTGTATTTGTTATATTATACGTATTTTTCTTTATATTATATTATTATTTTGCTTTTTTTTCTCTTCTCCATTAATGAAGTTTTTTTTTTCCAATTTTATATTTATTTTGTAATTTTTATATTATTTTTATATTTTATTGGTATATATTATTTTATTTTTGTATTTTGATCTAATTATTACTTAAATAACAGATATTTGTTATTAAATAAATAAATAAAAAAATAAAATTTATGCAATTAAAAAAATTTAAATTTTTTAGTTAGATACGGCATATTTTCGTCTTTTTGGTACTTCTTCTTCAATGGCTGTGTTTGTTACGTGTTCATATATTCCACCTGGTTCTGGACAAGAGGTCTATATGAAGCACTCTGACGCTATAAAACTGACCTGTGATCTTACACATGATCGTGATTTTCTTATCGTTCTTGGTGATTTTAACCTTCCCCATATTTCTCGAAGTTGTCGTCGAACCTAAAAAACCTAAAAAATATAAAGTCTAGACTCTACAAAAAATTTAAATTTTTGTGTTCGTTGTCTGACTTTTCCAGATACTCAGTTGCTCGATCTAATTTTCTTTCACTTAATAATATCTGTTATAATAATTACCTGAGTCGATGTAAAAGTCAATTCTCGCGTGACCCTAATACGTTTTTTAGATTTGTCAATTCAAAGCGCAGAACGGATTTGTACCCTTCGTCATTTTTCCTTGATGGTGTTGAGGCTTGTGATGATTCTGGAGTTGCAAATCTTTTCGCTAGGTTCTTCAAAACGACATATTCTACAACAACATTTTCGGGTTCCTCATATGCATATCATTTATTATTCCTCTGCATAAAAAAGGAAATAAGTCAGATGTCACCAATTATAGGGGCATAGCTAAACTATCAGCGATTCCAAAGCTCTTTGAGACAATTATTATTGCAAGCATGCAACATTTTTGTAGATCAATTTTGGCACCTCCTCAGCATGGATATTTAAAAAGGAGATCAGCTTGTACTAATCTTCTAGAATTTACTTGCTTAGTTAATCATGGTTTTGTGAAACACTCTCAAACCGATGTCATTTATACTGACTTTAGTAAAGCCTTTGACTCGGTTAACCACAATCTGCTCTTGTTCAAATTGATTCTAATGGGTTTTCCGACGAGTCTTCTTCTTTGGATTAAGTCGTATTTAACAGATAGAACTCAGCGGGTCTTGTTTAAATCTTCTAGGTGCGATCTTATTCAAGTTTCTTCTGGTGTCCCCCAAGGCAGTCATATTGGTCCTCTTTTGTTCATTCTTTTCATTAATGATCTCCCCTTATCGATTTCATACTCTCGGGTACTTATGTACGCCGATGATGTTAAATTGTGTCTTTCTTATAATGAGCCTACCTGTCATGACCTATTACAGGCTGATCTGAACTCACTACAGTCTTGGTGTTTGCTGAATTTGCTTTTGCTCAATTGTTCTACCTGTAAGTTTATGACTTTTCATCGTAGTAAACCTCATTTGTTTACTTACTCGATTAATAACGTCCAATTAGAACGTGTCTCACTTTTTAACGACCTAGGTGTTCTTTTCGATCCTAAACTCTGTTTCATTCAACATATCTCTACTGTCGTTAATAAGGCGAATGGTGTTTTTGGATTCATTAAACGCTGGTCTAAAGAATTCAATGACCCTTATATCACCAAACTTCTTTTCACGTCACTTGTACGTCCTCTTCTCGAATACTGCTGTTGCGTATGGTCTCCACAATACAAGAAATATCAAGATCGCATTGAATCAGTTCAGAAGCAATTTCTCCTCTTTGCGCTTCGTGGCCTGAATTGGAATCGTAATGTCAGACTACCGTCATACCATGATAGGCTCGCACTTATTGACCTTCCATCTCTGTCCCAACGTAGGATTGTTTTAGGGACGGTTTTTCTTCATAAGCTTGTTGTTGGTTTAATTGACTCTTCAGACCTACTTTTGTTTGTTTTAGTGTACCACGACGTACTACCAGAAACTATGTCCCTTTAACTTTGCATAGATGCACAACTATCTATGCACTTCATGATCCATTTCGTGTATTATGTACTTATTATAATAATCTTTATCACGTCCTCTCACCTGAAATTTCTCTCTCGACACTTAACTCAAACATTCTGCACTACCTACATGGAACTGAGAACGTACATCGGCTTGGATAGTCGTTCTGGATGGTCGGATTGCGCTCTTCAGAATTTAAGTCTCTGACCACAAATGGCTGTGAGCAAGGGCACAGCCTGCATTATGCAAATAAATTTCCCCCACCGGGTCAGAGACTTCTTAGAATTAATTTATCATTTTGCTTTTTTTTTATCTTCTTATTAATGAAGTTTTTTTTTTAATTAATTATTTTGTATTTGTTATATTATACGTATTTTTCTTTATATTATATTATTATTTTGCTTTTTTTTCTCTTCTCCATTAATGAAGTTTTTTTTTCCAATTTTATATTTATTTTGTAATTTTTACATTATTTTTATATTTTATTGATATATATTATTTTATTTTTGTATTTTGATCTAATTATTACTTAAATAACAGATATTTGTTATTAAATAAATAAATAAATAAATAAAATTTATGCAATTAAAAAAATTAAAATTTTTTAGTTAGATACGGCATATTTTCGTCTTTTACGGTACTTCTTCTTCAATGATTTCGAGGATATTTTAGTTTTGATCAAAACAATTTTATTTCTTTTGACTTGTCGTAAAATTTATTTATGCCATCTGAAAGAGGAACAGATAAGCTTTCCATCGAGCTCTTAGTCGAAGAAGTCGGTCGAAAGATGCAGGAGTTATTAGCAAAAAACTAATCGGTGGTCAACACGATTCCGTCCTACTGCCGATTCTTTTCGCAAAGTACTTTTCTATAATTCTAGTATTTAATGGGAAAATATTAAACGAATATTTTGTCCATTTAAAAAACTATTAATTCTGAATAAAATGCGGCCCATTAATGCAAATAACAAAATTTTAATGTCTCTTATTAGATAAGGCATATTTTCGTCTTTTACGGTACTTCTTTTTCAATGATTTCGAGGACATTTTAGTTTTGATCCAAAAAATTTTAATACTTATGACTTTTCGTAAAATATATTAATGCCATCTGAAAGAGGAACAGATAAGCTTTCCATCGAGCTCTTAGTCGAAGAAGTCGAACGAAGGATGCAAGAGTTATTAGCAAAAAACTAATCGGTGGTCAACACGATTCCGTCCTACTGCCGATTCTTTTCGCAAAGTACTTTTCTATAATTCTAGTATTTAATGGGAAAAAATTAAACGAATTTTTTGTCCATGTAAAAAACTTTAAATTCTGAATAAAATGCCGCCCATTTATGCATTTACAAAAATTTGAATGTGTCTTATTAGATAAGGCATATTTTCGTCTGATAAGGTACTTCTTCTTCAATGATTTCGAGGATATTTTAGTTTTGATCGAAAAAATTGTATTTCATATAACTTTTCGTAAAATATGTTAATGCCATCTGAAAGAGGAACAGATAAGCTTTCCATCGAGCTCTTAGTCGAAGAAGTCGGACGAAAGATGCAGGAGTTATTAGCAAAAAACTAATCGGTGGTCAACACGATTCCGTCCTACTGCCGATTCTTTTGGCAAAGTACTTTTCTATAATTCTAGTATTTAATGGGAAAAAATTAAACATATTTTTTGTCCATGTAAAAAACTATTAATTCTGAATAAAATGCCGCCCACTTATGCAATTAAAACCAGTAAGGACGCTATCTTCAGCAAGGCTGAAGCTATAATACTTTTCACTTTGTGTCACTATAAAAAAAACTCAATGAATAGTTTTCATGCATCCCTAACAACATAACTGTAATGTTTCAAGTCAATTCGTTAAAAAACAAAAAATTTTTCCATACAACGGTTCAAGTTTTGCGATAAGTGGGCGTAGCCATGCCCACATTTGGTCAAAATAGTTTTTATTCCTCCCTAAGAACATAACTGTAAAGTTTCAAGTCAATTGGTTAAAAAACAAAAAAGTTTTCCATACAAAGGGTCAATTTTCGCTATAAGTAGGCGTGGCTACGCCCACTTTTGGTCAAAATAGTTTTCATTCCTCCCTAAGAACATAACAGTAAAGTTTCAAGTCAATTGGTTAAAAAACAAAAAAGTTTTCCATACAACGGGTCAATTTTCGCTATAAAAGGGCGTGACCACGCCTACTTTTGATCAAAATAGTTTTCATTCCTCCCTAAGAGCATAACTGCAAAGTTTCAAGTCAATTGGTTAAAAAACAAAAAAGTTTTCCATACAACGGGTCAATTTTTGCTATAAGTAGGCGTGGCTACGCCCACTTTTGGTCAAAATAGTTTTCGTTCCTCCCTAAGAGCATAACTGCAATGTTTCAAGTCAATTGGTTAAAAAACAAAAAAGTTTTCCATACAACGGGTCAATTTTCGCTATAAAAGGGCGTGACCACGCCTACTTTTGATCAAAATAGTTTTCATTCCTCCCTAAGAGCATAACTGCAAAGTTTCAAGTAAATTGGTTAAAAAACAAAAAAGTTTTCCATACAACGATTCAAGTTTTGTTCACTTTTCTTCTTCTTTTCGTATGGGAGCTACCTGTTCCAATAATCCGATCATGCTGGTTCCGACGAATGATTCATCGTAATAAATTCTAAGACTCTGTGCAAAGTTTCAGCTCGATAGCTTCAAAACTGAGGGACTAGTTTGCATACATACAGACAGACAGACAGACAGACCGACAGACAGACAGACAGACAGACGGACAGACGGACATGGCTAAATCAACTCGTCTTGTCGTCCTGATCAAGAATATATATACTTTATATAGTCGGAAATTAATATTTCGATCTGTTACAAACTCCGTGACAAAGTTAATATACTATTTCACATAAGTGAAAAGTATAAAAATTTAAATGTCTCTTGTTAGATAAGGCATATCTTCGGTACTTCTTTTTCAATGATTTCGAGGATATTTTAGCTTTGATCAAAAAAATTTTATTTCTTACGGCTTTTCGTAAAATATGTTAATGCCATCTGAATGAGGAACAGATAAGCTTTCCATCGAGCTCTTAGTCAAAGAAGTCGGTCGAAAGATGCAAGAGTTATTAGCAAAAAACTAATCGGTGGTCAACAATGTTCCGTCGTACTGCCGATTTTTTTTGCAAAGTACTTTTCAATAATTCTAGTATTTAATGGGAAAAAATTAAACGCATTTTTTGTCCATGTAAAAAACTATTAATTCTGAATAAAATGCCGCCCATTTATGCATTTAAAAAAATTTAAATGTGTCTTATTAGATTAGGCATATTTTCGTCTGATAAGGTACTTCTTCTTCAATGATTTCGAGGATATTTTAGTTTTGATCGAAAAAATTGTATTTCTTATGACTTTTCGTAAAATATGTTAATGCCATCTGAATGAGGAACAGATAAGCTTTCCATCGAGCTCTTAGCCGAAGAAATCGGTCGAAGGATGCAAGAGTTATAAGCAAAAAAACAAATCGGTGTTCAACACTTTTCCGTCCTACTGCCGATTCTTTTTGCAAGGTACTTTTCTATAATTCTAGTATTTAATGGGAAAAAATTGAACGAATTATTTGTCCATGTAAAAAACTATTAATTCTGAATAAAATGACACCCATTTATGCAATTAAAAAAATTTAAATGTCTCTTATTAGATAAGGCATATCTTAGTCTGATAAGGTACTTCTTCTTCAACGATTTCGAGGATATTTTAGTTTTGATCAAAAAAATTTTATTTCTTATGGCTTTTCGTAAAATATGTTAATGCCATCTCAAACAGGAACAGATAAGGTTTCCATCGAGCTCTTAGTCGAAGAAGTTGGTCGAATGATGCAAGAGTTATTAGCAAAAAACTAATCGGTGGACAACACGATTCAGTCCTACTGCCGATTCTTTTCGCAAAGTACTTTTCTTTAATTCTAGTATTTAATGGAAAAAAATTGAACGAATTTTTTGTCCATGTAAAAAACTATTAGTTTTGAATAAAATGCCGCCCATTTATGCAATTAAAAAAATTTAAATGTCTCTTATTAGATAAGGCATATTTTCGTCTGATAAGGTACTTCTTCTTCAACGATTTCGAGGATATTTTAGTTTTGATCAAAAAAATTTTATTTCTTATGGCTTTTCGTAAAATATGTTAATGCCATCTGAAAGAGGAACAGATAAGGTTTCCATCGAGCTCTTAGTCGAAGAAGTCGGTCGAATGATGCAAGAGTTATTAGCAAAAAACTAATCGGTGGACAACACGATTCCGTCCTACTGCCGATTCTTTTCGCAAAGTACTTTTCAATAATTCTAATACTTAATGCGAAAAAATTAAACGACTTTTTTGTACATGTAAAAAACTGAGTAAAATGCCGCCCATTTATGCATTTAAAAAAATTTAAATGTCTCTTATTAGATTAGGCATATTTTCGTCTGATAAGGTACTTCTTCTTCAATGATTTCGAGGATATTTTAGTTTTGATCAAAAAAATTTTATTTCTTATGGCTTTTCGTAAAATATGTTAATGCCATCTGAAAGAGGAACAGATAAGCTTTCCATCGAGCTCTTAGTCGAAGAAGTCGGTCGAAAGATGCAGGAGTTATTAGCAAAAAACTAATCGGTGGTCAACACGATTCCGTCCAACTGCCGATTCTTTTCGCAAAGTACTTTTCAATAATTCTAATATTTAATGCGAAAAAATTTAACGACTTTTTTGTACATGTAAAAAACTGAGTAAAATGCCGCCCATTTATGCAATTAATAAAATTTAAATGGCTCTTGTTAGATAAGGCATATTTTCGTCTTTTACGGTTCTTCTTCTTCAATGAATTCTAGGATGTTTTAGTTTTGATCAAAAAATTTTTATTTCTTATGACTTTTCGTAAAATATGTTAATGCTATCTGAAAGAGGAACAGATAAGCTTTCCATCGAGCTCTTAGTCGAAGAAGTCGGTCGAAACATGCAGGAGTTATAAGCAAAAAACTAATCGATGGACAACACGATTCCGTCCTACTGCCGATTCTTTTCGCAAAGTACTTTTCAATAATTCTAGTATTTATTGGGAAAAAATTAAACGAATTTTTTGTCCATGTAAAAAACTGAAGAAAATGCCGCCCATTTATGCAATTAAAAAAATTTAAATGTCTCTTATTAGATAAGGCATATTTTCGTCTGATAACGTACTTCTTCTTCAACGATTTCGAGGATATTTTAGTTTTGATCAAATAAATTTTATTTCTCATGACTTTTCGTAAAATATGTTAATGCTATCTGAAAGAGGAACACATAAGCTTTCCATCGAACTCTTAGTCGAAGAAGTCGGTCGAAAGATGCAGATCCTACTGCCGATTCTTTTCGCAAAGTACTTTTCTATAATTCTAGTATTTAATGGGAAAAAATTAAACGAATTTTTTGTCCATGTAAAAAACTATTTATTCTGAATAAAATGCCGCCCATTTATGCAATTAAAAAAATTTAAATGTCTCTTGTTAGATAAGGCATATTTTCGTCTTTTACGGTACTTATTTTTCAATGATCTCGAGGATATTTTAGTTTTGATTTATAAAATTGTATTTCTTATGACTTTTCGTAAAATATGTTAGTGCCATCTGAAAGAGGAACAGATAAGCTTTCCATCGAGCTCTTTGTCGAAGAAGTCGGTCAAAGGATGCAAGTGTTATTAGCCAAAAACTAATAGGTGGTCAACACGATTCTGTCCTACTGCCGATTCTTTTCGTAAAGTACTTTTCTATAATTGTAGTATTTAATGGGAAAAAAAAAACGAATTTTTTGTCCATGTAAAAAACTATTAATTCTGGATAAAAGGCCGCCCATTTACGCAATTAAAAAAATTTAAATGTCTCTTATTAGATAAGGCATATTTTCGTCTTTTACGGTACTTATTTTTCAATGATTTCGAGGATATATTAGTTTTGATCGAAAAAATTGTATTTCTTATTACTTTTCGTAAAATATGTTAATGCCATCTGAAAGAGAAACAGATAAGCTTTCCATCGAGTTCTTGGTCGAAGAAGTCGGTCGAAAGATGCAAGAGTTATTAGCAAAAATTTAATCGGTGGTCAACACGTTTCCGTCCTACTGCCGATTCTTTTCGCAAAGTACTTTTCTATAATTCTAGTATTTAATGGGAAAAAATTAAACGAATTTTTTGTCCATGTAAAAAACTATTAATTCTGAATAAAATGCCGCCCATTTATGCAATTAAAAAAATTTAAATGTCTCTTAGTAGATAAGGCATATTTTCGTCTTTTACGGTACTTCTTTTTCAATGATTTCGAGGATATTTTAGTTTTGATCGAAAAAATTGAATTTCTTATTACTTCTTGTAAAATATGTTAATGCCATCTGAAAGAGGAACAGATAAGCTTTCCATCGAGCTTTAAGTTGAACAAGTCGGTCGAAAGATGCAAGAGTTATTAGCAAAAAACTAATCGGTGGTCAACACGATTTCGTCCTACTGCCGATTTTTTTCGCAAAGTACTTTTCTTTAATTCTAGTATTTAATGGGAAAAAATTAAACGAATTTTTTGTCCATGTAAAAAACTATTAATTCTGAATAAAATGCCGCCCATTTATGCAATTAAAAAATTTAAATGTCTCTTAGTAGATAAGGCATATTTTCGTCTGATAAGGTACTTCTTCTTCAATGATTTCGAGGATATTTTAGTTTTGATCAAAAAAATTTTATTTCTTATGACTTTTCGTAAAATATGTTAATGCCATCTGAAAGAGGAACAGATAAGCTTTCCATCGAGTTCTTGGTCGAAGAAGTCGGTCGAAAGATGCAAGAGTTATTAGCAAAAAATTAATCGGTGGTCAACACGATTCCGTCCTACTGCCGATTCTTTTCGCAAAGTACTTTTCTATAATTCTAGTATTTAATGGGAAAAAATTAAACGAATTTTTTGTCCATGTAAAAAACTATTAATTCTGAATAAAATGCCGCCCATTTATGCAATTAAGAAAATTTAAACGTCTCTTATTAGATAAGGCATATTTTCGTCTGATAAAGTACTTCTTCTTCAACGATTTCGAGGATATTTTAGTTTTGATCGAAAAAATTGTATTTCTTATGACTTTTCGTAAAATATGTTAATGGCATCTGAAAGAGCAACAGATAAGCTTTCCATCGAGCTCTTAGTCGAAGAAGTCGGTCGAAAGATGCAGGAGTTATTAGCAAAAAACTAATCGGTGGTCAACACGATTCCGTCCTACGAATGTTTTGTCCATTTAAAAAACTGTTAATTCTGAATAAAATGCCGCCCATTTATGCAATTAAAAAAATTTAAATGTCTCTTATTAGATAAGGCATATTTTCGTCTTTAACGGTAAGTCTTTTTCAATGATTTCGAGGATATTTTAGTTTTGATCCCAAAAATTTTATTTTTTATGAGTTTTCGTAAAATATGTTAATGCCATCTGAAAGAGGAACAGATAAGCTTTCCATCGAGTTCTTGGTCGAAGAAGTCGGTCGAAAGATGCAAGAGTTATTAGCAAAAAATTAATCGGTGGTCAACACGATTCCGTCCTACTGCCGATTCTTTTCGCAAAGTAGTTTTCTATAATTCTAGTATTTAATGGGAAAAAATTTAACGAATTTTTTGTCCATGTAAAAAACTATTAATTCTGAATAAAATGCCGCCCATTTATGCAATTAAATAAATTTAAATGTCTCTTGTTAGATAAGGCATATTTTCGTCTATTACGGTACTTATTTTTCAATGATTTCGAGGATATTTTAGTTTTGATTTAAAAAATTTTATTTCTTACGACTTTTCGTAAAATATGTTAATGCCATCTGAAAGAGGAACAGATAAGCTTTCCATCGAGTTCTTGGTCGAAGAAGTCGGTCGAAAGATGCAAGAGTTATTAGCAAAAAATTAATCGGTGGTCAACACGATTCCGTCCTACTGCCGATTCTTTTCGCAAAGTACTTTTCTATAATTCTAGTATTTAATGGGAAAAAATTTAACGAATTTTTTGTCCATGTAAAAAACTATTAATTCTGAATAAAATGCCGCCCATTTAAGCAATTAAAAAAATTTAAATGTCTCTTATTAGATAAGGCATATTTTCGTCTATTACGGTATTTATTTTTCAATGATTTCGAGGATATTTTAGTTTTTATTTAAAAAATTTTATTTCTTATGACTTTTCGTAAAATATGTTAATGCCATCTGAAAGAGGAACAGATAAGCTTTCCATCGAGTTCTTGGTCGAAGAAGTCGGTCGAAAGATGCAAGAGTTATTAGCAAAAAATTAATCGGTGGTCAACACGATTCCGTCCTACTGCCGATTCTTTTCGCAAAGTACTTTTCTATAATTCTAGTATTTAATGGGAAAAAATTTAACGAATTTTTTGTCCATGTAAAAAACTATTAATTCTGAATAAAATGCCGCCCATTTATGCAATTAAAAAAATTTAAATGTCTTTTGTTAGATAAGGCATATTTTCGTCTTTTACAGTACTTATTTTACAATGATTTCGAGGATATTTTAGTTTTGATTTAAAAAATTTTATTTCTTATGACTTTTCGTAAAATATGTAAGTGCCTTCTGAAAGAGGAACAGATAAGCTTTCCATCGAGCTCTTTGTCGAAGAAGTCGGTCGAAGGATGCAAGAGTTATTAGCCAAAAACTAATCGGTGATCAACACGATTCTGTCCTACTGCCGATTCTTTTCGTAAAGTACTTTTCTATAATTGTAGTATTTAATGGGGAAAAAAAACGAATTTTTTTTCCATGTAAAAAACTATTAATTCTGAATAAAATGCCACCCATTTACGCAATTAAAAAAATTTAAATGTCTCTTATTAGATAAGGCATATTTTCGTCTTTTACGGTACTTAGTTGTCAATGATTTCGAGGATATTTTAGTTTTTATTTAAAAATTTTATTTCTTATGACTTTTCGTAAAATAAGTTAATGCCATCTGAAAGAGGAACATATAAGCTTTCCATCGAGCTCTAAGTTGAAGAAGTCGGTCGAAAGATGCAAGAGTTATTAGCAAAAACTAATCGGTGGTCAACACGATTCCGTCGTAATGGCGATTCTTTTCGCAAAGTACTTTTCTATAATTCTAGTATTTAATGGGAAAAAATTAAACGAATTTTTTGCCCATGTAAAAAACTATTAATTCTGAATAAAATGCCGCCCATTTATGCAATTAAAAAAATTTAAATGTCTCTTAGTAGATAAGGCATATTTGCGTCTGATAAGGTACTTCTTCTTCAATCATTTCGACGATATTTTAGTTTTGATCAAAAAAATTTTATTTCTTAAGACTTTTTGTAAAATATGTTAATGCCATCTAAAAGAGGAACTGATAAGCTTTCCATCGAACTTTTAGTCGAAGCATGCAAGAGTTATTAGCAAAAAACAAATCGGTGGTCAACACGTTTCCGTCCTACTGCCGATTCTTTTCGCAAAGTACTTTTCTATAATTCTAGTATTTAATGGGAAAAAATTAAACGAATTTTTTGTCCATGTAAAAAACTATTAATTCTGAATAGAATGCGGCCCATTTATGATTCGATGATTTCGAGGATATTTTAGTTTTGATCAAAAAAATTTTATTTCTTATGACTTTTCGTAAAATATGTTAATGCCATCTAAAAGAGGAACTGATAAGCTTTCCATCGAGCTCTTAGTCAAAGAAGTCGTTCGAAAGATGCAAGAGATATTAGCAAAACACTAATCGGTGGTCAACACGATTCCTTCCTACTGCCGATTCTTTTCGCAAAGCACTTTTCTATAATTCTAGTATTTAATGGGAAAAAATTAAACGAATTTTTTGTCCATGTAAAAAACTATTAATTCTGAATAGAATGCCGCCCATTTATGATTCGATGACTTCGAGGATATTTTAGTTTTGATCAAAAAAATTTTATTTCTTATGACTTTTCGTAAAATATGTTAATGCCATCTAAAAGAGGAACTGATAAGTTTTCCACCGATCTCTTAATCGAAGAAGTCGTTTGAAAGATGCAAGAGATATTAGCAAAACACTAATCGGTGGTCAACATGATTCCTTCCTACTGCCGATTCTTTTCGCAAAGTACTTTTCTATAATTCTTATATTTAATGGGAAAAAATTAAACGAATTTTTTGTCCATATAAAAAACTATTAATTCTGAATAAAATGCCGCCCATTTATGCAATTAAAAAAATGTAAATGTCTCTTATTAGATAAGGCATATTTTCGTCTGATAAGGTACTTCTTCTTCAATGATTTCGAGGATATTATAATTTTGATGCAAAAAATTTTATTTCTTACGACTTTTCGTGAAATATGTTAATGTCGTCTGAAAGAGGAACAGATAAACTTTCCATCGAGCTCTTAGTCGAAGAAGTCGGTCGAAAGATGCAAGAGTTATTAGCAAAAAACTAATCGGTGGTCAACACGTTTTCGTCCTACTGCCGATTCTTATCGCAAAGTAGTTTTCAATAATTCTAGTATTTAATGGGAAAAAATTAAACGAATTTTTTGTGCATGTAAAAACTGAATAAAATGCCGCCCATTTATGCAATTAAAAAAATTTAAAAGTCTCTTGTTAGATAAGGCATATTTGCGTCTTTTACGGTACTTCTTTTTCAATGATTTCGAGGATATATTAATTTTGATCAAAAAAATTTTATTTCTTACGACTTTTCGTAAAATATGTTAATGCCATCTGTAAGAGGAACAGATAAGCTTTCCATCGAGCTCTTTGTCGAAGAAGTCGGTCGAAGGATGCAAGAGTTATTAGCAAAAATTTAATCGGTGGTCAACACGTTTCCGTCCTACTGCCGATTCTTTTCGCAAAGTACTTTTCTATAATTCTAGTATTTAATCGGAAAAAATTAAACGAATTTTTTGTCCATGTAAAAAACTATTAATTCTGAATAAAATGCCGCCCATTTATGCAATTAAAAAAATTTAAATGTCTCTTAGTAGATAAGGCATATTTGCGTCTTTTACGGTACTTCTTTTTCAATGATTTCAAGGACCTTTTAATTTTGATCAAAAAAATTTTATTTCTTATGACGTTTCGTAAAATATGTTAATGGCATCTGAAAGAGGAACAGATAAGCTTTCCATCGAGCTCTTAGTCGAAGAATTCGGTCAAAGGATGCAAGAGTGATTAGTAAAAAACTAATCGGTGTTCAACACGTTTCCGTCCTACTGCCGATTCTTTTCGCAAAGTACTTTTCTATAATTCTAGTATTTAATGGGAAAAAATTTAACGAATTTTTTGTCCATGTAAAAAACTGAATAAAATGCCACCCATTTATGCAATTAAGAAAATTTAAATGTCTCTTGTTAGATAAGGCATATTTGCGTCTTTTACGGTACTTCTTTTTCAATGATTTCAAGGACATTTTAATTTTGATAAAAAAAATTTTATTTCTTATGACGTTTCGTAAAATATGTTAATGCCATCTAAAAGAGGAACTGATAAGCTTTCCATCGAGCTCTTAGTCAAAGAAGTCGTTCGAAAGATGCAAGAGATATTAGCAAAACACTAATCGGTGGTCAACACGATTCCTTCCTACTGCCGATTCTTTTCGCAAAGCACTTTTCTATAATTCTAGTATTTAATGGGAAAAAATTAAACGAATTTTTTGTCCATGTAAAAAACTATTAATTCTGAATAGAATGCCGCCCATTTATGATTCGATGACTTCGAGGATATTTTAGTTTTGATCAAAAAAATTTTATTTCTTATGACTTTTCGTAAAATATGTTAATGCCATCTAAAAGAGGAACTGATAAGTTTTCCACCGATCTCTTAATCGAAGAAGTCGTTTGAAAGATGCAAGAGATATTAGCAAAACACTAATCGGTGGTCAACATGATTCCTTCCTACTGCCGATTCTTTTCGCAAAGTACTTTTCTATAATTCTTATATTTAATGGGAAAAAATTAAACGAATTTTTTGTCCATATAAAAAACTATTAATTCTGAATAAAATGCCGCCCATTTATGCAATTAAAAAAATGTAAATGTCTCTTATTAGATAAGGCATATTTTCGTCTGATAAGGTACTTCTTCTTCAATGATTTCGAGGATATTATAATTTTGATGCAAAAAATTTTATTTCTTACGACTTTTCGTGAAATATGTTAATGTCGTCTGAAAGAGGAACAGATAAACTTTCCATCGAGCTCTTAGTCGAAGAAGTCGGTCGAAAGATGCAAGAGTTATTAGCAAAAAACTAATCGGTGGTCAACACGTTTTCGTCCTACTGCCGATTCTTATCGCAAAGTAGTTTTCAATAATTCTAGTATTTAATGGGAAAAAATTAAACGAATTTTTTGTGCATGTAAAAACTGAATAAAATGCCGCCCATTTATGCAATTAAAAAAATTTAAAAGTCTCTTGTTAGATAAGGCATATTTGCGTCTTTTACGGTACTTCTTTTTCAATGATTTCGAGGATATATTAATTTTGATCAAAAAAATTTTATTTCTTACGACTTTTCGTAAAATATGTTAATGCCATCTGTAAGAGGAACAGATAAGCTTTCCATCGAGCTCTTTGTCGAAGAAGTCGGTCGAAGGATGCAAGAGTTATTAGCAAAAATTTAATCGGTGGTCAACACGTTTCCGTCCTACTGCCGATTCTTTTCGCAAAGTACTTTTCTATAATTCTAGTATTTAATCGGAAAAAATTAAACGAATTTTTTGTCCATGTAAAAAACTATTAATTCTGAATAAAATGCCGCCCATTTATGCAATTAAAAAAATTTAAATGTCTCTTAGTAGATAAGGCATATTTGCGTCTTTTACGGTACTTCTTTTTCAATGATTTCAAGGACATTTTAATTTTGATCAAAAAAATTTTATTTCTTATGACGTTTCGTAAAATATGTTAATGGCATCTGAAAGAGGAACAGATAAGCTTTCCATCGAGCTCTTAGTCGAAGAATTCGGTCAAAGGATGCAAGAGTGATTAGTAAAAAACTAATCGGTGTTCAACACGTTTCCGTCCTACTGCCGATTCTTTTCGCAAAGTACTTTTCTATAATTCTAGTATTTAATGGGAAAAAATTTAACGAATTTTTTGTCCATGTAAAAAACTGAATAAAATGCCACCCATTTATGCAATTAAGAAAATTTAAATGTCTCTTGTTAGATAAGGCATATTTGCGTCTTTTACGGTACTTCTTTTTCAATGATTTCAAGGACATTTTAATTTTGATAAAAAAAATTTTATTTCTTATGACGTTTCGTAAAATATGTTAATGGCATCTGAAAGAGGAACAGATAAGCTTTCCATCGAGCTCTTAGTCGAAGAGTTCGGTCAAAGGATGCAAGAGTGATTAGTAAAAAACTAATCGGTGTTCAACACGTTTCCGTCCTACTGCCGATTCTTTTCGCAAAGGACTTTTCTATAATTCTAGTATTTAATGGGAAAAAATTTAACGAATTTTTTGTCCATGTAAAAAACTATTAATTCTTAATCAAATGCCGCCCATTTATGCAATTAAAAAAATTTATATGTCTCTTATTAGATAAGGCTAACTTTCGTCTGTTAAGATACTTCTTTTTCAATGATTTCGAGGATATTTTAGTTTTGATCAAAAAAATTTTATATCTAACCTCTTTTCGTAAAATAAATTAATGCCATCTGAAAGAGGAACAGATAAGCTTTCCATCGAGCTCTTAGTCGAAGAAGTCGGTCGAAGGATGCAAGAGTTATTAGCAATAATTTAATCGGTGGTCAACACGTTTCCGTCCTACTGCCGATTCTTTTCGCAAAGTACTTTTCCATAATTCTAGTGTTTAATGGGAAAAAATTAAACGAATTTTTTGTTCATGTAAAAAACTTTTAATTCTGAATTAAATGCCGCCCATTTATGTAATTAAATAAATTTAAATGTCTCTTGTTAGATAAGGCATATTTGCGTCTTTTACGGTACTTCTTTTTCAATGATTTCAAGGATATTTTAATTTTGATCAAAAAATTTTATTTCTTATGACTTTTCGTAAAATAAGTTAATGCCATCTGAAAGTGAAACAGATAAGCTTTCCATTGAGCTCTTAGTCGAAGGAGTCTGTCGAAGGATGCAAGAGTGATAAGTAAAAAACTAATCGGTGTTCAACACGTTTCCGTCCTACTCCCAATTCTTTTCGCAAGGTACTTTTCTATTATTCTAGTATTTAATGGGAAAAAGTTTAACGAATTTTTTGTCCATGTGAAAAACGATTAATTCTGAATAAAATGCCGCCCATTTATGCAATTAAAAAAATTTAAATGTCTCTTATTAGATAAGGCATATTTTCGTCTGATGTTGTACTTCTTTTTCAATGATTTCGAGGATATTTTAGTTTTGATAACAAAAATTTTATTTCTTACGACTTTTCGTAAAATATTTAAATGCCATCGAAATAAACGAATTTTTTGTCCATGTAAAAAACTATTAATTCTGAATAGAATGCGGCCCATTTATGATTCGATGATTTCGAGGATATTTTAGTTTTGATCAAAAAAATTTTATTACTTATGACTTTTCATAAAATATGTTAATGCCATCTAAAAGAGGAACTGATAAGCTTTCCATCGAGCTCTTAGTAAAAGAAGTCGTTCGAAAGATGCAAGAGATATTAGCAAAACACTAATCGGTGGTCAACATGATTCCTTCCTACTGCCGATTCTTTTCGCAAAGTACTTTTCTATAATTCTAGTATTTAATGGGAAAAAATTAAACGAATTTTTTGTCCATATAAAAAACTATTAATTCTGAATAAAATGCCGCCCATTTATGCAATTAAAAAAATTTAAATGTCTCTTATTAGATAAGGCATATTTTCGTCTGATAAGGTACTTCTTCTTCAATGATTTCGAGGATATTATAATTTTGATGCAAAAAATTTTATTTCTTACGACTTTTCGTGAAATATGTTAATGTCGTCTGAAAGAGGAACAGATAAACTTTCCATCGAGCTCTTAGTCGAAGAAGTCGGTCGAAAGATGCAAGAGTTATTAGCAAAAAACTAATCGGTGGTCAACACGTTTTCGTCCTACTGCCGATTCTTTTCGCAAAGTACTTTTCTATAATTCTAGTATTTAATGGGAAAAAATTAAACGAATTTTTTGTCCATGTAAAAAACTATTAATTCTGAAAAAAATGCCGCCCATTTATGCAATTAAAAAAATTTAAATGTCTCTTGTTAGATAAGGCATATTTGCATCTTTTACGGTACTTCTTCTTCGTCGATTTCGAGGATATTTTAGTTTTAATAAAAAAAATTTTATTTCTTACGACTTTTCGTAAAATATATTTATACCTTCTGAAAGAGGAACAGATAAGCTTTCCATCGAGCTTAGTCGAAGGAGTCGGTCGAAAGATGCAGGAGTTATTAGCAAACAACTAATCGGTGGTCAACACGATTCCGTCCTCTTGCCGATTCTTTTCGCAAAGTAGTTTTCTAAAATTATAGTATTTAATGGGAAAAAATTAAACGAATTTGTTGTCCATGTAAAAAACTATTAATTCTGAATAGAATGCGGCCCATTTATGATTCGATGATTTCGAGGATATTTTAGTTTTGATCAAAAAAATTTTATTTCTTATGACTTTTCGTAAAATATGTTAATGCCATCTAAAAGAGGAACTGATAAGCTTTCCATCGAGCTCTTAGTCAAAGAAGTCGTTCGAAAGATGCAAGAGATATTAGCAAAACACTAATCGGTGGTCAACACGATTCCTTCCTACTGCCGATTCTTTTCGCAAAGCACTTTTCTATAATTCTAGTATTTAATGGGAAAAAATTAAACGAATTTTTTGTCCATGTAAAAAACTATTAATTCTGAATAGAATGCCGCCCATTTATGATTCGATGACTTCGAGGATATTTTAGTTTTGATCAAAAAAATTTTATTTCTTATGACTTTTCGTAAAATATGTTAATGCCATCTAAAAGAGGAACTGATAAGCTTTCCACCGATCTCTTAATCGAAGAAGTCGTTTGAAAGATGCAAGAGATATTAGCAAAACACTAATCGGTGGTCAACATGATTCCTTCCTACTGCCGATTCTTTTCGCAAAGTACTTTTCTATAATTCTTATATTTAATGGGAAAAAATTAAACGAATTTTTTGTCCATATAAAAAACTATTAATTCTGAATAAAATGCCGCCCATTTATGCAATTAAAAAAATGTAAATGTCTCTTATTAGATAAGGCATATTTTCGTCTGATAAGGTACTTCTTCTTCAATGATTTCGAGGATATTATAATTTTGATGCAAAAAATTTTATTTCTTACGACTTTTCGTGAAATATGTTAATGTCGTCTGAAAGAGGAACAGATAAACTTTCCATCGAGCTCTTAGTCGAAGAAGTCGGTCGAAAGATGCAAGAGTTATTAGCAAAAAACTAATCGGTGGTCAACACGTTTTCGTCCTACTGCCGATTCTTTTCGCAAAGTAGTTTTCAATAATTCTAGTATTTAATGGGAAAAAATTAAACGAATTTTTTGTGCATGTAAAAACTGAATAAAATGCCGCCCATTTATGCAATTAAAAAAATTTAAAAGTCTCTTGTTAGATAAGGCATATTTGCGTCTTTTACGGTACTTCTTTTTCAATGATTTCGAGGATATATTAATTTTGATCAAAAAAATTTTATTTCTTACGACTTTTCGTAAAATATGTTAATGCCATCTGTAAGAGGAACAGATAAGCTTTCCATCGAGCTCTTTGTCGAAGAAGTCGGTCGAAGGATGCAAGAGTTATTAGCAAAAATTTAATCGGTGGTCAACACGTTTCCGTCCTACTGCCGATTCTTTTCGCAAAGTACTTTTCTATAATTCTAGTATTTAATCGGAAAAAATTAAACGAATTTTTTGTCCATGTAAAAAACTATTAATTCTGAATAAAATGCCGCCCATTTATGCAATTAAAAAAATTTAAATGTCTCTTAGTAGATAAGGCATATTTTCGTCTTTTACGGTACTTCTTTTTCAATGATTTTGATGATATTTTAGTTTTGATCAAAAAAATTGTATTTCTTACGACTTTTCGTAAAATATTTTAATGCCATCTGAAAGTGGAACAGATAAGCTTTCCACCGAGCTCTTAGTCGAAGAAGTCGGTCGAAGGATGCAAGAGTGATTAGTAAAAAACTAATCGGTGTTCAACACGTGTCCGTCCTACTGCCAATTCTTTTCGCAAGGTACTTTTCTTTTATTCTAGTACTTAATTGGAAAAAATTGAACGAATTTTTTGTCCATGTAAAAAACTATTAATTCTGAATAAAATGCCGCCCATTTATGCAATTAAAAAAATTTAAATGTCTCTTAGTAGATAAGGCATATTTTCGTCTGTAAGGTACTTCTTCTTCAATGATTTCGATGATATTTTAGTTTTGATCAAAAAAATTTTATTTCTTACGACTTTTTGTAAAATATGTTAATGCCATCTAAAAGAGGAACAGATAAGCTTTCCATCGAACTTTTAGTCGAAGAAGTCAGTCGAAGCATGCAAGAGTTATAAGCAAAAAACAAGTCGGTGGTCAACACGTTTCCGTCCTACTGCCGATTCTTTTCGCAAAGTACTTTTCTATAATTCTAGTATTTAATGGGAAAAAATTAAACGAATTTTTTGTCCATGTAAAAAACTATTAATTCTGAATAGAATGCCGCCCATTTATGCAATTAAAAAAATTTAAATGTCTCTTAGTAGATAAGGCATATTTTCGTCTGTAAGGTACTTCTTCTTCAATGATTTCGATGATATTTTAGATTTGATAAAAAAAATTTTATTTCTGACGACTTTTCGTAAAATATTTTAATGCCATCTGAAAGTGGAACAGATAAGCTTTCCATTGAGCTCTTAGTCGAAGAAGTCGGTCGAAGGATACAAGAGTTATTAGCAAAAAACTAAAAGGTGGTCAACACGACTTCGTCCTACTGCCAATTCTTTTCTCAAAGTACTTTTCTATAATTCTAGTATTTAATGGGAAAAAATTAAACGAATTTTTTGTCCATGTAAAAAACTGAATAAATTGCCGCCCATTTATTCAATTAAAAAAATTTGTATGTCTCTTATTAGATAAGGCATATTTTCGTCTGATATTGTACTTCTTTTTCAATGATTTCAAGGATTTTTTAGTTTTGATAAAAAAAATTTTATTTCTTACGACTTTTCGTAAAATATTTTAATGCCATCTGAAAGTGGAACAGATAAGCTTTCCATTGAGCTCTTAGTCGAAGAAGTCGGTCGAAGGATACAAGAGTTATTAGCAAAAAACTAAAAGGTGGTCAACACGACTTCGTCCTACTGCCAATTCTTTTCGCAAAGTACTTTTCTATAATTCTAGTATTTAATGGGAAAAAATTAAACGAATTTTTTGTCCATGTAAAAAACTATTAATTCTGAATAAATTGCCGCCTATTTATGCAATTAAAAAAATTTAAATGTCTCTTGTTAGATAAGGCATATTTGCGTCTTTTACGGTACTTTTTTTTTCAATGATTTCAAGGATATTGTAATTTTGATCGAAAAAATTTTATTTCTTACGACTTTTCGTAAAATATATTTATGCCATCTGAAAGAGGAACAGATAAGCTTTCCATCGAGCTTAGTCGAAGGAGTCTGTCGAAGGATGCAAAAGTTCTTAGCAAAAAACTAATCGGTGGTCAACACGTTTCCGTCCTACTCCCAATTCTTTTCGCAAGGTACTTTTCTATTATTCTAGTATTTAATGGGAAAAAACTAAACGAATTTTTTGTCCATGTAAAAAACTATTAATTCTGAATAAAATGCCGCCCATTTAAGCAATTAAAAAAATTTAAATGTCTCTTATTAGATAAGGCATATTTTCGTCTGATAAAGTACTTCCTTTTCAATGATTTCGAGGATATTTTAGATTTGATCAAAAAAATTTTATTTCTTATGACTTTTCGTAAAATATTTTAATGCCATCTGAGAGAAGAACAGATAAGCTTTCCATCGAGCTCTAAGTCGAAGAAGTCGGTCGAAGGATGCAAGAGTTATTAGCAAAAAACTAATCGGTGGTCAACACGACTTCGTCCTACTGCCGATTCTTTTCGCAAAGTACTTTTCTATAATTCTAGTATTTAATGGGAAAAAATTAAACGAATTTTTTGTCCATGTAAAAAACTATTAATTCTGAATAAAATGCCGCCCATTTATGCAATTAAAAAAATTTAAATGTCTCTTGTTAGATAAGGCATATTTGCGTCTTTTACGGTACTTCTTCTTCGTCGATTTCGAGGATATTTTAGTTTTAATAAAAAAAATTTTATTTCTTACGACTTTTCGTAAAATATATTTATACCATCTGAAAGAGGAACAGATAAGCTTTCCATCGAGCTTAGTCGAAGGAGTCGGTCGAAAGATGCAGGAGTTATTAGCAAACAACTAATCGGTGGTCAACACGATTCCGTCCTCTTGCCGATTCTTTTCGCAAAGTAGTTTTCTAAAATTATAGTATTTAATGGCAAAAAATTAAACGAATTTTTTGTCCATGTAAAAAACTATTAATTCTGAATAGAATGCGGCCCATTTATGATTCGATGATTTCGAGGATATTTTAGTTTTGATCAAGAAAATTTTATTTCTTATGACTTTTCGTAAAATATGTTAATGCCATCTAAAAGAGGAACTGATAAGCTTTCCATCGAGCTCTTAGTAAAAGAAGTCGTTCGAAAGATGCAAGAGATATTAGCAAAACACTAATCGGTGGTCAACATGATTCCTTCCTACTGCCGATTCTTTTCGCAAAGTACTTTTCTATAATTCTAGTATTTAATGGGAAAAAATTAAACGAATTTTTTGTCCATATAAAAAACTATTAATTCTGAATAAAATGCCGCCCATTTATGCAATTAAAAAAATTTATATGTCTCTTATTAGATAAGGCTAACTTTCGTCTGTTAAGATACTTCTTTTTCAATGATTTCGAGGATATTTTAGTTTTGATCAAAAAAATTTTATATCTAACCTCTTTTCGTAAAATAAATTAATGCCATCTGAAAGAGGAACAGATAAGCTTTCCATCGAGCTCTTAGTCGAAGAAGTCGGTCGAAGGATGCAAGAGTTATTAGCAATAATTTAATCGGTGGTCAACACGTTTCCGTCCTACTGCCGATTCTTTTCGCAAAGTACTTTTCCATAATTCTAGTGTTTAATGGGAAAAAATTAAACGAATTTTTTGTTCATGTAAAAAACTTTTAATTCTGAATTAAATGCCGCCCATTTATGTAATTAAATAAATTTAAATGTCTCTTGTTAGATAAGGCATATTTGCGTCTTTTACGGTACTTCTTTTTCAATGATTTCAAGGATATTTTAATTTTGATCAAAAAATTTTATTTCTTATGACTTTTCGTAAAATAAGTTAATGCCATCTGAAAGTGAAACAGATAAGCTTTCCATTGAGCTCTTAGTCGAAGGAGTCTGTCGAAGGATGCAAGAGTGATAAGTAAAAAACTAATCGGTGTTCAACACGTTTCCGTCCTACTCCCAATTCTTTTCGCAAGGTACTTTTCTATTATTCTAGTATTTAATGGGAAAAAGTTTAACGAATTTTTTGTCCATGTGAAAAACGATTAATTCTGAATAAAATGCCGCCCATTTATGCAATTAAAAAAATTTAAATGTCTCTTATTAGATAAGGCATATTTTCGTCTGATGTTGTACTTCTTTTTCAATGATTTCGAGGATATTTTAGTTTTGATAACAAAAATTTTATTTCTTACGACTTTTCGTAAAATATTTAAATGCCATCGAAATAAACGAATTTTTTGTCCATGTAAAAAACTATTAATTCTGAATAGAATGCGGCCCATTTATGATTCGATGATTTCGAGGATATTTTAGTTTTGATCAAAAAAATTTTATTACTTATGACTTTTCATAAAATATGTTAATGCCATCTAAAAGAGGAACTGATAAGCTTTCCATCGAGCTCTTAGTAAAAGAAGTCGTTCGAAAGATGCAAGAGATATTAGCAAAACACTAATCGGTGGTCAACATGATTCCTTCCTACTGCCGATTCTTTTCGCAAAGTACTTTTCTATAATTCTAGTATTTAATGGGAAAAAATTAAACGAATTTTTTGTCCATATAAAAAACTATTAATTCTGAATAAAATGCCGCCCATTTATGCAATTAAAAAAATTTAAATGTCTCTTATTAGATAAGGCATATTTTCGTCTGATAAGGTACTTCTTCTTCAATGATTTCGAGGATATTATAATTTTGATGCAAAAAATTTTATTTCTTACGACTTTTCGTGAAATATGTTAATGTCGTCTGAAAGAGGAACAGATAAACTTTCCATCGAGCTCTTAGTCGAAGAAGTCGGTCGAAAGATGCAAGAGTTATTAGCAAAAAACTAATCGGTGGTCCACACGTTTTCGTCCTACTGCCGATTCTTTTCGCAAAGTACTTTTCTATAATTCTAGTATTTAATGGGAAAAAATTAAACGAATTTTTTGTCCATGTAAAAAACTATTAATTCTGAAAAAAATGCCGCCCATTTATGCAATTAAAAAAATTTAAATGTCTCTTGTTAGATAAGGCATATTTGCATCTTTTACGGTACTTCTTCTTCGTCGATTTCGAGGATATTTTAGTTTTAATAAAAAAAATTTTATTTCTTACGACTTTTCGTAAAATATATTTATACCTTCTGAAAGAGGAACAGATAAGCTTTCCATCGAGCTTAGTCGAAGGAGTCGGTCGAAAGATGCAGGAGTTATTAGCAAACAACTAATCGGTGGTCAACACGATTCCGTCCTCTTGCCGATTCTTTTCGCAAAGTAGTTTTCTAAAATTATAGTATTTAATGGGAAAAAATTAAACGAATTTGTTGTCCATGTAAAAAACTATTAATTCTGAATAGAATGCGGCCCATTTATGATTCGATGATTTCGAGGATATTTTAGTTTTGATCAAAAAAATTTTATTTCTTATGACTTTTCGTAAAATATGTTAATGCCATCTAAAAGAGGAACTGATAAGCTTTCCATCGAGCTCTTAGTCAAAGAAGTCGTTCGAAAGATGCAAGAGATATTAGCAAAACACTAATCGGTGGTCAACACGATTCCTTCCTACTGCCGATTCTTTTCGCAAAGCACTTTTCTATAATTCTAGTATTTAATGGGAAAAAATTAAACGAATTTTTTGTCCATGTAAAAAACTATTAATTCTGAATAGAATGCCGCCCATTTATGATTCGATGACTTCGAGGATATTTTAGTTTTGATCAAAAAAATTTTATTTCTTATGACTTTTCGTAAAATATGTTAATGCCATCTAAAAGAGGAACTGATAAGCTTTCCACCGATCTCTTAATCGAAGAAGTCGTTTGAAAGATGCAAGAGATATTAGCAAAACACTAATCGGTGGTCAACATGATTCCTTCCTACTGCCGATTCTTTTCGCAAAGTACTTTTCTATAATTCTTATATTTAATGGGAAAAAATTAAACGAATTTTTTGTCCATATAAAAAACTATTAATTCTGAATAAAATGCCGCCCATTTATGCAATTAAAAAAATGTAAATGTCTCTTATTAGATAAGGCATATTTTCGTCTGATAAGGTACTTCTTCTTCAATGATTTCGAGGATATTATAATTTTGATGCAAAAAATTTTATTTCTTACGACTTTTCGTGAAATATGTTAATGTCGTCTGAAAGAGGAACAGATAAACTTTCCATCGAGCTCTTAGTCGAAGAAGTCGGTCGAAAGATGCAAGAGTTATTAGCAAAAAACTAATCGGTGGTCAACACGTTTTCGTCCTACTGCCGATTCTTTTCGCAAAGTAGTTTTCAATAATTCTAGTATTTAATGGGAAAAAATTAAACGAATTTTTTGTGCATGTAAAAACTGAATAAAATGCCGCCCATTTATGCAATTAAAAAAATTTAAAAGTCTCTTGTTAGATAAGGCATATTTGCGTCTTTTACGGTACTTCTTTTTCAATGATTTCGAGGATATATTAATTTTGATCAAAAAAATTTTATTTCTTACGACTTTTCGTAAAATATGTTAATGCCATCTGTAAGAGGAACAGATAAGCTTTCCATCGAGCTCTTTGTCGAAGAAGTCGGTCGAAGGATGCAAGAGTTATTAGCAAAAATTTAATCGGTGGTCAACACGTTTCCGTCCTACTGCCGATTCTTTTCGCAAAGTACTTTTCTATAATTCTAGTATTTAATCGGAAAAAATTAAACGAATTTTTTGTCCATGTAAAAAACTATTAATTCTGAATAAAATGCCGCCCATTTATGCAATTAAAAAAATTTAAATGTCTCTTAGTAGATAAGGCATATTTTCGTCTTTTACGGTACTTCTTTTTCAATGATTTTGATGATATTTTAGTTTTGATCAAAAAAATTGTATTTCTTACGACTTTTCGTAAAATATTTTAATGCCATCTGAAAGTGGAACAGATAAGCTTTCCACCGAGCTCTTAGTCGAAGAAGTCGGTCGAAGGATGCAAGAGTGATTAGTAAAAAACTAATCGGTGTTCAACACGTGTCCGTCCTACTGCCAATTCTTTTCGCAAGGTACTTTTCTTTTATTCTAGTACTTAATTGGAAAAAATTGAACGAATTTTTTGTCCATGTAAAAAACTATTAATTCTGAATAAAATGCCGCCCATTTATGCAATTAAAAAAATTTAAATGTCTCTTAGTAGATAAGGCATATTTTCGTCTGTAAGGTACTTCTTCTTCAATGATTTCGATGATATTTTAGTTTTGATCAAAAAAATTTTATTTCTTACGACTTTTTGTAAAATATGTTAATGCCATCTAAAAGAGGAACAGATAAGCTTTCCATCGAACTTTTAGTCGAAGAAGTCAGTCGAAGCATGCAAGAGTTATAAGCAAAAAACAAGTCGGTGGTCAACACGTTTCCGTCCTACTGCCGATTCTTTTCGCAAAGTACTTTTCTATAATTCTAGTATTTAATGGGAAAAAATTAAACGAATTTTTTGTCCATGTAAAAAACTATTAATTCTGAATAGAATGCCGCCCATTTATGCCATTAAAAAAATTTAAATGTCTCTTAGTAGATAAGGCATATTTTCGTCTGTAAGGTACTTCTTCTTCAATGATTTCGATGATATTTTAGATTTGATAAAAAAAATTTTATTTCTGACGACTTTTCGTAAAATATTTTAATGCCATCTGAAAGTGGAACAGATAAGCTTTCCATTGAGCTCTTAGTCGAAGAAGTCGGTCGAAGGATACAAGAGTTATTAGCAAAAAACTAAAAGGTGGTCAACACGACTTCGTCCTACTGCCAATTCTTTTCTCAAAGTACTTTTCTATAATTCTAGTATTTAATGGGAAAAAATTAAACGAATTTTTTGTCCATGTAAAAAACTGAATAAATTGCCGCCCATTTATTCAATTAAAAAAATTTGTATGTCTCTTATTAGATAAGGCATATTTTCGTCTGATATTGTACTTCTTTTTCAATGATTTCAAGGATTTTTTAGTTTTGATAAAAAAAATTTTATTTCTTACGACTTTTCGTAAAATATTTTAATGCCATCTGAAAGTGGAACAGATAAGCTTTCCATTGAGCTCTTAGTCGAAGAAGTCGGTCGAAGGATACAAGAGTTATTAGCAAAAAACTAAAAGGTGGTCAACACGACTTCGTCCTACTGCCAATTCTTTTCGCAAAGTACTTTTCTATAATTCTAGTATTTAATGGGAAAAAATTAAACGAATTTTTTGTCCATGTAAAAAACTATTAATTCTGAATAAATTGCCGCCTATTTATGCAATTAAAAAAATTTAAATGTCTCTTGTTAGATAAGGCATATTTGCGTCTTTTACGGTACTTTTTTTTTCAATGATTTCAAGGATATTGTAATTTTGATCGAAAAAATTTTATTTCTTACGACTTTTCGTAAAATATATTTATGCCATCTGAAAGAGGAACAGATAAGCTTTCCATCGAGCTTAGTCGAAGGAGTCTGTCGAAGGATGCAAAAGTTCTTAGCAAAAAACTAATCGGTGGTCAACACGTTTCCGTCCTACTCCCAATTCTTTTCGCAAGGTACTTTTCTATTATTCTAGTATTTAATGGGAAAAAACTAAACGAATTTTTTGTCCATGTAAAAAACTATTAATTCTGAATAAAATGCCGCCCATTTAAGCAATTAAAAAAATTTAAATGTCTCTTATTAGATAAGGCATATTTTCGTCTGATAAAGTACTTCCTTTTCAATGATTTCGAGGATATTTTAGATTTGATCAAAAAAATTTTATTTCTTATGACTTTTCGTAAAATATTTTAATGCCATCTGAGAGAAGAACAGATAAGCTTTCCATCGAGCTCTAAGTCGAAGAAGTCGGTCGAAGGATGCAAGAGTTATTAGCAAAAAACTAATCGGTGGTCAACACGACTTCGTCCTACTGCCGATTCTTTTCGCAAAGTACTTTTCTATAATTCTAGTATTTAATGGGAAAAAATTAAACGAATTTTTTGTCCATGTAAAAAACTATTAATTCTGAATAAAATGCCGCCCATTTATGCAATTAAAAAAATTTAAATGTCTCTTGTTAGATAAGGCATATTTGCGTCTTTTACGGTACTTCTTCTTCGTCGATTTCGAGGATATTTTAGTTTTAATAAAAAAAATTTTATTTCTTACGACTTTTCGTAAAATATATTTATACCATCTGAAAGAGGAACAGATAAGCTTTCCATCGAGCTTAGTCGAAGGAGTCGGTCGAAAGATGCAGGAGTTATTAGCAAACAACTAATCGGTGGTCAACACGATTCCGTCCTCTTGCCGATTCTTTTCGCAAAGTAGTTTTCTAAAATTATAGTATTTAATGGCAAAAAATTAAACGAATTTTTTGTCCATGTAAAAAACTATTAATTCTGAATAGAATGCGGCCCATTTATGATTCGATGATTTCGAGGATATTTTAGTTTTGATCAAGAAAATTTTATTTCTTATGACTTTTCGTAAAATATGTTAATGCCATCTAAAAGAGGAACTGATAAGCTTTCCATCGAGCTCTTAGTCAAAGAAGTCGTTCGAAAGATGCAAGAGATATTAGCAAAACACTAATCGGTGGTCAACACGATTCCTTCCTACTGCCGATTCTTTTCGCAAAGCACTTTTCTATAATTCTAGTATTTAATGGGAAAAAATTAAACGAATTTTTTGTCCATGTAAAAAACTATTAATTCTGAATAGAATGCCGCCCATTTATGCAATTAAAAAAATTTAAATGTCTCTTAGTAGATAAGGCATATTTTCGTCTGTAAGGTACTTCTTCTTCAATGATTTCGATGATATTTTAGATTTGATAAAAAAAATTTTATTTCTTACGACTTTTCGTAAAATATTTTAATGCCATCTGAAAGTGGAACAGATAAGCTTTCCATTGAGCTCTTAGTCGAAGAAGTCGGTCGAAGGATACAAGAGTTATTAGCAAAAAACTAAAAGGTGGTCAACACGACTTCGTCCTACTGCCAATTCTTTTCTCAAAGTACTTTTCTATAATTCTAGTATTTAATGGGAAAAAATTAAACGAATTTTTTGTCCATGTAAAAAACTGAATAAATTGCCGCCCATTTATTCAATTAAAAAAATTTGTATGTCTCTTATTAGATAAGGCATATTTTCGTCTGATATTGTACTTCTTTTTCAATGATTTCAAGGATTTTTTAGTTTTGATAAAAAAAATTTTATTTCTTACGACTTTTCGTAAAATATTTTAATGCCATCTGAAAGTGGAACAGATGAGCTTTCCATTGAGCTCTTAGTCGAAGAAGTCGGTCGAAGGATACAAGAGTTATTAGCAAAAAACTAAAAGGTGGCCAACACGACTTCGTCCTACTGCCAATTCTTTTCGCAAAGTACTTTTCTATAATTCTAGTATTTAATGGGAAAAAATTAAACAATTTTTTTGTCCATGTAAAAAACTATTAATTCTGAATAAATTGCCGCCTATTTATGCAATTAAAAAAATTTAAATGTCTCTTGTTAGATAAGGCATATTTGCGTCTTTTACGGTACTTTTTTTTCAATGATTTCAAGGATATTGTAATTTTGATCGAAAAAATTTTATTTCTTACGACTTTTCGTAAAATATATTTATGCCATCTGAAAGAGGAACAGATAAGCTTTCCATCGAGCTTAGTCGAAGGAGTCTGTCGAAGGATGCAAAAGTTCTTAGCAAAAAACTAATCGGTGGTCAACACGTTTCCGTCCTACTCCCAATTCTTTTCGCAAGGTACTTTTCTATTATTCTAGTATTTAATGGGAAAAAACTAAACGAATTTTTTGTCCATGTAAAAAACTATTAATTCTGAATAAAATGCCGCCCATTTAAGCAATTAAAAAAATTTAAATGTCTCTTATTAGATAAGGCATATTTTCGTCTGATAAAGTACTTCCTTTTCAATGATTTCGAGGATATTTTAGATTTGATCAAAAAAATTTTATTTCTTATGACTTTTCGTAAAATATTTTAATGCCATCTGAGAGAAGAACAGATAAGCTTTCCATCGAGCTCTTAGTCGAAGAAGTCGGTCGAAGGATGCAAGAGTTATTAGCAAAAAACTAATCGGTGGTCAACACGACTTCGTCCTACTGCCGATTCTTTTCGCAAAGTACTTTTCTATAATTCTAGTATTTAATGGGAAAAAATTAAACGAATTTTTTGTCCATGTAAAAAACTATTAATTCTGAATAAAATGCCGCCCATTTATGCAATTAAAAAAATTTAAATGTCTCTTGTTAGATAAGGCATATTTGCGTCTTTAACGGTACTTCTTCTTCGTCGATTTCGAGGATATTTTAGTTTTAATAAAAAAAATTTTATTTCTTACGACTTTTCGTAAAATATATTTATACCATCTGAAAGAGGAACAGATAAGCTTTCCATCGAGCTTAGTCGAAGGAGTCGGTCGAAAGATGCAGGAGTTATTAGCAAACAACTAATCGGTGGTCAACACGATTCCGTCCTCTTGCCGATTCTTTTCGCAAAGTAGTTTTCTAAAATTATAGTATTTAATGGGAAAAAATTAAACGAATTTTTTGTCCATGTAAAAAACTATTAATTCTGAATAGAATGCGGCCCATTTATGATTCGATGATTTCGAGGATATTTTAGTTTTGATCAAGAAAATTTTATTTCTTATGACTTTTCGTAAAATATGTTAATGCCATCTAAAAGAGGAACTGATAAGCTTTCCATCGAGCTCTTAGTCAAAGCAGTCGTTCGAAAGATGCAAGAGATATTAGCAAAACACTAATCGGTGGTCAACACGATTCCTTCCTACTGCCGATTCTTTTCGCAAAGCACTTTTCTATAATTCTAGTATTTAATGGGAAAAAATTAAACGAATTTTTTGTCCATGTAAAAAACTATTAATTCTGAATAGAATGCCGCCCATTTATGATTCGATGATTTCGAGGATATTTTAGTTTTGATCAAAAAAATTTTATTTCTTATGACTTTTCGTAAAATATGTTAATGCCATCTAAAAGAGGAACTGATAAGCTTTCCATCGATCTCTTAATCGAAGAAGTCGTTTGAAAGATGCAAGAGATATTAGCAAAACACTAATCGGTGGTCAACATGATTCCTTCCTACTGCCGATTCTTTTCGCAAAGTACTTTTCCATAATTCTTATATTTAATGGGAAAAACTTAAACGAATTTTTTGTCCATATAAAAAACTATTAATTCTGAATAAAATGCCGCCCATTTATGACATTAAAAAAATTTATATGTCTCTTATTAGATAAGGCATATTTTCGTCTGATAAGGTACTTCTTCTTCAATGATTTCGAGGATATTATAATTTTGATGCAAAAAATTTTATTTCTTACGACTTTTCGTGAAATATGTTAATGCCATCTGTAAGAGGAACAGATAAACTTTCCATCGAGCTCTTAGTCGAAGAAGTCGGTCGAAAGATGCAAGAGTTATTAGCAAAAAACTAATCGGTGGTCAACACGTTTTCGTCCTACTGCCGATTCTTTTCGCAAAGTAGTTTTCAATAATTCTAGTATTTAATGGGAAAAAATTAAACGAATTTTTGTCCATGTAAAAACTGAATAAAATGCCGCCCATTTATGCAATTAAAAAAATTTAAAAGTCTCTTGTTAGATATGGCATATTTGCGTCTTTTACGGTACTTCTTTTTCAATGATTTCGAGGATATATTAATTTTGATCAAAAAAATTTTATTTCTTACGACTTTTCGTAAAATATGTTAATGCCATCTGTAAGAGGAACAGATAAGCTTTCCATCGAGCTCTTAGTCGAAGGACGCAAGAGTTATTAGCAAAAATTTAATCGGTGGTCAACACGTTTCCGTCCTACTGCCGATTCTTTTCGCAAAGTACTTTTCTATAATTCTAGTATTTAATCGGAAAAAATTAAACGAATTTTTTGTCCATGTAAAAAACTATTAATTCTGAATAAAATGCCGCCCATTTATGCAATTAAAAAAATTTAAATGTCTCTTAGTAGATAAGGCACATTTTCGTCTTTTACGGTACTTCTTTTTCAATGATTTTGATGATATTTTAGTTTTGATCAAAAAAATTGTATTTCTTACGACTTTTCGTAAAATATTTTAATGCCATCTGAAAGTGGAACAGATAAGCTTTCCACCGAGCTCTTAGTCGAAGAAGTCGGTCGAAGGATGCAAGAGTGATTAGTAAAAAACTAATCGGTGTTCAACACGAGTCCGTCCTACTGCCAATTCTTTTCGCAAGGTACTTTTCTTTTATTCTAGTACTTAATTGGAAAAAATTAAACGAATTTTTTGTCCATGTAAAAAACTGAATAAAATGCCGCCCATTTATGCAATTAAAAAAAATTTATATGTCTCTTATTAGATAAGGCATATTTTCGTCTGATAAGGTACTTCTTCTTCAATGATTTCGATGATATTTTAATTTTGATCAAAAAAATTTTATTTCTTATGACTTTTCGTAAAATATGTTAATGCCATCTGAAAGTGGAACAGATCAGCTTTCCACCGAGCTCTTAGTCGAAGAAGTCGGTCGAAAAATGCAGGAGTTATTAGCAAACAACTAATCGGT
The DNA here is from genome assembly GCA_034638295.1 of Phortica okadai. Lineage (NCBI taxonomy): Eukaryota > Metazoa > Arthropoda > Insecta > Diptera > Drosophilidae > Phortica > Phortica okadai. The sequence goes on from CM067853.1 coordinate 1,064,605, forward strand.
GGTCAACACGATTCCGTCCTCTTGCCGATTCTTTTCGCAAAGTAGTTTTCAATAATTCTAGTATTTAATGGGAAAAAATTAAACGAATTTGTCCATGTAAAAAACTGAATAAAATGCCGCCCATTTATGCAATTAAAAAAATTTAAATGTCTCTTGTTAGATAAGGCATATTTGCGTCTTTTACGGTACTTCTTTTTCAATGATTTCAAGGATATTTTAATTTTGATCAAAAAAATTTTATTTCTTATGACTTTTCGTAAGAAATGTTAATGCCATCTGAAAGAGGAACAGATAAGCTTTCCATCGAGCTCTTAGTCGAAGAAGTCCGTCGAAGGATGCAAGAGTTATTAGCAATAATTTAATCGGTGGTCAACACGTTTCCGTCCTACTGCCGATTCTTTTCGCAAAGTACTTTTCTATAATTCTAGTATTTAATGGGAAAAAATTAAACGAATTTTTTGTCCATGTAAAAAACTGAATAAAATGCCGCCATTTATGCAACTAAAAAAAAATTTATATGTCTCTTATTAGATAAGGCATATTTTCGTCTGATAAGGTACTTCTTCTTCAATGATTTCGATGATATTTTAATTTTGATCAAAAAAATTTTATTTCTTATGACTTTTCGTAAAATATGTTAATGCCATCTGAAAGTGGAACAGATCAGCTTTCCATCGAGCTCTTAGTCGAAGAAGTCGATCTAAGGATGCAAGAGTTATTAGCAATAATTTAGTCGGTGCTCAACACGTTTCCGTCCTACTGCCGATTCTTTTCACAAAGTACTTTTCTATAATTCTAGTATTTAATGGGAAAAAATTAAACGAATTTTTTGTCCATGTAAAAAACTATTAATTCTGAATAAAATGCCGCCTATTTATGCAATTAAAAAAATTTAAATGTCTCTTGTTAGATAAGGCATATTTGCGTCTTTTACGGTACTTCTTTTTCAATGATTTCAAGGATATTTTAATTTTGATCACAAAAATTTTATTTCTTATGACTTTTCGTAAAATATGTTAATGCCATCTGAAAGAGGAACAGATAAGCTTTCCATCGAGCTCTTAGTCGAAGAAGTCGGTCGAAGGATGCAAGAGTTATTAGGAAAAATTTAATCGGTGGTCAACACATTTCCGTCCTACTGCCGATTCATTTCGCAAAGTACTTTTCTATAATTCTAGTATTTATAAGGCATATTTTCGTCTGATAAGGTACTTATTTTTCAATGATTTCGAGGATATTTTAGTTTTGATCAAAAAAATTTTATTTCTTATGACTTTTCGTAAAATATTTTAATGCCATCTGAGAGAGGAACAGATAAGCTTTCCATCGAGCTCTTAGTCGAAGGAGTCTGTCGAAGGATGCAAGAGTGATTAGTAAAGAACTAATCGGTGTTCAACACGTTTCCGTCTTACTGCCAATTCTTTTCGTAAGGTACTTTTCTATTATTCTAGTATTTAATGGGAAAAAATTTAACGAATTTTTTGTCCATGTAAAAAACTATTAATTCTGAATAAAATGCCGCCCATTTATGCAATTAAAAAAATTTCAATGTCTCTTATTAGATAAGGCAAATTTTCGTCTGATAAGGTACTTCTTTTTCAATAATTTCGAGGATATTTTAGTTTTGATCAAAAAAATTTTATTTCTAACGACTTTTCGTAAAATATATTAATGCCATCTGAAAGAGGAACAGATAAGCTTTCCATCGAGCTCTTAGTCGAAGAAGTCGGTCGAAGGATGCAAGAGTTATTAGCAATAATTTAATCGGTGGTCAACACGTTTCCGTCCTACTGCCGATTCTTTTCGCAAAGTACTTTTCTATAATTCTAGTATTTAATGGGAAAAAATTAAACGAATTTTTGGTCCATGTAAAAAACTATTAATTCTGAATAAAATGCCGCCCATTTATGCAATTAAAAAAATTTAAATGTCTCTTATTAGATAAGGTATATTGTCTGATAAGGTACTTCTTTTTCGACGATTTCGATGATATTTTAGTTTTGATCAAAAAAATTTTATTTCTAACGACTTTTCGTAAAATATATTTATGCCATCTCAAAGAGGAACAGACAAGCTTTCTATCGAGTTTAGACGAAGGAGTCTGTCGAAGGATGCAAGAGTGATTACTAAAAAACTAATCGGTGGTCAACACGTGTCCGTCCTACTGCCGATTCTTTTCGCAAAGTACTTTTCTATAATTCTAGTATTTAATGGGAAAAAATTAAACGAATTTTTTGTCGATGTAAAAAACTATTAATTCTGAATAAAGTGCAGCCCATTTATGCAATTAAAAAAATTTAAATGTCTCTTATTAGACAAGGCATATTTTCGTCTGATAAGGTACTTCTTCTTCGACGATTTCGAGAATATTTTAGTTTTGATCAAAATAATTTTATTTGTTACGACTTTTCGTAAAATATATTTATGCCATCTGAAAGAGGAACAGATAAGCTTTCTATCGAGCTTAGTCGAAGGAGCCGGCCAAGGATGCAAGAGTTATTAGCAAAAAACTAATCGGTGGTCAACACGACTTCGTCCTACTGCCGATTCTTTTCGCAAAGCACTTTTCTATAAATCAAGTATTTAATGGGAAAAAATTAAACGAATTTTTTGTCGATGTAAAAAACTATTAATTCTGAATAAAGTGCAGCCCATTTATGCAATTAAAAAAATTTAAATGTCTCTTATTAGACAAGGCATATTTTCGTCTGATAAGGTACTTCTTCTTCGACGATTTCGAGGATATTTTAGTTTTGATCAAAAAAATTTTTTTTCTTACGCCTTTTCGTAAAATATGTTAATGCTATCTGAAAGTGGAACAGATAAGCTTTTCATCGAGCCTATAGTCGAAGAAGTCGGTCGAAGGATGCAAGAGTTATTAGCAAAAAACTAATCGGTGGTCAACACTACTTCGTCCTACTGCCGATTCTTTTCGCAAAGTACTTTTCTATAATTCTAGTATTAAATGGGAAAAAATTAAACGAATTTTTTGTCCATGTAAAAAACTAAATTAAATGCCGCCCATTTATGCAATTAAAAAAATTTAAATGTCTCTTGTTAGATAAGGCATATTTGCGTCTTTTACGGTACTTCTTTTTCAATGATTTCAAGGATATTTTAAATTTGATCAAAAAAATTTTATTTCTTATGACTTTTCGTAAAATATGTTAATGCTATCTGAAAGAGGAACAGATAAGCTTCCCGTCGAGCTCTTAGTCGAAGAAGTCGGTCGAAGGATGCAAGAGTTATTAGCAAAAAACTAATCGGTGGTCAACACGTTTCCGTCCTACTGCCGATTCTTTTCGCAAAGTACTTTTCTATAATTCTAGTATTTAATGGGAAAAAAATAAACGAATTTTTTGTCCATGTAAAACACTATTAATTCTGAATAAAATGCCGCCCATTTATGCAATTAAAAAAATTTAAATGTCTCTTATTAGATAAGACATATTTTCGTCTGATAAGGTAATTCTTCTTTAATGATTTCGAGGATATGTTAGTTTTGATCAAAAAAATTTTATTTCTTACGACTTTTCGTAAAATATATTTATGCCATCTGAAAGAGGAACAGATAAGCTTTCCATCGAGCTTAGTCGAAGGAGCCGGCCAAGGATGCAAGAGTGATTAGTAAAAAACTAATCGGTGTTCAACACGTTTCCGTCCTACTCCCAATTCCTTTCGCAAGGTACTTTTCTATTATTCTAGTATTTAATGGAAAAAAATTTAACGAATTTTTTGTCCATGTAAAAAACTATTAATTCTGAATAAAATGCCGTCCATTTATGCGATTAAAAAATTTAAATGTCTCTTATTAGATAAGGCATATTTTCGTCTGATAAGGTTCTTCTTCTTCGACGATTTCGACGATATTTTAGTTTTGATAAAAAAAATTTTATTTCTTATGACTTTTCGTAAAATATTTTAATGCCATCTGAAAGTGGAACAGATAAGCTTTCTATCGAGCTTTTAGTCGAAGAAGTCGGTCGAAGGATGCAAGAGTTATTAGCAAAAAACTAATCGGTGTTCAACACGACTTCGTCCTACTGCCGATTCTTTTCGCAAAGTAGTATTCTATAATTCTAGTATTTAATGGGAAAAAATTAAACGAATTTTTTGTCCATGTAAAAAACTGAATAAAATGCCGCCCATTTATGCAATTAAAAAAATTTAAATGTCTCTTGTTAGATAGGGCATATTTGCGTGTTTTACGGTACTTCTTTTTCAATGATTTCAAGGATATTTTAATTTTGATCAAAAAAATTTTATTTCTTATGACTTTTCGTAAAATATTTTAATGCCATCTGAAAGTGGAACAGATAAGCTTTCCATCGAGCTCTTAGTCGAAGAAGTCGGTATAATTCTAGTATTTAATGGGTAAAAATTAAACGAATTTTTTGTCCATGTAAAAAACTATTAATTCTGAATAAAATGCCGCCCATTTATGCAGTTAATAAAATTTAAATGTCTCTTTTTAGATAAGGCATATTTTCGTCTGATAAGGTACTTCTTCTTCGTCGATGTCGAGGATATTTTAGTTTTGATCAAAAAAATTTTATTTTTTACGACTTTTCGTAAAATATTTTAATGCCATCTGAAAGTGGAACAGATTAGCTTTCCATCGAGCTCTTAGTCGAAGAAGTCGGTATAATCCTAGTATTTAATGGGAAAAAATTAAACGAATTTTTTGTCCATGTAAAAAACTATTGATTCTGAATAAAATGCCGCCCATTTATGCAGTTAAAAAAATTTAAATGTCTCTTTTTAGATAAGGCATATTTTCGTCTGATAAGGTACTTCTTCTTCGTCGATTTCGAGGATATTTTAGTTTTGATCAAAAAAAATTTTTTTTTACGACTTTTCGTAAAATATTTTAATACCATCTGAAAGTGGAACAGATAAGCTTTCCATCGAGCTCTTAGTCGAAGAAGTCGGTCGAAGGATGCAAGAGTTATTAGCAAAAAACTAATCGGTGGTCAACACTACTTCGTCCTACTGCCGATTCTTTTCGCAAAGTACTTTTCTATAATTCTAGTATTAAATGGGAAAAAATTAAACGAATTTTTTGTCCATGTAAAAGACTATTAATTCTGATTAGAATGCCGCCCATTGATGCAATTAAAAAAATTTAATTGTCTCTTAGTAGATAAGGCATATTTTCGTCTGATAAGGTACTTCTTCTTCAATGATTTCGATGATATTTTAGTTTTGATCAAAAAAATTTTGTTGCTTACGACTTTTCGTAAAATATGTTAATGCCATCTAAAAGAGGAACAGATAAGCTTTTTATCGAGCTCTTAGTCGAAAGAAGTCGGTCGAAAGATGCAGGAGTTATTAGCAAACAACTAAATTGTGGTCAACACGATTCCGTCCTACTGCCGATTCTTTTCGCAAAGCACTTTTCTATAAATCAAGTATTTAATGGGAAAAAATTAAACGAATTTTTTGTCCATATAAAAAACTATTAATTCTGAATAAAATGCCGCCCATTTACGAAATTAAAAAAATTTAAATGTCTCTTATTAGATAAGGGATATTTTCGTCTGATAAGGTACTTCTTCTTCGTCGATTTGGAGGATATTTTAGTTTTATTAAAAAAAATTTTATATCTTAAGACTTTTCGTAAAATATATTTATGCCATCTGAAAGAGGAACAGATAAGCTTTCCATCGAGCTCTTAGTCGAAGAAGTCGGTCGAAAGATGCAGGAGTTATTAGCAAACAACTAATCGGTGGTCAACACGATTCCGTCCTACTGCCGATTCTTTTCGCAAAGTACTTTTCTATAATTCTAGTATTAAATGGGAAAAAATTAAACGAATTTTTTGTCCATATAAAAAACTATTCATTCTGAATAAAATGCCGCCCATTTATGCAATTAGAAAAATGTATATGTCTCTTATTAGATAAGGCATATTTTCGTCTGATAAGGTACTTCTTCAATGATTTCGAGGATATTTTAATTTTGATAAAAAAAATTTTATTTCTTATGACTTTTCGTAAAATATGTTGAAGCCATCTGAAAGAGGAACAGATAAGCTTTCAATCGAGCTCTTAGTCGAAGAAGTCGGTCGAAAGATGCAGGAGTTATTAGCAAACGACTAATCGGTGGTCAACACGATTCCGTCCTACTGCCGATTCTTTTCGCAAAGTACTTTTCTATAATTCTAGTATTAAATGGGAAAAAATTAAACGAATTTTTTGTCCATGTAAAAGACTATTAATTCTGAATAGAATGCCGCCCATTGATGCAATTAAAAAAATTTATATGTCTCTTATTAGATAAGGCATATTTTCGTCTGATAAGGCACTTCTTCTTCAATGACTTCGAGGATATTTTAATTTTGATCAAAAAAATTTTATTTCTTATGACTTTTCGTAAAATATGTTAAAGCCATCTGAAAGAGGAACAGATAAGCTTTCAATCGAGCTCTTAGTCAATGGAGTCGTTCGAAAAATGCAAGAGATATTAGCAAAACACTAATCGGTGGTCAACACGATTCCTTCCTACTGCCGATTCTTTTCGCAAAGTACTTTTCTTTAATTTTAGTATTTAATGGGAAAAAATTAAACGAATTTTTTGTCCATGTAAAAAACTATTAATTCTAAATAAAACGCCGCCCATTTACGAACTTAAAAAAATTTAAATGTCTCTTATTAGATAAGGCATATTTTCGTCTGATAAGGTACTTCTTCTTCGTCGATTTCGAGGATATTTTAGTTTTAATAAAAAAATTGTATTTCTTACGACTTTTCGTAAAATGTGTTAAAGCCATCTGAAAGAGGAACAGATAAGCTTTCAATCGAGCTCTTAGTCAAAGGAGTCGTTCGAAGGATGCAAGAGTTATTACCAATAATTTAATCGGTGGTCAACACGTTTCCGTCCTACTGCCGATTCTTTTCGCAAAGTACTTTTCTATATTTCTAGTATTTAATGGGAAAAAATTAAACGAATTTTTTGTCCATTAAAAAACTATTAATTCTAAATAAAAAGCCTTCCATTTACGAAATTAAAAAAATTTAAATGTCTCTTATTAGATACGGCATATTTTCGTCTGATAAGGTACTTCTTCTTCGTCGATTTGGAGGATATTTTAGTTTTATTAAAAAAATTTTATATCTTAAGACTTTTCGTAAAATATATTTATGCCATCTGAAAGAGGAACAGATAAGCTTTCCATCGAGCTCTTAGTCGAAGAAGTCGGTCGAAAGATGCAGGAGTTATTAGCAAACAACTAATCGGTGGTCAACACGATTCCGTCCTACTGCCGATTCTTTTCGCATAGTACTTTTCTATAATTCTAGTATTAAATGGGAAAAAATTAAACGAATTTTTTGTCCATGTAAAAGACTATTAATTCTGAATAGAATGCCGCCCATTTATGCAATTAAAAAAATTTAAATGTCTCTTATTATATAAGGCATATTTTCGTCTGATAATGTACTTCTTTTTCAATGATTTCGAGGATATTTTAATTCTGATCAAAAAAATTTTATTTCATATGACTTTTTGTAAAATATGTTAAAGCCATCTGAAAGAGGAACAGATAAGCTTTCAATTGAGCTCTTAGCCGAAGAAGTCGGTCGAAAGATGCAGGAGTCATTAGCAAACAACTAATCGGTGGTCAACACGATTCCGTCCTACTGCCGATTCTTTTCGCAAAGTACTTTTCTATAATTCTAGTATTAAATGGGACAAAATTAAACGAATTTTTTGTCTATGTAAAAGACTATTAATTTTGAATAGAATGCCGCCCATTGATGCAATTAAAAAAATTTATGTCTCTTATTAGATAAGGCATATTTTCGTCTGATAAGGTACTTCTTCTTCAATGATTTCGAGGATATTTTAATTTTGATCAAAAAAATTTTATTTCTTATGACTTTTTGTAAAATATGTTAAAGCCATCTGAAAGAGGAACAGATAAGCTTTCAATCGAGCTCTTAGTCAAAGGAGTCGTTCGAAAGATGCAAGAGATATTAGCAAAACACTAATCGGTGGTCAACACGATTTCTTCCTACTGCCGATTCTTTTCGCAAAGTACTTTTCTATAATTCTAGGCTTTAATGCGAAAAAATTAAACGAATTTTTTGTCCATGTAAAAAACTATTAATTCTAAATAAAACGCCGCCCATTTACGTAATTAAAAAAAATTAAATGTCTCTTAATAGATAAGGCATATTTTCGTCTGATAAGGTACTTCTTCTTCGTCGATTTCGAGGATATTTTAGTTTTAATAAAAAACATTTTATTTCTTACGACTTTTCGTAAATTATATTTATGCCATCTGAAAGAGGAACAGATAAGCTTTCCATCGAGCTTAGTCGAAGGAGTCTATCGAAGGATGCAAGAGTGATTAGTAAAAAACTAATCGGTGTTCAACACGTTTCCGTCGTACTACCAATTCTTTTCGCAAGGTTCTTTTCTATTATTCTAGTATTCAATGGGAAAAAATTTATCGAATTTTTTGTCCATGTAAAAAACTATTAATTTTGAATAAAATGCCGCCCATTTATGCAATTAAAAAAATTTAAATGTCTCTTATTAGATAAGGCATATTTTCGTCTGATAATGTACTTCTTTTTCAATGGTTTCGAGGATATTTTAGTGTTGATCAAAAAAATTTTATTTCTTACGACTTTTCGTAAAATATTTTAATGCCATCTGAAAGTCGAACAGATAAGCTTTCCATCGAGCTCTAAGTCGAAGAAGTGTCTCTTATTAGATAAGGCACATTTTCGTCTGATAAAGTACTTCTTTTTCAATGATTTCGAGGATATTTTAGTTTTAATAAAAAAAGTTTTATTTCTTACGACTTTTCGTAAAGTATGTTAAAGCCATCTGAAAGAGGAACAGATAAGCTTTCAATCGAGCTCTTAGTCAAAGGAGTCGTTCGAAAGTTGCAAGAGATATTAGCAAAACACTAATCGGTGGTCAACACGATTCCTTCCTACTGCCGATTCTTTTCGCAAAGTACTTTTCTTTAAATCTAGTATTTAATGGGAAAAAATTAAATTAATTTTTTGTCCATGTAAAAAACTGAATAAATTGCCGCCCATTTATTCAATTAAAAAAATTTGTATGTCTCTTATTAGATAAGGCATATTTTCGTCTGATATTGTACTTCTTTTTCAATGATTTCAAGGATTTTTTAGCTTTGATAAAAAAAATTTTATTTCTTACGACTTTTCGTAAAATATTTTAATGCCATCTGAAAGTGGAACAGATAAGCTTTCCATTGAGCTCTTAGTCGAAGAAGTCGGTCGAAGGATACAAGAGTTATTAGCAAAAAACTAAAAGGTGGTCAACACGACTTCGTCCTACTGCCAATTCTTTTCGCAAAGTACTTTTCTATAATTCTAGTATTTAATGGGAAAAAATTAAACGAATTTTTTGTCCATGTAAAAAACTATTAATTCTGAATAAATTGCCGCCTATTTATGCAATTAAAAAAATTTAAATGTCTCTTATTAGATAAGGCATATTTTCGTCTGATAAAGTACTTCCTTTTCAATGATTTCGAGGATATTTTAGATTTGATCAAAAAAATTTTATTTCTTATGACTTTTCGTAAAATATTTTAATGCCATCTGAGAGAAGAACAGATAAGCTTTCCATCGAGCTCTTAGTCGAAGAAGTCGGTCGAAGGATGCAAGAGTTATTAGCAAAAAACTAATCGGTGGTCAACACGACTTCGTCCTACTGCCGATTCTTTTCGCAAAGTACTTTTCTATAATTCTAGTATTTAATGGGAAAAAATTAAACGAATTTTTTGTCCATGTAAAAAACTATTAATTCTGAATAAAATGCCGCCCATTTATGCAATTAAAAAAATTTAAATGTCTCCTGTTAGATAAGGCATATTTGCGTCTTTTACGGTACTTCTTCTTCGTCGATTTCGAGGATATTTTAGTTTTAATAAAAAAAATTTTATTTCTTACGACTTTTCGTAAAATATATTTATGCCATCTGAAAGAGGAACAGATAAGCTTTCCATCGAGCTTAGTCGAAGGAGTCGGTCGAAAGATGCAGGAGTTATTAGCAAACAACTAATCGGTGGTCAACACGATTCCGTCCTCTTGCCGATTCTTTTCGCAAAGTAGTTTTCTAAAATTATAGTATTTAATGGCAAAAAATTAAACGAATTTTTTGTCCATGTAAAAAACTATTAATTCTGAATAGAATGCGGCCCATTTATGATTCGATGATTTCGAGGATATTTTAGTTTTGATCAAGAAAATATTATTTCTTATGACTTTTCGTAAAATATGTTAAAGCCATCTGAAAGAGGAACAGATAAGCTTTCAATCGAGCTCTTAGTCAATGGAGTCGTTCGAAAAATGCAAGAGATATTAGCAAAACACTAATCGGTGGTCAACACGATTCCTTCCTACTGCCGATTCTTTTCGCAAAGTACTTTTCTTTAATTTTAGTATTTAATGGGAAAAAATTAAACGAATTTTTTGTCCATGTAAAAAACTATTAATTCTAAATAAAACGCCGCCCATTTACGAACTTAAAAAAATTTAAATGTCTCTTATTAGATAAGGCATATTTTCGTCTGATAAGGTACTTCTTCTTCGTCGATTTCGAGGATATTTTAGTTTTAATAAAAAAAATTGTATTTCTTACGACTTTTCGTAAAATGTGTTAAAGCCATCTGAAAGAGGAACAGATAAGCTTTCAATCGAGCTCTTAGTCAAAGGAGTCGTTCGAAGGATGCAAGAGTTATTACCAATAATTTAATCGGTGGTCAACACGTTTCCGTCCTACTGCCGATTCTTTTCGCAAAGTACTTTTCTATAATTCTAGTATTTAATGGGAAAAAATTAAACGAATTTTTTGTCCATTAAAAAACTATTAATTCTAAATAAAAAGCCTTCCATTTACGAAATTAAAAAAATTTAAATGTCTCTTATTAGATACGGCATATTTTCGTCTGATAAGGTACTTCTTCTTCGTCGATTTGGAGGATATTTTAGTTTTATTAAAAAAAATTTTATATCTTAAGACTTTTCGTAAAATATATTTATGCCATCTGAAAGAGGAACAGATAAGCTTTCCATCGAGCTCTTAGTCGAAGAAGTCGGTCGAAAGATGCAGGAGTTATTAGCAAACAACTAATCGGTGGTCAACACGATTCCGTCCTACTGCCGATTCTTTTCGCATAGTACTTTTCTATAATTCTAGTATTAAATGGGAAAAAATTAAACGAATTTTTTGTCCATGTAAAAGACTATTAATTCTGAATAGAATGCCGCCCATTTATGCAATTAAAAAAATTTAAATGTCTCTTATTATATAAGGCATATTTTCGTCTGATAATGTACTTCTTTTTCAATGATTTCGAGGATATTTTAATTCTGATCAAAAAAATTTTATTTCATATGACTTTTTGTAAAATATGTTAAAGCCATCTGAAAGAGGAACAGATAAGCTTTCAATTGAGCTCTTAGTCGAAGAAGTCGGTCGAAAGATGCAGGAGTCATTAGCAAACAACTAATCGGTGGTCAACACGATTCCGTCCTACTGCCGATTCTTTTCGCAAAGTACTTTTCTATAATTCTAGTATTAAATGGGACAAAATTAAACGAATTTTTTGTCTATGTAAAAGACTATTAATTTTGAATAGAATGCCGCCCATTGATGCAATTAAAAAAATTTATGTCTCTTATTAGATAAAGCATATTTTCGTCTGATAAGGTACTTCTTCTTCAATGATTTCGAGGATATTTTAATTTTGATCAAAAAAATTTTATTTCTTATGACTTTTTGTAAAATATGTTAAAGCCATCTGAAAGAGGAACAGATAAGCTTTCAATCGAGCTCTTAGTCAAAGGAGTCGTTCGAAAGATGCAAGAGATATTAGCAAAACACTAATCGGTGGTCAACACGATTTCTTCCTACTGCCGATTCGTTTCGCAAAGTACTTTTCTATAATTCTAGTATTTAATGCGAAAAAATTAAACGAATTTTTTGTCCATGTAAAAAACTATTAATTCTAAATAAAACGCCGCCCATTTACGAAATTAAAAAAAATTAAATGTCTCTTAATAGATAAGGCATATTTTCGTCTGATAAGGTACTTCTTCTTCGTCGATTTCGAGGATATTTTAGTTTTAATAAAAAACATTTTATTTCTTACGACTTTTCGTAAATTATATTTATGCCATCTGAAAGAGGAACAGATAAGCTTTCCATCGAGCTTAGTCGAAGGAGTCTATCGAAGGATGCGAGAGTGATTAGTAAAAAACTAATCGGTGTTCAACACGTTTCCGTCGTACTACCAATTCTTTTCGCAAGGTTCTTTTCTATTATTCTAGTATTCAATGGGAAAAAATTTATCGAATTTTTTGTCCATGTAAAAAACTATTAATTTTGAATAAAATGCCGCCCATTTATGCAATTAAAAAAATTTAAATGTCTCTTATTAGATAAGGCATATTTTCGTCTGATAATGTACTTCTTTTTCAATGGTTTCGAGGATATTTTAGTGTTGATCAAAAAAATTTTATTTCCTACGACTTTTCGTAAAATATTTTAATGCCATCTGAAAGTCGAACAGATAAGCTTTCCATCGAGCTCTAAGTCGAAGAAGTGTCTCTTATTAGATAAGGCACATTTTCGTCTGATAAAGTACTTCTTTTTCAATGATTTCGAGGATATTTTAGTTTTAATAAAAAAAATTTTATTTCTTACGACTTTTCGTAAAGTATGTTAAAGCCATCTGAAAGAGGAACAGATAAGCTTTCAATCGAGCTCTTAGTCAAAGGAGTCGTTCGAAAGATGCAAGAGATATTAGCAAAACACTAATCGGTGGTCAACACGATTCCTTCCTACTGCCGATTCTTTTCGCAAAGTACTTTTCTTTAAATCTAGTATTTAATGGGAAAAAATTAAATTAATTTTTTGTCCATGTAAAAAACTGAATAAATTGCCGCCCATTTATTCAATTAAAAAAATTTGTATGTCTCTTATTAGATAAGGCATATTTTCGTCTGATATTGTACTTCTTTTTCAATGATTTCAAGGATTTTTTAGTTTTGATAAAAAAAAATTTTATTTCTTACGACTTTTCGTAAAATATTTTAATGCCATCTGAAAGTGGAACAGATAAGCTTTCCATTGAGCTCTTAGTCGAAGAAGTCGGTCGAAGGATACAAGAGTTATTAGCAAAAAACTAAAAGGTGGTCAACACGACTTCGTCCTACTGCCAATTCTTTTCGCAAAGTACTTTTCTATAATTCTAGTATTTAATGGGAAAAAATTAAACGAATTTTTTGTCCATGTAAAAAACTATTAATTCTGAATAAATTGCCGCCTATTTATGCAATTAAAAAAATTTAAATGTCTCTTATTAGATAAGGCATATTTTCGTCTGATAAAGTACTTCCTTTTCAATGATTTCGAGGATATTTTAGATTTGATCAAAAAAATTTTATTTCTTATGACTTTTCGTAAAATATTTTAATGCCATCTGAGAGAAGAACAGATAAGCTTTCCATCGAGCTCTTAGTCGAAGAAGTCGGTCGAAGGATGCAAGAGTTATTAGCAAAAAACTAATCGGTGGTCAACACGACTTCGTCCTACTGCCGATTCTTTTCGCAAAGTACTTTTCTATAATTCTAGTATTTAATGGGAAAAAATTAAACGAATTTTTTGTCCATGTAAAAAACTATTAATTCTGAATAAAATGCCGCCCATTTATGCAATTAAAAAAATTTAAATGTCTCTTGTTAGATAAGGCATATTTGCGTCTTTTACGGTACTTCTTCTTCGTCAATTTCGAGGATATTTTAGTTTTAATAAAAAAAATTTTATTTCTTACGACTTTTCGTAAAATATATTTATGCCATCTGAAAGAGGAACAGATAAGCTTTCCATCGAGCTTAGTCGAAGGAGTCGGTCGAAAGATGCAGGAGTTATTAGCAAACAACTAATCGGTGGTCAACACGATTCCGTCCTCTTGCCGATTCTTTTCGCAAATTAGTTTTCTAAAATTATAGTATTTAATGGCAAAAAATTAAACGAATTTTTTGTCCATGTAAAAAACTATTAATTCTGAATAGAATGCGGCCCATTTATGATTCGATGATTTCGAGGATATTTTAGTTTTGATCAAGAAAATTTTATTTTTTATGACTTTTCGTAAAATATGTTAATGCCATCTAAAAGAGGAACTGATAAGCTTTCCATCGAGCTCTTAGTCAAAGAAGTCGTTCGAAAGATGCAAGAGATATTAGCAAAACACTAATCGGTGGTCAACACGATTCCTTCCTACTGCCGATTCTTTTCGCAAAGCACTTTGCTATAATTCTAGTATTTAATGGGAAAAAATTAAACGAATTTTTTGTCCATGTAAAAAACTATTAATTCTGAATAGAATGCCGCCCATTTATGCAATTAAAAAAATTTAAATGTCTCTTAGTAGATAAGGCATATTTTCGTCTGTAAGGTACTTCTTCTTCAATGATTTCGATGATATTTTAGATTTGATAAAAAAAATTTTATTTCTTACGACTTTTCGTAAAATATTTTAATGCCATCTGAAAGTGGAACAGATAAGCTTTCCATTGAGCTCTTAGTCGAAGAAGTCGGTCGAAGGATACAAGAGTTATTAGCAAAAAACTAAAAGGTGGTCAACACGACTTCATCCTACTGCCAATTCTTTTCGCAAAGTACTTTTCTATATTTCTAGTATTTAATGGGAAAAAATTAAACGAATTTTTTGTCCATGTAAAAAACTATTAATTCTGAATAAATTGCCGCCTATTTATGCAATTAAAAAAATTTAAATGTCTCTTGTTAGATAAGGCATATTTGCGTCTTTTACGGTACTTTTTTTCCAATGATTTCAAGGATATTGTAATTTTGATCGAAAAAATTTTATTTCTTACGACTTTTCGTAAAATATATTTATGCCATCTGAAAGAGGAACAGATAAGCTTTCCATCGAGCTTAGTCGAAGGAGTCTGTCGAAGGATGCAAGAGTTATTAGCAAAAAACTAATCGGTGGTCAACACGATTCCGTCCTCTTGCCGATTCTTTGCGCAAAGTAGTTTTCTAAAATTATAGTATTTAATGGCAAAAAATTAAACGAATTCTTTGTCCATATAAAAAACTTTTAATTCTGAATAAAATGCCGCCCATTTAAGCAATTAAAAAAATTTAAATGTCTCTTATTAGATAAGGCATATTTTCGTCTGATAAAGTACTTCCTTTTCAATGATTTCGAGGATATTTTAGATTTGATCAAAAAAATTTTATTTCTTATGACTTTTCGTAAAATATTTTAATGCCATCTGAGAGAAGAACAGATAAGCTTTCCATCGAGCTCTTAGTCGAAGAAGTCGGTCGAAGGATGCAAGAGTTATTAGCAAAAAACTAATTGGTGGTCAACACGACTTCGTCCTACTGCCGATTCTTTTCGCAAAGTACTTTTCTATAATTCTAGTATTTAATGGGAAAAAATTAAACGAATTTTTTGTCCATGTAAAAAACTATTAATTCTGAATAAAATGCCGCCCATTTATGCAATTAAAAAAATTTAAATGTCTCTTGTTAGATAAGGCATATTTGCGTCTTTTACGGTACTTCTTCTTCGTCGATTTCGAGGATATTTTAGTTTTAATAAAAAAAATTTTATTTCTTACGACTTTTCGCAAAATATATTTATACCATCTGAAAGAGGAACAGATAAGCTTTCCATCGAGCTTAGTCGAAGGAGTCGGTCGAAAGATGCAGGAGTTATTAGCAAACAACTAATCGGTGGTCAACACGATTCCGTCCTCTTGCCGATTCTTTTCGCAAAGTAGTTTTCTAAAATTATAGTATTTAATGGCAAAAAATTAAACGAATTTTTTGTCCATGTAAAAAACTATTAATTCTGAATAGAATGCGGCCCATTTATGATTCGATGATTTCGAGGATATTTTAGTTTTGATCAAGAAAATTTTATTTCTTATGACTTTTCGTAAAATATGTTAATGCCATCTAAAAGAGGAACTGATAAGCTTTCCATCGAGCTCTTAGTCAAAGAAGTCGTTCGAAAAATGCAAGAGATATTAGCAAAACACTAATCGGTGGTCAACACGATTCCTTCCTACTGCCGATTCTTTTCGCAAAGCACTTTTCTATAATTCTAGTATTTAATGGGAAAAAATTAAACGAATTTTTTGTCCATGTAAAAAACTATTAATTCTGAATAGAATGCCGCCCATTTATGATTCGATGATTTCGAGGATATTTTAGTTTTGATCAAAAAAATTTTATTTCTTATGACTTTTCGTAAAATATGTTAATGCCATCTAAAAGAGGAACGGATAAGCTTTCCATCGATCTCTTAATCGAAGAAGTCGTTTGAAAGATGCAAGAGATATTAGCAAAACACTAATCGGTGGTCAACATGATTCCTTCCTACTGCCGATTCTTTTCGCAAAGTACTTTTCTATAATTCTTATATTTAATGGGAAAAACTTAAACGAATTTTTGTCCATATAAAAAACTATTAATTCTGAATAAAATGCCGCCCATTTATGCAATTAAAAAAATTTAAATGTCTCTTATTAGATAAGGCATATTTTCGTCTGATAAGGTACTTCTTCTTCAATGATTTCGAGGATATTATAATTTTGATGCAAAAAATTTTATTTCTTACGACTTTTCGTGAAATATGTTAATGTCGTCTGAAAGAGGAACAGATAAACTTTCCATCGAGCTCTTAGTCGAAGAAGTCGGTCGAAAGATGCAAGAGTTATTAGCAAAAAACTAATCGGTGGTCAACACGTTTTCGTCCTACTGCCGATTCTTTTCGCAAAGTAGTTTTCAATAATTCTAGTATTTAATGGGAAAAAATTAAACGAATTTTTGTCCATGTAAAAACTGAATAAAATGCCGCCCATTTATGCAATTAAAAAAATTTAAAAGTCTCTTGTTAGATAAGGCATATTTGCGTCTTTTACGGTACTTCTTTTTCAATGATTTCGAGGATATATTAATTTTGATCAAAAAAATTTTATTTCTTACGACTTTTCGTAAAATATGTTAATGCCATCTGTAAGAGGAACAGATAAGCTTTCCATCGAGCTCTTAGTCGAAGAAGTCGGTCGAAGGATGCAAGAGTTATTAGCAAAAATTTAATCGGTGGTCAACACGTTTCCGTCCTACTGCCGATTCTTTTCGCAAAGTACTTTTCTATAATTCTAGTATTTAATAGGAAAAAATTAAACGAATTTTTTGTCCATGTAAAAAACTATTAATTCTGAATAAAATGCCGCCCATTTATGCAATTAAAAAAATTTAAATGTCTCTTAGTAGATAAGGCATATTTTCGTCTTTTACGGTACTTCTTTTTCAATGATTTTGATGATATTTTAGTTTTGATCAAAAAAATTGTATTTCTTACGACTTTTCGTAAAATATTTTAATGCCATCTGAAAGTGGAACAGATAAGCTTTCCACCGAGCTCTTAGTCGAAGAAGTCGGTCGAAGGATGCAAGAGTGATTAGTAAAAAACTAATCGGTGTTCAACACGAGTCCGTCCTACTGCCAATTCTTTTCGCAAGGTACTTTTCTTTTATTCTAGTACTTAATTGGAAAAAATTGAACGAATTTTTTGTCCATGTAAAAAACTATTAATTCTGAATAAAATGCCGCCCATTTATGCAATTTAAAAAAATTTAAATGTCTCTTAGTAGATAAGGCATATTTTCGTCTGTAAGGTACTTCTTCTTCAATGATTTCGATGATATTTTAGTTTTGATCAAAAAAATTTTATTTCTTACGACTTTTCGTAAAATATGTTAATGTCATCTAAAAGAAGAACAGATAAGCTTTCCATCGAACTTTTAGTCGAATAAGTCAGTCGAAGCATGCAAGAGTTATTAGTAAAAAACAAGTCGGTGGTCAACACATTTCCGTCCTACTGCCGATTCTTTTCGCAAAGTACTTTTCTATAATTCTAGTATTTAATGGGAAAAAATTAAACGAATTTTTTGTCCATGTAAAAAACTGAATAAAATGCCGCCCATTTATGCAATTAAAAAAAATTTATAAGTCTCTTATTAGATAAGGCATATTTTCGTCTGATAAGGTACTTCTTCTTCAATGATTTCGATGATATTTTAATTTTGATCAAAAAAATTTTATTTCTTATGACTTTTCGTAAAATATGTTAATGCCATCTGAAAGTGGAACAGATCAGCTTTCCACCGAGCTCTTAGTCGAAGAAGTCGGTCGAAAAATGCAGGAGTTATTAGCAAACAACTAATCGGTGGTCAACACGATTCCGTCCTCTTGCCGATTCTTTTCGCAAAGCAGTTTTCAATAATTCTAGTATTTAATGGGAAAAAATTAAACGAATTTGTCCATGTAAAAAACTGAATAAAATGCCGCCCATTTATGCAATTAAAAAAATTTAAATGTCTCTTGTTAGATAAGGCATATTTGCGTCTTTTACGGTACTTCTTTTTCAATGATTTCAAGGATATTTTAATTTTGATCAAAAAAATTTTATTTCTTATGACTTTTCGTAAGAAATGTTAATGCCATCTGAAAGAGGAACAGATAAGCTTTCCATCGAGCTCTTAGTCGAAGAAGTCGGTCGAAGGATGCAAGAGTTATTAGCAATAATTTAATCGGTGGTCAACACGTTTCCGTCCTACTGCCGATTCTTTTCGCAAAGTACTTTTCTATAATTCTAGTATTTAATGGGAAAAAATTAAACGAATTTTTTGTCCATGTAAAAAACTGAATAAAATGCCGCCATTTATGCAACTAAAAAAAAATTTATATGTCTCTTATTAGATAAGGCATATTTTCGTCTGATAAGGTACTTCTTCTTCAATGATTTCGATGATATTTTAATTTTGATCAAAAAAATTTTATTTCTTATGACTTTTCGTAAAATATGTTAATGCCATCTGAAAGTGGAACAGATCAGCTTTCCATCGAGCTCTTAGTCGAAGAAGTCGATCTAAGGATGCAAGAGTTATTAGCAATAATTTAGTCGGTGCTCAACACGTTTCCGTCCTACTGCCGATTCTTTTCACAAAGTACTTTTCTATAATTCTAGTATTTAATGGGAAAAAATTAAACGAATTTTTTGTCCATGTAAAAAACTATTAATTCTGAATAAAATGCCGCCTATTTATGCAATTAAAAAAATTTAAATGTCTCTTGTTAGATAAGGCATATTTGCGTCATTTACGGTACTTCTTTTTCAATGATTTCAAGGATATTTTAATTTTGATCACAAAAATTTTATTTCTTATGACTTTTCGTAAAATATGTTAATGCCATCTGAAAGAGGAACAGATAAGCTTTGCATCGAGCTCTTAGTCGAAGAAGTCGGTCGAAGGATGCAAGAGTTATTAGGAAAAATTTAATCGGTGGTCAACACATTTCCGTCCTACTGCCGATTCTTTTCGCAAAGTACTTTTCTATAATTCTAGTATTTAATGGGAACAAATTAAACGAATTATTTGTCCATGTAAAAAACTTTTAATTCTGAATAAAATGCCGCCCATTTATGCAATTAAAAAAATTTAAATGTCTCTTATTAGATAAGGCATATTTTCGTCTGATAAGGTACTTATTTTTCAATGATTTCGAGGATATTTTAGTTTTGATCAAAAAAATTTTATTTCTTATGACTTTTCGTAAAATATTTTAATGCCATCTGAGAGAGGAACAGATAAGCTTTCCATCGAGCTCTTAGTGGAAGGAGTCTGTCGAAGGATGCAGGAGTGATTAGTAAAGAACTAATCGGTGTTCAACACGTTTCCGTCTTACTGCCAATTCTTTTCGCAAGGTACTTTTCTATTATTCTAGTATTTAATGGGAAAAAATTTAACGAATTTTTTGTCCATGTAAAAAACTATTAATTCTGAATAAAATGCCGCCCATTTATGCAATTAAAAAAATTTCAATGTCTCTTATTAGTTTAGTTTAGTTTAGTGATGTGCTTTATTTGCCATTTAATTTACAAAAATTTTTGCCTAAAGCTGGCTTAAAATAATGAGTCAGAGTTTAGATTATTATCTTTACAGCTGAGAAGTGATATTTACATATGTACAGAGTTTTTTATTTTTATATATATTGACTTAATATTAAATGGTAAGGAAAGAGAGGCAAAAGAAAAAAACCTTGAACATGACTAGGAAACTTATAGACTAATTTGCTGGTACTTAACGGAAACTAGTCGACACTAGAAGGAAAAGTACCCGTCAGCACGTAGTTGTGCAATATAGGGTTTTTGAAAATTAAATTTATTTGTAGCGCGATAGATAAACTCATCTATCGTTTTGATATTTGATTCCTCATGCAATCGTTTCGTGGCATAATAAAAGGGTTTGTTTAGTATCATTTTTAATATTTTATTTTGGGAAGTTTGGATTTTCTTTAGATGGGATTGTGCACAGCTACCCCATACCTCACAACCATATAGCATTATAGGTACAAATATAGATTTGTATATTATTAATTTATTGTGCAGTGATAATTTTGACCTACGGTTTATAAATGGGTATAGAATGCAGACAGTTTTATTAATTTTATCAAGAGTTTTGCTAATGTGCTCTGAAAAAATAAGTTTTTTGTCTAAGTGGACCCCTAAGTAGCGAACGCAGCTAGCCCATTTAATGTTTGTTGTGCCCACTCTTAGTTCCTGGTCTGGTAGAAATGAACGATTACGCTTTTTAGTGAAATAGGTGGCTTTGGTTTTTGAGGCGTTAAGCTTAATTTTCCATCTATAAAAATATTCGGACAGTGAGTTTAGTGCATCTTGAAGCTCATTATGAATTTCACTATAGTTCAAATTGGAGTAGAATAATGCGGTATCGTCTGCAAAGATAAGTGATTTACACCTTTCGAAGGTGGGAATATCGTGGGTATAAATATTGTATAAGATCGGACCAAGTACTGAGCCTTGAGGGACGCCGGCAGATAGAGGCTTATGGTTGGATTCAAGTCCATTTAAAGATACATGAAAGAACCTATCTGATAGGAAACTTGATATAAGTTTTGTTAGGTAGAGCGGGGTGTTGCATTGGACAAGTTTGTGTATAAGGCCATTATGCCATACCGTGTCGAACGCAGCTTCAATGTCGAGTGTTACTAGCCCGATTGACTTTTTCTGATTAAAATTTTCTTTAATAAAGCTTGAAACTAAATCGAGAGGGTGGATACAGCTAACTGCAGTTCTAAAACCGAATTGAAAAGCAGGTATGATATTATTACCTTCGAGATGGAGCGAAAGCCTTGTTTTGATAAGGCGCTCGAAAATTTTTGAAAAACCGCAAAGTAGGCTGATAGGCCGATAGCTCGTAGGGCAGTCGGGTGGTTTTCCAGGCTTGGGGATTGGAATTATTTTAGCTATTTTCCATTCTGGGGGGAAGTAGCACAGTTTCAGACATTTATTGAATAAAAGCGTCAAATATTGAAGTGCATTTTTAGGCAATTTTTTAAAACAAATATTTGGAATTTTATCAATTCCCGGTGATTTATTGTTTTTAAGCGACTTTATTATGCTTCTAGTTTCGTTTAATGTAACAGGGCAGTCAATTGTGACATTTCCTTGGACAACAAGCTCATTTAGGGTATTTTGCACTATGTTGGAGGTAATCGGATCAGAGTATGACTCGGTTGTGTGATGCTTTGACTCGAATAGGTCAGCTAAAATATTTGCTTTTTCCAGGCCTGTCGAATATTGTTTGTTGTTTAGGCTGAAGCTAGGGATATATTGCTTTTTATTTTTTATAACCTTTGCTAGTTTCCAAAAGGGTTTCGAGCTATTCTCTAGTCTTGACAACTTTGTGGACCATGAGTCATTATTTTGTTCGAACAGTTTCTGACGAATTATACGGTTGAGATGACTCACTCTTGCTTTGAATAGAGGTAATCTCGTTCTAACCCACTGCCTTTGAGAAATGTTTCGATCCGATATAATCTTAGCGATGTGAGCTGGAAATTTTTTGACATGGCAATTAACATATTTTTTCGGTACATGCTCATTTATGGCTTCGGTTATATCTGTTTTGAGACAGTCAGCCATCGTGTCAATCAAATCCAGGTTATTAGGTTGGTCAGCAAAAATATTAAGCATATTGTTTATTTTGAGTTTAAGTGTACGTTTGAAAGCTGTCCAATTTGTTTTGGAGTATTGCAAGTGACATTCTTTTGAAGCTAGGTTTATTCTTTTCGTAAATTTGCATAGAACAGGTAGGTGATCAGAAGAGAGGTTGGTGTGTACAATGGGCTCAGAGATATATCCAGGTGAATTTGAGAGGAAAATGTCTAAAGTGGATGGTTTGCTTTTATAGTTTGCAGGTATATAGGTTGGGTCTTTCGGGTAAATGATGGCAAATTTGCCATATGAAAATAGTTCGTGCAAAATGTTACCAAAACAGTTGGCTCTTGCACAATTCCATAGCCTATTCCTGCAGTTAAGGTCACCGCCGACTATATAACTACCAGAAATGCGTGAAATTTTAAGGAGATCTGATTTAAATAGGTCTTTTACATGTTTAGAGGTATAACTTGAGTTACAATTTGTAATACATTTGGCCGAAGGGCCGGGGAAGTAAACAGAGAAGATTGTCTCTTATTAGATAAGGCAAATTTTCGTCTGATAAGGTACTTCTTTTTCAATAATTTCGAGGATATTTTAGTTTTGATCAAAAAAATTTTATTTCTAACGACTTTTCGTAAAATATATTAATGCCATCTGAAAGAGGAACAGATAAGCTTTCCATCGAGCTCTTAGTCGAAGAAGTCGGTCGAAGGATGCAAGAGTTATTAGCAATAATTTAATCGGTGGTCAACACGTTTCCGTCCTACTGCCGATTCTTTTCGCAAAGTACTTTTCTATAATTCTAGTATTTAATGGGAAAAAATTAAACGAATTTTTGGTCCATGTAAAAAACTATTAATTCTGAATAAAATGCCGCCCATTTATGCAATTAAAAAAATTTAAATGTCTCTTATTAGATAAGGTATATTTTCGTCTGATAAGGTACTTCTTTTTCGACGATTTCGATGATATTTTAGTTTTGATCAAAAAAATTGTATTTCTAACGACTTTTCGTAAAATATATTTATGCCATCTCAAAGAGGAACAGACAAGCTTTCTATCGAGTTTAGACGAAGGAGTCTGTCGAAGGATGCAAGAGTGATTACTAAAAAACTAATCGGTGGTCAACACGTGTCCGTCCTACTGCCGATTCTTTTCGCAAAGTACTTTTCTATAATTCTAGTATTTAATGGGAAAAAATTAAACGAATTTTTTGTCGATGTAAAAAACTATAAATTCTGAATAAAGTGCAGCCCATTTATGCAATTAAAAAAATTTAAATGTCTCTTATTAGACAAGGCATATTTTCGTCTGATAAGGTACTTCTTCTTCGACGATTTCGAGGATATTTTAGTTGTGATCAAAAAAATTTTTTTTCTTACGCCTTTTCGTAAAATATGTTAATGCTATCTGAAAGTGGAACAGATAAGCTTTTCATCGAGCTTATAGTCGAAGAAGTCGGTCGAAGGATGCCAGAGTTATTAGCAAAAAACTAATCGGTGGTCAACACGACTTCGTCCTACTGCCGATTCTTTTCGCAAAGTACTTTTCTATAATTCTAGTATTTAATGGAAAAAAATTAAACGAATTTTTTGTCCATGTAAAAAACTAAATTAAATGCCGCCCATTTATGCAATTAAAAAAATTTAAATGTCTCTTGTTAGATAAGGCATATTTGCGTCTTTTACGGTACTTCTTTTTCAATGATTTCAAGGATATTTTAAATTTGATCAAAAAAATTTTATTTCTTATGACTTTTCGTAAAATATGTTAATGCTATCTGAAAGAGGAACAGATAAGCTTTCCATCGAGCTTAGTCGAAGGAGCCGGCCAAGGATGCAAGAGTGATTAGTAAAAAGCTAATCGGTGTTCAACACGTTTCCGTCCTACTCCCAATTCTTTTCGCAAGGTACTTTTCTATTATTCTATTATTTAATGGGAAAAAATTTAACGAATTTTTTGTCCATGTAAAAAACTATTAATTCTGAATAAAATGCCACCCATTTATGCGATTAAAAAAATTTAAATGTCTCTTATTAGATAAGGCATATTTTCGTCTGATAAGGTACTTCTTCTTCGACGATTTCGACGATATTTTAGTTTTGATAAAAAAAATTTTATTTCTTATGACTTTTCGTTAAATATTTTAATGCCATCTGAAAGTGGAACAGATAAGCTTTCCATCGAGCTCTTAGTCGAAGAAGTCGGTCGAAGGATGCAAGAGTTATTAGCAAAAAACTAAAAGGTGGTCAACACGACTTCGTCCTACTGCCGATTGTTTTCGCAAAGTACTTTTCTATAATTCTAGTATTTAATGGGAAAAAAATTAAACGAATTTTTTGTCCATGTAAAAAACTGAATAAAATGCCGCCCATTTATGCAATTAAAAAATTTAAATGTCTCTTTTTAGATAAGGCATATTTGCGTCTTTTACGGTACTTCTTTTTCAATGATTTCAAGGATATTTTAATTTTGATCAAAAAAAATTTATTTCTTATGACTTTTCGTAAGAAATGTTAATGCCATCTGAAAGAGGAACAGATAAGCTTTCCATCGAGCTCTTAGTCGAAGAAGTCGGTCGAAGGATGCAAGAGTTATTAGCAATAATTTAATCGGTGGTCAACACGTTTCCGACCTACTGCCGATTCTTTTCGCAAAGTACTTTTCTATAATTCTAGTATTTAATGGGAAAAAATTAAACGAATTTTTTGCCCATGTAAAAAACTATTAATTCTGAATAAAATGCCGCCCATTTATGCAATATAAAAAATTTAAATGTCTCTTATTAGATGAGGCATATTTTCGTCTGATAAGGTAGTTCTTTTTCAATGATTTCGAGGATATTTTAGTTTTGATCAAAAAAATTTTATTTCTTACGCCTTTTCGTAAAATATTTTAATGCCATCTGAAAGTGGAACAGATAAGCTTTCTATCGAGCTCTTAGTCGAAGAAGTCGGTCGAAGGATGCAAGAGTTATTAGCAAAAAACTAATCGGTGTTCAACACGACTTCGTCCTACTGCCGATTCTTTTCGCAAAGTAGTATTCTATAATTCTAGTATTTAATGGGAAAAAATTAAACGAATTTTTTGTCCATATAAAAAACTGAATAAAATGCCGCCCATTTATGCAATTAAAAAAATTTAAATGTCTCTTGTTAGATAGGGCATATTTGCGTGTTTTACGGTACTTCTTTTTCAATGATTTCAAGGATATTTTAGTTTTGATCAAAAAAATTTTATTTCTAACGACTTTTCGTAAAATATATTAATGCCATCTGAAAGAGGAACAGATAAGCTTTCCATCGAGCTCTTAGTCGAAGAAGTCGGTCGAAGGATGCAAGAGTTATTAGCAAAAAACTAATCGGTGTTCAACACGACTTCGTCCTACTGCCGATTCTTTTCGCAAAGTAGTATTCTATAATTCTAGTATTTAATGGGAAAATATTAAACGAATTTTTCGTCCATGTAAAAAACTGAATAAAATGCCGCCCATTTATGCAATTAAAAAAATTTCAATGTCTCTTATTAGATAAGGCAAATTTTCGTCTGATAAGGTACTTCTTTTTCAATAATTTCGAGGATATTTTAGTTTTGATCAAAAAAATTTTATTTCTAACGACTTTTCGTAAAATATATTAATGCCATCTGAAAGAGGAACAGATAAGCTTTCCATCGAGCTCTTAGTCGAAGAAGTCGGTCGAAGGATGCAAGAGTTATTAGCAATAATTTAATCGGTGGTCAACACGTTTCCGTCCTACTGCCGATTCTTTTCGCAAAGTACTTTTCTATAATTCTAGTATTTAATGGGAACAAATTAAACAAATTTTTTGTCCATGTAAAAAACTATTAATTCTGAATAAAATGCCGCCCATTTATGCAATTAAAAAAATTTAAATGTCTCTTAGTAGATAAGGCATATTTTCGTCTTTTACGGTACTTCTTTTTCAATGATTTTGATGATATTTTAGTTTTGATCAAAAAAATTGTATTTCTTACGACTTTTCGTAAAATATTTTAATGCCATCTGAAAGTGGAACAGATAAGCTTTCCACCGAGCTCTTAGTCGAAGAAGTCGGTCGAAGGATGCAAGAGTGATTAGTAAAAAACTAATCGGTGTTCAACACGAGTCCGTCCTACTGCCAATTCTTTTCGCAAGGTACTTTTCTTTTATTCTAGTACTTAATTGGAAAAAATTGAACGAATTTTTTGTCCATGTAAAAAACTATTAATTCTGAATAAAATGCCGCCTATTTTTGCAATTTAAAAAAATTTAAATGTCTCTTAGTAGATAAGGCATATTTTCGTCTGTAAGGTACTTCTTCTTCAATGATTTCGATGATATTTTAGTTTTGATCAAAAAAATTTTATTTCTTACGACTTTTCGTAAAATATGTTAATGTCATCTAAAAGAAGAACAGATAAGCTTTCCATCGAACTTTTAGTCGAATAAGTCAGTCGAAGCATGCAAGAGTTATTAGTAAAAAACAAGTCGGTGGTCAACACGTTTCCGTCCTACTGCCGATTCTTTTCGCAAAGTACTTTTCTATAATTCTAGTATTTAATGGGAAAAAATTAAACGAATTTTTTGTCCATGTAAAAAACTGAATAAAATGCCGCCCATTTATGCAATTAAAAAAAATTTATATGTCTCTTATTAGATAAGGCATATTTTCGTCTGATAAGGTACTTCTTCTTCAATGATTTCGATGATATTTTAATTTTGATCAAAAAAATTTTATTTCTTATGACTTTTCGTAAAATATGTTAATGCCATCTGAAAGTGGAACAGATCAGCTTTCCACCGAGCTCTTAGTCGAAGAAGTCGGTCGAAAAATGCAGGAGTTATTAGCAAACAACTAATCGGTGGTCAACACGATTCCGTCCTCTTGCCGATTCTTTTCGCAAAGTAGTTTTCAATAATTCTAGTATTTAATGGGAAAAAATTAAACGAATTTGTCCATGTAAAAAACTGAATAAAATGCCGCCCATTTATGCAATTAAAAAAATTTAAATGTCTCTTGTTAGATAAGGCATATTTGCGTCTTTTACGGTACTTCTTTTTCAATGATTTCAAGGATATTTTAATTTTGATCAAAAAAATTTTATTTCTTATGACTTTTCGTAAGAAATGTTAATGCCATCTGAAAGAGGAACAGATAAGCTTTCCATCGAGCTCTTAGTCGAAGAAGTCGGTCGAAGGATGCAAGAGTTATTAGCAATATTTTAATCGGTGGTCAACACGTTTCCGTCCTACTGCCGATTCTTTTCGCAAAGTACTTTTCTATAATTCTAGTATTTAATGGGAAAAAATTAAACGAATTTTATGTCCATGTAAAAAACTGAATAAAACGCCGCCATTTATGCAACTAAAAAAAAATTTATATGTCTCTTATTAGATAAGGCATATTTTCGTCTGATAAGGTACTTCTTCTTCAATGATTTCGATGATATTTTAATTTTGATCAAAAAAATTTTATTTCTTATGACTTTTCGTAAAATATGTTAATGCCATCTGAAAGTGGAACAGATCAGCTTTCCATCGAGCTCTTAGTCGAAGAAGTCGATCTAAGGATGCAAGAGTTATTAGCAATAATTTAGTCGGTGCTCAACACGTTTCCGTCCTACTGCCGATTCTTTTCACAAAGTACTTTTCTATAATTCTAGTATTTAATGGGAAAAAATTAAACGAATTTTTTGTCCATGTAAAAAACTATTAATTCTGAATAAAATGCCGCCTATTTATGCAATTAAAAAAATTTAAATGTCTCTTGTTAGATAAGGCATATTTGCGTCTTTTACGGTACTTCTTTTTCAATGATTTCAAGGATATTTTAATTTTGATCACAAAAATTTTATTTCTTATGACTTTTCGTAAAATATGTTAATGCCATCTGAAAGAGGAACAGATAAGCTTTGCATCGAGCTCTTAGTCGAAGAAGTCGGTCGAAGGATGCAAGAGTTATTAGGAAAAATTTAATCGGTGGTCAACACATTTCCGTCCTACTGCCGATTCTTTTCGCAAAGTACTTTTCTATAATTCTAGTATTTAATGGGAACAAATTAAACGAATTATTTGTCCATGTAAAAAACTTTTAATTCTGAATAAAATGCCGCCCATTTATGCAATTAAAAAAATTTAAATGTCTCTTATTAGATAAGGCATATTTTCGTCTGATAAGGTACTTATTTTTCAATGATTTCGAGGATATTTTAGTTTTGATCAAAAAAATTTTATTTCTTATGACTTTTCGTAAAATATTTTAATGCCATCTGAGAGAGGAACAGATAAGCTTTCCATCGAGCTCTTAGTGGAAGGAGTCTGTCGAAGGATGCAAGAGTGATTAGTAAAGAACTAATCGGTGTTCAACACGTTTCCGTCTTACTGCCAATTCTTTTCGCAAGGTACTTTTCTATTATTCTAGTATTTAATGGGAAAAAATTTAACGAATTTTTTGTCCATGTAAAAAACTATTAATTCTGAATAAAATGCCGCCAATTTATGCAATTAAAAAAATTTCAATGTCTCTTATTAGATAAGGCAAATTTTCGTCTGATAAGGTACTTCTTTTTCAATAATTTCGAGGATATTTTAGTTTTGATCAAAAAAATTTTATTTCTAACGACTTTTCGTAAAATATATTAATGCCATCTGAAAGAGAAACAGATAAGCTTTCCATCGAGCTCTTAGTCGAAGAAGTCGGTCGAAGGATGCAAGAGTTATTAGCAATAATTTAATCGGTGGTCAACACGTTTCCGTCCTACTGCCGATTCTTTTCGCAAAGTACTTTTCTATAATTCTAGTATTTAATGGGAAAAAATTAAACGAATTTTTGGTCCATGTAAAAAACTATTAATTCTGAATAAAATGCCGCCCATTTATGCAATTAAAAAAATTTAAATGTCTCTTATTAGATAAGGTATATTTTCGTCTGATAAGGTACTTCTTTTTCGACGATTTCGATGATATTTTAGTTTTGATCAAAAAAATTGTATTTCTAACGACTTTTCGTAAAATATATTTATGCCATCTCAAAGAGGAACAGACAAGCTTTCTATCGAGTTTAGACGAAGGAGTCTGTCGAAGGATGCAAGAGTGATTACTAAAAAACTAATCGGTGGTCAACACGTGTCCGTCCTACTGCCGATTCTTTTCGCAAAGTACTTTTCTATAATTCTAGTATTTAATGGGAAAAAATTAAACGAATTTTTTGTCGATGTAAAAAACTATTAATTCTGAATAAAGTGCAGCCCATTTATGCAATTAAAAAAATTTAAATGTCTCTTATTAGACAAGGCATATTTTCGTCTGATAAGGTACTTCTTCTTCGACGATTTCGAGGATATTTTAGTTTTGATCAAAAAAATTTTTTTTCTTACGCCTTTTCGTAAAATATGTTAATGCTATCTGAACGTGGAACAGATAAGCTTTTCATCGAGCTTATAGTCGAAGAAGTCGGTCGAAGGATGCAAGAGTTATTAGCAAAAAACTAATCGGTGGTCAACACGACTTCGTCCTACTGCCGATTCTTTTCGCAAAGTACTTTTCTATAATTCTAGTATTTAATGGAAAAAAATTAAACGAATTTTTTGTCCATGTAAAAAACTAAATTAAATGCCGCCCATTTATGCAATTAAAAAAATTTAAATGTCTCTTGTTAGATAAGGGATATTTGCGTCTTTTACGGTACTTCTTTTTCAATGATTTCAAGGATATTTTAAATTTGATCAAAAAAATTTCATTTCTTATGACTTTTCGTAAAATATGTTAATGCTATCTGAAAGAGGAACAGATAAGCTTCCCGTCGAGCTCTTAGTCGAAGAAGTCGGTCGAAGGATGCAAGAGTTATTAGCAAAAAACTAATCGGTGGTCAACACGTTTCCGTCCTACTGCCGATTCTTTTCGCAAAGTACTTTTCTATAATTCTAGTATTTAATGGGAAAAAAATAAACGAATTTTTTGTCCATGTAAAACACTATTAATTCTGAATAAAATGCCGCCCATTTATGCAATTAAAAAAATTTAAATGTCTCTTATTAGATAAGACATATTTACGTCTGATAAGGTAATTCTTCTTTAATGATTTCGAGGATATGTTAGTTTTGATCAAAAAAATTTTATTTCTTACGACTTTTCGTAAAATATATTTATGCCATCTGAAAGAGGAACAGATAAGCTTTCCATCGAGCTTAGTCGAAGGAGCCGGCCAAGGATGCAAGAGTGATTAGTAAAAAACTAATCGGTGTTCAACACGTTTCCGTCCTACTCCCAATTCTTTTCGCAAGGTACTTTTCTATTATTCTATTATTTAATGGGAAAAAATTTAACGAATTTTTTGTCCATGTAAAAAACTATTAATTCTGAATAAAATGCCGCCCATTTATGCGATTAAAAAAATTTAAATGTCTCTTATTAGATAAGGCATATTTTCGTCTGATAAGGTACTTCTTCTTCGACGATTTCGACGATATTTTAGTTTTGATAAAAAAAATTTTATTTCTTATGACTTTTCGTTAAATATTTTAATGCCATCTGAAAGTGGAACAGATAAGCATTCCATCGAGCTCTTAGTCGAAGAAGTCGGTCGAAGGATGCAAGAGTTATTAGCAAAAAACTAAAAGGTGGTCAACACGACTTCGTCCTACTGCCGATTGTTTTCGCAAAGTACTTTTCTATAATTCTAGTATTTAATGGGAAAAAAATTACACGAATTTTTTGTCCATGTAAAAAACTGAATAAAATGCCGCCCATTTATGCAATTAAAAAATTTAAATGTCTCTTTTTAGATAAGGCATATTTGCGTCTTTTACGGTACTTCTTTTTCAATGATTTCAAGGATATTTTAATTTTGATCAAAAAAAATTTATTTCTTATGACTTTTCGTAAGAAATGTTAATGCCATCTGAAAGAGGAACAGATAAGCTATCCATCGAGCTCTTAGTCGAAGAAGTCGGTCGAAGGATGCAAGAGTTATTAGCAATAATTTAATCGGTGGTCAACACGTTTCCGACCTACTGCCGATTCTTTTCGCAAAGTACTTTTCTATAATTCTAGTATTTAATGGGAAAAAATTAAACGAATTTTTTGCCCATGTAAAAAACTATTAATTCTGAATAAAATGCCGCCCATTTATGCAATATAAAAAATTTAAATGTCTCTTATTAGATGAGGCATATTTTCGTCTGATAAGGTAGTTCTTTTTCAATGATTTCGAGGATATTTTAGTTTTGATCAAAAAAATTTTATTTCTTACGCCTTTTCGTAAAATATTTTAATGCCATCTGAAAGTGGAACAGATAAGCTTTCTATCGAGCTCTTAGTCGAAGAAGTCGGTCGAAGGATGCAAGAGTTATTAGCAAAAAACTAATCGGTGTTCAACACGACTTCGTCCTACTGCCGATTCTTTTCGCAAAGTAGTATTCTATAATTCTAGTATTTAATAGGAAAAAATTAAACGAATTTTTTGTCCATGTAAAAAACTGAATAAAATGCCGCCCATTTATGCAATTAAAAAAATTTAAATGTCTCTTGTTAGATAGGGCATATTTGCGTGTTTTACGGTACTTCTTTTTCAATGATTTCAAGGATATTTTAATTTTGATCAAAAAAATTTTATTTCTTATGACTTTTCGTAAAATATTTTAATGCCATCTGAAAGTGGAACAGATAAGCTTTCCATCGAGCTGTTAGTCGAAGAAGTCGGTATAATTCTAGTATTTAATGGGTAAAAATTAAACGAATTTTTTGTCCATGTAAAAAACTATTAATTCTGAATAAAATGCCGCCCATTTATGCAGTTAATAAAATTTAAATGTCTCTTTTTAGATAAGGCATATTTTCGTCTGATAAGGTACTTCTTCTTCAATGATTTCGAGGATATTATAATTTTGATCAAAAAAATTTGATTTCTTATGACTTTCCGTAAAATATGTT
Organism: Phortica okadai; assembly: GCA_034638295.1. Lineage (NCBI taxonomy): Eukaryota > Metazoa > Arthropoda > Insecta > Diptera > Drosophilidae > Phortica > Phortica okadai. The sequence continues at coordinate 1,096,602 of CM067853.1, forward strand.
AATGTTATCTGAAAGAGGAATAGATAAGCTTTCTATCGAGTTCTTAGTCGAAGAAGTCGGTCGAAAGATGCAGGAGTTATTAGCAAACAACTAATCGGTGGTCAACACGATTCCGTCCTCTTGCCGATTCTTTTCGCATAGTAGTTTTCTAAAATTATAATATTAAATGGGAAAAAATTAAACGAATTTTTTGTCCATGTAAAAAACTACTAATTCTGAATAGAATGCCGCCTATTTATGATTCGATGATTTCGAGGATATTTTAGTTTTGATCAAAAAAATTTTATTTCTTATGACTTTTCGTAAAATATGTTAATGGCATCTAAAAGACGAACAGATAAGCTTTCCATCGAGCTCTTAGTCAAAGAAGTCGTTCGAAAGATGCAAGAGATATTAGCAAAACACTAATCGGTGGTCAACACGATTCCTTCCTACTGCCGATTCTCTTCGCAAAGTACTTTTCTATAATTCTAGTATTTAATGGGAAAAAATTAAACGAATTTTTAGTCCATGTAAAAAACTATTAATTCTAAATAAAATGCCGCCCATTTACGAAATTAAAAAAATTTAAATGTCTCTTATTAGATAAGGGATATTTTCGTCTGATAAGGTACTTCTTCTTCGTCGATTTGGAGGATATTTTAGTTTTATTAAAAAAAATTTTATATCTTAAGACTTTTCGTAAAATATATTTATGCCATCTGAAAGAGGAACAGATATGCTTTCCATCGAGCTCTTAGTCGAAGAAGTCGGTCGAAAGATGCAGGAGTTATTAGCAAACAACTAATCGGTGGTCAACACGATTCCGTCCTACTGCCGATTCTTTTCGCATAGTACTTTTCTATAATTCTAGTATTAAATTGGAAAAAATTAAACGAATTTTTTGTCCATATAAAAAACTATTAATTCTGAATAAAATGCCGCCCATTTATGCAATTAGAAAAATGTATATGTCTCTTATTAGATAAGGCATATTTTCGTCTGATAAGGTACTTCTTCTTCAATGATTTCGAGGATATTTTAATTTTGATAAAAAAAATTTTATTTCTTATGACTTTTCGTAAAATATGTTGAAGCCATCTGAAAGAGGAACAGATAAGCTTTCAATCGAGCTCTTAGTCGAAGAAGTCGGTCGAAAGATGCAGGAGTTTTTAGCAAACGACTAATCGGTGGTCAACACGATTCCGTCCTACTGCCGATTCTTTTCGCAAAGTACTTTTCTATAATTCTAGTATTAAATGGGAAAAAATTAAACGAATTTTTTGTCCATGTAAAAGACTATTAATTCTGAATAGAATGCCGCCCATTGATGCAATTAAAAAAATTTATATGTCTCTTATTAGATAAGGCATATTTTCGTCTGATAAGGTACTTCTTCTTCAATGACTTCGAGGATATTTTAATTTTGATCAAAAAAATTTTATTTCTTATGACTTTTCGTAAAATATGTTAAAGCCATCTGAAAGAGGAACAGATAAGCTTTCAATCGAGCTCTTAGTCAATGGAGTCGTTCGAAAAATGCAAGAGATATTAGCAAAACACTAATCGGTGGTCAACACGATTCCTTCCTACTGCCGATTCTTTTCGCAAAGTACTTTTCTTTAACTTTAGTATTTAATGGGAAAAAATTAAACGAATTTTTTGTCCATGTAAAAAACTATTAATTCTAAATAAAACGCCGCCCATTTACGAACTTAAAAAAATTTAAATGTCTCTTATTAGATAAGGCATATTTTCGTCTGATAAGGTACTTCTTCTTCGTCGATTTCGAGGATATTTTAGTTTTAATAAAAAAAATTGTATTGCTTACGACTTTTCGTAAAATGTGTTAAAGCCATCTGAAAGAGGAACAGATAAGCTTTCAATCGAGCTCTTAGTCAAAGGAGTCGTTCGAAGGATGCAAGAGTTATTACCAATAATTTAATCGGTGGTCAACACGTTTCCGTCCTACTGCCGATTCTTTTCGCAAAGTACTTTTCTATAATTCTAGTATTTAATGGGAAAAAATTAAACGAATTTTTTGTCCATTAAAAAACTATTAATTCTAAATAAAAAGCCTTCCATTTACGAAATTAAAAAAATTTAAATGTCTCTTATTAGATACGGCATATTTTCGTCTGATAAGGTACTTCTTCTTCGTCGATTTCGAGGATATTTTAGTTTTAATAAAAAAAATTTTATTTCTTACGACTTTTCGTAAAATATGTTAAAGCCATCTGAAAGAGGAACAGATAAGCTTTCAATTGAGCTCTTAGTCAAAGGAGTCGTTCGAAGGATGCAAGAGTTATTACCAATAATTTAATCGGTGGTCAACATGTTTCCGTCCTACTGCCGATTCTTTTCGCAAAGTACTTTTCTATAATTCTAGTATTTAATGGGAAAAATTAAACGAATTTTTTGTCCATGTAAAAAACTATTAATTCTGTATAAAATGCCGCCCATTTATGCAATTAAAAAAATTTTAATGTCTCTTATTATATAAGGCATATCTTCGTCTGATAATGTACTTCTTTTTCAATGATTTCGAGGATATTTTAATTTTGATCAAAAAAATTTTATTTCTTATGACTTTTTGTAAAATATGTTAAAGCCATCTGAAAGAGGAACAGATAAGCTTTCAATCGAGCTCTTAGTCAAAGGAGTCGTTCGAAAGATGCAAGAGATATTAGCAAAACACTAATCGGTGGTCAACACGATTTCTTCCTACTGCCGATTCTTTTCGCAAAGTACTTTTCTATAATTCTAGTATTTAATGCGAAAAAATTAAACGAATTTTTTGTCCATGTAAAAAACTATTAATTCTAAATAAAACGCCGCCCATTTACGAAATTAAAAAAAATTAAATGTCTCTTAATAGATAAGGCATATTTTCGTCTGATTAGGTACTTCTTCTTCGTCGATTTCGAGGATATTTTAGTTTTAATAAAAAACATTTTATTTCTTACGACTTTTCGTAAAATATATTTATGCCATCTGAAAGAGGAACAGATAAGCTTTCCATCGAGCTTAGTCGAAGGAGTCCTTCGAAGGATGCAAGAGTGATTAGTAAAAAACTAATCGGTGTTCAACACGTTTCCGTCGTACTACCAATTCTTTTCGCAAGGTTCTTTTCTATTATTCTAGTATTCAATGGGAAAAAATTTATCGAATTTTTTGTCCATGTAAAAAACTATTAATTTTGAATAAAATGCCGCCCATTTATGCAATTATAAAAATTTAAATGTCTCTTATTAGATAAGGCATATTTTCGTCTGATAATGTACTTCTTTTTCAATGGTTTCGAGGATATTTTAGTGTAGATCAAAAAAATTTTATTTCTTACGACTTTTCGTAAAATATTTTAATGCCATCTGAAAGTCGAACAGATAAGCTTTCCATCGAGCTCTAAGTCGAAGAAGTGTCTCTTATTAGATAAGGCACATTTTCGTCTGATAAAGTACTTCTTTTTCAATGATTTCGAGGATATTTTAGTTTTAATAAAAAAAATTTTATTTCTTACGACTTTTCGTAAAGTATGTTAAAGCCATCTGAAAGAGGAACAGATAAGCTTGCAATCGAGCTCTTAGTCAAAGGAGTCGTTCGAAAGATGCAAGAGATATTAGCAAAACACTAATCGGTGGTCAACACGATTCCTTCCTACTGCCGATTCTTTTCGCAAAGTACTTTTCTTTAAATCTAGTATTTAATGGGAAAAAATTAAATTAATTTTTTGTCCATGTAAAAAACTATTAATTCTTGCAATCGAGCTCTTAGTCGAAGAAGTCGGTCGAAGGATGCAAGAGTTATTAGTAAAAAACTAATCGGTGGTCAACACGACTTCGTCCTACTGCCGAATCTTTTCGCAAAGTACTTTTCTATAATTCTAGTATTAAATGGGAAAAAATTAAACGAATTTTTTGTCCATGTAAAAAACTATTAATTCTAAATAAAATGCGGCCCATTTATGCAAATAGAAAAATGTATGTCTCTAATTAGATAAGGCATATTTTCGTCTGATAAGCTACTTCTTCTTCGTCGATTTCGAGGATATTTTACTTTTAATAAAAAAAATTTTATTTCTTATGACTTTTCGTAAAATATGTTAAAGCCATCTGAAAGAGGAACAGATAAGCTTTCAATCGAGCTCTTAGTCGAAGAAGTCGGTCGAAAGATGCAGGAGTAATTAGCAAACAACTAATCGGTGGTCAACACGATTCCGTCCTACTGCCGATTCTTTTCGCAAAGTACTTTTCTATAATTCTAGTACTAAATGGGAAAAAATTAAACGAATTTCTTGTCCATGTAAAAGACTATTAATTCTGAATAGAATGCCGCCCATTGATGCAATTAAAAAAATTTAAATGTCTCTTAGTAGATAAGGCATATTTTCATCTGATAAGGTACTTCTTCTTCAATGATTTCGATGATATTTTAGTTTTGATCAAAAAAATTTTATTGCTTACGACTTTTCGTAAAATATGTTAATGCCATCTAAAAGAGGAACAGATCAGCTTTCCATCGAGCTCTTAGTCGAAGAAGTCGGTCGAAAGATGCAGGAGTTATTAGCAAACAACTCATCGGTGGTCAACACGATTCCGTCCTACTGCCGATTCTTTTCGCAAAATACTTTTCTATAATTCTAGTATTAAATGGGAAAAAATTAAACGAATTTTTGGTCCATATAAAAAACTAATAATTCTGAATAAAATGCCGCCCATTTATGCAATTAGAAAAATGTTTATGGGTCTTATTAGATAAGGCATATTTTCGTCTGATAAGGTATTTCTTCTTCAATGATTTCGAGGATATTATAATTTTGATCAAAAAAATTTTATTTCTTACAACTTTTCGTAAACTATGTTAATGCCATCTGGAAGAGGAACAGATAAGCTTTCCATCGAGCTGTTAGTCGAAGAAGTCGGTCGAAAGATGCAGGAGTTATTAGCAAACAACTAATCGGTGGTCAACACGATTCCGTCCTCTTGCCGATTCTTTTCGCAAAGTAGTTTTCTATAATTCTAGTTTTTAATGGGAAAAAATTAAACGAATTTTTTGTCCATGTAAAAAACTATTAATTCTGAATAAAATGCCGCCCATTTATGCAATTAAAAAAATTTAAATGTCTCTTATTAGATAAGGCATATTTTCGTCTGATAAGGTACTTCTTCTTCAATTATTTCGAGGATATTATAATTTTGATCAAAAAAATGTTATTTCTTATGACTTTCCGTAAAATATGTTAATGCCATCTGAAAGAGGAATAGATAAGCTTTCCATCGAGCTCTTAGTCGAAGAAGTCGGTCGAAAGATGCAGGAGTTATTAGCAAACAACTAATCGGTTGTCAACACGATTTCTTCTTACTAACGATTGTTTTCGCAAAGTACTTTTCTATAATTCTAGTATTTAATGGGAAAAAATTAAACGAATTTTTTGTCCATGTAAAAAACTATTAATTCTAAATAAAATGCCGCCCATTTACGAAATTAAGAAAATTGAAATGTCTCTTATTAGATAAGGCATATTTTCGTCTGATAAGGTACTTCTTTTTCAATGATTTCGAGGATATTTTAGTTTTGATCAAAAAAATTTTATTTCTTACGACTTTTCGTAAAATATGTCAACACGATTCCGTCCTACTGCCGATTGTTTTCGCAAAGTACTTTTCTATAATTCTAGTATTTAATGGGAAAAAATTAAACGAATTTTTTGTCCATTAAAAAACTATTAATTCTGAATAAAATGCCGCCCATTTATGCAATTAGAAAAATGTATATGGGTCTTATTAGATAAGGCATATTTTCGTTTTATAAGGTACTTCTTCTTCAATGATTTCGAGGATATTATAATTTTGATCAAAAAAATTTTATTTCTTATGTTTTTCCGTAAAATATGTTAATGCCATCTGAAAGAGGAATAGATAAGCTTTCCATCGAGCTCTTAGTCGAAGAAGTCGGTCGAAAGATGCAGGAGTTATTAGCAAACAACTAATCGGTTGTCAACACGATTTCTTCTTACTGCCGATTGTTTTCGCAAAGTACTTTTCTATAATTCTAGTATTTAATGGGAAAAAATTAAACGAATTTTTTGTCAATTAAAAAACTATTAATTCTGAATAAAATGCCGCCCATTTATGCAATTAGACAAATGTATATGGCTCTTATTAGATAAGGCATATTTTCGTCGGATAATGTACTTCTTTTTCAATGATTTCGAGGATATTTTAATTTTGATCAAAAAAATTTTATTTCATATGACTTTTCGTAAAATATGTTAAAGCCATCTGAAAGAGGAACAGATAAGCTTTCAATCGAGCTCTTAGTCGAAGAAGTCGGTCGAAAGATGCAGGAGTTATTAGCAAACAACTAATCGGTGGTCAACACGATTCCGTCCTACTGCCGATTCTTTTCGCAAAGTACTTTTCTTTAATTCTAGTATTAAATGGGAAAAAATTAAACGAATTTTTTGTCTATGTAACAGACTATTAATTCTGAATAGAATGCCGCCCATTGATGCAATTAAAAAAATTTATATGTCTCTTATTAGATAAGGCATATTTTCGTCTGATAAGGTACTTCTTCTTCAATGATTTCGAGGATATTTTAATTTTGATCAAAAAAATTTTATTTCTTATGACTTTTTGTAAAATATGTTAAAGCCATCTGAAAGAGGAACAGATAAGCTTTCAATCGAGCTCTTAGTCAAAGGAGTCGTTCGAAAGATGCAAGAGATATTAGCAAAACACTAATCGGTGGTCAACACGATTCCTTCCTACTGCCGATTCTTTTCGCAAAGTACTTTTCTATAATTCTAGTATTTAATGCGAAAAAATTCAACGAATTTTTGTCCACGTAAAAAACTATTAATTCTAAATAAAACGCCGCCCATTTACGAAATTAAAAAAATTTAAATGTCTCTTATTAGACAAGGCATATTTTCGTCTGATAAGGTACTTCTTCTTCGTTGATTTCGAGGATATTTTAGTTTTATTAAAAAACATTTTATTTCTTACGACTTTTCGTAAAATATATTTATGCCATCTGAAAAAGGAACAGATAAGCTTTCCATCGAGCTTAGTCGAAGGAGTCTATCGAAGGATGCAAGAGTGATTAGTAAAAAACTAATCGGTGTTCAACACGTTTCCGTTGTACTACCAATTCTTTTCGCAAGGTTCTTTTCTATTATTCTAGTATTCAATGGGAAAAAATTTATCGAATTTTTTGTCCATGTAAAAAACTATTAATTTTAAATAAAATGCCGCCCATTTATGCAATTAAAAAATTTAAATGTCTCTTATTAGATAAGGCATATTTTCGTCTGATAATGTACTTCTTTTTCAATGGTTTCGGGGATATTTTAGTGTAGATCAAAAAAATTTTATTTCTTACGACTTTTCGTAAAGTATGTTAAAGCCATCTGAAAGAAGAACAGATAAGCTTGCAATAGAGCTCTTAGTCAAAGGAGTCGTTCGAAAGATGCAAGAGATATTAGCAAAACACTAATCGGTGGTCAACACGATTCCTTCCTACTGCCGATTCTTTTCGCAAAGTACTTTTCTTTAATTCTAGTATTTAATGGGAAAAAATTAAACGAATTTTTTGTCCATGTAAAAAACTATTAATCCTGTATAAAATGCCGCCCATTTATGCAATTAAAAAAATTTAAATGTCTCTTATTAGATAAGGCATATTTTCGTCTGATAATGTACTTCTTTTTCAATGATTTCGAGGATATTTTAGTGTTGATCAAAAAAATTTTATTTCTTACGTTTTTTCGTAAAATATTTTAACGCCATCTGAAAGTGGAACAGATAAGCTTTCCATCGAGCTTTTAGTCAAAGGAGTCGTTCGAAGGATGCAAGAGTTATTACCAATAATTTAATCGGTGGTCATCACGTTTCCGTCCTACTGCCGATTCTTTTCGCAAAGTACTTTTCTATAATTCTAGTATTTAGTGGGAAAAAATTAAACGAATTTTTTGTCCATGTAAAAAACTATTAATTCTGTATAAAATTCCGCCCATTTATGCAATTAAAAAAATTTAAATGTCTCTTATTAGATAAGGCATATTTTCGTCTGATAATGTACTTCTTTTTCAATGATTTCGAGGATATTTTAGTGTTGATCAAAAAAATTTTATTTCTTACGTTTTTTCGTAAAATATTTTAATGCCATCTGAAAGTGGAACAGATAAGCTTTCCATCGTGCTCTTAGTCAAAGGAGTCGTTCGAAAGATGCAAGAGATATTAGCAAAACACTAATCGGTGGTCAACACGATTCCTTCCTACTGCCGATTCTTTTCGCAAAGTACTTTTCTATAATTCTAGTATTTAATGCGAAAAAATTAAACGAATTTTTTGTCCATGTAAAACACTATTAGTTCTAAATAAAACGCCGCCCATTTACGAAATTAAAAAAATTTAAATGTCTCTTATTAGATAAGGCATATTTTCATCTGATAAGGTACTTCTTCTTCGTCGATTTCGAGGATATTTTAGTTTTAATAAAAAACATTTTATTTCTTACGACTTTTCGTAAAATATATTTATGCCATCTGAAAGAGGAACAGATAAGCTTTCCATCGAGCTTAGTCGACGGAGTCTATCGAAGGATGCAAGAGTGATTAGTAAAAAACTAATCGGTGTTCAACACGTTTCCGTCGTACTACCAATTCTTTTCGCAAGGTTCCTTTCTATTATTCTAGTATTCAATGGGAAAAATTATATCGAATTTTTTGTCCATGTAAAAAACTATTAATTTGGAATAAAATGCCGCCCATTTATGCAATTAAAAAAATTTAAATGTCTCTTATTAGATAAGGCATATTTTCGTCTGATAAGGTACTTCTTCTTCGTCGATTTCGAGGATATTTTAGTTTTAATAAAAAACATTTTATTTCTTACGACTTTTCGTAAAATATATTTATGCCATCTGAAAGAGGAACAGATAAGCTTTCCATCGAGCTTAGTCGAAGAAGTCGGTCGAAGGATGCAAGAGTTGTTAGCAAAAAACTAATCGGTGGTCAACACGACTTCGTCCTACTGCCGAATCTTTGCGCTAAGTACATTTCTATAATTCTAGTATTAAATGGGAAAAAATTAAACGAATTTTTTGTCCATGTAAAAAACTATTAATTCTAAATAAAATGCGGCCCATTTATGCAAATAGAAAAATGTATGTCTCTAATTAGATAAGGCATATTTTCGTCTGATAAGCTACTTCTTCTTCGTCGATTTCGAGGATATTTTAGTTTTAATAAAAAAAATTTTATTTCTTATGACTTTTCGTAAAATATGTTAAAGCCATCTGAAAGAGGAACAGATAAGCTTTCAATCGAGCTTTTAGTCGAAGAAGTCGGTCGAAAGATGCAGGAGTTATTAGCAAACAACTAATCGGTGGTCAACACGATTCCGTCCTACTGCCGATTCTTTTCGCAAAGTACTTTTCTATAATTCTAGTATTAAATGGGAAAAAATTAAACGAATTTTTTGTCCATGTAAAAGACTATTAATTCTGAATAGAATGCCGCCCATTGATGCAATTAAAAAAATTTAAATGTCTCTTAGTAGATAAGGCATATTTTCGTCTGATAAGGTACTTCTTCTTCAATGATTTCGATGATATTTTAGTTTTGATCAAAAAAATTTTATTGCTTACGACTTTTCGTAAAATATGTTAATGCCATCTAAAAGAGGAACAGATCAGCTTTCCATCGAGCTCTTAGTCGAAGAAGTCGGTCGAAAGATGCAGGAGTTATTAGCAAACAACTCATCGGTGGTCAACACGATTCTTTTCGCAAAGTACTTTTCTATAATTCTAGTTTTTAATGGGAAAAAATTAAACAAATTTTTTGTCCATGTAAAAAACTATTAATTCTGAAAAAAATGCCGCCCATTTATGCAATTAAAAAAATTTAAATGTCTCTTATTAGATAAGGCATATTTTCGTCTGATAAGGTACTTCTTCTTCAATGATTTCGAGGATATTATAATTTTGATCAGAAAAATTTTATTTCTTATGACTTTCCGTAAAATATGTTAATGCCATCTGAAAGAGGAATAGATAAGCTTTCCATCGAGCTCTTAGTCGAAGAAGTCGGTCGAAAGATGCAGGAGTAATTAGCAAACAACTAATCGGTGGTCAACACGATTCCGTCCTCTTACCGATTCTTTTCGCAAAGTAGTTTTCTAAAATTATAGTATTTAATGGGAATAAATTTAACGAATTTTTTGTCCATGTAAAAAACTATTAATTCTGAATAGAATGCCGCCCATTTATGATTCGATGATTTCGAGGATATTTTAGTTTTGATCAAAAAAATTTTATTTCTTATGACTTTTCGTAAAATATGTTAATGCCATCTAAAAGAGGAACAGATAAGCTTTCCATCGAGCTCTTAGTCAAAGAAGTCGTTCGAAAGATGCAAGAGATATTAGCAAAACACTAATCGGTGGTCAACACGATTTCTTCTTACTGCCGATTGTTTTCGCAAAGTACCTTTCTATAATTCTAGTATTTAATGGGAAAAAATTAAACGAATTTTTTGTCCATGTAAAAAACTATTAATTCTAAATAAAATGCCGCCCATTTACGAAATTAAGAAAATTTAAATGTCTCTTATTAGATAAGGCATATTTTCGTCTGATAAGGTACTTCTTTTTCAATGATTTCGAGGATATTTTAGTTTTGATCAAAAAAATTTTTTTTCTTACGACTTTTCGTAAAATATGTCAACACGATTCCGTCCTACTGCCGATTGTTTTCGCAAAGTACTTTTCTATAATTCTAGTATTTAATGGGAAAAATTTAAACGAATTTTTTGTCCATTAAAAAACTATTAATTCTGAATAAAATGCCGCCCATTTATGCAATTAGAAAAATGTATATGGGTCTTATTAGATAAGGCATATTTTCGTCTAATAAGGTACTTGTTCTTCAATGATTTCGAGGATATTATAATTTTGATCAAAAAAATTTTATTTCTTATGACTTTCCGTAAAATATGTTAATGCCATCTGAAAGAGGAATAGATAAGCTTTCCATCGAGCTCTTAGTCGAAGAAGTCGGTCGAAAGATGCAGGAGTTATTAGCAAACAACTAATCGGTTGTCAACACGATTCCGTCCATCTGCCGATTCTTTTCGCAAAGTACTTTTCTATAATTCTAGTATTAAATGGGAAAAAATTAAACGAATTTTTAATCCATCTAAAAGACTATTAATTCTGAATAGAATGCCGCCCATTGATGCAATTAAAAAAATTTAAATGTCTCTTATTAGATAAGGCATATTATCGTCTGATAAGGTATTTCTTATTCAATGATTTCGAGGATATTTTAGTTTTAATCAAAAAAATTTTATTTCTTACGACTTTTCGTAAAATATGTTAATGCCATCTGAAAGAGGAACAGATAAGCTTTCTATCGAGCTCTTAGTTGAAGAAGTCGGTCGAAGGATGCAAGAGTTATAAACAAAAAACTAATCGGTGGTCAACACGATTCCGTCCTTCTGCCGATTCTTTTCGCAAAGTACTTTTCTATAATTCAAGTTTTAAATGGGAAAAAATTAAATGAATTTTTAATCCATCTAAAAGACTATTAATTCTGAATAGGATGCCGCCCATTGATGAAATTAAAAAAATTTAAATGTCTCTTATTAGATAAGGCATATTTTCGTCTGATAATGTACTTCTTTTTCAATGATTTCGAGGATATTTTAGTGTTGATCAAAAAAATTTTATTTCTTACGACTTTTCGTAAAATATGTAAATACCATCTGAAAGATGAACAGATAAGCTTACCATCGAGCTCTTAGTCGAAGAAGTCGGTCGAAGGATGCAAGAGTGATTAGCAAAAAACTAATCGGTGGTCAACACGATTCCGTCCTACTGCCGATTCTTTTCGCAAAGTACTTTTCTATAATTCTAGTATTTAATGGGAAAAAATTAAACAAATTTTTTGTCCATATAAAAAACCATTAATTCTGAATAAAATGCCGCCCATTTATGCAATTAAAAAAATTTAAATGTCTCTTATTAGATAAGGCATATTTTTGTCGTATAAGGTAGTTCTTTTTCAATGATTTCAGGATATTTTAGTTTTGATCAAAAAAATTTTATTTCTTACGACTTTTCGTAAAATATGTTAATGCCATCTGAAAGAGGAACAGATAAGCTTACCATCGAGCTCTTAGTCGAAAAAGTCGGTCGAAGGATGCAAGAGTGATTAGCAAAAAACTAATCGGTGGTCAACACGATTCCGTCCTACTGCCGATTCTTTTCGCAAAGTACTTTTCTATAATTCTAGTATTTAATGGGAAAAAATTAAACAAATTTTTTGTCCATGTAAAAAACTATTAATTCTGAAAAAAATGCCGCCCATTTATGCAATTAAAAAAATTTAAATGTCTCTTATTAGATAAGGCATATTTTTGTCGTATACAGTAGTTCTTTTTCAATGATTTCGAGGATATTTTAGTTTTGATCAAACAAATTTTATTTCTTACGACTTTTCGTAAAATATGTTAATGCCATCTGAAAGAGGAACAGATAAGCTTTCCATCGAGCTCTTAGTCGAAGAAGTCCGTCAAAGGATGCAAGAGTTATTAGCAAAAAACTAATCGGTGGTCAATACGTTTCCTTCCTACTTCCGATTCTTTCCGCAAAGTACTTTTCTATAATTCTAGTATTTAATGGGGGAAAATTAAACGAATTTTTTGTCCAGGTAAAAAACCATTAATGCTGAATAAAATGGCGCCCATTTATGCAATTAAAAAAATTTAAATGTCTCTTATAAGATAAGGCATATTTTCGTCTGATAAGGTAGTTCTTCTTCAATGATTTCGAGGATATTTTAGTGTTGATCAAAAAAGTTTTATTTCTTTCGACTTTTCGTAAAATATGTTAATGTCATCTGAAAGAGGAACAGATAAGCTTTCGATCGAGCTCTGAGTCGAAGAAGTCGGTCGAAGGATGCAAGAGTGATTAGCAAAAAACTAATCGGTGGTCAACACAATTCCGTCCTACTGCCAATTCTTTTCGCAAAGTACTTTTCTATAATTCTAGTATTTAATGGGAAAAAATTAAACAAATTTTTTGTCCATATAAAAAACTATTAATTCTGAATAAAATGCCGCCCATTTATGCAATTAAAACCAGTAAGGATTGAAGTCGACAGTACTCGACTTCGACATACCCTGTACCTTCAATAAGTAACGTCTGTTGTAGGGCGTTGCCCCGCCCACTTTTTAATCGAAACATATTTCCTTTCTATTCAATATCGTACCTACTAATTTTTGCTCTTCTAGACCAATTCGTTACAGAGATATAACGGTTTTCTATTTCGGCTATATGTGGGCGTGGTTACGGCCATTTTATATTTGAATCTTACTATACTCCATCCCAATAGCATACATGCAAAGTTTCATTCTTGTAGGTTGTATGGTTCTTGAGATATGAGCGTTTGAAATTTTTACTATATAGGGGCGTGGTCACGCCCATTTTTTTATTTTTTCTTATTGAGAGTTGAGTCAGCTATATACACACCAAATTTGGTGTTCCTATCACAAAAGACAACGCAGAAAATACGACTTTTGTATTATTTTACCCGAGGTAGCTTCAGTCATTTGCCCCTCACCCCTAAACTAACTCAAAAAGGGGGAAAACAAAGTAAACTTGATCTGCGTAATGAATCACAGAATCGAACTGCGAAGAGCTTTTGGTCCTATCTATTATAGTTTCCGAGATCGACGCGTTCATACAGACGGACGGACGGATAGAAGGACAGACGGACATGGCTAAATCGACTTCTCTTTCGATACTGATCAAGAATATATATACTTTGTATAGTCGGAGATGTCTCCTTTAAGGTGTTACATACATTGTCGACGTGCACAAAACTAATATACCCTTGTACCATAAGGTACAGGGTATAATAATATACCCTTGTACCATAAGGTACATGGTATAAAAATTTAAATGTCTCTTATTAGATGAGGCATATTTATGTCTTATAAGGTACTTCTTTTTCAATGATTTCGAGGATATTTTAGTTTTGATCAAAAAAATTTTATTTCTTACGACTTTTCCTAAAATTTGTTAATGCCATCTGAAAGAGGAACAGATAAGCTTTCCATCGAGCTCTTACTCGAAGAAGTCGGTCGAAGGATGAAAGAGTTATTAGCAAAAAACTAATCGGTGGTCAACACGTTTCCGTCCTACTTCCGATTCTTTTCGCAAAGTACTTTTCTATAATTCTAGTATTTAATGGGAACAAATTAAACGAATTTTTCGTCCATGTAAAAAACTATTAATTCTGAATAAAATGCCACCCATTTATGCAATTAAAAAAATTTAAATGTCTCTTATTAGATAAGGCATATTTTCGTCTGATAAGGTACTTCTTTCTCAATGATTTCGAGGATATTTTAATTTTGATCAAAAAAATTTTATTTCTTACGACTTTTCGTAAAATATGTTAATGCCATCTGAAAGAGGAACAGATAAGCTAACCATCGAGCTCTTAGTCGAAGAAGTTGGTCGAAGGATGCAAGAGTGATTAGCAAAAAACTAATCGGTGGTCAACACGATTCCGTCCTACTGCCGATAATTTTCGCAAAGTACTTTTATATAGTTCTAGTATTTAATGGGAAAAAATTCAACAAATTTTTTGTCCATGTAAAAAACTTTTAATTCTGAATAAAATGCCGGCCATTTATGCAATTGAAAAAATTTATATGTCTCTCATTAGATAAGGCATATTTTTGTCGTATAAGTACTTCTTTCTCAATGATTTCGAGGATATTTTAATTTTGATCAAAAAAATTTTATTTCTTACGACTTTTCGTAAAATATGTAAATACCATCTGAAAGAGGAACAGATAAGCTTACCATCGAGCTCTTAGTCGAAGAAGTCGGTCGAAGGATGCAAGAGTGATTAGCAAAAAACTAATCGGTGGTCAACACAATTCCGTCCTACTGCCGATTCTTTTCGCAAAGTACTTTTCTATAATTCTAGTATTTAATGGGAAAAAATTAAACGAATTTTTTGTCCATGTAAAAAACTATTAATTCTGAATAAAATGCCGCCCATTTATGCAATTAAAAAAATTTAAATGTCTCTTATTAGATGAGGCATATTTATGTTTTATAAGGTACTTCTTTTTTAATGATTTCGAGGATATTTTAGTTTTGATCAAAAAAATTTTATTTCTTACAACTTTTCCTTAAATATGTTAATGCCATCTGAAAGAGGAACAGATAAGCTTTCCATCGAGCACTTAGTCGAAGAAGTCGGTCAATAGATGCAATAGTTATTAGCAAAAAACTAATCGGTGGTCAACACGATTCCGTCCTACTGCCGATTCTTTTCGCAAAGTACTTTTCTATAATTCTAGAATTTAATGGGAAAAAATTAAACGAATTTTTTGTCCATGTAAGAAACTATTAATTCTGAATAAAATGCCACCCATTTATCCAATTAAAAAAATTTAAATGTCTCTTATTAGATAAGGCATATTTTCGTCTGATAAGGTACTTCTTTCTCTATGATTTTGAGGATATTTTATTTTTGATCAAAAACATTTTATTTCTTACGACTTATCGTAAAATATGTTAATACCATCTGAAAGAGGAACAGATAAGCTTACCATCGAGCTCTTAGTTGAAGAAGTCGGTAGAAGGACGAAAGAGTTATTAGCAAAAAATTAATCGGTGGTCAACCCGATTCCGTCCTACTGCCGATTCTTTTCGCAAAGTACTTTTCTATAATTCTAGTTTTTAATGGGAAAAAATTAAACAAATTTTTTGTCTATGTAAAAAACTATTAATTCTGAATAAAATGCCGCCCATTTATGCAATTAAAAAAATTTAAATGTCTCTTATTAGATAAGGCATATTTTCGTCTGATAAGGTACTTCTTTCTCAATGATTTCGAGGATATTTTAATTTTGATCAAAAAAATTTTATTTCTTACGACTTTTCGTAAAATATGTTAATGCCATCTGAAAGAGGAACAGATAAGCTAACCATCGAGCTCTTAGTCGAAGAAGTTGGTCGAAGGATGCAAGAGTGATTAGCAAAAAACTAATCGGTGGTCAACACGATTCCGTCCTACTGCCGATAATTTTCGCAAAGTACTTTTATATAGTTCTAGTATTTAATGGGAAAAAATTAAACAAATTTTTTGTCCATGTAAAAAACTTTTAATTCTGAATAAAATGCCGGCCATTTATGCAATTGAAAAAATTTATATGTCTCTCATTAGATAAGGCATATTTTTGTCGTATAAGTACTTCTTTCTCAATGATTTCGAGGATATTTTAATTTTGATCAAAAAAATTTTATTTCTTACGACTTTTCCTAAATTATATTTATCCCATCTGAAAGAGGAACAGATAAGCTTTCCATCGAGCTCTTAGTCGAAGAAGTCGGTCGAAGAATGCAAGAGTTATTAGCAAAAAACTAATCGGTGGTCAACACGTTTCCGTCCTACTGCCGATTCTTTTCGCAAAGTACTTTTCTATAATTCTAGTATTTAATGGGAAAAAATTAAACGAATTTTTTGTTCATGTAAAAAACCATTAGTTCTGAATAAAATGCCACCCATTTATGCAATTAAAAAAATTTAAATGTCTCTTATTAGATAAGGCATATTTTCGTCTGATAAGGTACTTCTTCTTCAATGATTTCGAGGATATTTTAATTTTGATCAAAAAAATTTTATTTCTTACGACTTTTCGTAAAATATGTTAATGCCATCTGAAAGAGGAACAGATAAGCTAACCATCGAGCTCTTAGTCGAAGAAGTTGGTCGAAGGATGCAAGAGTGATTAGCAAAAAACTAATCGGTGGTCAACCCGATTCCGTCCTACTGCCGATTCTTTTCGCAAAGTACTTTTCTATAATTCTAGTTTTTAATGGGAAAAAATTAAACAAATTTTTTGTCTATGTAAAAAACTATTAATTCTGAATAAAATGCCGCCCATTTATGCAATTAAAAAAATTTAAATGTCTCTTATTAGATAAGGCATATTTTCGTCTGATAAGGTACTTCTTTCTCAATGATTTCGAGGATATTTTAATTTTGATCAAAAAAATTTTATTTCTTACGACTTTTCGTAAAATATGTTAATGCCATCTGAAAGAGGAACAGATAAGCTAACCATCGAGCTCTTAGTCGAAGAAGTTGGTCGAAGGATGCAAGAGTGATTAGCAAAAAACTAATCGGTGGTCAACACGATTCCGTCCTACTGCCGATAATTTTCGCAAAGTACTTTTATATAGTTCTAGTATTTAATGGGAAAAAATTAAACAAATTTTTTGTCCATGTAAAAAACTTTTAATTCTGAATAAAATGCCGGCCATTTATGCAATTGAAAAAATTTATATGTCTCTCATTAGATAAGGCATATTTTTGTCGTATAAGTACTTCTTTCTCAATGATTTCGAGGATATTTTAATTTTGATCAAAAAAATTTTATTTCTTACGACTTTTCCTAAATTATATTTATCCCATCTGAAAGAGGAACAGATAAGCTTTCCATCGAGCTCTTAGTCGAAGAAGTCGGTCGAAGAATGCAAGAGTTATCAGCAAAAAACTAATCGGTGGTCAACACGTTTCCGTCCTACTGCCAATTCTTTTCGCAAAGTACTTTTCTATAATTCTAGTATTTAATGGGAAAAAATTAAACAAATTTTTTGTCCATATAAAAAACTATTAATTCTGAATAAAATGCCGCCCATTTATGCAATTAAAACCAGTAAGGATTGAAGTCGACAGTACTCGACTTCGACATACCCTGTACCTTCAATAAGTAACGTCTGTTGTAGGGCGTTGCCCCGCCCACTTTTTAATCGAAACATATTTCCTTTCTATTCAATATCGTACCTACTAATTTTTGCTCTTCTAGACCAATTCGTTACAGAGATATAACGGTTTTCTATTTCGGCTATATGTGGGCGTGGTTACGGCCATTTTATATTTGAATCTTACTATACTCCATCCCAATAGCATACATGCAAAGTTTCATTCTTGTAGGTTGTATGGTTCTTGAGATATGAGCGTTTGAAATTTTTACTATATAGGGGCGTGGTCACGCCCATTTTTTTATTTTTTCTTATTGAGAGTTGAGTCAGCTATATACACACCAAATTTGGTGTTCCTATCACAAAAGACAACGCAGAAAATACGACTTTTGTATTATTTTACCCGAGGTAGCTTCAGTCATTTGCCCCTCACCCCTAAACTAACTCAAAAAGGGGGAAAACAAAGTAAACTTGATCTGCGTAATGAATCACAGAATCGAACTGCGAAGAGCTTTTGGTCCTATCTATTATAGTTTCCGAGATCGACGCGTTCATACAGACGGACGGACGGATAGAAGGACAGACGGACATGGCTAAATCGACTTCTCTTTCGATACTGATCAAGAATATATATACTTTGTATAGTCGGAGATGTCTCCTTTAAGGTGTTACATACATTGTCGACGTGCACAAAACTAATATACCCTTGTACCATAAGGTACAGGGTATAATAATATACCCTTGTACCATAAGGTACATGGTATAAAAATTTAAATGTCTCTTATTAGATGAGGCATATTTATGTCTTATAAGGTACTTCTTTTTCAATGATTTCGAGGATATTTTAGTTTTGATCAAAAAAATTTTATTTCTTACGACTTTTCCTAAAATTTGTTAATGCCATCTGAAAGAGGAACAGATAAGCTTTCCATCGAGCTCTTACTCGAAGAAGTCGGTCGAAGGATGAAAGAGTTATTAGCAAAAAACTAATCGGTGGTCAACACGTTTCCGTCCTACTTCCGATTCTTTTCGCAAAGTACTTTTCTATAATTCTAGTATTTAATGGGAACAAATTAAACGAATTTTTCGTCCATGTAAAAAACTATTAATTCTGAATAAAATGCCACCCATTTATGCAATTAAAAAAATTTAAATGTCTCTTATTAGATAAGGCATATTTTCGTCTGATAAGGTACTTCTTTCTCAATGATTTCGAGGATATTTTAATTTTGATCAAAAAAATTTTATTTCTTACGACTTTTCGTAAAATATGTTAATGCCATCTGAAAGAGGAACAGATAAGCTAACCATCGAGCTCTTAGTCGAAGAAGTTGGTCGAAGGATGCAAGAGTGATTAGCAAAAAACTAATCGGTGGTCAACACGATTCCGTCCTACTGCCGATAATTTTCGCAAAGTACTTTTATATAGTTCTAGTATTTAATGGGAAAAAATTAAACAAATTTTTTGTCCATGTAAAAAACTTTTAATTCTGAATAAAATGCCGGCCATTTATGCAATTGAAAAAATTTATATGTCTCTCATTAGATAAGGCATATTTTTGTCGTATAAGTACTTCTTTCTCAATGATTTCGAGGATATTTTAATTTTGATCAAAAAAATTTTATTTCTTACGACTTTTCGTAAAATATGTAAATACCATCTGAAAGAGGAACAGATAAGCTTACCATCGAGCTCTTAGTCGAAGAAGTCGGTCGAAGGATGCAAGAGTGATTAGCAAAAAACTAATCGGTGGTCAACACAATTCCGTCCTACAGCCGATTCTTTTCGCAAAGTACTTTTCTATAATTCTAGTATTTAATGGGAAAAAATTAAATGAATTTTTTGTCCATGTAAAAAACTATTAATTCTGAATAAAATGCCGCCCATTTATGCAATTAAAAAAATTTAAATGTCTCTTATTAGATGAGGCATATTTATGTTTTATAAGGTACTTCTTTTTTAATGATTTCGAGGATATTTTAGTTTTGATCAAAAAAATTTTATTTCTTACAACTTTTCCTTAAATATGTTAATGCCATCTGAAAGAGGAACAGATAAGCTTTCCATCGAGCACTTAGTCGAAGAAGTCGGTCAATAGATGCAATAGTTATTAGCAAAAAACTAATCGGTGGTCAACACGATTCCGTCCTACTGCCGATTCTTTTCGCAAAGTACTTTTCTATAATTCTAGAATTTAATGGGAAAAAATTAAACGAATTTTTTGTCCATGTAAGAAACTATTAATTCTGAATAAAATGCCACCCATTTATCCAATTAAAAAAATTTAAATGTCTCTTATTAGATAAGGCATATTTTCGTCTGATAAGGTACTTCTTTCTCTATGATTTTGAGGATATTTTATTTTTGATCAAAAACATTTTATTTCTTACGACTTTTCCTAAATTATATTTATCCCATCTGAAAGAGGAACAGATAAGCTTTCCATCGAGCTCTTAGTCGAAGAAGTCGGTCGAAGAATGCAAGAGTTATTAGCAAAAAACTAATCGGTGGTCAACACGTTTCCGTCCTACTGCCGATTCTTTTCGCAAAGTACTTTTCTATAATTCTAGTATTTAATGGGAAAAAATTAAACGAATTTTTTGTTCATGTAAAAAACCATTAGTTCTGAATAAAATGCCACCCATTTATGCAATTAAAAAAATTTAAATGTCTCTTATTAGATAAGGCATATTTTCGTCTGATAAGGTACTTCTTCTTCAATGATTTCGAGGATATTTTAGTTTTGATCAAAAAAAGTTTATTTCTTACGACTTTTCGTAAAATATGTTAATGCCATCTGAAAGACGAACAGATAAGCTTTCCAACGAGCTCTCAGTCGAAGAAGTCGGTCAAAGGATGCAAGAGTTATTAGCAAAAAACTAATCGGTGGCCAACACGTTTCCGTCCTACTGCCGATTCTTTTCGCAAAGTACTTTTCTATAATTCTAATATTTAATGGGAAAAAATTAATCGAATTTTTTGTCCATGTAAAAAACTATTAATTCTGAATAAATTGCCGCCCATTTATGCAATTAAAAAAATTTATATGTCTCTTATTAGATAAGGCATATTTTCGTCTGATAAGGTACTTCTTCTTCAATGATTTCGAGGATATTTTAGTTTTGATCAAAAAAAGTTTATTTCTTACGACTTTTCGTAAAATATGTTAATGCCATCTGAAAGAGGAATAGATAAGCTTTCCATCGAGCTCTTAGTCGAAGAAGTCGGTGAAAGTATGCAAGAGTTATTAGCAAAAACTAATCGGTGGGCAACACGTTTCCGTCCTACTGCCGATTCTTTTCGCAAAGTACTTTTCTATAATTCTAGTATTTAATGGGAAAAAGTTAAACGAATTTTTTGTCCATGTAAAAAACTATTAGTTCTGAATAAAATGCCGCCCATTTATGCAATTAAAAAAATTTTAATGTCTCTCATTAGATAAGGCATATTTTCGTCTGATAAGGTACTTCTTCTGTAATGATTTACAGAATATTTAATTTTGATCAAAAAAATTGTAATATTTATGACTTTTCGTAAAATATGTTAATGGCATCTGAAAGAGGAATAGATAAGCTTTCCATCGAGCTCTTAGTCGAAGAAGTCGGTCGAAGTATGCAAGAGTTATTAGCAAAAAACTAATCGGTGGTCAACACGTTTCCGTCCTACTGCCGATTCTTTTCGCAAAGTAGTTTTCTATAATTCTTTTTTTTAATGGGAAAAAATTAAACGAATTTTTTGCCATGTAAAAAACTATTAATTCTGAATAAAATACCGCCCATTTATGCAATTAAAAAAATTTAAATGTCTCTTATAAGATAAGGCATATTTTCGTCTGATAAGGTACTTCTTTTTCAATGATTTCGAGGATATTTTAGTTTTGATCAAAAAAATTTTATTTTTTATGACTTTTCGTAAAATATATTAATGCCAACTGAAAGAGGAACTGATAAGCTTTCCATCGAGCTCTAAGTCGAAGAAGTCGGTCGAAGGATGCAAGAGTTATTAGCAAGAAACTGATCGGTGGTCAACACGATTCTGTTCTACTGCCGTTTCTTTTCGCAAAGAAGTTTTCTATAATTCTAGTATTAAATGGGAAAAAATTAAACGAATTTTTTGTCCATATAAAAAACTATTAATTCCGAATAAAATGCCGCCCATTTATGCAATTAAAAAAATTTAAAGGTCTCTTATTAGATAAGGCATATTTTCGTCTGATATGGTACTTCTTCTTTAATGATTTAGAGAATATTTAATTTTGATCAAAAAAATTGTATTTCTTATGACTTTTCGTAAAATATATTAATGCCAACTGAAAGAGGAACAGATAAGCTTTCCATCGAGCTCTTAGTCGAAGAAGTCGGTCGAGGTATGCAAGAGTTATTAGCAAAAAACTAATCGGTGGCCAACATGTTTCCGTCCTACTGCCGATTCTTTTCGCAAAGTACTCTTCTATAATTCTAGTATTTAATGGGAAAAAGTTAAACGAATTTTTTGTCCATGTAAAAAACTATTAGTTCTGAATAAAATGCCGCCCATTTATGCAATTAAAAAAATTTAAATGTCTCTTATTAGATAAGGCATATTTTCGTCTGATAAGGTACTTCTTTCTTAATGATTTCGAGGATATTTTAGATTTGATCAAAAAAATTGTAGTTCTTATGACTTTTCGTAAAATATGTTAATGGCATCTGAAAGAGGAATAGATAAGCTTTCCATCGAGCTCTTAGTCGAAGAAGTCGGTCGAAGTATGCAAGAGTTATTAGCAAAAAACTAATCGGTGGTCAACACGTTTCCGTCCTACTGCCGATTCTTTTCGCAAAGTACTTTTCTATAATTCTTTTTTTTAATGGGAAAAAATTAAACGAATTTTTTGTCCATGTAAAAAACTATTAATTCTGAATAAAATACCGCCCTTTTATGCAATTAAAAAAATTTAAATGTCTCTTATTAGATAAGGCATATTTTCGTCTGATAAGGTACTTCTTTTTCAATGATTTCGAGGATATTTTAGTTTTGATCAAAAAAATTTTATTTCTTATGACTTTTCGTAAAATATATTAATGCCAACTGAAAGAGGAACAGATAAGCTTTCCATCGAGCTCTAAGTCGAAGAAATCGGTCGAAGGATGCAAGAGTTATTAGCAAGAAACTGATCGGTGGTCAACACGATTCTGTTCTACTGCCGTTTCTTTTCGCAAAGAAGTTTTCTATAATTCTAGTATTAAATGGGAAAAAATTAAACGAATTTTTTGTCCATATAAAAAACTATTAATTCCGAATAAAATGCCGCCCATTTATGCAATTAAAAAAATTTAAAGGTCTCTTATTAGATAAGGCATATTTTCGTCTGATATGGTACTTCTTCTTTAATGATTTAGAGAATATATAATTTTGATCAAAAAAATTGTATTTCTTATGACTTTTCGTAAAATATGTTAATGCCATCTGAAAGAGGAACAGATAAGCTTTCCATTGAGCTCTTAGTCGAAGAAGTCGGTTGAAGGATGCAAGAGTTATTAGCAAAAAAGTAATCGGTGGTCAACACGTTTCCGTCCTACTGCCGATTCTTTTCGCAAAGTACTTTTCTATAATTCTAGTATTTAATGGGAAAAAATTAATCGAATTTTTTGTCCATGTAAAAAACTATTAATTCTGAATAAAATGCCGCCCATTTATGCAATTAAAAAAATTTAAATAACTCCCATTAGATAAGGCATATTTTCGTCTGAAAAGGTACTTCTTCTTTAATGATTTTCAGAATATTTAATTTTGATCAAAAAAATTGTATTTCTTATGACTTTTCGTAAAATATGTTAATGGCATCTGAAAGAGGAACAGATAAGCTTTCCATCGAGCTCTTAGTCGAAGAAGTCGGTCAAAAAAAGTTTATTTCTTACGACTTTTCGTAAAATATGTTAATGCCATCTGAAACAGGAATAGATAAGCTTTCCATCGAGCTCTTAGTCGAAGAAGTCGGTCGAGGTATGCAAGAGTTATTAGCAAAAAACTAATCGGTGGCCAACATGTTTCCGTCCTACTGCCGATTCTTTTCGCAAAGTACTTTTCTATAATTCTAGTATTTAATGGGAAAAAGTTAAACGAATTTTTTGTCCATGTAAAAAACTATTAGTTCTGAATAAAATGCCGCCCATTTATGCAATTAAAAAAATTTTAATGTCTCTCATTAGATAAGGCATATTTTCGTCTGATAAGGTACTTCTTCTTTAATGATTTACAGAATATTTTAGTTTTGATCAAAAAAATTTTATTTCTTATGACTTTTCGTAAAATATGTTAATGGCATCTGAAAGAGGAACAGATA
The DNA here is from genome assembly GCA_034638295.1 of Phortica okadai. Classification (NCBI taxonomy): domain Eukaryota; kingdom Metazoa; phylum Arthropoda; class Insecta; order Diptera; family Drosophilidae; genus Phortica; species Phortica okadai. Next base: position 1,120,702 of record CM067853.1, read on the forward strand.
AGCTTTCCATCAAGCTCTTAGTCGAAGAAGTCGGTCGAAGTATGCAACAGTTATTAGCAAAAAACTAATCGGTGGTCAACACGATTCCGTCCTACTGCCGATTCTTTTCGCAAAGTACTTTTCTATAATTCTAGTATTTAATGGGAAAAAATTAATCGAATTTTTTGTCCATGTAAAAAACTATTAATTCTGAATAAAATGCCGCCCATTTATGCAATTAAAAAAATTTAAATAACTCCCATTAGATAAGGCATATTTTCGTCTGAAAAGGTACTTCTTCTTTAATGATTTTCAGAATATTTAATTTTGATCAAAAAAATTGTATTTCTTATGACTTTTCGTAAAATATGTTAATGGCATCTGAAAGAGGAACAGATAAGCTTTCCATCGAGCTCTTAGTCGAAGAAGTCGGTCAAAAAAAGTTTATTTCTTACGACTTTTCGTAAAATATGTTAATGCCATCTGAAACAGGAATAGATAAGCTTTCCATCGAGCTCTTAGTCGAAGAAGTCGGTCGAGGTATGCAAGAGTTATTAGCAAAAAACTAATCGGTGGCCAACATGTTTCCGTCCTACTGCCGATTCTTTTCGCAAAGTACTTTTCTATAATTCTAGTATTTAATGGGAAAAAGTTAAACGAATTTTTTGTCCATGTAAAAAACTATTAGTTCTGAATAAAATGCCGCCCATTTATGCAATTAAAAAAATTTTAATGTCTCTCATTAGATAAGGCATATTTTCGTCTGATAAGGTACTTCTTCTTTAATGATTTACAGAATATTTTAGTTTTGATCAAAAAAATTTTATTTCTTATGACTTTTCGTAAAATATGTTAATGGCATCTGAAAGAGGAACAGATAAGCTTTCCATCAAGCTCTTAGTCGAAGAAGTCGGTCGAAGTATGCAACAGTTATTAGCAAAAAACTAATCGGTGGTCAACACGATTCCGTCCTACTGCCGATTCTTTTCGCAAAGTACTTTTCTATAATTCTAGTATTTAATGGGAAAAAATTAATCGAATTTTTTGTCCATGTAAAAAACTATTAATTCTGAATAAAATGCCGCCCATTTATGCAATTAAAAAAATTTAAATGTCTCCCATTAGATAAGGCATATTTTCGTCTGAAAAGGTACTTCTTCTTTAATGATTTTCAGAATATTTAATTTTGATCAAAAAAATTGTATTTCTTATGACTTTTCGTAAAATATGTTAATGGCATCTGAAAGAGGAACAGATAAGCTTTCCATCGAGCTCTTAGTCGAAGAAGTCGGTCAAGAAAAGTTTATTTCTTACGACTTTTCGTAAAATATGTTAATGCCATCTGAAACAGGAATAGATAAGCTTTCCATCGAGCTCTTAGTCGAAGAAGTCGGTCGAGGTATGCAAGAGTTATTAGCAAAAAACTAATCGGTGGCCAACATGTTTCCGTCCTACTGCCGATTCTTTTCGCAAAGTACTTTTCTATAATTCTAGTATTTAATGGGAAAAAGTTAAACGAATTTTTTGTCCATGTAAAAAACTATTAGTTCTGAATAAAATGCCGCCCATTTATGCAATTAAAAAAATTTTAATGTCTCTCATTAGATAAGGCATATTTTCGTCTGATAAGGTACTTCTTCTTTAATGATTTACAGAATATTTTAGTTTTGATCAAAAAAATTTTATTTCTTATGACTTTTCGTAAAATATGTTAATGGCACCTGAAAGAGGAACAGATAAGCTTTCCATCAAGCTCTTAGTCGAAGAAGTCGGTCGAAGTATGCAACAGTTATTAGCAAAAAACTAATCGGTGGTCAACACGATTCCGTCCTACTGCCGATTCTTTTCGCAAAGTACTTTTCTATAATTCTAGTATTTAGTGGGAAAAAATCAAACGAATTTTTTGTCTATGTAACAAACTATTAATTGTGAATAAAATGCCGCCCATTTATGCAATTAAAAAAACGTAAATGTCTCTTATTAGACAAGGCATATTTTCGTCTGATAAGGTACTTCTTCTTCAATGATTTCGAGGATATTTTAGTTTTGATCAAAAAAATTTTATTTCTTATGACTTTTCGTAAAATTTGTTAATTCCACCTGAAAGATGAACAGATAAGCTTTCCATTGAGCTCTTAGTTGAAGAAAACGGTCGAAGGATGCAAGTGTTATTAGCAAAAAACTAATCGGTGGTCAACACGATTCCGTCCTACTGCCGATTCTTTTCGCAAAGTACTTTTCTATAATTCTAGTATTTAATGGGAAAAAATTAAATATGTAAATTAAACGTATTTTTTGTCCATGTAAAAAACTATTAATACTGAATAAAATTCCACCCATTCATGCAATTAAAAAAATTTAAATGTCTCTTATTAGATAAGGCATAGTTTCGCCTGATAAGGTACTCCTTCTTCAATGATTTCGAGGATATTTAATTTTGATCAAAAAAATTTCAGTTCCTATGACTTTTCGTAAAATATGTTAATACCTTCTGAAAGAAGAAAAGATAAGCTTTCCATCGAGCTCTTAGTCGAAGAAGTCTGTCGAAGGATGAAAGAGTTATTAGCAAAAAACTAATCGGTGGTCAAAACGATTCCGTCCTACTGGCGATTCTTTTCGCAAAGTACTTTTCTGTAATTCTAGTATTTAATAGGAAACAATTAAAAAAATTTTTTGTCCATGTAAAAAACTATTAATTTTGAATAAAATGCCGCCCATTTATGCAATCAAAAAAATTTAAATGTCTCATATTAGAAAAGGCATATTTTCGTCTGTTAAGGTACTTCTTCTTCAATGATTTCGGGGATATTTTAGTTTTGATCAAAAATATTTATTTCTTATGACTTTTCGTAAAATATGTTAATGCCATCTGAAAGAGGAACAGATAAGCTTTCCATCGAGCTCTTAGTCGGAGAAGTCGGTCGAAGGATGCAAGAGTTATAAGCAGAAAACTAATCGGTGGAAAACACGATTCAGTCCTAATGCCGATTCGGTTCGCAAAGAACTTTTCTATAATTCTAGTATTTAATGGAAAAAAATTAAACGAATTTTTTGTCCATGTAAAAAACTATTAATGCTGAATAAAGTGCCGCCCATTTGTGCAATTAAAAAAATGTTAATGTCTCTTAGTAGATAAGGCATGTTTCCGTCTGATAAGGTACTTCTTCTTCAATGATTTCGAGGATATTTTAGTTTTGATCAAATAAATTCTATTTCTTACGACTTTTCGTAAAATATGTTAATGCCATCTGAAAGAGGATCAGATAAGCTTTCCAACGAGCTCTTAGTCGAAGAAGTCGGTCGAAGGATGAAAGAGTTATTAGCAAAAAACTAATCGGTGGTCAACACGATTCCGTCCTACTGCCGATTCTTTTCGCAAAGTACTTTTCTATAATTCTAGTATTTAATGGGAAACAATTAAACAAGTTTTTTGTCCATGTAAAAAACTATTATTTTTTTAATAAAATGCCGCCCATTTATGCAATCAAAAAAATTTATATGTCTCTTATTAGATAAGGCATATTTTCGACTGATAATCAAAATGTCTTTTATTAGATAAGGCATATTTTCGTCTGATAAGGTACTTCTTCTTCAATGATTTCGGGGATATTTTAGTTTTGATCAAATAAATTTTATTTCTTACGACTTTTCGAAAAATATGTTAATGCCATCTGAAAGAGGATCAGATAAGCTTTCCAACGAGCTCTTAGTCGAAGAAGTCGGTTGAAGGATGAAAGAGTTATTAGCAAAAAACTAATCGGTGGTCAACACGATTCCGTCCTACTGCCGATTCTTTTCGCAAAGTGCTTTTCTATAATTCTTGTATTTAATGGGAAACAATTAAACAAGTTTTTTGTCCATGTAAAAAACTATTATTTTTTAATAAAATGCCGCCCATTTATGCAATCAAAAAAATTTAAATGTCTGTTATTAGATAAGGCATATTTTCGACTGATAATCTAAATGTCTCTTAATAGATATGGCATACTTTCGTCTGATAAGGTACTTCTTCTTCAATGATTTCGGGGATATTTTAGTTTTGATCAAATAAATTTTATTTCTTACGACTTTTCGTAAAATATGTTAATGCCATCTGAAAGAGGATCAGATAAGCTTTCCAACGAGCTCTTAGTCGAAGAAGTCGGTCGAAGGATGAAAGAGTTATTAGCAAAAAACTAATCGGTGGTCAACACGATTCCGTCCTACTGCCGATTCTTTTCGCAAAGTACTTTTCAATAATTCTAGTATTTAATGGGAAACAATTAAACAAGTTTTTTGTCCATGTTAAAAAACTTTTATTTTTTAATAAAATGCCGCCCATTTATGCAATCAAAAAAATTTAAATGTCTCTTATTAGATAAGGCATATTTTCGTCTGATAAGGAACTTCTTCTTCAATGATTTCGAGGATATTTTAGATTTGATCAAAAAAATGTTATTTCTTACGACTTTTCGTAAAATATGTTAATGCCATCTGAAAGAGGAACATATAAGCTTTCCATCGAGCTCTTAGTCGGAGAAGTCGGTCGAAGGATGCAAGAGTTATAAGCAAAAAACTAATCGGTGGTCAACACGATTCAGTCCTACTGCCGATTCGTTTCGCAAAGGACTTTTCTATATTTCTAGTATTTAATGGAAAAAAATTAAACGAATTTTTTGTGCAGGTAAAAAACCATTAATGCTGAATAAAATGCCGCCCATTTATGCAATTAAAAAAAATTTAAATGTCTCTTATTAGATAAGGCATATTTTCGTCTGATAAGGTACTTCTTCTTGAATGATTTCGAGGATATTTTAGTTTTGATCAAAAAAATATTATTTTTTACATTTTTTCGTCAAATATGTTAATGCCATCTGAAAGAAGAACAGATAAGCTTTCCATCGAGCTCTTGGTCGAAGAAGTCGGTCGAAGGATGCCAGAGTAATTAGCAAAAAACTAATCGGTGGTCAACACGATTCCGTCCTACTGCCGATTCTTTTCGCAAAGTTCTTTTCTATAATTCTAGTATTTAATGGGAAAAAGTTAAACGAATTTTCTGTCCATGAGAAAAACTATTAATTCTAAATAAAATGCCACCTATTTATGAAATTAAAAAAATGTTAATGTCTCTTATTAGATAAGGCATATTTTCGTCTGATAAGGTACTTCTTCTTCAATGATTTCGATGATATTTTAGTTTTGATCAAAAAAATTATATTTCTTACGACTTTTCGTAAAATATGTTAATGCCATCTGACAGAGGAACAGATAAGCTTTCCATCGAGCTCTTATTCGAAGAAGTCGGTCGAAGGATGCAAGAATTATAAGCAAAAAACTAATCGGTGGTCAACACGATTCCGTCCTACTGCCGATCCTTTTCGCAAAGTACTTTTCTATATTTCTAGTATTTAATGGGAAAAAAATTAAACGAATTTTTAGTCCATGTATAAATCTTTTAATTCTGAATAAAATGCCGCCATTTATGCAATTAAAAAAAATTTAAATGTCTCTTATTAGATAAGGCATATTTTCGTCTGATAATGAAAATGTCTCTTATTAGATAAGGCATATTTTCGTCTGATAAGGTACTTCTTCTTCAATGATTTCGAGGATATTTTAGTTTTGATCAAAAAAATTTTATTTCGTATGACTTTTCGTAAAATATGTTAATGCCATTTGAAAGAGGAACAGATAGGCTTTGTATCGAGCTCTTAGTCGAAGAAGTCGGTCGAAGGATGCAAGTGTTATTAGCAAAAAACTAATCGGTGGTCAACACGATTCCGTCCTACTGCCGATTCTTTTCGCAAAGTACTTTTCTATAATTCTAGTATTTAATGGGAAAAAATTAAATATGTAAATTAAACGTATTTTTTGTCCATGTAAAAAACTATTAATACTGAATAAAATTCCACCCATTCATGCAATTAAAAAAATTTAAATGTCTCTTATTAGATAAGGCATAGTTTCGCCTGATAAGGTACTCCTTCTTCAATGATTTCGAGGATATTTAATTTTGATCAAAAAAATTTCAGTTCCTATGACTTTTCGTAAAATATGTTAATACCTTCTGAAAGAAGAAAAGATAAGCTTTCCATCGAGCTCTTAGTCGAAGAAGTCTGTCGAAGGATGAAAGAGTTATTAGCAAAAAACTAATCGGTGGTCAAAACGATTCCGTCCTACTGGCGATTCTTTTCGCAAAGTACTTTTCTGTAATTCTAGTATTTAATAGGAAACAATTAAAAAAATTTTTTGTCCATGTAAAAAACTATTAATTTTGAATAAAATGCCGCCCATTTATGCAATCAAAAAAATTTAAATGTCTCATATTAGAAAAGGCATATTTTCGTCTGTTAAGGTACTTCTTCTTCAATGATTTCGGGGATATTTTAGTTTTGATCAAAAATATTTATTTCTTATGACTTTTCGTAAAATATGTTAATGCCATCTGAAAGAGGAACAGATAAGCTTTCCATCGAGCTCTTAGTCGGAGAAGTCGGTCGAAGGATGCAAGAGTTATAAGCAGAAAACTAATCGGTGGAAAACACGATTCAGTCCTAATGCCGATTCGGTTCGCAAAGAACTTTTCTATAATTCTAGTATTTAATGGAAAAAAATTAAACGAATTTTTTGTCCATGTAAAAAACTATTAATGCTGAATAAAGTGCCGCCCATTTGTGCAATTAAAAAAATGTTAATGTCTCTTAGTAGATAAGGCATGTTTCCGTCTGATAAGGTACTTCTTCTTCAATGATTTCGAGGATATTTTAGTTTTGATCAAATAAATTCTATTTCTTACGACTTTTCGTAAAATATGTTAATGCCATCTGAAAGAGAATCAGATAAGCTTTCCAACGAGCTCTTAGTCGAAGAAGTCGGTCGAAGGATGAAAGAGTTATTAGCAAAAAACTAATCGGTGGTCAACACGATTCCGTCCTACTGCCGATTCTTTTCGCAAAGTACTTTTCTATAATTCTAGTATTTAATGGGAAACAATTAAACAAGTTTTTTGTCCATGTAAAAAACTATTATTTTTTTAATAAAATGCCGCCCATTTATGCAATCAAAAAAATTTATATGTCTCTTATTAGATAAGGCATATTTTCGACTGATAATCAAAATGTCTTTTATTAGATAAGGCATATTTTCGTCTGATAAGGTACTTCTTCTTCAATGATTTCGGGGATATTTTAGTTTTGATCAAATAAATTTTATTTCTTACGACTTTTCGAAAAATATGTTAATGCCATCTGAAAGAGGATCAGATAAGCTTTCCAACGAGCTCTTAGTCGAAGAAGTCGGTTGAAGGATGAAAGAGTTATTAGCAAAAAACTAATCGGTGGTCAACACGATTCCGTCCTACTGCCGATTCTTTTCGCAAAGTGCTTTTCTATAATTCTTGTATTTAATGGGAAACAATTAAACAAGTTTTTTGTCCATGTAAAAAACTATTATTTTTTAATAAAATGCCGCCCATTTATGCAATCAAAAAAATTTAAATGTCTGTTATTAGATAAGGCATATTTTCGACTGATAATCTAAATGTCTCTTAATAGATATGGCATACTTTCGTCTGATAAGGTACTTCTTCTTCAATGATTTCGGGGATATTTTAGTTTTGATCAAATAAATTTTATTTCTTACGACTTTTCGTAAAATATGTTAATGCCATCTGAAAGAGGATCAGATAAGCTTTCCAACGAGCTCTTAGTCGAAGAAGTCGGTCGAAGGATGAAAGAGTTATTAGCAAAAAACTAATCGGTGGTCAACACGATTCCGTCCTACTGCCGATTCTTTTCGCAAAGTACTTTTCAATAATTCTAGTATTTAATGGGAAACAATTAAACAAGTTTTTTGTCCATGTTAAAAAACTTTTATTTTTTAATAAAATGCCGCCCATTTATGCAATCAAAAAAATTTAAATGTCTCTTATTAGATAAGGCATATTTTCGTCTGATAAGGAACTTCTTCTTCAATGATTTCGAGGATATTTTAGATTTGATCAAAAAAATGTTATTTCTTACGACTTTTCGTAAAATATGTTAATGCCATCTGAAAGAGGAACATATAAGCTTTCCATCGAACTCTTAGTCGGAGAAGTCGGTCGAAGGATGCAAGAGTTATAAGCAAAAAACTAATCGGTGGTCAACACGATTCAGTCCTACTGCCGATTCGTTTCGCAAAGGACTTTTCTATATTTCTAGTATTTAATGGAAAAAAATTAAACGAATTTTTTGTGCAGGTAAAAAACCATTAATGCTGAATAAAATGCCGCCCATTTATGCAATTAAAAAAAATTTAAATGTCTCTTATTAGATAAGGCATATTTTCGTCTGATAAGGTACTTCTTCTTGAATGATTTCGAGGATATTTTAGTTTTGATCAAAAAAATATTATTTTTTACATTTTTTCGTCAAATATGTTAATGCCATCTGAAAGAAGAACAGATAAGCTTTCCATCGAGCTCTTGGTCGAAGAAGTCGGTCGAAGGATGCCAGAGTAATTAGCAAAAAACTAATCGGTGGTCAACACGATTCCGTCCTACTGCCGATTCTTTTCGCAAAGTTCTTTTCTATAATTCTAGTATTTAATGGGAAAAAGTTAAACGAATTTTCTGTCCATGAGAAAAACTATTAATTCTAAATAAAATGCCACCTATTTATGAAATTAAAAAAATGTTAATGTCTCTTATTAGATAAGGCATATTTTCGTCTGATAAGGTACTTCTTCTTCAATGATTTCGATGATATTTTAGTTTTGATCAAAAAAATTATATTTCTTACGACTTTTCGTAAAATATGTTAATGCCATCTGACAGAGGAACAGATAAGCTTTCCATCGAGCTCTTATTCGAAGAAGTCGGTCGAAGGATGCAAGAATTATAAGCAAAAAACTAATCGGTGGTCAACACGATTCCGTCCTACTGCCGATCCTTTTCGCAAAGTACTTTTCTATATTTCTAGTATTTAATGGGAAAAAAATTAAACGAATTTTTAGTCCATGTATAAATCTTTTAATTCTGAATAAAATGCCGCCATTTATGCAATTAAAAAAAATTTAAATGTCTCTTATTAGATAAGGCATATTTTCGTCTGATAATGAAAATGTCTCTTATTAGATAAGGCATATTTTCGTCTGATAAGGTACTTCTTCTTCAATGATTTCGAGGATATTTTAGTTTTGATCAAAAAAATTTTATTTCGTATGACTTTTCGTAAAATATGTTAATGCCATTTGAAAGAGGAACAGATAGGCTTTGTATCGAGCTCTTAGTCGAAGAAGTCGGTCGAAGGATGCAAGAGTTATTAGCAAAAAACTAATCGGTGGTCAACACGATTCCGTCCTTCCGCCGATTTTTTTCGCAAAGTACTTTTCTATAATTCTTGTATTTAATGGGAAAAAAATTAAACGAATTTTTTGTCCTTGTAAAAAACTGTTAATTCTGAATAAAATGCCGCCCATTTATGCAATAAAAAAAATTAAATGTCTCTTTTTAGATAAGGCATATTTTCGTCTGTTAAGATACTTCTTATTCAATGATTTCGGGGATATTTTAGTTTTGATCAAAAAAATTTTATTTCTTACGACTTTTCGTAAAATATGTTAATGCCATCTGAAAGAGGAACAGATAAGCTTTCCATCGAGCTCTTAGTTGAAGAAGTCGGTAGAAGGATGAAAGAGTTATTAGCAAAAAACTAATCGGTGGTCAACCGGATTCCGTCCTACTGCCGATTCTTTTCGCAAAATACTTTTCTATAATTCAATTTTTTAATGGGAAAAAATTAAACAAATATTTTTGTCTATGTAAAAAACTATTAATTCTGAATAAAATGCAGCCCATTTATGCAATTAAAAAAATGAAAATGTCTCTTATAAGATAAGGCATATTTTCGTTTGATAAGGTACCTCTTCTTCAATGATTTCGAGAATATTTTAGTTTTGATCAAAAAAATGTTATTTCTTTTGACTTTTCGTAAAATATGTTAATGCCATCTGAAAGAGGAACAGATAAGCTTTCCATCGAGCTCTTAGTTGCAGAAATCGGTCAAAGGATGCAAGAGTTATTAGCAAAAAACAAATCGGTGTTCAACACGTTTCCGTCCTACTGCCGATTCTTTTCGCAAAGTACTTTTCTATAATTCTAGAATTTAATGGGAAAAAAATTAAAAGAATTTTTAGTCCATGTATAAATCTATTAATTCTGAATAAAATGCCGCCATTTATGCAATTAAAAAAAATTTTAATGTTTCTTATTAGATAAGGCATATTTTCGTCTGATAATCTAAATGTCTCTTATTAGATAAGGCATACTTTCGTCTGATAAGGTACTTCTTTTTCAATGATTTCGAGGATATTTTAGTTTTGATCAAAAAAATTTTATTTCTTATGACTTTTCGTAAAATATGTTAATGCCATCTGAAAGAGGAACAGATAAGCTTTCCATCGAGCTTTTAGTTGTAGAAGTCGGTCGAAGGATGCAAGAGTTATTAGCAAAAAACTAATCGGTGGTCAACACGATTCCGTCCTACAGCCGATTCTTTTCACAAAGTACTTTTCTATAATTCTAGTTTTTAATCGGAAAAAATCAATGAATTTTTTGTCCATGTAAAAAACTATTAATTCTGAATTAAATGCCGTCCATTTATGCAATTAAAAAAATGTAAATGTCTCTTATTAGATAAGGCATATTTTCGTCTGATAAGGTACTTCTTCTTCAATGATTTCGAGGATATTTTAGTTTTGATCAAAAAAATTTTATTTCTTATGACTTTTCGTAAAATATGTTAATGCCATCTGAAAGAGGAACAGATAAGCTTTCCATCGAGCTCTTAGTTGAAGAAGTCGGTAGAAGGATGAAAGAGTTATTAGCAAAAAACTAATCGGTGGTCAACCGGATTCCGTCCTACTGCCGATTCTTTTCGCAAAATACTTTTCTATAATTCAATTTTTTAATGGGAAAAAATTAAACAAATATTTTTGTCTACGTAAAAAACTATTAATTCTGAATAAAATGCAGCCCATTTATGCATTAAAAAAAAATTAATGTCTCTTCTTAGATAAGGCACATTTTCGTCTGATAAGGTACTTCTTCTTCACTGATTTCGAGGACATTTTAGTTTTGATCAAAAAAATTTTATTTCTTTTGACTTTTCGTAAAATATGTTAATGCCATCTGAAAGAGGAACAGATAAGCTTTCCATCGAGCTCTTAGTTGAAGAAGTCGGTCAAAGGATGCAAGAGTTATTAGCAAACCAGTAAGGATGCTATCTTGAGTAAGGCTGAAGCTATAACACTTTTCACTTTGTTTCACTATAAAAAAAACACAATGAATAGTTTTCATGCCTCCCTAATAACATAACTGTAATGTCTCAAGTCAATTGGTTAAAAAACAAAAAAGTTTTCCATACAACGGGTCATTTTTCGCTGTAAGTAGAAGTGGCTACGCCCACTTTTGGTTAAAATAGTTTTCATTCCTCCCTACGAACATAACTGTAAAGTTTCAAGTCAATTGGTTAAAAAACAAAAAAGTTTTCCATACAAAGGGTCAAGTTAAGCTATAAGTGGGCGTGGCCATGCCCACTTTTGATCAAAATAGTTTTCATTCCTCCCTAAGAGCAAAGTTTCAAGTCAATTGGTTCAAAAAAAAAAGTTTTCCATACAACGGGTCAATTTTAGCTATAAGTAGGCGTGACTACGCCCACTTTTGGTCAAAATAGTTTTCATTCCTCCCTAAGAACATAACTGTAAAGTTTCAAGTCAATTGGTTAAAAAACAAAAAAGTTTTACATACAAAGGGTCAAGTTAAGCTATAAGTGGGCGTGGCCATGCCCACTTTTGATCAAAATGGTTTTCATTCCTCCCTAAGAGCATAACTGCAAAGTTTCAAGTCAATTGGTTCAAAAAGAAAAAAGTTTTTCATACAACGGGTCAATTTTCGCTTTAAAAGGGCGTGGCCATGCCCACTTTTGGTCAAAACTGTTTTCATTCCACCCTAAGAACAATCCTGTAAAGTTTCAAGTCAGTTGGTTAAAAAGCAAAAAAGTTTTCCATACAACGGGTCAATTTTCGCTATCAAAGGGCGTGGCCACGCCCACTTTTGGTCAAAATAGTTTTGATTCCTTCCTAAGAACATAACTGTAAAGTTTCAAGTCAATTGGTTAAAAAACAAAAAAGTTTTCCATGCAACGGGTCAATTTTCGCTATAAGTGGGCGTGGCTATGATTGGCTACGCCCACTTTTGGTCAAAATAGTTTTCATTCCTCTCTAAGAACATAACTGTAAAATTTCAAGTCAATTGGTTAAAAAACAAAAAAGTTTTCCATACAACGGGTAAACTTTCGCTATAAGTGGGCGTGGCTACGCGTGGCTACGCCCATATTTGGTCAAAATAGTTGTCATTCCTCCCTAAGAACATAACTTTAATATTTCGAGTCAATTGGTTAAGAAACAAAAAAGTTTTCCATACAATGATTCAAGTTTTGTTCACTTTTCTTCTTCTTTTCGTATGGGAGCTACATGTTCCAATAATCCGATCATGCTGGTTCCGACGAATCGTAATAAATTCTAAAACTCTGTGCAAAGTTTCAGCTCGATAGCTTCAAAACTGAGGGACTAGTTTGCATACATACAGACAGACCGACAGACAGACAGACAGACAGACAGACAGACAGACAGACAGACGGACAGACGGACATGGCTAAATCAACTCGTCTTGTCGTCCTGCTCAAGAATATATATACTTTATATAGTCGGAAATTAATATTTCGATCTGTTACAAACTCCGTGAAAACTAATCGGTGGTCAACACGATTCCGTCTTTCTGCCGATTCTTTTCGGAAAGTACTTTTCTATAATTCTTGTATTTAATGGGAAAAAATTAAACTAATTTTTTGTCCATGTAAAAAACTGTTAATTCTGAATAAAATGCCGCCCATTTATGCAATTAAAACCAGTAAGGACGCTATAGTCGAGTATACTCGACAATATAATACCCTGCATACACAGTAGGTGGTGCAACACCCTAAATCTACAAAAAAATGTTGATTTGACATCGCCCGATCGAATATTGTTCAAAATATCAAGTAAATTGGTCAAAAAAAGTGGAATTTACGAAAAATTTGAGTTTGTAGGTCATTGAGGGGTAACTTTCGAACGGGGGGGAATTTTGTGGTATGCAGTTTTAAAGATATATATTTACTGAGCTTGTATACAAAATTTCATGTTCATACCTTTATTAGTTTTGGAGATATTGCTTTTTATAGAAAACAACTGGGGAAGGGGAAATTAAGGGGAGGGGGAAAAATTGTGGTATGCAGTTTTGTAGAACTCTTCATGCTGAGTCTACATACCGACTTTCATGTTTCTATCTCTTCGGGTGTTCGAGTTATAACGTTTTCAAAAAGTGGGTGGTGCTGGATGGGCGGGAAGGAGTGGGCGTGGCACAAAACCGTTTAAACTTGATCGAGTGCCAAGCATAACGAGTCTAACCTCCAAATTTCAAGTCTCTAGCTTTTACAGTTTCCGAGAACCATTGGTGAATACAGACGGACGGACGGACGGACGGACGGACAGACGGACAGGGCTCAATCGATTTCTCTTGTCATCCTGATCAAGAATATATATACTTTATGGGGTCCCCCTCCCCTCCTTCTATGCGTTACATACATTTCGTTCAAACAAACTTAATATACCCTGACACACTGTATGTGCAGGGTATAAAAATTTAAATGTCTCTTATTAGATAAGGCATATTTTCGTCTGTTAAGATACTTCTTCTTCAATGATTTCGGGGATATTTTAGTTTTGATCAAAAAAATTGTATTTCTTTTGACTTTTCCTAAAATATGTTAATGCCATCTGAAAGAGGAACAGATAAGCTTTCCAACGAGCTCTTAGTCGAAGAAGTCGGTCGAAGGATGAAAGAGTTATTAGCAAAAAACTAATCGGTGGTCAACACGATTCCGTCCTACTGCCGATTCTTTTCGCAAAGGACTTTTCTATAATTCAAGTATTTAATGGGAAACAAACAAGTTTTTTGTCCATGTAAAAAACTATTAATTTTTAATAAAATGCCGCCCATTTATGCAATCAAAAAAATTTAAATGTCTCTTATTAGATAAGGCATATTTTCATCTGATAAGGTACTTCTTCTTCAATGATTTCGAGGATATTTTAGATTTGATCAAAAAAATTTTATTTCTTATGACTTATCGTAAAATGTGTTAATGCCATCTGAAAGAGGAACAGATAAGCTTTCCATCGAGCTCTTAGTCGAAGAAGTCGGTCGAAGGATGCAAGAATTATTAGCAAAAAACAAATCGGTGGTCAACACGATTCCGTCCTACTGCCGATTCTTTTCGCAAAGTACTTTTCTATAATTCTAGTATTTAATGGGAAAAAATTAAACGAATTTTATGTCCATGTAAAAAACTATTAATTCTGAATAAAATGCCGCCCATTTATGCAATTAAAAAAAATTTAAATGCCTCTTATTAGATAAGGTATATTTTCGTCTGTTAAGGTACTTCTTCTTCAATGATTTCGAGGATATTTTAGTTTTGATCAAAAAAATTTTATTTCTTATGACTTTTCGTAAAATATGTTAATGCCATCTGAAAGAGGAACAGATAAGCTTTCCAGCGAGCTCTCAGTTGAAGAAGTCGGTCGAAGGACGAAAGAGTTATTAGCAAAAACTTATCGGTGCTCAACACGATTCCGTCCTACTGCCGATTCTTTTCGCAAAGTACTTTTCTATAATTCTTGTATTTAATGGGAAAAAAATTAAACGAATTTTTTGTCCATGTAAAAACTATTAATTCTGAATAAAATGTCGCCCATTTATGCAATTAACAAAAATTTAAATGTCTCTTATTAGATAAGGCATATTTTCGTCTGTTAAGGTACTTCTTCTTCAATGATTTCGGGGATATTTTAGTTTTGATCAAAAAAATTTTATTTCTTACGACTTTTCGTAAAATATGTTAATGCCATCTGAAAGAGGAACAGATAAGCTTTCAATCGAGCTCTCAGTTGAAGAAGTCAGTCGAAGGACGAAAGAGTTATTAGCAAAAACTAATCGGTGGTCAACACGATTCCGTCCTACTGCCGATTCTTTTCGCAAAGTACTTTTCTATAATTCTAGTATTTAATGGGAAACAATTAAACGTATTTTTTGTCCATGTAAAAAACTACTAATTCTGAATAAAATGCCACCCATTTATGCAATTAAAAAATTTTAAATGTCTCTTATTAGATAAGGCATATTTTCGTCTGATAAGGTACTTCTTCTTCAATGATTTCGAGGATATTTAATTTTGATCAAAAAAATTTCATTTCCTATGACTTTTCGTAAAATATGTTAATACCATCTGAAAGAGGAACAGATAAGCTTTCTATCGAGCTCTTAGTCGAAGAAGTCGGTCGAAGGATGCAAGAGTTATTAGCAAAAAACTAATCGGTGGTCAACACGATTCCGTCCTTCTGCCGACTCTTTTCGCAAAATACTTTTCTATAATTCTTGTATTTAATGGGAAAAAATTAAACGAATTTTTTGTCCATGTAAAAAGCTATTAATTATGAATAAAATGCCACCCATTTATGCAAATAAAAAAATTTAAATGTCTCATATTAGATAAGGCATATTTACGTTTTATGAGGTACTTCTTCTTCAATGATTTCGACGATATTTTAGTTTTAATCAAAAAAATTTTATTTCTTATGACTTTTCGTAAAATATGTTAATGCCATATCAAAGAGGAACAGATAAGCTTTCCATCGAGCACTTAGTCAAAGAAGTCGGTCGAAGGATGCAAGAGTTATTAGCAAAAAACTAATCGGTGGTCAACACGATTCCGTCCTACTGCCGATTCTTTTCGCAAAGCACTTTTCTATAATTGTAGTATTTAATGGGAAAAAATTAAACGAATTTTTTGTCCATGTAAAAAACTATTAATTCTGAATAAAATGCCACCCATTTATGCAATTAAAAAAATTTAAATGTCTCTTATTAGATAAGGCATATTTTCGTCTGATAAGGTACTTCTTCTTCAATGATTTCGAGGATATTTTAGTTTTGATCAAACAAATTTTATTTCTTATGACTTTTCGTAAAATATGTTAATGCCATCTGAAAGAGGAACAGATAAGCTTTCCATCGAGCTCTTAGTTGAAGAAGTCGGTCGAAGAAGTCGGACGAAGGATGCAAGAGTTATTAGCAGAAAACTAATCGGTGGTCAACACTTTCCGTCCTACTGCCGATTCTTTTCGGAAGTGCTTTTCTATAATTCTAGTATGTGATGGGAAAAAATTAAACGAATTTCTTGTCAATGTGAAAAACTATTATTTCTGAAGAAAATGCCGCCCATTTATGCAATTAAAAAAATTTAAATGTATCTTGTTAGATAAGGCATATTTTTGTCTTTTACAGTACTTCTTTTTCAATGATTTCGAGGATATTATAGTTTTGATCCAAAAAATTTTATTTCTTATGACTTTTCCTTAAATATGTTAATGCCATCTGAAAGAGGAACAGATAAGCTTTCCATCGAGCTCTTAGTCGAAGAAGTCGGTCGAAGGATGCAAGAGTTATTAGCAAAAAACTAATCGATGGTCAACACGATTCCGTCCTACTGCCGATTCTTTTCGCAAAGTACTTTTCTATAATTCTTGTATTTAATGGGAAAAAATTAAACGAATTTTTAATCCATGTAAAAATCTATTAATTCTGAATAAAATGCCGCCATTTATGCAATTAAAAAAAATTTAAATGTCTCTTATTAGATAAGGCATATTTTCGTCTGATAATCTAAATGTCTCTTATTAGATAAGGCATACTTTCGTCTGATAAGGTACTTCTTCTTCAATGATTTCGGGGATATTTTAGTTTTGATCAAAAAAATTTTATTTCTTACGACTTTTCGTAAAATATGTTAATGCCATCTGAAAGAGGAACAGATAAGCTTTCCATCGAGCTCTTAGTCGAAGAAGTCGGTCGAAGGATTCAAGAGTTATTAGCAAAAAACTAATCGGTGGTCAACACGATCCCGTCCTTCTGCCGATTCTTTTCGCAAAGTACTTTTCTATAATTCTAGTATTTAATGGAAAAAAATTAAACGAATTTTTTGTCTATGTAAAAAAACTATTGATTCTGGATAAAATGCCGCCCATTTATGCAATTAAAAAAATTTTAATGTCCCTTATTAGATAAGGCATATTTTCGTCTGATAAGGTACTTCTTCTTCAATGATTTCGAGGATATTTTAGTTTTGATCAAAAAAATTTTATTTTATATGACTTTTCGTAAAATATGTTAATGCCATCTGAAAGAGGAACAGATAAGCTTTCCATCGAGCTCTTAGTTGAAGAAGTCAGTCGAAGAAGTCGGACGAAGGATGCAAGAGTTATTAGCACAAAACTTTCCGTCCTACTGCCGATTCTTTTCGGAAGTGCTTTTCTATAATTCTAGTATGTGATGGGAAAAAATTAAACGAATTTCTTGTCAATGTAAAAAACTATTATTTCTGAAGAAAATGCCGCCCATTTATGCAATTAAAAAAATTTAAATGTATCTTGTTAGATAAGGCATATTTTTGTCTTTTACAGTACTTCTTTTTCAATGATTTCGAGGATATTTTAGTTTTGATCCAAAAAATTGTATTTCTTATGACTTTTCGTAAAATATGTTAATGCCATGTAAAAATCTATTAATTCTGAATAAAATGCCGCCATTTATGCAATTTAATAAAAAATTAAATGTCTCTTATTAGATAAAGCCTATTTTCGTCTGATAATCTAAATGTCTCTTATTAGATAAGGCATACTTTCGTCTGATAAGGTACTTCTTCTTCAATGATTTCGGGGATATTTTAGTTTTGATCAAAAAAATTTTATATCTTACGACTTTTCGTAAAATATGTTAATGCCATCTGAAAGAGGAACAGATAAGCTTTCCATCGAGCACTTAGTCGAAGAAGTCGGTCGAAGGATTCAAGCGTTATTAGCAAAAAACTAATCGGTGGTCAACACGATCCCGTCCTACTGCCGATTCTTTTCGCAAAGTACTTTTCTATAATTAAAAAAAATTAAACGAATTTTTTGTCTATGTAAAAATTCTGAATAATAATTCTGAATAAAATGCAACCCATTTATGCAATTAAAAAAATTTAAATGTCTCTTATTAGATAAGGCATATTTTCGTCTGATAAGGTACTTCTTCTTCATCGATTTTGAGGATATTTTAGTTTTGATCAAAAAAATTTTATTTCTTACGACTTTTCGTAAAATATATTTATACAATCTGAAAGAGGAACAGATAAGCTTTCCATCGAGCTTAGTCGAAGAAGTCGGTCGAAGGATGCAAGAGTTATTAGCAAAAAACTAATCGGTGGTCAACACGATCCCGTCCTACTGCCGATTCTTTTCGCAAAGTACTTTTCTGTAATACTAGTATTTAATGGGATAAAATTAACCGAATTTTTTGTCCATGTAAAAAACTATTAATTCTGAACAAAATGTCATCCATTTATGCAATTAAAACCAGTAAGGGCGGTATAGTCGAGTATACTCGACAATATAATACCCTGCACACATGGTCGGCGGTGCCACACCCTCAATCTACAAAAACATATTGATCTGACGTCGCCTTTTCAAATAGTGTTCAAAATACAAAGAAAATCGGTCAAAAAATGTGGATTTTACGAAAAATTTAAGTTTGTTGGTCTCTGAGGGGTAGCCATCAAAGAGAGGGGAAATTTGTGGTATGCAGTTTTTAAGATGTATTATCACTGAGCTTGTATACAAAATTTAAGGTTCATACCTTTGTTAGTTTTGGAGATATAGCAATTTAGAGAAAATTACTGGGGGAGGGGAAACGAATATGAGGGGGGGATTTTGTGTTATGCAGTTTTGTAGAGCCACTCATACTGAGTCTACATACCGACTTTCATGTTTCTATCTCTTTGGATGTTTGAGTTATAGCGATTTAAAAAAGTGGGTAGGGCTGGATGGGCGGGAAGGAGTGGGCGTGGCACAAAAAAAAAATAAACTTGATCTGCTGCCAAGCATCACGAGTCTACCCACCAAATTTCAAGTCTCTAGCTCTTACAGTTTCCGAGATCCGTTGGTGAATACAGACGGACGGACGGACATGGCTCAATCAATTTCTCTTGTCGTCCTGATCAAGAATATATATACTTTATGGGGTCCCCCTCCCTTCCTTCTGTGCGTTACATACATTTCGTTCAAACAAACATAATATACCCTGACACACTGTATGTGCAGGGTATAAAAATGTAAGTGTCTCTTATTAAATAAGGCATATTTTCGTCTGATAAGGTACTTCTTCTTCAATGATTTCGCAGATATTTTAGTTTTGGTCAAAACAATGTTATTTCTTATGACTTTTCGTAAAATATGTTAATGCCATCTGAAAGAGGAACAGACAAGCTTTCCATCGAGCTCTTAGTCGAAGAAGTCGGTCGAAGGATGCAAGAGTTATTAACAAAAAACTAATCGGAGGTCAAGACGTTTCCGTCTCACTGCCGATTCTTTTCGGAAAGTACTTTTCTATAATTTTAGTATTTAATGGGAAAAAATTAAACGAATTTTTTATCAATGTAAAAAACTATTAATTCTGAATAAAATACCGCCCATTTATGCAATTAAAAAAATTTAAATGTCTCTTATTAGATAAGGCATATTTTCGTCTTATTAGGTACTTCTTCTTAAATGATTTCGAGGATATTTTAGTTTTGATCAGAAAAAGTTGATTTCTTACGACTTTTCGTAAAATATGTTAATGCCATCTGAAAGAGGAACAGATAAGCTTACCATCCAGCTCTTAGTCGAAGAAGTCGGGCGAAGGATCCAAGAGTTAATAGCAAAAAACTAGTCGGTTGTCAACACGATTCCGTTCTACTGCCGATTTTTTTCGCAAAGTACTTTTCTATAATTCTAGTATTTAATGGGAAAAAATTAAACAAATTTTTTGTCCATGTGAAAAACTATTAATTCTGAATAAAATGCCGCCCATTTATGCAATTAAAAAAATTTATATGTCTCTTATTAGATGAGGCATATTTTTGTCTCATAAGGTACTTCTTTCTCAATGATTTCGAGGATATTTTAATTTTGATCAAAAAAATTTTATTTCTTACGACTTTTCGCAAAATATGTTAATACCATCTGAAAGAGGAACAGATACGCTTACCATCGAGCTCTTAGTCGAAGAAGTCGGTCGAAGGATGCAAGAGTTATTAGCAAAAATTTAATCGGTGGTCAACACAATTCCGTCCTACTGCCGATTCTTTTCGCAAAGTACTTTTCTATAATTCTGGTATTTAATGGGAAAAAATTAAACAAATTTTTTGTCGATGTGAAAAACTATTAATTCTGAATAAAATGCCGCCCATTTATGCAATTAAAAAATTTTAAATGTCTCTTATTAGATAAGGCATATTTTCGTCTGATAAGGTACTTCTTTCTCAATAATTTCCAGGATATTTTAATTTTGATCAAAAAAATTTTATTTCTTACGACTTTTCGTAAAATATGTTAATGCCATCTGAAAGAGGAACAGATAAGCTTACCATCGAGCTCTTAGTCGAAGAAGTCGGTCGAAGGATGCAAGAGTGATTAGCAAAAAACTAATCGGTGGTCAACACGATTCCGTTCTACTGCCGATTCTTTTCGCAAAGTACTTTTCTATAATTCTAGTATTTAATGGGAAAAAATTAAACAAATTTTTTGTGCATGTAAAAAACTATTAATTGTGAATAAAATGCCGCCCATTTATGCAATTAAAAAAATTTAAATGTCTCTTATTAGATAAGGCATATTTTTGTCGTATAAGGTACTTCTTTCTCAATGATTTCAAGGATATTTTAATTTTGATCAAAAAAATTTTATTTCTTACGACTTTTCGTAAAATATATATCGGAAAGAGGAACAGATAAGCTTTCCATCGAGCTTTTAGTCGAAGAAGTCGGTCGAAGGATGCAAGAGTGATTAGCAAAAAACTTATCGTTGGTCAATACGGTTCCGTCCTACTGCCGATTCTTTCCGCAAAGTACTTTTCTATAATTCTAGTATTTAATGGGAAAAAATTAATCAAATTTTTTGTCCATGTAAAAAACTATTAATTCTGAATAAAATGCCGCCCATTTATGCAATTAAAACCAGTAAGGACGCTATCTTCAGCAAGGCTGAAGCTGTAATACTTTTTACTTTGTGTCACACTAAAAAAAACTAAATGAATAGTTTTCATGCCTCCCTAACAACATAACTGTAATGTTTCAAGTCAATTCGTTAAAAAACAAAAACTTTTTCCATACAACGGTTCAAGTTTTGCGATAAGTGGGCGTAGCCATGCCCACATTTGGTCAAAATAGTTTTCATTCTTCCCTAAGAACATAACTGTAAAGTTTTTAGTCCATTGGTTAAAAAACAAAAAAGTTTTCCATACAAAGGGTCAAGTTAAGCTATAAGTGGGCGTGGCCATGCCCACTTTTGATCAAAATATTTTTCATTCCTCCCTAAGAGCATAACTGCAAAGTTTCAAGTCAATTGGTTAAAAAACAAAAAATTTTTCATACAACGGGTCAATTTTCGCTATAAGTAGGCGTGGCTATGCCCACTTTTAGACAAAATAGTTTTCATTCCTCCCTGAGAACATAACTGTAAAATTTCAAGTCAATTGGTTAAAAATCAAAAATGTTTTCCATACAAAGGGTCAAGTTAAGCTATAAGTGGGCGTGGCCATGCCCACTTTTGATCAAAATAGTTTTCATTCCTCCCTAAAAGCACAACTCCAAAGTTTCAAGTCAATTGGTTAAAAAACAAAAAAGTTTTCCATACAACGGGTAAATTTTCGCTATAAAAGGGCGTGGCTACGTCCATTTTTGGTCAGAATAGTTTTCATTCCTTCCTAAGAACATAACTTTAAAATTTCAAGTCAATTGGTTAAGAAACAAAAAAGTTTTCCTTACAACGACGAGAATATTCCTTCTCTTCCTCTTCATCATTTTGTATGGGAGCTACCAGTTCCAGATGTCCAATCTCAATGAAACTTTCAGACATGTAGTCGGACTATGTAAAACTACTATGTTTAAAATTTCAGCACTCTATTGTACAAAACAAAAACGTTTTCCATACAACGATTCAAGTTTTGTTCACATTTCTTCTTTCGTATGGGAGCTACCTGTTCCAATAATCCGATCATGCTGGTTCCGACGAATGATTCATCGTAATAAATTCTAAGACTCTGTGCAAAGTTTCAGCTCGATAGCTTCAAAACTGAGGGACTAGTTTGCATACATACAGACAGACAGACAGACCGACAGACAGACGGACATGGCTAAATCAACTCGTCTTGTCGTCCTGATCAAGAATAAATATACTTTATATAGTCGGAAATTAATATTTCGATCTGTTACAAACTCCGTGACAAAGTTATTATACTATTTCACATAAGTGAAAAGTATAAAAATTTAAATGTATCTTATTAGATAAGGCATATTTTTGTCGTATAAGGTAGTTCTTTTTCAGTGATTTCGAGGATATTTTAGTTTTGATCAAAAAAATTTTATTTCTTACGACTTTTCGTAAAACATGTGAATGCCATCTCAAAGAGGAACAGATAAGATTTCCATCGAGCTCTTAGTCGAAGAAGTCGGTCGAAGGATGCAAGAGTGATTAGCAAAAAACTAATCGGTGGTCAACACGATTCCGTCCTACTGCCGATTCTTTTCGCAAAGTACTTTCTATAGTTCTAGTATTTAATGGGAAAAAATTAAACAAATTTTTTGTCCATGTAAAAAACTATTAATTCCGAATAAAATGCCGCCCATTTATGCAATTAAAAAAATTTAAATGTCTCTTATTAGATAAGGCATATTTTTGTCGAATAAGGTAGTTCTTTTTGAATGATTTCGAGGATATTTTAGTTTTGATCAAAAAAATTTTATTTCTTACGACTTTTCCTAAAATATATATCGGAAAGAGGAACAGATAAGCTTTCCATCGAGCTCTTAGTCGAAGAAGTCGGTCAAAGGATGCAAGAGTGATTAGCAAAAAACTAATCGGTGGTCAACACGATTTCGTCCTACTGCCGATTCTTTTCGCAAAGTACTTTTCTATAATTCTAGTATTTAATGGGAAAAAATTAAACAAATTTTTTGTGCATGTAAAAAACTATTAATTGTGAATAAAATGCCGCCCATTTATGCAATTAAAAAAATTTAAATGTCTCTTATTAGATAAGGCATATTTTTGTCGTATAAGGTACTTCTTTCTCAATGATTTCAAGGATATTTTAATTTTGATCAAAAAAATTTTATTTCTTACGACTTTTCGTAAAATATATATCGGAAAGAGGAACAGATAAGCTTTCCATCGAGCTCTTAGTCGAAGAAGTCGGTCGAAGGATGCAAGAGTGATTAGCAAAAAACTAATCGGTGGTCAATACGGTTCCGTCCTACTGCCGATTCTCTCCGCAAAGTACTTTTCTATAATTCTAGTATTTAATGGGAAAAAATTAAACAAATTTTTTGTCCATTTAAAAAACTATTAACTCTGAATAAAATGCCGCCCATTTATGCAATTAAGTCCAGTAAGGACGCTATCTTCAGCAAGGCTGAAGCTGTAATACTTTTTACTTTGTGTCACTATAAAAAAAACTAAATGAATAGTTTTAATGCCTCCCTAACAACATAACTGTAATGTTTCAAGTCAATTCGTTAAAAAACAAAAAAATTTTCCATACAACGGTTCAAGTTTTGCGATAAGTGGGCGTAGCCATGCCCAAATTTGGTCAAAATAGTTTTCATTCCTCCCTAAGAACATAACTGTAAAATTTCGAGTCAATTGGTTAAAAAACAAAAAAGTTTTCCATACAAAGGAGCAAGTTAAGCTATAAGTGGGCGTGGCCATGCCCACTTTTGATCAAAATAGTTTTCATTCCTCCCTAAGAGCACAACTCCAAAGTTTCAAGTCAATTGGTTAAAAAACAAAAAAGTTTTCCATAAAACGGGTCAATGTTCGCTATAAAAGATCGTGACCACGCCCACTTTTGGACAAAATAGTTTTCATTCCTCCCTAAGAACATAACTGTAAAATTTCAAGTCAATTGGTTAAAAAACAAAAAAGTTTTCCATACAAAGGGTCAAGTTAAGCTATAAGTGGGCGTGGCCATGCCCACTTTTGATCAAAATAGTTTTGATTTCTCCCTAAGAGCATAACTGCAAAGTTTCAAGTCAATTGGTTAAAAAACAAAAAAGTTTTCCATACAACGGGTCAATTTTCGCTATAAGTAGGCGTGGCTACGCCCACTTTTGGTCAAAATACTTTTCATTCCTCCCTAAGAACATAACTGTAAAATTTCAAGTCAATTGGTTAAAAATCAAAAAAGTTTTCCATACAAAGGGTCAAGTTAAGCTATAAGTGGGCGTGGCCATGCCCACTTTTGATCAAAATAGTTTTCATTCCTCCCTAAGAGCACAACTGCAAAGTTTCAAGTCAATTGGTTAAAAAACAAAAAAGTTTTCCATACAACGGGCCAATTTTCGCTATAAAGGGGCGTGACCACGCCCACTTTTGGACAAAATAGTTTTCATTTCTCCCTAAGAACATAACTGTAAAATTTCAAGTCAATTGGTTAAAAATCACAAAAGTTTTCCATACAAAGGGTCAAGTTAAGCTATAAGTGGGCGTGGCCATGCCCACTTTTGATCAAAATAGTTTTCATTCCTCCCTAAGAGCACAACTCCAAAGTTTCAAGTCAATTGGTTAAAAAACAAAAAAGTTTTCCATACAACGGGTAAATTTTCGCTATAAGTGGGCGTGGCTACGCGTGGCTACGCCCACTTTTGGTCAGAATAGTTTTCATTCCTTCCTAAGAACATAACTTTAAAATTTCAAGTCAATTGGTTAAGAAACAAAAAAGTTTTCCACACAACGACGAGAATATTCCTTCTCTTCCTCTTCATCATTTTGTATGGGAGCTACCAGTTCCAGATGTCCAATCTCAATGAATCTCAATGCTGGTTCCGACGAATGATTCATCGTAATAAATTCTAAGACTCTGTGCAAAGTTTCAGCTCGATAGCTTCAAAACTGAGGGACTAGTTTGCATACATACAGACAGACAGACAGACGGACATGGCTAAATCAACTCGTCTTGTCGTCCTGATCAAGAATAAATATACTTTATAGAGTCGATCTGTTACAAACTCCGTGACAAAGTTATTATACTATTTCACATAAGTGAAAAGTATAAAAATTTAAATGTATGTTATTAGATAAGGCATATTTTTGTCGTATAAGGTAGTTCTTTTTCAATGATTTCGAGGATATTTTAGTTTTGATCAAAAAAATTTTATTTCTTACGACTTTTCGTAAAACATGTGAATGCCATCTCAAAGAGGAACAGATAAGATTTCCATCGAGCTCTTAGTCGAAGAAGTCGGTCGAAGGATGCAAGAGTGATTAGCAAAAAACTAATCGGTGGTCAACACGATTCCGTCCTACTGCCGATTCTTTTCGCAAAGTACTTTCTATAATTCTAGTATTTAATGGGAAAAAATTAAACAAATTTTTTGTCCATGTAAAAAACTATTAATTCTGAATAAAATGCCGCCCATTCATGCAATTAAAAAAATTTAAATGTCTCTTATTAGATAAGGCATATTTTTGTCGTATAAGGTAGTTCTTTTTGAATGATTTCGAGGATATTTTAGTTTTGATCAAAAAAATTTTATTTCTTACGACTTTTCCTAAAATATGTTAATGCCATCTGATAGAGGAACAGATAAGCTTTCCATCGAGCTCTTAGTCGAAGAAGTCGGTCAAAGGATGGAAGAGTGATTAGCAAAAAACTAATCGGTGGTCAACACGATTCCGTCCTACTGCCGATTCTTTTTGCAAAGTACTTTTCTATAATTCTAGTATTTAATGGGAAAAAATTAAACACATTTTTTGTGCATGTAAAAAACTATTAATTCTGAATAAAATGCCGCCCATTTATGCAATTAAAAAAATTTAAATGTCTCTTATTAGATAAGGCATATTTTTGTCGTATAAGGTACTTCTTTCTCAATGATTTCGAGGATATTTTAGTTTTGATCAAAAAAATTTTATTTCTTACGACTTTTCGTAAAATATGTTAATGCCATCTGAAAGAGGAACAGATAAGCTTTCCATCGAGCTCTTAGTCGAAGAAGTCGGTCTAAGAATGCAAGAGTTATTAGCAAAAAACTAATCGGTGGTCAACACGATTCCGTCCTACTGCCGGTTCTTTTCGCAAAGTACTTTTCTATAATTCTAGTATTTAATGGGAAAAAATTAAACGAATTTTTTGTCCATGTAAAAAACTATTAATTCTGTATAAAATGCCGCCCATTTATGCAATTAAAAAAATTTAAATGTCTCTTATTAGATAAGGCATATTTTCGTCTGATAAGGTACTACTTTCTCAATGATTTCGAGGATATTTTATATTTGATGAGAAAAACTTTATTTCTTATGACATTTCGTAAAATAAATTTATGCCATCTGAAAGGAGAACAGATAAGCTTTCCATCGAAGTCTTAGTCGAAGAAGTTGGTCGAGGATTGCAAGAGTTATTAGCAAAAAACTAATCGGTGGTCAACACGTTTCCGTCCTACTGCCGATTTTTTTCGCAAAGTACTTTTCTATAATTCTAGTATTTAATGGGGAAAAATGAAACGAATTTTTTGTCCAGGTAAAAAACTATTAATTCTGAATACAATGCCGCCCATTTATGCAATTAAAAAAATTTAAATGTCTCTTATTAGATAAGGCATATTTTCGTCTAATAAGGTAGTTCTTCTTCAATGATTTCGAAGATATTTTAGTGTTGATCAAAAAAATTTTATTTCTTTCGACCTTTCGTAAAATATGTTAATGCCATCTGAAAGAGGAACAGATAAGCTTTCCATCGAGCTCTTAGTCGAAGAAGTCGGTCAAAGAATGCAAGAGTTATTAGCAAAAAACTAATCGGTGGTCAACACGATTCCGTCCTACTGCCGGTTCTTTTCGCAAAGTACTTTTCTATAATTCTAGTATTTAATGGGAAAAAATTAAACGAATTTTTTGTCCATGTAAAAAACTATTAATTCTGTATAAAATGCCGCCCATTTATGCAATTAAAAAAATTTAAATGTCTCTTATTAGATAAGGCATATTTTCGTCTGATAAGGTACTACTTTCTCAATGATTTCGAGGATATTTTATATTTGATGAGAAAAACTTTATTTCTTATGACATTTCGTAAAATAAATTTATGCCATCTGAAAGGAGAACAGATAAGCTTTCCATCGAAGTCTTAGTCGAAGAAGTTGGTCGAGGATTGCAAGAGTTATTAGCAAAAAACTAATCGGTGGTCAACACGTTTCCGTCCTACTGCCGATTTTTTTCGCAAAGTACTTTTCTATAATTCTAGTATTTAATGGGGAAAAATGAAACGAATTTTTTGTCCAGGTAAAAAACTATTAATTCTGAATACAATGCCGCCCATTTATGCAATTAAAAAAATTTAAATGTCTCTTATTAGATAAGGCATATTTTCGTCTAATAAGGTAGTTCTTCTTCAATGATTTCGAAGATATTTTAGTGTTGATCAAAAAAATTTTATTTCTTTCGACCTTTCGTAAAATATGTTAATGCCATCTGAAAGAGAAACAGATAAGATTTCCATCGAGCATTTAGTCGAAGAAGTCGATCGAAGGATGCAAGAGTTATTAGCAAAAAACTAATCGGTGGTCAACACGATTCCGTCTTACTGCCGATTCTTTTCGCAAAGTACTTTTCTATAATTCTAGTATATAATGGGAAAAAATTAAACGAATTTTTTGTCCATGTAAAAAACTATTAATTCTGAATACAATGCCGCCCATTTATGCAATTAAAAAAATTTAAATGTCTCTTATTAGATAAGGCATATTTTCGTCTGATAAGGTACTTCTTTTTCAATGATTTCGAGGATATTTTAGATTTGATCAAAAAAATCTGATTTCTTTCGACTTTTCGTAAAATATGTTAATGCCATCTGAAAGGTGAACAGATAAGCTTTTCCTCGAGCTCTTAGTCGAAGAAGTCGGTCGAAGAATCCAAGAGTTATTAGCAAAAAACTAATCGGTGGTCAACACGTTTCCGTCCTACTTCCGATTCTTTCCGCAAAGTACTTTTCTATAATTCTAGTATATAATGGGAAAAAATTAAACGAATTTTTTGTCCATGTAAAAAACTATTAATTCTGAATACAATGCCGCCCATTTATGCAATTAAAAAAATTTAAATGTCTCTTATTAGATAAGGCATATTTTCGTCAGATAAGGTACTTCTTTTTCAATGATTTCGAGGATATTTTAGATTTGATCAAAAAAATTTTATTTCTTATGACTTTTCGTAAAATATATTTATCCCATCTGAAAGGTGAACAGATAAGCTTTTCCTCGAGCTCTTAGTCGAAGAAGTCGGTCGAAGAATCCAAGAGTTATTAGCAAAAAACTAATCGGTGGTCAACACGTTTCCGTCCTACTTCCGATTCTTTCCGCAAAGTACTTTTCTATAACTCTAGTATTTAATGGGGAAAAATTAAACGAATTTTTTGTCCATGTAAACAACTATTAGTTCTGAATAAAATGCCACCGATTTATGCAATTAAAAAAATTTAAATGTCTCTTATTAGATAAGGCATATTTTCGTCTGATAAGGTACGTCTTTTTCAATGATTTCGAGGATATTTTAGTTTTGATCAAAAAAATTTTATTTCTTATGACTTTTCGTAAAATATATTTATCCCATCTGAAAGGTGAACAGATAAGCTTTTCCTCGAGCTCTTAGTCGAAGAAGTCGGTCGAAGAATCCAAGAGTTATTAGCAAAAAACTAATCGGTGGTCAACACGTTTCCGTCCTACTTCCGATTCTTTCCGCAAAGTACTTTTCTATAACTCTAGTATTTAATGGGGAAAAATTAAACGAATTTTTTGTTCATGTAAACAACTATTAGTTCTGAATAAAATGCCACCCATTTATGCAATTAAAAAAATTTAAATGTCTCTTATTAAATAAAGCATATTTTTGTCGTATAAGGTAGTTCGTTTTAATGATTTCGAGGATATTTTAGTATTGATCAAAAAAATTTTATTTCTTACGACTTTTCGTAAAATATGTTAATGCCATCTGAAAGAGGAACAGATAAGCTTTCCATCGAGCTGTTAGTCGAAGAAGTCG
This sequence comes from Phortica okadai, assembly GCA_034638295.1. Lineage (NCBI taxonomy): Eukaryota > Metazoa > Arthropoda > Insecta > Diptera > Drosophilidae > Phortica > Phortica okadai. The sequence goes on from CM067853.1 coordinate 1,149,904, forward strand.
GTCAAAGAATGCAAGAGTTATTAGCAAAAAACTAATCGGTGGTCAACACGATTCCGTCCTACTGCCGATTCTTTTCGCAAAGTACTTTTCTATAATTCTAGTATTTAATGGGAAAAAATTAAACGAATTTTTTGTCCATGTGAAAAACTATTAATTCTGTATAAAATGCCGCCCATTTATGCAATTAAAAAAATTTAAATGTCTCTTATTAGATAAGGCATATTTTCGTCTGATAAGGTACTTCTTTCTCAATGATTTCGAGGATATTTTAGATTTTATGTGACATTTCGTAAAATATATTTATGCCATCTGAAAGAAGAACAGATAAGCTTTCCATTGAGCTCTTAGTCGAAGAAGTCGGTCGAGGATTGCAAGAGTTTTTAGCAAAAAACTAATCAGTGGCCATCACGTTTCCGTCCTACTTCCGATTCTTTCTGCAAAGTACTTTTCTATAATTCTAGTATTTAATGGGGAAAAATTAAACGAATTTTTTGTCCAGGTAAAAAACCATTAATTCTGAATAAAATGCCGCCCATTTATGCAATTAAAAAAATTTAAATGTCTCTTATTAGATAAGGCATATTTTCGTCTAATAAGGTACTTCTTCTTCAATAATTTCGAAGATATTTTAGTGTTGATCAAAAAAATTTTATTTCTTTCGACTTTTCGTAAAATATGTTAATGCCATCTGAAAGAGGAACAGATAAGCTTTCCATCGAGCTCTTAGTCGAAGAAGTCGATCAAAGGATGCAAGAGTTATTAGCAAAAAACTAATCGGTGGGCAACACGTTTCCGTCCTACTGCCGATTCTTTTCGCATAGTACTTTTCTATAATTCTAGTATTTAATGTGAAAAAATTAATCGAATTTTTTGTCCATATAAAAAACTATTAATTCTGAATAAAATGCCGCCCATTTATGCAATTAAAAAAATTTAAATGTCTCTTAGTAGATAAGGCATATTTTTATCTGATAAGGTACTTCTTTTTCAATGATTTCGAGGATATTTTAGATTTGATCAAAAAAATTTTATTTCTTATGACTTTTCGTAAAATATATTTATGCCATCTGAAAGAGGAACAAATAAGCTTTCCATCGAGCTCTTAGTCGAAGAAGTCGGTCGAAGAATGCAAGAGTTATTAGCAAAAAACTAATCGGTGGTCAACACGTTTCCGTCCTACTGCCGATTCTTTTCGCATAGTACTTTTCTATAATTCTAGTATTTAATGAAAAAAAAATTAAACGAATTTTTTGTCCAGGTAAAAACCCATTAATGCTGAATAAAATACCGCCCAGTTATGCAATTAAAAAAATTTAAATGTCTCTTATTAGATAAGGCATATTTTCGTCTGATAAGGTAGTTCTTCTTCAATGATTTCGAGGATATTTTAGTTTTGATCAAAAAAAGTTTATTTCTTACGTTTTTTCGTAAAATATGTTAATGCCATCTGAAAGAGGAATAGATAAGCTTTCCATCGAGCTCTTAGTCGAAGAAGTCGGTCAAAGGATGCAAGAGTTATTAGCAAAAAACTAATCGGTGACCAACACGTTTCCGTCCTACTGCCGATTCTTTTCGCAAAGTACTTTTCTATAATTCTAGTATATAATGGGAAAAAATTAAACGAGTTTTTTGTCAATGTAAAAAACTATTAATTCTGAATAAAATGCCGCCCATTTATGCAATTAAGAAAATTAAAATGTCTTTTATTAGATAAGGCATATTTTCGTCTTGTAACGTACTTCTTCATCAATGATTTCGAGGATATTTTAGTTTTGATCAAAAAAAGTTTATTTCTTACGACTTTTCGTAAAATATGTTAATGCCATCTGAAAGACGAACAGATAAGCTTTGCATCGAGCTCATAGTCGAAGAAGTCGGTCAAAGGATGCAAGAGTTATTAGCAAAAAACTAATCGGTGGGCAACACGTTTCCGTCCTACTGCCGATTCCTTTCGCATAGTACTTTTCTATAATTCTAGTACTTAATGTGAAAAAATTAATCGAATTTTTTGTCCATATAAAAAACTATTAATTCTGAATAAAATGCCGCCCATTTATGCAATTAAAAAAATTTAAATATCTCTTATTAGATAAGGCATATTTTTGTCTGATAAGGTACTTCTTTTTCAATGATTTCGAGGATATTTTAGATTTGATCAAAAAAATTTTATTTCTTATGACTTTTCGTAAAATATATTTATGCCATCTGAAAGAGGAACAAATAAGCTTTCCATCGAGCTCTTAGTCGAAGAAGTCGGTCGAAGAATGCAAGAGTTATTAGCAAAAAACTAATCGGTGGTCAACACGTTTCCGTCCCACTGCCGATTCTTTTCGCATAGTACTTTTCTATAATTCTAGTATTTAATGAAAAAAAAATTAAACGAATTTTTTGTCCAGGTAAAAAACCATTAAAGCTGAATAAAATACCGCCCAGTTATGCAATTAAAAAAATTTAAATGTCTCTTATTAGATAAGGCATATTTTCGTCTGATAAGGTAGTTCTTCTTCAATGATTTCGAGGATATTTTAGTTTTGATCAAAAAAAATTTATTTCTTACGACTTTTCGTAAAATATATTTATCCATCTGAAAGAGGAACAGATAAGATTTCCATCGAGCTCTTAGTCGAAGAAGTCGGTCGAAGGATGCAAGAGTTATTAGCAAAAAACTAATCGGTGGTCAACACGATTCCGTCCTACTGCCGATTCTTTTCGCAAAGTACTTTTCTATAATTCTAGTGTATAATGGGAAAAACTGAAACGAATTTTTTGTCAATGTAAAAAACTATTAATTCTGAATAAAATGCCGCCCATTTATGCAATTAAAAAAATTTAAGTGTCTCTTATTAGATAAGGCATATTTTCGTCTTATAAGGTACTTCTTCTTGAATGATTTCGAGGATATTTTAGTTTTGATCAAAAAAAGTTTATTTGTTACGTTTTTTCGTAAAATATGTTAATGCCATCTGAAAGAGGAATAGATAAGCTTTCCATCGAGCTCTTAGTCGAAGAAGCCGGTCAAAGGATGCAAGAGTTATTAGCAAAAAACTAATCGGTGACCAACACGTTTCCGTCCTACTGCTGATTCTTTTCGCAAAGTACTTTTCTATAATTCTAGTATTTAATGGGAAAAAATGAAACGAATTTTTTGTCCATGTAAAAAACTATTAATTCTGAATAAAATGACACCCATTTATGCAACTAAAAAAATTTGAATGTATCTTATTAGATAAGGCATATTTTCGTCTGGTAAGGTACTTCTTCTTCAATTATTTTGAGGATATTTTAGTTTTGATCAAAAAAATTTTATTTCTTATAACTTTTCGTAAAATATATTAATGCCAACTGAAAGAGAAACAGATAACCTTTCCATCGAGTTCTTAGTCGAAGAAGTCGGTCGAAGGACGCAAGAGTTATTAGCAAAAAACTAGTCGGTTGTCAACACGATTCCGTTCTACTGCCGATTCTTTTCGCAAAGTACTTTTCTATAATTCTAGTATATAATGGGAAAAAATTAAACGAATTTTTTGTCAATGTAAAAAACTATTAATTCTGAATAAAATGCCGCCCATTTATGCAATTAAAAAAATTTAAATGTCTTTTATTAGATAAGGCATATTTTCGTCTTGTAACGTACTTCTTCTTCAATGATTTCGAGGATATTTTAGTTTTGATCAAAAAAAGTTTATTTCTTACGTTTTTTCGTAAAATATGTTAATGCCATCTGAAAGAGGAATAGATAAGCTTTCCATCGAGCTCTTAGTCGAAGAAGCCGGTCAAAGGATGCAAGAGTTATTAGCAAAAAACTAATCGGTGACCAACACGTTTCCGTCCTACTGCTGATTCTTTTCGCAAAGTACTTTTCTATAATTCTAGTATTTAATGGGAAAAAATTAAACGAATTTTTTGTCCATGTAAAAAACTATTAATTCTGAATAAAATGCCACCCATTTATGCAACTAAAAAAATTTGAATGTATCTTATTAGATAAGGCATATTTTCGTCTGGTAAGGTAATTCTTCTTCAATGATTTTGAGGATATTTTAGTTTTGATCAAAAAAATTTTATTTCTTATAACTTTTCGTAAAATATATTAATGCCAACTGAAAGAGAAACAGATAACCTTTCCATCGAGTTCTTAGTCGAAGAAGTCGGTCGAAGGACGCAAGAGTTATTAGCAAAAAACTAGTCGGTTGTCAACACGATTCCGTTCTACTGACGATTCTTTTCGCAAAGTACTTTTCTATAATTCTAGTATTTAATGGGAAAAAATTAAACAAGTTTTTTGTCCATGTGAAAAACTATTAATTCTGAATAAAATGCCGCCCATTTATGCAATTAAGAAAATTTAAATGTCTTTTATTAGATAAGGCATATTTTCGTCTTATAAGGTACTTCTTCTTCGATGATTTCGAGGATATTTTAGTTTTGATCAAAAAAATTTTATTTCTTACGTTTTTTCGTAAAATATGTTAATGCCATCTGAAAGAGGAATAGATAAGCTTTCCATCGAGCTCTTAGTCGAAGAAGTCGGTCAAGGGATGCAAGAGTTATTAGCAAAAAACTAATCGGTGACCAACACGTTTCCGTCCTACTGCCGATTCTTTTCGCAAAGTACTTTTCTATAATTCTAGTATATAATGGGAAAAAAATAATCGAATTTTTTGTCAATGTAAAAAACTATTAATTCTGAATAAAATGCCGCCCATTTATGCAATTAAGAAAATTAAAATGTCTTTTATTAGATAAGGCATATTTTCGTCTTGTAACGTACTTCTTCTTCAATGATTTCGAGGATATTTTAGTTTTGATCAAAAAAAGTTTATTTCTTACGACTTTTCGTAAAATATGTTAATGCCATCTGAAAGACGAACAGATAAGCTTTGCATCGAGCTCATAGTCGAAGAAGTCGGTCAAAGGATGCAAGAGTTATTAGCAAAAAACTAATCGTTGGGCAACACGTTTCCGTCCTACTGCCGATTCCTTTCGCATAGTACTTTTCTATAATTCTAGTACTTAATGTGAAAAAATTAATCGAATTTTTTGTCCATAAAAAAAACTATTAATTCTGAATAAAATGCCGCCCATTTATGCAATTAAAAAAATTTAAATATCTCTTATTAGATAAGGCATATTTTTGTCTGATAAGGTACTTCTTTTTCAATGATTTCGAGGATATTTTAGATATGATCAAAAAAATTTTATTTCTTATGACTTTTCGTAAAATATATTTATGCCATCTGAAAGAGGAACAATTTAGCTTTCCATCGAGCTCTTAGTCGAAGAAGTCGGTCGAAGAATGCAAGAGTTATTAGCAAAAAACTAATCGGTGGTCAACACGTTTCCGTCCTACTGCCGATTCTTTTCGCATTGTACTTTTCTATAATTCTAGTATTTAATGAAAAACAAATTAAACGAATTTTTTGTCCAGGTAAAAAACCATTAATGCTGAATAAAATGCCGCCCAGTTATGCAATTAAAAAAATTTAAATGTCTCTTATTAGATAAGGCATATTTTCGTCTGATAAGGTAGTTCTTCTTCAATGATTTCGAGGATATTTTAGTTTTGATCAAAAAAAATTTATTTCTTACGACTTTTCGTAAAATATATTTATCCATCTGAAAGAGGAACAGATAAGATTTCCATCGAGCTCTTAGTCGAAGAAGTCGGTCAAAGGATGCAAGAGTTATTAGCAAATAACTAATCGGTGACCAACACGATTCCGTCCTACTGCCGATTCTTTTCGCAAAGTACTTTTCTATAACTCTAGTGTATAATGGGAAAAACTGAAACGAATTTTTTGTCAATGTAAAAAACTATTAATTCTGAATAAAATGCCGCCCATTTATGCAATTAAAAAAATTTAAGTGTCTCTTATTAGATAAGGCATATTTTCGTCTTATAAGGTACTTCTTCTTCAATGATTTCGAGGATATTTTAGTTTTGATCAAAAAAAGTTTATTTCTTACGTTTTTTCGTAAAATATGTTAATGCCATCTGAAAGAGGAATAGATAAGCTTTCCATCGAGCTCTTAGTCGAAGAAGCCGGTCAAAGGATGCAAGAGTTATTAGCAAAAAACTAATCGGTGACCAACACGTTTCCGTCCTACTGCTGATTCTTTTCGCAAAGTAGTTTTCTATAATTCTAGTATTTAATGGGAAAAAATTAAACGAATTTTTTGTCCATGTAAAAAACTATTAATTCTGAATAAAATGCCACCCATTTATGCAACTAAAAAAATTTGAATGTATCTTATTAGATAAGCCATATTTTCGTCTGGTAAGGTACTTCTTCTTCAATGATTTTGAGGATATTTTAGTTTTGATCAAAAAAATTTTATTTCTTATAACTTTTCGTAAAATATATTAATGCCAACTGAAAGAGAAACAGATAACCTTTCCATCGAGTTCTTAGTCGAAGAAATCGGTCGAAGGACGCAAGAGTTATTAGCAAAAAACTAGTCGGTTGTCAACACGATTCCGTTCTACTGCCGATTCTTTTCGCAAAGTACTTTTCTATAATTCCAGTATTTAATGGGAAAAAATTAAACAAGTTTTTTGTCCATGTGAAAAACTATTAATTCTGAATAAAATGCCGCCCATTTAGGCAATTAAAAAAATTTAAATGTCTCTTATTAGATGAGGCATATTTTTGTCTTATAAGGTACTTCTTTTTCAATGATTTTGAGGATATTTTATTTTTGATCAAAAAAATTTTATTTCTTACGACTTTTCCTAAAATATGTTAATGCCATCTGAAAGAGGAACAGATAAGCTTTCCATCGAGCACTTAGTCGAAGAAATCGGTCAAAGGATGCAAAAGTTATTAGCAAAAAACTAATCAGTGGTCAACACGATTCCGTCCTACTCCCGATTCTTTTGGCAAAGTACTTTTCTATAATTCTAGTATTTAATGGGAAAAAATTAAACGAATTTTTCGTCCATGTAAAAAACTATTAAATCCGAATAAAATGCCACCCATTTCTGCAATTAAAAAAATTTAAATATCTATTTTTAGTTAAGATATATTTTCGTCTGATAAGGTAATTCTTTTTCAATGATTTCGAGGATATTTTAGATATGATCAAAAAAATTTTATTTCTTATGACTTTTTGTAAAATATATTTATGCCATCTGAAAGAGGAACAAATGAGCTTTTCATCGAGCTCTTAGTCGAAAAAGTCGGTCGAAGAATGCAAGAGTTATTAGCAAAAAACTAATCGGTGGTCAACACGTTTCCGTCCTACTGCCGATTCTTTTCGCATAGTACTTTTCTATAATTCTAGAATTTAATGAAAAAAAAATGAAACGAATTTTTTGTCCAGGTAAAAAACCACTAATGCTGAATAAAATGCCGCCCAGTTATGCAATTACAAAAATTTAAATGTCTCTTAAGAGATAAGGCATATTTTCGTCTGATAAGGTACTTCTTCTTCAATCATTTCGAGGATTTTTTAGTTTTGATCAAAAAAAATTTATTTCTTACGACTTTTCGTAAAATATATTTATCCATCTGAAAGAGGAACAGATAAGATTTCCATCGAGCTCTTAGTCGAAGAAGTCGGTCGACGGATGCAAGAGTTATTAGCAAAAAACTAATCGGTGGTCAACACGATTCCGTCCTACTGCCGATTCTTTTCGCAAAGTACTTTTCTATAATTCTATTGTATAATGGGAAAAACTGAAACGAATTTTTTGTCAATGTAAAAAACTATTAATTCTGAATAAAATGCAGCCCATTTATGCAATTAAAACAATTTAAGTGTCTCTTATTAGATAAGGCATATTTTCGTCTTATAAGGTACTTCTTCTTCAATGATTTCGAGGATATTTTAGTTTTGATCAAAAAAAGTTTATTTCTTACGTTTTTTCGTAAAATATGTTAATGCCATCTGAAAGAGGAATAGATAAGCTTTCCATCGAGCTCTTAGTCGAAGAAGCCGGTCAAAGGATGCAAGAGTTATTAGCAAAAAACTAATCGGTGACCAACACGTTTCCGTCCTACTGCTGATTCTTTTCGCAAAGTACTTTTCTATAATTCTAGTATTTAATGGGAAAAAATTAAACGAATTTTTTGTCCATGTAAAAAACTATTAATTCTGAATAAAATGCCACCCATTTATGCAACTAAAAAAATTTGAATGTATCTTATTAGATAAGGCATATTTTCGTCTGGTAAGGTAATTCTTCTTCAATGATTTTGAGGATATTTTAGTTTTGATCAAAAAAATTTTATTTCTTATAACTTTTCGTAAAATATATTAATGCCAACTGAAAGAGAAACAGATAACCTTTCCATCGAGTTCTTAGTCGAAGAAGTCGGTCGAAGGACGCAAGAGTTATTAGCAAAAATCTAGTCGGTTGTCAACACGATTCCGTTCTACTGCCGATTCTTTTCGCAAAGTACTTTTCTATAATTCTAGTATTTAATGGGAAAAAATTAAACAAGTTTTTTGTCCATGTGAAAAACTATTAATTCTGAATAAAATGCCGCCCATTTATGCAATTAAGAAAATTTAAATGTCTTTTATTAGATAAGGCATATTTTCGTCTTATAAGGTACTTCTTCTTCGATGATTTCGAGGATATTTTAGTTTTGATCAAAAAAATTTTATTTCTTACGTTTTTTCGTAAAATATGTTAATGCCATCTGAAAGAGGAATAGATAAGCTTTCCATCGAGCTCTTAGTCGAAGAAGTCGGTCAAAGGATGCAAGAGTTATTAGCAAAAAACTAATCGGTGGTCAACACGTTTCCGTCCTACTGCCGATTCTTTTCGCATTGTACTTTTCTATAATTCTAGTATTTAATGAAAAACAAATTAAACGAATTTTTTGTCCAGGTAAAAAACCATTAATGCTGAATAAAATGCCGCCCAGTTATGCAATTAAAAAAATTTAAGTGTCTCTTATTAGATAAGGCATATTTTCGTCTTATAAGGTACTTCTTCTTCAATGATTTCGAGGATATTTTAGTTTTGATCAAAAAAAGTTTATTTCTTACGTTTTTTCGTAAAATACGTTAATGCCATCTGAAAGAGGAATAGATAAGCTTTCCATCGAGCTCTTAGTCGAAGAAGCCGGTCAAAGGATGCAAGAGTTATTAGCAAAAAACTAATCGGTGACCAACACGTTTCCGTCCTACTGCTGATTCTTTTCGCAAAGTAGTTTTCTATAATTCTAGTATTTAATGGGAAAAAATTAAACGAATTTTTTGTCCATGTAAAAAACTATTAATTCTGAATAAAATGCCACCCATTTATGCAACTAAAAAAATTTGAATGTATCTTATTAGATAAGGCATATTTTCGTCTGGTAAGGTACTTCTTCTTCAATGATTTTGAGGATATTTTAGTTTTGATCAAAAAAATTTTATTTCTTATAACTTTTCGTAAAATATATTAATGCCAACTGAAAGAGAAACAGATAACCTTTCCATCGAGTTCTTAGTCGAAGAAGTCGGTCGAAGGATGCAACAGTTATTAGCATGAAACTTATCGGTGGTTAACACATTTCCGTCCTATTGCCGATTCTTTTCGCAAAGAACTTTTCTATAATTTTAGTATTTAATGGGAAAAAATTAAACGAATTTATTGTCCATGTAAAAAACTATTAATTCTGAATAAAATGCCGCCCATTTATGCAATTAAAAAAATTTAAATGTCTCTTATTAGATAAGGCATATTTTCGTCTGATAAGGTACTTCTTCTTCAATGATTTCGATGATATTTTAGTTTTTATCAAAAAAATTTTATTTCTTACGACTTTTCGTAAATTATATTTATGCCATCTGAAAGAGGAACAGATAATCTTTCCATGAGGAATTCGGTTGAAGGATGAAAGAGTTATTAGCAAAAAACTAGTCGGTTGTCAACACGATTCCGTTCTACTGCCGATTCTTTTCGCAAAGTACTTTTCTATAATTCTAGTATTTAATGGGAAAAAATTAAACAAGTTTTTTGTCCATGTGAAAAACTATTAATTCTGAATAAAATGCCGCCCATTTATGCAATTAAAAAAATTTAAATGTCTCTTATTAGATGAGGCATATTTTTGTCTTATAAGGTACTTCTTTTTCAATGATTTTGAGGATATTTTATTTTTGATCAAAAAAATGTTATTTCTTACGACTTTTCCTAAAATATGTTAATGCCATCTGAAAGAGGAACAGATAAGCTTTCCATCGAGCACTTAGTCGAAGAAATCGGTCAAAGGATGCAAAAGTTATTAGCAAAAAACTAATCAGTGGTCAACACGATTCCGTCCTACTCCCGATTCTTTTGGCAAAGTACTTTTCTATAATTCTAGTATTTAATGGGAAAAAATTAAACTAATTTTTCGTCCATGTAAAAAACTATTAAATCCGAATAAAATGCCACCCATTTATGCAATTAAAAAAATTTAAATGTCTCTTATTAGATAAGGCATATTTTCGTCTGATAAGGTACTTCTTTCTCAATGATTTCGAGGACAATTTAATTTTAAAATGTGTTAACACCATCTGAAAGAGGAACAGATAAGCTAACCATCGAGCTCTTAGTCGAAGAAGTTGGTCGAAGGATGCAAGATTGATTAGCAAAAAACTAATCGGTGGTCAACTCGATTCCTTCCTACTGCCGATTCTTTTCGCATATTACTTTTCTATAATTCAAGTATTAAATGGGAAAAAATTAATCTATTAATTCTGAATAAAATGCCGCCCATTTCTGCAATTAAAAAAATTTAAATATCTATTTTTAGTTAAGGTATATTTTCGTCTGATAAGGTACTTCTTTTTCAATGATTTCGAGGATATTTTAGATTGGATTAAAAAAATTTTATTTCTTATGACTTTTCGTAAAATATATTTATGCCATCTGAAAGAGGAACAGATATGCTTTCCATCGAGCTCTTAGTCGAAGAAGTCGGTCGAAGAATGCAAGAGTTATTAGCAAAAAACTAATCGGTGGTCAACACGTTTCCGTCCTACTGCCGATTCTTTCCGCATAGTACTTTTCTATAATTCTAGTATTTAATGAGAAAAAAATTAAACGAATTTTTTGTCCAGGTAAAAAACCATTAATGCTGAATAAAATGCCGCCCAGTTATGCAATTAAAAAAATTTAAATGTCTCTTTTTAGATAAGGCATATTTTCGTCTGATAAGGTACTTCTTCTTCAATGATTTCGAGGATATTTAAGTTTTGATCAAAAAAATTTTATTTCTTATAACTTTTCGTAAAATATATTAATGCCAACTGAAAGAGGAATAGATAAGCTTTCCATCGAGCTCTTAGTCGAAGAAGTCGGTCAAAGGATGCAAGAGTTATTAGCAAAAAACTAATCGGTGACCAACACGTTTCCGTCCTACTACTGATGCTTTTCGCAAAGTACTTTTCTATAATTCTAGTATTTAATGGGAAAAAATTAAACGAATTTTTTGTCCATGTAAAAAACTATTAATTCTGAATAAAATGCCACCCATTTATGCAACTAAAAAAATTTGAATGTATCTTATTAGATAAGGCATATTTTCGTTTTATAAGGTACTTCTTCTTCAATGATTTCGAGGATATTTTAGTTTTGATCAAAAAAATTTTATTTCTTATAACTTTTCGTAAAATATATTAATGCCAACTGAAAGAGAAACAGATAAGCTTTCCATCGAGTTCTTAGTCGAAAAAGTCGGTCGAAGAATGCAAGAGTTATTAGCAAAAAACTAGTCGGTTGTCAACACGATTCCGTTCTACTGCCGATTCTTTTCGCAAAGTACTTTTCTATAATTCTAGTATTTAATGGGAAAAAATTAAACGAATTTTTTGTCCAAGTAAAAAACTATTAATTCTGAATAAAATGCCACCCATTTATGCAACTAAAAAAATTTGAATGTATCTTATTAGATAAGGCATATTTTCGTCTTATAAGGTACTTCTTCTTCAATGATTTCGAGGATATTTTAGATTTGATCAAAAAAATTTTATTTCTTATGACTTTTCGTAAAATATATTTATGCCATCTGAAAGAGGAACAAATAAGCTTTCCATCGAGCTCTTAGTCGAAGAAGTAGGTCGAAGAATGCAAGAGTTATTAGCAAAAAACTAATCGGTGGTCAACACGTTTCCGTCCTACTGCCGATTCTTTTCGCATAGTACTTTTCTATAATTCTAGTATTTAATGAAAAAAAAATTGAACGAATTTTTTGTCCAGGTAAAAAACCATTAATGCTGAATAAAATGCCGCCCAGTTATGCAATTACAAAAATTTAAATGTCTCTTATTAGATAAGGCATATTTTCGTCTGATAAGGTAGTTCTTCTTCAATGATTTCGAGGATATTTTAGTTTTGATCAAAAAAAATTTATTTCTTACGGCTTTTCGTAAAATATATTTATCCATCTGAAAGAGGAACAGATAAGATTTCCATCGAGCTCTTAGTCGAAGAAGTCGGTCGAAGGATGGAAGAGTTATTAGCAAAAAACTAATCGGTGGTCAACACGATTCCGTCCTACTGCCGATTCTTTTCGCAAAGTACTTTTCTATAATTCTAGTGTATAATGGGAAAAACTGAAACGAATTTTTTGTCAATGTAAAAAACTATTAATTCTGAATAAAATGCCGCCCATTTATGCAATTAAAAAAATTTAAGTGTCTCTTATTAGATAAGGCATATTTTCGTCTTATAAGGTACTTCCTCTTCAATGATTTCGAGGATATTTTAGTTTTGATCTAAAAAAAGTTTATTTCTTACGTTTTTTCGTAAAATATGTTAATGCCATCTGAAAGAGGAATAGATAAGCTTTCCATCGAGCTCTTAGTCGAAGAAGCCGGTCAAAGGATGCAAGAGTTATTAGCAAAAAACTAATCGGTGACCAACACGTTTCCGTCCTACTGCTGATTCTTTTCGCAAAGTAGTTTTCTATAATTCTAGTATTTAATGGGAAAAAATTAAACGAATTTTTTGTCCATGTAAAAAACTATTAATTCTGAATAAAATGCCACCCATTTATGCAACTAAAAAAATTTGAATGTATCTTATTAGATAAGGCATATTTTCGTCTGGTAAGGTACTTCTTCTTCAATGATTTTGAGGATATTTTAGTTTTGATCAAAAAAATTTTATTTCTTATAACTTTTCGTAAAATATATTAATGCCAACTGAAAGAGAAACAGATAACCTTTCCATCGAGTTCTTAGTCGAAGAAGTCGGTCGAAGAACGCAAGAGTTATTAGCAAAAAACTAGTCGGTTGTCAACACGATTCCGTTCTACTGCCGATTCTTTTCGCAAAGTACTTTTCTATAATTCTAGTATTTAATGGGAAAAAATTAAACAAGTTTTTTGTCCATGTGAAAAACTATTAATTCTGAATAAAATGTCGCCCATTAATGCAATTAAAAAAATTTAAATGTCTCTTATTAGATGAGGCATATTTTCGTCTTATAAGGTACTTCTTTTTCAATGATTTTGAGGATATTTTATTTTTGATCAAAAAAATTTTATTTCTTACGACTTTTCCTAAAATATGTTAATGCCATCTGAAAGAGGAACAGATAAGCTTTCCATCGAGCACTTAGTCGAAGAAATCGGTCAAAGGATGCAAAAGTTATTAGCAAAAAACTAATCAGTGGTCAACACGATTCCGTCCTACTGCCGATTCTTTTGGCAAAGTACTTTTCTATAATTATACTTTTCACTTATGTGAAATAGTATATTAACTTTGTCACGGAGTTTGTAACAGATCGAAATATTAATTTCCGACTATATAAAGTATATATATTCTTGATCAGGACGACAAGACGAGTTGATTTAGCCATGTCCGTCTGTCCGTCTGTCTGTCGGTCTGTCTGTCTGTCTGTCTGTCTGTCTGTATGTATGCAAACTAGTCCCTCAGTTTTGAAGCTATCGAGCTGAAACTTTGCACAGAGTCTTAGAATTTATTACGATGAATCATTCGTCGGAACCAGCATGATCGGATTATTGGAACAGGTAGCTCCCATACGAAAAGAAGAAGAAAAGTGAACAAAACTTGAATCGTTGTATGGAAAACTTTTTTGTTTTGTACAATAGAGTGCTGAAATTTTAAACATAGTAGTTTTACATGGTCCGACTACATGCCTGAAAGTTTCATTGAGATTGGACATCTGGAACTGGTAGCTCCCATACAAAATGATGAAGAGGAAGAGAAGGAATATTCTCGTCGTTGTAAGGAAAACTTTTTTGTTTCTTAACCAATTGACTTGAAATTTTAAAGTTATGTTCTTAGGAAGGAATGAAAACTATTCTGACCAAAAATGGACGTAGCCACGCCCTTTTATAGCGAAAATTTACCCGTTGTATGGAAAACTTTTTTGTTTTTTAACCAATTGACTTGAAACTTTGGAGTTGTGCTTTTAGGGAGGAATGAAAACTATTTTGATCAAAAGTGGGCGTGGCCACGCCCTTTTATAGCGAAAATTGACCCTTTGTATGGAAAACTTTTTTGTTTTTTAACGAATTGACTTGAAACATTACAGTTATGTTGTTAAGGAGGCATGAAATCTATTCATTTAGTTTTTTTTATAGTGACACAAAGTGAAAAGTATTATAGCTTCAGCCTTGCTGAAGATAGCGTCCCTACTGGTTCTAGTATTTAATGGGAAAAAATTAAACTAATTTTTCGTCCATGCAAAAAACTATTAATTCCGAATAAAATGCCGCCCATTTATGCAATTAAAAAAATTTAAATGTCTCTTATTAGATAAAGCATATTTTCGTCTGATAAGGTAGTTCTTCTTCAATGATTTCGAGGATATTTAAGTTTTGATCAAAAAAAATTTATTTCTTACGTTTTTTCGTAAAATATATTTACGCCATCTGAAAGAGGAATAGATAAGCTTTCCATCGAGCTCTTAGTCGAAGAAGTTGGTCGAAGGATGCAAGAGTGATTAGCAAAAAACTAATCGGTGGTCAACTCGATTCCTTCCTACTGCCGATTCTTTTCGCATAGTACTTTTCTATAATTTAAGTATCAAATGGGAAAAAATTAATCTATTAAACTATTAATTCTGAATAAAATGCCGCCCATTTCTGCAATTAAAAAAATTTAAATATCTTTTTTTAGTTAAGGTATATTTTCGTCTGATAAGGTACTTCTTTTTCAATGATTTCGAGGATATTTTAGATTGGATTAAAAAAATTTTATTTCTTATGACTTTTCGTAAAATATATTTACGCCATCTGAAAGAGGAACAGATAAGCTTTCCATCGAGCTCTTAGTCGAAGAAGTCGGTCGAAGAATGCAAGAGTTATTAGCAAAAATCTAATCGGTGGTCAACACGTTTCCGTCCTACTGCCGATTCTTTCCGCATAGTACTTTTCTATAATTCTAGTATTTAATGACAAAAAAATAAAACGAATTTTTTGTCCAGGTAAAAAACCATTAATGCTGAATAAAATGCCGCCCAGTTATGCAATTAAAAAAATTTAAATGTCTCTTTTTAGATAAGGCATATTTTCGTCTGATAAGGTAGTTCTTCTTCAATGATTTCGAGGATATTTAAGTTTTGATCAAAAAAAATTTATTTCTTACGACTTTTCGTAAAATATATTTATGCCATCTGAAAGAGGAACAGATAAGATTTCCATCGAGCTCTTAGTCGAAGAAGTCGCTCGAAGGATGCAAGAGTTATTAGCAAAAAACTAATCGGTGGTCAACACGATTCCGTCCTACTGCCGATTCTTTTCGCAAAGTACTTTTCTATAATTCTAGTATATAATGGGAAAAAATGAAACGAATTTTTTGTTAATGTAAAAAACTATTAATTCTGAATAAAATGCCGCCCATTTATGCAATTAAGAAAATTTAAATGTCTTTTATTAGATAAGGCATATTTTCGTCTTATAAGGTACTTCTTCTTCGATGATTTCGAGGATATTTTAGTTTTGATCAAAAAAAGTTTATTTCTTACGTTTTTTCGTAAAATATGTTAATGCCATCTGAAAGAGGAATAGATATGCTTTCCATCGAGCTCTTAGTCGAAGAAGTCGGTCAAAGGATGCAAGAGTTATTAGCAAAAAACTAATCGGTGACCAACACGTTTCCGTCCTACTACTGATGCTTTTCCCAAAGTACTTTTCTATAATTCTAGTATTTAATGGGAAAAAATTAAACGAATTTTTTGTCAATGTAAAAAACTATTAATTCTGAATAAAATGCCGCCCATTTATGCAATTAAGAAAATTTAAATGTCTTTTATTAGATAAGGCATATTTTCGTCTTATAAGGTACTTCTTCTTCAATGATTTCGAGGATATTTTAGTTTTGATCAAAAAAAGTTATTTCTTACGTTTTTTCGTAAAATATGTTAATGCCATCTGAAAGAGGAATAGATAAGCTTTCCATCGAGCTCTTAGTCGTAGAAGTCGGTCAAAGGATGCAAGAGTTATTAGCAAATAACTCATCGGTGACCAACACGTTTCCGTCCTACTGCTGATTCTTTTCGCAAAGTACTTTTCTATAATTCTAGTATTTAATGGGCAAAAATGAAACGAATTTTTTGTCCATGTGAAAAACTATTAATTCTGAATAAAATGCCACCCATTTATGCAACTAAAAAAATTTGAATGTATCTTATTAGATAAGGCATATTTTCGTCTTATAAGGTACTTCTTCTTCAATGATTTCGAGGATATTTTAGTTTTGATCAAAAAAATTTTATTTCTTATAACTTTTCGTAAAATATATTAATGCCAACTGAAAGAGAAACAGATAAGCTTTCCATCGAGTTCTTAGTCGAAAAAGTCGGTCGAAGGACGCAAGAGTTATAAGCAAAAAACTAGTCGGTTGTCAACACGATTCCGTTCTACTGCCGATTCTTTTCGTAAAGTACTTTTCTATAATTCTAGTATTTAATGGGAAAAAATTAAACAAGTTTTTTGTTAATGTAAAAAACTATTAATTCTGAATAAAATGCCGCCCATTTATGCAATTAAGAAAATTTAAATGTCTTTTATTAGATAAGGCATATTTTCGTCTTATAAGGTACTTCTTCTTCGATGATTTCGAGGATATTTTAGTTTTGATCAAAAAAAGTTTATTTCTTACGTTTTTTCGTAAAATATGTTAATGCCATCTGAAAGAGGAATAGATAAGCTTTCCATCGAGCTCTTAGTCGAAGAAGTCGGTCAAAGGATGCAAGAGTTATTAGCAAAAAACTAATCGGTGACCAACACGTTTCCGTCCTACTACTGATGCTTTTCGCAAAGTACTTTTCTATAATTCTAGTATTTAATGGGAAAAAATTAAACGAATTTTATGTCAATGTAAAAAACTATTAATTCTGAATAAAATGCCGCCCATTTATGCAATAAGAAAATTTAAATGTCTTTTATTAGATAAGGCATATTTTCGTCTTATAAGGTATTTCTTCTTCAATGATTTCGAGGATATTTTAGTTTTGATCAAAAAAAGTTATTTCTTACGTTTTTTCGTAAAATATGTTAATGCCATCTGAAAGAGGAATAGATAAGCTTTCCATCGAGCTCTTAGTCGAAGAAGTCGGTCAAAGGATGCAAGAGTTATTAGCAAATAACTCATCGGTGACCAACACGTTTCCGTCCTACTGCTGATTCTTTTCGCAAAGTACTTTTCTATAATTCTAGTATTTAATGGGAAAAAATTAAACGAATTTTTTGTCCATGTAAAAACTATTAATTCTGAATAAAATGCCACCCATTTATGCAACTAAGAAAATTTGAATGTATCTTATTAGATAAGGCATATTTTCGTCTTATAAGGTACTTCTTCTTCAATGATTTCGAGGATATTTTAGTTTTGATCAAAAAAATTTTATTTCTTATAACTTTTCGTAAAATATATTAATACCAACTGAAAGAGAAACAGATAAGCTTTCCATCGAGTTCTTAGACGAAAAAGTCGGTCGAAGGACGCAAGAGTTATTAGCAAAAAACTAGTCGGTTGTCAACACGATTCCGTTCTACTGCCGATTCTTTTCGCAAAGTACTTTTCTATAATTCTAGTATTTAATGGGAAAAAATTAAACAAGTTTTTTGTCCATGTGAAAAACTATTAATTCTGAATAAAATGCCGCCCATTTATGCAATTAAAACCAGTAAGGACGCTATCTTCAGCAAGGCTGAAGCTATAATACTTTTCACGTTGTGTCTCTTAAAAAACTAAATGAATAGTTTTCATGCCTCCCTAACAATATAACTGTAAGGTTTCAAGTCAATTGGTTAAAAAACAAAAAAGTTTTCCATACAGCGGTTCAAGTTTTGCGATAAGTGGGCGTAGCCATACCCACTTTTGGTCAAAATAGTTTTCATTCCTCCCTAAGGAGATAACTGTAAGGTTTGAAGTCAATTGGTCAATTTTCGCTAAAAAAAAAGGCGTGGCCGCGCCCACTTTTGGTCAAAATTGTTTTCATTCCTCCCTAAGAACATAACTGTAAAGTTTCAAGTCAATTGGTTAAAAAACACAAGAGTTTTCCAGACAACGGGTCAAATTTCGCTATAAAAGGGCGTGGCCACGCCCACTTTTGGTCAAAATAGTTTTCATTCCTCCCTAAGAACATAACTGAAAAGTTTCAAGTAAATTCGTTGAAAAACAAAAAAGTTTTCCATACAACGGGTCAATTTTCGCTATAAGTGGGCGTGGCTACGCCCACTTTTGGTCAAAATAGTTTTCATTCCTTCCTAAGAACATAACTGTAAAGTTTCAAGTCAATTGGTTAAAAAACAAAAAAGTTTTTCATACAACGGGTCAATTTTCGCTAGAAGTGGGCGTGGCTACGCGTGGCTACGCCCATTTTTGGTCAAAATAGTTTTCATTCCTCCCCAAGAACATAACTTTAAAATTTCAAGTCAATTGGTTGAAAAACAAAAAAGTTGTCCACACAACGACGTGAATATTGCTTCTCTTCCTCTTCTTCATTTTGTATGGGAGCTACCAGTTCCAGATGTCCAATCTCATTCAAACTTTCAGGCATGTAGTCGGACTATGTAGAACTACTATGTTTAAAATTTCAGCACTCTATCATACAAAACAAAAAAGTTTTCCATACAACGATTCAAGTTTTGTTCATTTTTCTTCTTCTTTTCGTATGGCGGCTACCAGTTCCAGTGGTCCGATATGGCTGGATCCGACAAATGAGTTGACTGCACGAATAAGAAGTCTCTGTGCAAAATTTCAGCTCGATATCTTAAAAACTGTGGGAGGAGATTCTATATATACAGACAGACGGACAGACGGACATGGCTAAATCAACTCGTCTTGTCGTCCTGATCAAGAATATATATACTTTATATAGTCGGAAATGAATATTTCGATCTGTTACAAACTTCAGCACAAAGTTATTATACTATTTCACATACGTGAAAAGTATAAAAATTTAAATGTCTCTTATTAGATGAGGCATATTTTTGTCTTATAAGGTACTTCTTTTTCAATGATTTTGAGGATATTTTATTTTTGATCAAAAAAATTTTATTTCTTACGACTTTTCCTAAAATATGTTAATGCCATCTGAAAGAGGAACAGATAAGCTTTCCATCGAGCACTTAGTCGAAGAAATCGGTCAAAGGATGCAAAAGTTATTAGAAAAAACTAATCGGTGGTCAACACGATTCCGTCCTACTGCCGATTCTTTTCGCAAAGTACTTTTCTATAATTCTAGTATTTAATGGGAAAAAATTAAACTAATTTTTCGTCCATGTAAAAAACTTTTAATTCCGAATAAAATGCCACCCATTTATGCAATTAAAAAAATTTAAATGTCTCTTATTAGATAAGGCATATTTTCGTCTGATAAGGTACTTCTTTCTCAATGATTTCGAGGATATTTTAATTTTAAAATGTATTAACACCATCTGAAAGAGGAACAGATAAGCTAACCATCGAGCTCTTAGTCGAAGAAGTTGGTCGAAGGATGCAAGAGTGATTAGCAAAAAACTAATCGGTGGTCAACTCGATTCCGTCCTACTGCCGATTCTTTTCGCATAGTACTTTTCTATAATTCAAGTATTAAATGGGAAAAAATTAATCGAATTTTTTGTCCATGTAAAAAACTATTAATTCTGAATAAAATGCCGCCCATTTCTGCAATTAAAAAAATTTAAATATCTATTTTTAGTTAAGGTATATTTTCGTCTGATAAGGTACTTCTTTTTCAATGATTTCGAGGATATTTTAGATTTGATTAAAAAAATTTTATTTCTTATGACTTTTCGTAAAATATATTTATGCCATCTGAAAGAGGAACAAATAAGCTTTCCATCGAGCTCTTAGTCGAAGAAGTCGGTCGAAGAATGCAAGAGTTATTAGCAAAAAACTAATCGGTGGTCAACACGTTTCCGTCCTACTGTCGATTCTTTCCGCATAGTACTTTTCTATAATTCTAGTATTTAATGAGAAAAAAATTAAACGAATTTTTTGTCCATGTAAAAAACTATTAATTCTGAATAAAATGCCGCCCAGTTATGCAATTAAAAAAATTTAAATGTCTCTTTTTACATAAGGCATATTTTCGTCTTATAAGGTACTTCTTCTTCGATGATTTCGAGGATATTTTAGTTTTGATCAAAAAAAGTTTATTTCTTACGTTTTTTCGTAAAATATGTTAATGCCATCTGAAAGAGGAATAGATAAGCTTTCCATCGAGCTCTTAGTCGAAGAAGTCGGTCAAAGGATGCAAGAGTTATTAGCAAAAAACTAATCGGTGACCAACACGTTTCCGTCCTACTACTGATGCTTTTCGCAAAGTACTTTTCTATAATTCAAGTATTTAATGGGAAAAAATTAAACGAATTTTTTGTCAATGTAAAAAACTATTAATTCTGAAGAAAATGCCGCCCATTTATGCAATTAAGAAAATTTAAATGTCTTTTATTAGATAAGGCATATTTTCGTCTTATAAGGTACTTCTTCTTCAATGATTTCGAGGATATTTTAGTTTTGATCAAAAAAAGTTATTTCTTACGTTTTTTCGTAAAATATGTTAATGCCATCTGAAAGAGGAATAGATAAGCTTTCCATCGAGCTCTTAGTCGTAGAAGTCGGTCAAAGGATGCAAGAGTTATTAGCAAATAACTCATCGGTGACCAACACGTTTCCGTCCTACTGCTGATTCTTTTCGCAAAGTACTTTTCTATAATTCTAGTATTTAATGGGAAAAAATGAAACGAATTTTTTGTCCATGTGAAAAACTATTAATTCTGAATAAAATGCCACCCATTTATGCAACTAAAAAAATTTGAATGTATCTTATTAGATAAGGCATATTTTCGTCTTATAAGGTACTTCTTCTTCAATGATTTCGAGGATATTTTAGTTTTGATCAAAAAAATTTTATTTCTTATAACTTTTCGTAAAATATATTAATGCCAACTGAAAGAGAAACAGATAAGCTTTCCATCGAGTTCTTAGTCGAAAAAGTCGGTCGAAGGACGCAAGAGTTATAAGCAAAAAACTAGTCGGTTGTCAACACGATTCCGTTCTACTGCCGATTCTTTTCGTAAAGTACTTTTCTATAATTCTAGTATTTAATGGGAAAAAATTAAACAAGTTTTTTGTTAATGTAAAAAACTATTAATTCTGAATAAAATGCCGCCCATTTATGCAATTAAGAAAATTTGAATGTCTTTTATTAGATAAGGCATATTTTCGTCTTATAAGGTACTTCTTCTTCAATGATTTCGAGGATATTTTAGTTTTGATCAAAAAAATTTTATTTCTTATAACTTTTCGTAAAATATATTAATACCAACTGAAAGAGAAACAGATAAGCTTTCCATCGAGTTCTTAGACGAAAAAGTCGGTCGAAGGACGCAAGAGTTATTAGCAAAAAACTAGTCGGTTGTCAACACGATTCCGTTCTACTGCCGATTCTTTTCGCAAAGTACTTTTCTATAATTCTAGTATTTAATGGGAAAAAATTAAACAAGTTTTTTGTCCATGTGAAAAACTATTAATTCTGAATAAAATGCCGCCCATTTATGCAATTAAAACCAGTAAGGACGCTATCTTCAGCAAGGCTGAAGCTATAATACTTTTCACGTTGTGTCTCTTAAAAAACTAAATGAATAGTTTTCATGCCTCCCTAACAATATAACTGTAAGGTTTCAAGTCAATTGGTTAAAAAACAAAAAAGTTTTCCATACAGCGGTTCAAGTTTTGCGATAAGTGGGCGTAGCCATACCCACTTTTGGTCAAAATAGTTTTCATTCCTCCCTAAGGAGATAACTGTAAGGTTTGAAGTCAATTGGTCAATTTTCGCTAAAAAAAAAGGCGTGGCCGCGCCCACTTTTGGTCAAAATTGTTTTCATTCCTCCCTAAGAACATAACTGTAAAGTTTCAAGTCAATTGGTTAAAAAACACAAGAGTTTTCCAGACAACGGGTCAAATTTCGCTATAAAAGGGCGTGGCCACGCCCACTTTTGGTCAAAATAGTTTTCATTCCTCCCTAAGAACATAACTGAAAAGTTTCAAGTAAATTCGTTGAAAAACAAAAAAGTTTTCCATACAACGGGTCAATTTTTGCTATAAGTGGGCGTGGCTACGCCCACTTTTGGTCAAAATAGTTTTCATTCCTCCCTAAGAACATAACTGTAAAGTTTCAAGTCAATTGGTTAAAAAAACAAAAAAGTTTTCCATACAACGGGTCAATTTTCGCTATAAGTGGGCGTGGCTACGCCCACTTTTGGTCAAAATAGTTTTCATTCCTTCCTAAGAACATAACTGTAAAGTTTCAAGTCAATTGGTTAAAAAACAAAAAAGTTTTTCATACAACGGGTCAATTTTCGCTAGAAGTGGGCGTGGCTACGCGTGGCTACGCCCATTTTTGGTCAAAATAGTTTTCATTCCTCCCCAAGAACATAACTTTAAAATTTCAAGTCAATTGGTTGAAAAACAAAAAAGTTGTCCACACAACGACGTGAATATTGCTTCTCTTCCTCTTCTTCATTTTGTATGGGAGCTACCAGTTCCAGATGTCCAATCTCATTCAAACTTTCAGGCATGTAGTCGGACTATGTAGAACTACTATGTTTAAAATTTCAGCACTCTATCATACAAAACAAAAAAGTTTTCCATACAACGATTCAAGTTTTGTTCATTTTTCTTCTTCTTTTCGTATGGCGGCTACCAGTTCCAGTGGTCCGATATGGCTGGATCCGACAAATGAGTTGACTGCACGAATAAGAAGTCTCTGTGCAAAATTTCAGCTCGATATCTTAAAAACTGTGGGAGGAGATTCTATATATACAGACAGACGGACAGACGGACATGGCTAAATCAACTCGTCTTGTCGTCCTGATCAAGAATATATATACTTTATATAGTCGGAAATGAATATTTCGATCTGTTACAAACTTCAGCACAAAGTTATTATACTATTTCACATACGTGAAAAGTATAAAAATTTAAATGTCTCTTATTAGATGAGGCATATTTTTGTCTTATAAGGTACTTCTTTTTCAATGATTTTGAGGATATTTTATTTTTGATCAAAAAAATTTTATTTCTTACGACTTTTCCTAAAATATGTTAATGCCATCTGAAAGAGGAACAGATAAGCTTTCCATCGAGCACTTAGTCGAAGAAATCGGTCAAAGGATGCAAAAGTTATTAGAAAAAACTAATCGGTGGTCAACACGATTCCGTCCTACTGCCGATTCTTTTCGCAAAGTACTTTTCTATAATTCTAGTATTTAATGGGAAAAAATTAAACTAATTTTTCGTCCATGTAAAAAACTTTTAATTCCGAATAAAATGCCACCCATTTATGCAATTAAAAAAATTTAAATGTCTCTTATTAGATAAGGCATATTTTCGTCTGATAAGGTACTTCTTTCTCAATGATTTCGAGGATATTTTAATTTTAAAATGTATTAACACCATCTGAAAGAGGAACAGATAAGCTAACCATCGAGCTCTTAGTCGAAGAAGTTGGTCGAAGGATGCAAGAGTGATTAGCAAAAAACTAATCGGTGGTCAACTCGATTCCGTCCTACTGCCGATTCTTTTCGCATAGTACTTTTCTATAATTCAAGTATTAAATGGGAAAAAATTAATCGAATTTTTTGTCCATGTAAAAAACTATTAATTCTGAATAAAATGCCGCCCATTTCTGCAATTAAAAAAATTTAAATATCTATTTTTAGTTAAGGTATATTTTCGTCTGATAAGGTACTTCTTTTTCAATGATTTCGAGGATATTTTAGATTTGATTAAAAAAATTTTATTTCTTATGACTTTTCGTAAAATATATTTATGCCATCTGAAAGAGGAACAAATAAGCTTTCCATCGAGCTCTTAGTCGAAGAAGTCGGTCGAAGAATGCAAGAGTTATTAGCAAAAAACTAATCGGTGGTCAACACGTTTCCGTCCTACTGTCGATTCTTTCCGCATAGTACTTTTCTATAATTCTAGTATTTAATGAGAAAAAAATTAAACGAATTTTTTGTCCATGTAAAAAACTATTAATTCTGAATAAAATGCCGCCCAGTTATGCAATTAAAAAAATTTAAATGTCTCTTTTTACATAAGGCATATTTTCGTCTTATAAGGTACTTCTTCTTCGATGATTTCGAGGATATTTTAGTTTTGATCAAAAAAAGTTTATTTCTTACGTTTTTTCGTAAAATATGTTAATGCCATCTGAAAGAGGAATAGATAAGCTTTCCATCGAGCTCTTAGTCGAAGAAGTCGGTCAAAGGATGCAAGAGTTATTAGCAAAAAACTAATCGGTGACCAACACGTTTCCGTCCTACTACTGATGCTTTTCGCAAAGTACTTTTCTATAATTCAAGTATTTAATGGGAAAAAATTAAACGAATTTTTTGTCAATGTAAAAAACTATTAATTCTGAAGAAAATGCCGCCCATTTATGCAATTAAGAAAATTTAAATGTCTTTTATTAGATAAGGCATATTTTCGTCTTATAAGGTACTTCTTCTTCAATGATTTCGAGGATATTTTAGTTTTGATCAAAAAAAGTTATTTCTTACGTTTTTTCGTAAAATATGTTAATGCCATCTGAAAGAGGAATAGATAAGCTTTCCATCGAGCTCTTAGTCGTAGAAGTCGGTCAAAGGATGCAAGAGTTATTAGCAAATAACTCATCGGTGACCAACACGTTTCCGTCCTACTGCTGATTCTTTTCGCAAAGTACTTTTCTATAATTCTAGTATTTAATGGGAAAAAATGAAACGAATTTTTTGTCCATGTGAAAAACTATTAATTCTGAATAAAATGCCACCCATTTATGCAACTAAAAAAATTTGAATGTATCTTATTAGATAAGGCATATTTTCGTCTTATAAGGTACTTCTTCTTCAATGATTTCGAGGATATTTTAGTTTTGATCAAAAAAATTTTATTTCTTATAACTTTTCGTAAAATATATTAATGCCAACTGAAAGAGAAACAGATAAGCTTTCCATCGAGTTCTTAGTCGAAAAAGTCGGTCGAAGGACGCAAGAGTTATAAGCAAAAAACTAGTCGGTTGTCAACACGATTCCGTTCTACTGCCGATTCTTTTCGTAAAGTACTTTTCTATAATTCTAGTATTTAATGGGAAAAAATTAAACAAGTTTTTTGTTAATGTAAAAAACTATTAATTCTGAATAAAATGCCGCCCATTTATGCAATTAAGAAAATTTGAATGTCTTTTATTAGATAAGGCATATTTTCGTCTTATAAGGTACTTCTTCTTCGATGATTTCGAGGATATTTTAGTTTTGATCAAAAAAAGTTTATTTCTTACGTTTTTTCGTAAAATATGTTAATGCCATCTGAAAGAGGAATAGATAAGCTTTCCATCGAGCTCTTAGTCGAAGAAGTCGGTCAAAGGATGCAAGAGTTATTAGCAAAAAACTAATCGGTGACCAACACGTTTCCGTCCTACTACTGATGCTTTTCGCAAAGTACTTTTCTATAATTCTAGTATTTAATGGGAAAAAATTAAACGAATTTTATGTCAATGTAAAAAACTATTAATTCTGAATAAAATGCCGCCCATTTATGCAATAAGAAAATTTAAATGTCTTTTATTAGATAAGGCATATTTTCGTCTTATAAGGTATTTCTTCTTCAATGATTTCGAGGATATTTTAGTTTTGATCAAAAAAAGTTATTTCTTACGTTTTTTCGTAAAATATGTTAATGCCATCTGAAAGAGGAATAGATAAGCTTTCCATCGAGCTCTTAGTCGAAGAAGTCGGTCAAAGGATGCAAGAGTTATTAGCAAATAACTCATCGGTGACCAACACGTTTCCGTCCTACTGCTGATTCTTTTCGCAAAGTACTTTTCTATAATTCTAGTATTTAATGGGAAAAAATTAAACGAATTTTTTGTCCATGTAAAAACTATTAATTCTGAATAAAATGCCACCCATTTATGCAACTAAGAAAATTTGAATGTATCTTATTAGATAAGGCATATTTTCGTCTTATAAGGTACTTCTTCTTCAATGATTTCGAGGATATTTTAGTTTTGATCAAAAAAATTTTATTTCTTATAACTTTTCGTAAAATATATTAATGCCAACTGAAAGAGAAACAGATAAGCTTTCCATCGAGTTCTTAGACGAAAAAGTCGGTCGAAGGACGCAAGAGTTATTAGCAAAAAACTAGTCGGTTGTCAACACGATTCCGTTCTACTGCCGATTCTTTTCGCAAAACACTTTTCCATAATTCTAGTATTTAATGGGAAAAAATTAAACAAGTTTTTTGTCCATGTGAAAAACTATTAATTCTGAATAAAATGCCGCCCATTTATGCAATTAAAACCAGTAAGGACGCTATCTTCAGCAAGGCTGAAGCTATAATACTTTTCACGTTGTGTCTCTAAAAAACTAAATGAATAGTTTTCATGCCTCCCTAAGGAGATAACTGTAAGGTTTGAAGTCAATTGGTCAATTTTCGCTAAAAAAAAAGGCGTGGCCGCGCCCACTTTTGGTCAAAATTGTTTTCATTCCTCCCTAAGAACATAACTGTAAAGTTTCAAGTCAATTGGTTAAAAAACACAAGAGTTTTCCAGACAACGGGTCAAATTTCGCTATAAAAGGGCGTGGCCACGCCCACTTTTGGTCAAAATAGTTTTCATTCCTCCCTAAGAACATAACTGAAAAGTTTCAAGTAAATTCGTTGAAAAACAAAAAAGTTTTCCATACAACGGGTCAATTTTTGCTATAAGTGGGCGTGGCTACGCCCACTTTTGGTCAAAATAGTTTTCATTCCTCCCTAAGAACATAACTGTAAAGTTTCAAGTCAATTGGTTAAAAAACAAAAAAGTTTTCCATACAACGGGTCAATTTTCGCTATAAGTGGGCGTGGCTACGCGTGGCTACGCCCATTTTTGGTCAAAATAGTTTTCATTCCTCCCCAAGAACATAACTTTAAAATTTCAAGTCAATTGGTTGAAAAACAAAAAAGTTGTCCACACAACGACGTGAATATTGCTTCTCTTCCTCTTCTTCATTTTGTATGGGAGCTACCAGTTCCAGATGTCCAATCTCATTCAAACTTTCAGGCATGTAGTCGGACTATGTAGAACTACTATGTTTAAAATTTCAGCACTCTATCATACAAAACAAAAAAGTTTTCCATACAACGATTCAAGTTTTGTTCATTTTTCTTCTTCTTTTCGTATGGCGGCTACCAGTTCCAGTGGTCCGATATGGCTGGATCCGACAAATGAGTTGACTGCACGAATAAGAAGTCTCTGTGCAAAATTTCAGCTCGATATCTTAAAAACTGTGGGAGGAGATTCTATATATACAGACAGACGGACAGACGGACATGGCTAAATCAACTCGTCTTGTCGTCCTGATCAAGAATATATATACTTTATATAGTCGGAAATGAATATTTCGATCTGTTACAAACTTCAGCACAAAGTTATTATACTATTTCACATACGTGAAAAGTATAAAAATTTAAATGTCTCTTATTAGATGAGGCATATTTTTGTCTTATAAGGTACTTCTTTTTCAATGATTTTGAGGATATTTTATTTTTGATCAAAAAAATTTTATTTCTTACGACTTTTCCTAAAATATGTTAATGCCATCTGAAAGAGGAACAGATAAGCTTTCCATCGAGCACTTAGTCGAAGAAATCGGTCAAAGGATGCAAAAGTTATTAGAAAAAACTAATCGGTGGTCAACACGATTCCGTCCTACTGCCGATTCTTTTCGCAAAGTACTTTTCTATAATTCTAGTATTTAATGGGAAAAAATTAAACTAATTTTTCGTCCATGTAAAAAACTTTTAATTCCGAATAAAATGCCACCCATTTATGCAATTAAAAAAATTTAAATGTCTCTTATTAGATAAGGCATATTTTCGTCTGATAAGGTACTTCTTTCTCAATGATTTCGAGGATATTTTAATTTTAAAATGTATTAACACCATCTGAAAGAGGAACAGATAAGCTAACCATCGAGCTCTTAGTCGAAGAAGTTGGTCGAAGGATGCAAGAGTGATTAGCAAAAAACTAATCGGTGGTCAACTCGATTCCGTCCTACTGCCGATTCTTTTCGCATAGTACTTTTCTATAATTCTAGTATTTAATGAGAAAAAAATTAAACGAATTTTTTGTCCAGGTAAAAAACCATTAATGCTGAATAAAATGCCGCCCAGTTATGCAATTAAAAAAATTTAAATGTCTCTTTTTACATAAGGCATATTTTCGTCTTATAAGGTAGTTCTTCTTCAATGATTTCGAGGATATTTAAGTTTTGATCAAAAAAAATTTATTTCTTACGACTTTTCGTAAAATATATTTATGCCATCTGAAAGAGGAACAGAAAAGCTTTCCATCGAGTTCTTAGTCGAAAAAGTCGGTCGAAGGATGCAAGAGTTATTAGCAAAAAACTAATCGGTGACCAACACGTTTCCGTCCTACTGCTGATTCTTTTCGCAAAGTACTTTTCTATAATTCTAGTATTTAATGGGAAAAAATTAAACGAATTCTTTGTCCATGTAAAAAACTATTAATTCTGAATAAAATGCCGCCCATTTATGCAATTAAGAAAATTTAAATGTCTTTTATTAGATAAGGCATATTTTCGTCTTATAAGGTACTTCTTCTTCAATGATTTCGAGAATATTTTAGTTTTGATCAAAAAAATTGTATTTCTTATAAATTTTCGTAAAATATATTAATGCCAACTGAAAGAGAAACAGAAAAGCTTTCCATCGAGTTCTTAGTCGAAAAAGTCGGTCGAAGGATGCAAGAGTTATTAGCAAAAAACTAGTCGGTTGTCAACACGATTCCGTTCTACTGCCGATTCTTTTCACAAAGTACTTTTCTATAATTCTAGTATTTAATGGGAAAAAATTAAACAAGTTTTTTGTCCATGTGAAAAACTATTAATTCTGAATAAAATGCCGCCCATTTATGCTATTAAAAAAATTTAAATGTCTCTTATTAGATAAGGCATATTTTTGTCTTATAAGGTACTTCTTTTTCAATGATTTCGAGGATATTTTATTTTTGATCAAAAAAATTTTATTTCTTACGACTTTTCCTAAGATATGTTAACGCCATCTGAAAGAGGAACAGATAAGCTTTCCATCGAGCACTTAGTCGAAGAAATCGGTCAATGGATGCAAGAGTTATTAGCAAAAAACTAATCGGTGGTCAACACGATTCCGTCCTACTGCCGATTCTTGTCGCAAAGTTCTTTTCCATAATTCTAGTATTTAATGGGAAAAAATTAAACGAATTTTTTGTCCATGTAAAAAACTATTAATTCTGAATAAAATGCCACCCATTTATGCAATCAAAAAAATTTAAATGTCTCTTATTAGATAAGGCATATTTTTGTCGTATAAGGAAGTTCTTTTTCAATGATTTCGAGGATATTTTAGTTTTGATCAAAAAAATTTTATTTCTTACGACTTTTCGTAAAATATGTTAATGCCATCTGAAAGAGGAACAGATAAGCTTTCCATCGAGCTCTTAGTCGAAGAAGTCGGTCAAAGGATTGAAGAGTTATTAGCAAAAAACTAATCGGTGGTCAGCACGATTCTGTCCTACTGCCGATTCTTTTCGCAAAGTACATTTCTATAATTCTAGTGTTTAATGGGAAAAAATTAAAAGAATTTTTTGTCCATGTAAAAAACTATTAATTCTGTATAAAATGCCGCCTATTTATGCAATTAAAAAAATTTAAATGTCTCTTATTAGATAAGGCATATTTTCGTCTGACAAGGTACTTCTTTCTCAATGATTTCGAGGATATTTTAGATTTGATCAGATAAACTTTATTTCTGATGACTTTTCGTAAAATATATCTATGCCATCTGAAAGAAGAACAGATAAGCTTTCCATCGAGCTCATAGTCGAAGAAGTCGGTCGAAGAATGCAAGAGTTATTAGCAAAAAACTAATCGGTGGTCAACACGTTTCCGTCCTACTTCCGATTCTTTCCGCAAAGTACTTTTCTATAATTCTAGTATTTAATGGGGAAAAATTAAACGAATTTTTTGTCCAGGTAAAAAACCATTAATGCTGAATAAAATGTTGCCCATTTATGCAATCAAAAAAATTTAAATGTCTCTTATTAGATAAGCCATATTTTCGTCTGATAAGGTAGTTCTTCTTCAATGATTTCGAGGATATTTTAGTGTTGATCAAAAAAGTTTTATTTCTTTCGACTTTTCGTAAAATATGTTAATGTCATCTGAAAGAGGAACAGATAAGCTTTCCATCGAGCTCTGAGTCGAAAAAGTCGGTCGAAGGATGCAAGAGTGACTAGCAAAAAACTAATCGGAGGTCAACGCGATTCCGTCCTACTGCCGATTCTTTTTGCAAAGTACTTTTCTATAATTCTTGTATTCAATGAGAAAAAATTAAACAAATTTTTTGCCCATGTAAAAAACTATTAATTCTGAATAAAATGCCGCCCATTTATGCAATTAAAAAAATTTAAATGTCTCTTATTAGATGAGGCATATTTATGTCTTATAAGGTACTTCTTTTTCAATGATTTCGAGGATATTTTAGTGTTGATCAAAAAAGTTTTATTTTTTTCGACTTTTCGTAAAATATGTTAATGTCATCTGAAAGAGGAACAGATAAGCTTTCCATCGAGCTCTGAGTCGAAGAAGTCGGTCGAAGGATGCAAGAGTGATTAGCAAAAAACTAATCGGTGGTCAACACGTTTCCGTCCTACTTCCGATTCTTTTCGCAAAGTACTTTTCTATAATTCTAGTATTTAATGGGAAAAAATTAAACGAATTTTTTGTCCATGTAAAAAACTATTAATTCTGAATAAAATGGCACCCATTTATGCAATTAAAAAAATTTAAATGTCTCTTATTAGATAAGGCATATTTTCGTCTGATAAGGTACTTCTTTCTCAATGATTTCGAGGATATTTTAAACTAATCGGTGGTCAACACGTTTCCGTCCTACTTCCGATTCTTTCCGCAAAGTACATTTCTATAATTCTAGTATTTAATGGGGAAAAATTAAACGAATTTTTTGTCCAGGTAAAAAACCATTAATGCTGAATAAAATGTTGCCCATTTATGCAATTAAAAAAATTTAAATGTCTCTTATTAGATAAGCCATATTTTCGTCTGATAAGGTAGTTCTTCTTCAATGATTTCCAGGATATTTTAGTGTTGATCAAAAAAGTTTTATTTCTTTCGACTTTTCGTAAAATATGTTAATGTCATCTGAAAGAGGAACAGATAAGCTTTCCATCGAGCTCTGAGTCGAAAAAGTCGGTAGAAGGATGCAAGAGTGATTAGCAAAAAACTAATCGGAGGTCAACGCGATTCCGTCCTACTGCCGATTCTTTTGGCAAAGTACTTTTCTATAATTCTTGTATTCAATGGGAAAAAATTAAACAAATTTTTTGTCCATGTAAAAAACTATTAATTCTGAATAAAATGCCGCCCATTTATGCAATTAAAAAAATTTAAATGTCTCTAATTAGATGAGGCATATTTATGTCTTATAAGGTACTTCTTTTTCAATGATTTCGAGGATATTTTAGCGTTGATCAAAAAAGTTTTATTTCTTACGACTTTTCCTAAAATATGTTAATGCCATCTGAAAGAGGAACAGATAAGCTTTCCATCGAGCACTTAGTTTAAGAAGTCGGTAGAAGGATGAAAGAGTTATTAGCAAAAAACTAATCGGTGGCTAACCCGATTCCGTGCTACTGCCGATTCTTTTCGCAAAGTACTTTTCTATAATTCTAGTTTTTAATGGGAAAAAATTAAACAAATTTTTTGTCTATGTAAAAAACTATTAATTCTGAATAAAATGCCGCCCATTTATGCAATTAAAAAAATTTAAATGTCTCTTATTAGATAAGGCATATTTTCGTCTGATAAGGTACTTCTTTCTCAATGATTTCGAGGATATTTTAATTTTGATCAAAAAAATTTTATTTCTTACGACTTTTCGTAAAATATGTTAATGCCATCTGAAAGAGGAACAGATAAGCTAACCATCGGGCTCTTAGTCGAAGAAGTTGGTCGAAGGATGCAAGAGTGATTAGCAAAAAACTAATCGGTGGTCAACACGATTCCGTCCTACTGCCGATACTTTTCGCAAAGTACTTTTCTATAATTCTAGTATTTAATGGGAAAAAATTAAACAAATTTTTTGTCCATGTAAAAAACTATTAATTCTGAATGAAATGCCGCACATTTATGCAATTAAAAAAATTTAAATGTCTCTTATTAGATAAGGCATATTTTTGTCGTATAAGGTACTTCTTTCTCAATGATTTCGAGGATATTTTAATTTTGATCAAAAAAATTTTATTTCTTACGACTTTTCGTAAAATATGTAAATACCATCTGAAAGGGGAACAGATAAGCTTACCATCGAGCTCTTAGTCGAAGAAGTCGGTCGAAGGATGCAAGAGTGATTAACAAAAAACTAATCGGTGGTCAACACGATTCCGTCCTACTGCCGATTCTTTTCGCAAAGTACTTTTCTATAATTCTAGTATTTAATGGGAAAAAACTAAACAAGTTTTTTGTCCATGTGAAAAACTATTAATTCTGAATAAAATGCCGCCCATTTATGCAATTAAAAAAATTTAAATGTCTCTTATTAGATGAGGCATATTTTTGTCTTATAAGGTACTTCTTTTTCAATGATTTCGAGGATATTTTAGTTTTGATCAAAAAAATTTTATTTCTTACGACTTTTCCTAAAATATGTTAATGCCATCTGAAAGAGGAACAGATAAGCTTTCCATCGAGCACTTAGTTGAAGAAGTCGGTAGAAGCATGAAAGAGTTATTAGCAAAAAACTAATCGGTGGCTAACCCGATTCCGTGCTACTGCCGATTCCTTTCGCAAAGTACTTTTCTATAATTCTAGTTTTCAATGGGAAAAAATTAAACAAATTTTTTGTCTATGTAAAAAACTATTAATTCTGAATAAAATGCCGCCCATTTATGCAATTAAAAAAATTTAAATGTTTCTTATTAGATAAGGCATATTTTTGTCGTATAAGGTACTTCTTTCTCAATGATTTCGAGGATATTTTAATTTTGATCAAAAAAATTTTATTTCTTACGACTTTTCGTAAAATATATTAATGCCAACTGAAAGAGAAACAGAAAAGCTTTCCATCGAGTTCTTAGTCGAAAAAGTCGGTCGAAGGATGCAAGAGTTATTAGCAAAAAACTAGTCGGTTGTCAACACGATTCCGTTCTACTGCCGATTCTTTTCACAAAGTACTTTTCTATAATTCTAGTATTTAATGGGAAAAAATTACACAAGTTTTTTGTCCATGTGAAAAACTATTAATTCTGAATAAAATGCCGCCCATTTATGCAATTAAAAAAATTTAAATGTCTCTTATTAGATGAGGCATATTTTTGTCTTATACGGTACTTCTTTTTCAATGATTTCGAGGATATTTTATTTTTGATCAAAAAAATTTTATTTCTTACGACTTTTCCTAAGATATGTTAACGCCATCTGAAAGAGGAACAGATAAGCTTTCCATCGAGCACTTAGTCGAAGAAATCGGTCAATGGATGCAAGAGTTATTAGCAAAAAACTAATCGGTGGTCAACACGATTCCGTCCTACTGCCGATTCTTTTCGCAAAGTTCTTTTCTATAATTCTAGTATTTAATGGGAAAAAATTAAACGAATTTTTTTTCCATGTAAAAAACTATTATCTCTGAATAAAATGCCACCCATTTATGCAATTAAAAAAATTTAAATGTCTCTTATTAGATAAGGCATATTTTTGTCGTATAAGGAAGTTCTTTTTCAATGATTTCGAGGATATTTTAGTTTTGATCAAAAAAATTGTATTTCTTACGACTTTTCTCAAAATATGTTAATGCCATCTGAAAGAAGAACAGATAAGCTTTCCATCGAGCTCTTAGTCGAAGAAGTCGGTCGAAGAATGCAAGAGTTATTAGCAAAAAACTAATCGGTGGTCAACACGTTTCCGTCCTACTTCCGATTCTTTCCGCAAAGTACTTTTCTATAATTCTAGTATTTAATGGGGAAAAATTAAACGAATTTTTTGTCCAGGTAAAAAACCATTAATGCTGAATAAAATGTTGCCCATTTATGCAATTAAAAAAATTTAAATGTCTCTTATTAGATAACCCATATTTTCGTCTGATAAGGTAGTTCTTCTTCAATGATTTCGAGGATATTTTAGTGTTGATCAAAAAAGGTTTATTTCTTTCGACTTTTCGTAAAATATGTTAATGTCATCTGAAAGAGGAACAGATAAGCTTTCCATCGAGCTCTGAGTCGAAGAAGTCGGTCGAAGGATGCAAGAGTGATTAGCAAAAAACTAATCGGATGTCAACGCGATTCCGTCCTACTGCCGATTGTTTTGCAAAGTACTTTTCTATAATTCTTGTATTTAATGGGAAAAAATTAAACAAATTTTTTGTCCATGTAAAAAACTATTAATTCTGAATAAAATGCCGCCCATTTATGCAATTAAAAAAATTTAAATGTCTCTTATTAGATGAGGCATATTTATGTCTTATAAGGTACTTCTTTTTCAATGATTTCGATGATATTTTAGTGTTGATCAAAAAAGTTTTATTTTTTTCGACTTTTCGTAAAATATGTTAATGTCATCTGAAAGAGGAACAGATAAGCTTTCCATCGAGCTCTGAGTCGAAGAAGTTGGTCAAAGGATGCAAGAGTGATTAGCAAAAAACTAATCGGTGGTCAACACGATTCCGTCCTACTGCCGATTCTTTTCGCAAAGTACTTTTCTATAATTCTTGTATTTAATGGGAAAAAATTAAACAAATTTTTTTTCCATGTAAAAAACTATTAATTCTGAATACAATGCCGCCCATTTATGCAATTAAAAAAATTTAAATGTCTCTTATTAGATAAGGCATATTTTCGTCTGATAAGGTACTTCTTTCTCAATGATTTCGAGGATATTTTAGATTTGATCAGAAAAATTTTATTTCTTATGACTTTTCGTAAAATATATTTATGCTATCTGAAAGAAGAACAGATAAGCTTTCCATCGAGCTCTTAGTCGAAGAAGTCGGTCGAAAAATGCAAGAGTTATTAGCAAAAAACTAATCGGTGGTCAACACGTTTCCGTCCTACTTCCGATTCTTTTCGCAAAGTACTTTTCTATAATTCTAGTATTTAATGGGAAAAAATTAAACGAATTTTTTGTCCATGTAAAAAACTATTAATTCTGAATAAAATGCCACACATTTATGCAATTAAAAAAATTTAAATGTCTCTTATTAGATAAGGCTTATTTTCGTCTGATAAGGTACTTCTTTCTCAATGATTTCAAGGATATTTTAATTTTGATCAAAAAAATTTTATTTCTTACGACTTTTCGTAAAATATGTTAATGCCATCTGAAAGAGGAACAGATAAGCTTTCCATCGAGCTCTTAGTCGAAGAAGTCGGTCAAAGGATTGAAGAGTTATTAGCAAAAAACTAATCGGTGGTCAGCACGATTCCGTCCTACTGCCGATTCTTTTCGCAAAGTACTTTTCTATAATTCTAGTATTTAATGGGAAAAAATTAAACGAATTTTTTGTCCATGTAAAAAACTATTAATTCTGTATAAAATGCCGCCCATTTATGCAATTAAAAAAATTTAAATGTCTCTTATTAGATAAGGCATATTTTTGTCGTATAAGGAAGTTCTTTTTCAATGATTTCGAGGATATTTTAGTTTTGATCAAAAAAATTTTATTTCTTACGACTTTTCCTAAAATATGTTAATGCCATTTGAAGGAAGAACAGATAAGCTTTCCATCGAGCTCTTAGTCGAAGAATGCAAGAGTTATTAGCAAAAAACTAATCGGTGGTCAATACGTTTCCGTCCTACTTCCGATTCTTTCCGCAAAGTACTTTTCTATAATTCTAGTATTTAATGGGGAAAAATTAAACGAATTTTTTGTCCAGGTAAAAAACCATTAATGCTGAATAAAATGTTGCCCATTTATGCAATTAAAAAAATTTAAATGTCTCTTATTAGATAACCCATATTTTCGTCTGATAAGGTAGTTCTTCTTCAATGATTTCGAGGATATTTTAGTGTTGATCAAAAAAGGTTTATTTCTTTCGACTTTTCGTAAAATATGTTAATGTCATCTGAAAGAGGAACAGATAAGCTTTATATCGAGCTCTGAGTCGAAGAAGTCGGTCGAAGGATGCAAGAGTGATTAGCAAAAAACTAATCGGATGTCAACGCGATTCCGTCCTACTGCCGATTCTTTTTGCAAAGTACTTTTCTATAATTCTTGTATTTAATGGGAAAAAATTAAACAAATTTTTTGTCCATGTAAAAAACTATTAATTCTGAATAAAATGCCGCCCATTTATGCAATTAAAAAAATTTAAATGTCTCTTATTAGATAAGGCATATTTTCGTCTGATAAGGTACTTCTTTCTCAATGATTTCGAGGATATTTTAGATTTGATCAGAAAAATTGTATTTCTTATGACTTTTCGTAAAATATATTTATGCTATCTGAAAGAAGAACAGATAAGCTTTCCATCGAGCTCTTAGTCGAAGAAGTCGGTCGAAAAATGCAAGAGTTATTAGCAAAAAACTAATCGGTGGTCAACACGTTTCCGTCCTACTTCCGATTCTTTTCGCAAAGTACTTTTCTATAATTCTAGTATTTAATGGGAAAAAATTAAACGAATTTTTTGTCCATGTAAAAACTATTAATTCTGAATAAAATGCCACCCATTTATGCAATTAAAAAAATTTAAATGTCTCTTATTAGATAAGGCTTATTTTCGTCTGATAAGGTACTTCTTTCTCAATGATTTCGAGGATATTTTAATTTTGATCAAAAAAATTTTATTTCTTACGACTTTTCGTAAAATATGTTAATGCCATCTGAAAGAGGAACAGATAAGCTAACCATCGGGCTCTTAGTCGAAGAAGTTGGTCGAAGGATGCAAGAGTGATTAGCAAAAAACTAATCGGTGGTCAACACGATTCCGTCCTACTGCCGATACTTTTCGCAAAGTACTTTTCTATAATTCTAGTATTTAATGGGAAAAAATTAAACAAATTTTTTGTCCATGTAAAAAACTATTAATTCTGAATGAAATGCCGCCCATTTATGCAATTAAAAAAATTTAAATGTCTCTTATTAGATAAGGCATATTTTTGTCGTATAAGGTACTTCTTTCTCAATGATTTCGGGGATATTTTAGTTTTGATCAAAAAAATTATATTTCTTACGACTTTTCGAGAAATATGTTAATGCCATCTGAAAGAGGGACAGATAAGCTTTCCATCGAGCTCTTAGTCGAAGAAGTCTGTCGAAGGATGCAAGAGTTATTAGCAAAAAACTAATCGGTGGTCAACACGATTCCGTCCTACTGCCGATTCTTTTCGCAAAGTACATTTCTATAATTCTAGTATTCAATGGGAAAAAATTAAACGAATTTTTTGTCCATGTAAAAAACTATTGATTCTGAATAAAATGCCGCCCATTTAAGCAATTAAAAAAATTTAAATGTCTCTTATTAGATAAGGCATATTTTCGTCTGATAAGGTACTTCTTCAATGATTTCAAGGATATTTTAGTTTTGATCCAAAAAATTTTATTTCTTATGTTTTTTCGTAAAATATGTTAATGCCATCTGAAAGAGGACAGATAAGCTTTCCATCAAGCTCTTAGTCGAAGAAGTTGGTCAAAGGATGCAACAGTTATTAGGAAAAAACTAATCGTTGTTGACCACCGTCCTACTGCCGATTCTTTTCGCAAAGTACTTTTCTTTAATTCTTGTATTTAATGGGAAAAAATTAAACGAATTTTTTGTCCATGTAAAAAACTATTAATTCTGAATAAAATGCCGCCCATTTATGCAATTAAAAAAATTTAAATGTCTCTTATTAGATAAGGCTTATTTTCGTCTGATAAGGTACTTCTTTCTCAATGATTTCGAGGATATTTTAATTTTGATCAAAAAAATTTTATTTCTTACGACTTTTCGTAAAATATGTTAATGCCATCTGAAAGAGGAACAGATAAGCTAACCATCGAGCTCTTAGTCGAAGAAGTCGGTCGAAAAATGCAAGAGTTATTAGCAAAAAACTAATCGGTGGTCAACACGTTTCCGTCCTACTTCCGATTCTTTTCGCAAAGTACTTTTCAATAATTCTAGTATTTAATGGGAAAAAATTAAACGAATTTTTTGTCCATGTAAAAAACTATTAATTCTGAATAAAATGCCACCCATTTATGCAATTAAAAAAATTTAAATGTCTCTTATTAGATAAGGCTTATTTTCGTCTGATAAGGTACTTCCTTCTCAATGATTTCGAGGATATTTTAATTTTGATCAAAAAAATTTTATTTCTTACGACTTTTCGTAAAATATGTTAATGCCATCTGAAAGAGGAACAGATAAGCTAACCATCGGGCTCCTAGTCGAAGAAGTTGGTCGAAGGATGCAAGAGTGATTAGCAAAAAACTAATCGGTGGTCAACACGATTCCGTCCTACTGCCGATTCTTTTCGCAAAGTACATTTCTATAATTCTAGTATTCAATGGGAAAAAATTAAACGAATTTTTTGTCCATGTAAAAAACTATTGATTCTGAATAAAATGCCGCCCATTTAAGCAATTAAAAAAATTTAAATGTCTCTTATTAGATAAGGCATATTTTCGTCTGATAAGGTACTTCTTCAATGATTTCAAGGATATTTTAGTTTTGATCCAAAAAATTTTATTTCTTATGTTTTTTCGTAAAATATGTTAATGCCATCTGAAAGAGGACAGATAAGCTTTCCATCAAGCTCTTAGTCGAAGAAGTTGGTCAAAGGATGCAACAGTTATTAGGAAAAAACTAATCGTTGTTGACCACCGTCCTACTGCCGATTCTTTTCGCAAAGTACTTTTCTATAATTCTTGTATTTAATGGGAAAAAATAAAACAAATTTTTTTTCCATGTAAAAAACTATTAATTCTGAATGAAATGCTGCCCATTTATGCAATTAAAAAAATTTAAATGTCTCTTATTAGATAAGGCATATTTTTGTCGTATAAGGTACTTCTTTCTCAATGATTTCGGGGATATTTTAGTTTTGATCAAAAAAATTATATTTCTTACGACTTTTCGAGAAATATGTTAATGCCATCTGAAAGAGGAACAGATAAGCTTTCCATCGAGCTCTTAGTCGAAGAAGTCGGTCGAAGGATGCAAGAGTTATTAGCAAAAAACTAATCGTTGTTGACCACCGTCCTACTGCCGATTCTTTTCGCAAAGTACTTTTCTTTAATTCTTGTATTTAATGGGAAAAAATTAAACGAATTTTTTGTCCATGTAAAAAACTATTAATTCTGAATAAAATGCCGCCCATTTATGCAATTAAAAAAATTTAAATGTCTCTTATTAGATAAGGCATATTTTCGTCTGATAAGGTACTTCTTCAATGATTTCAAGGATATTTTAGTTTTGATCCAAAAAATTTTATTTCTTATGTTTTTTCGTAAAATATGTTAATGCCATCTGAAAGAGGACAGATAAGCTTTCCATCAAGCTCTTAGTCGAAGAAGTTGGTCAAAGGATGCAACAGTTATTAGGAAAAAACTAATCGTTGATGACCACCGTCCTACTGCCGATTCTTTTCGCAAAGTACATTTCTATAATTCTAGTATTCAATGGGAAAAAATTAGACGAATTTTTTGTCCATGTTAAAAACTATTGATTCTGAATAAAATGCCGCCCATTTAAGCAATTAAAAAAATTTAAATGTCTCTTATTAGATAAGGCATATTTTCGTCTGATAAGGTACTTCTTCAATGATTTCAAGGATATTTTAGTTTTGATCCAAAAAATTTTATTTCTTATGTTTTTTCGTAAAATATGTTAATGCCATCTGAAAGAGGACAGATAAGCTTTCCATCAAGCTCTTAGTCGAAGAAGTTGGTCAAAGGATGCAACAGTTATTAGGAAAAAACTAATCGTTGTTGACCACCGTCCTACTGCCGATTCTTTTCGCAAAGTACTTTTCTTTAATTCTTGTATTTAATGGGAAAAAATTAAACGAATTTTTTGTCCATGTAAAAAACTATTAATTCTGAATAAAATGCCGCCCATTTATGCAATTAAAAAAATTTAAATGTCTCTTATTAGATAAGGCATATTTTCGTCTTATAAGGTACTTCTTCAATGATTTCGAGGATATTTTAGTTTTGATCCAAAAAATTTTATTTCTTATGTTTTTTCGTAAAATATGTTAATGCCATCTGAAAGAGGACAGATAAGCTTTCCATCGAGCCTTTAGTTGAAGAAGTCGGTAGAAGAATGCAAGAGTTATTAGCAAAAAACATATCGGTGGTCAATACGATTCCGTCCTACTGCCGATTATTTTCGCAAAGTAGTTTTCTCTAATTCTAGCATTAAATGGGAAAAAATTAAACGAATTTTTTGTCCATGTAAAAAACTATTGATTCTGAATAAAATGCCGCCCATTGATGCAATAAAAAAAATTTAAATGTCTCTTATTAGATAAGGCATATTTTCGTCTTTTACGGTACTTCTTTTTCAATGATTTCGACGATATTTTAGTTTTGATTTAAAAAATTTTATTTCTTATGACTTTTCGTAAAATATGTTTATGCCATCTGAAAGAGGAACAGAAAAGCTTTC
This sequence comes from Phortica okadai, assembly GCA_034638295.1. Lineage (NCBI taxonomy): Eukaryota > Metazoa > Arthropoda > Insecta > Diptera > Drosophilidae > Phortica > Phortica okadai. The sequence goes on from CM067853.1 coordinate 1,191,002, forward strand.
CATCGAGCTCTAAGTTTAAGAAGTCGGTCGAAAGATGCAAGAGTTATTAGCAAAAAACTAATCGGTGGTCAACACGATTCCGTCCTACTGCCGATTGTTTTCGCAAAGTAGTTTTCTCTAATTCTAGCATTAAATGGGAAAAAATTAAACGAATTTTTTGTCCATGTAAAAAACTATTGATTCTTAATAAAATGCCGCCCATTGATGCAATAAAAAAAATTTAAATGTCTCTTATTAGATAAGGCATATTTTCGTCTTTTACGGTACTTCTTTTTCAATGATTTCGACGATATTTTAGTTTTGATTTAAAAAATTTTATTTCTTACGACTTTTCGTAAAATATGTTAATGCCATCTGAAAGAGGACAGATAAGCATTCCATCGAGCCTTTAGTCGAAGAAGTCGGTCGATGGATTTAAGAGTTATTAGCAAAAAATTGGTCAACACGATTCCGTCCTACTGCCGATTATTTTCGCAAAGTAGTTTTGTCTAATTCTAGCATTTAATGGGAAAAAATTAAACGAATTTTTTGTTCATATAAAAAACTATTAATTCTGAATAAAATGCTATCCATTTATGCAATTATAAAAATTTAAGTGTCTCTTATTAGATAAGGAATATATTCGTCTGATAAGGTACTTCTTCTTCAATGATTTCGAGGATATTTTAGATTTGATCAAAGAAATTTTATTTCTTACGACTTTTCGTAAAATATGTTAATGCCATCTGAAAGAGGAACAGATAAGCTTTCCGTCGAGCTCTTAGTCGAAGAAGTCGGTCGAAGGATGCAAAAGTTAGTAGCAAAAAACTAATCGGTGGTCAACACGATTCCGTCAACTGCCGATTCTTTTCGCAAAGTACTTTTCTATAATTCTAGTGTTTAATGGGAAAAAATTAAACGAATTTTTTGTCCATGTAAAAAATTGAATAAAATGGCGCCCATTTATGAAATTAAAAAAATTTAAATGTCTCTTATTAGATAAAACTTATTTTCGTCTTTTATGGTACTTCTTTTTCAATGATTTCGAGGATATTTTAGTTTTGATCCAAAAAATTTTATTTCTCACGACTTTTCGTAAAATATGTTAATGCCATCTGAAAGAGGAACAGATAAGCTTTCCATCGAGCTCTTAGTCGAAGAAGTCGGTCGAAGGATGCAAAAGTTAGTAGCAAAAAACTAATCGGTGGTCAACACGATTCCGTCATCTGCCGATTCTTTTCGCAAAGTACTTTTCTATAATTCTACTATTTATTGGAAAAAAATTAAACGAATCTTTTGTCCATGTAAAAAACTAAAGTTTCTGAATAAAATGCCCCCCATTTATGCAATTAAAAAAAAGTAAATGTCTCATATTAGATAAGGCATATTTTCGTCTGTTAAGGTACTTCTTCTTCAATGATTTCGGGGATAATTTAGTTTTGATCAAAAAAAATTTATTTCTTACGACTTTTCGTAAAATATGTTAATGCCATCTAAAAGAGGAACAGATAAGCATTCCATCGAGCTCTTAGTCGAAGAAGTCGGTCGAAGGATGCAAGAGTTATTAGCAAAAAACTAATCGGTGGTCAACACGATTCCGTCCTACTGCCGATTATTTTCGCAAAGTAGTTTTCTCTAATTCTAGCATTTAATGGGAAAAAATTAAACGAATTTTTTGTCCATGTAAAAAACTATTGATTCTGAATAAAATGCCGCCCATTGATGCAATAAAAAAAATTTAAATGTCTCTTATTAGATAAGGCATATTTTCGTCTTTTACGGTACTTCTTTTTCAATGATTTCGACGATATTTTAGTTTTGATTTAAAAAATTTTATTTCTTATGACTTTTCGTAAAATATGTTTATGCCATCTGAAAGAGGAACAGAAAAGCTTTCCATCGAGCTCTAAGTTTAAGAAGTCGGTCGAAAGATGCAAGAGTTATTAGCAAAAAACTAATCGGTGGTCAACACGATTCCGTCCTACTGCCGATAGTTTTCGCAAAGTACTTTTCTATAATTCTAGTATTTAATGGGAAAAAATTAAACGAATTTTTTGTCCATGTAAAAAACTGAATAAAATGGCGCCCATTTATGAAATTAAAAAAATTTAAATGTCTCTTATTAGAAAAAACTTATTTTCGTCTTTTACGGTACTTCTTTTTCAATGATTTCGAGGATATTTTAGTTTTGATCCAAAAAATTTTATTTCTTACGACTTTTCGAAAAATATGTTAATGCCATCTGAAAGAGGACAGATAAGCATTCCATCGAGCCTTTAGTCGAAGAAGTCGGTCGATGGATTTAAGAGTTATTAGCAAAAAATTAATCGGTGGTCAACACGATTCCGTCCTACTGCCGATAGTTTTCGCAAAGTACTTTTCTATAATTCTAGTATTTAATGGGAAAAAATTAAACGAATTTTTTGTCCATGTAAAAAACTGAATAAAATGGCGCCCATTTATGAAATTAAAAAAATTTAAATGTCTCTTATTAGAAAAAACTTATTTTCGTCTTTTACGGTACTTCTTTTTCAATGATTTCGAGGATATTTTAGTTTTGATCCAAAAAATTTTATTTCTTACGACTTTTCGTAAAATATGTTAATGCCATCTGAAAGAGGAACAGATAAGCTTTCCATCGAGCTCTTAGTCGAAGAAGTAGGTCGAAGGATGCAAAAGTTAGTAGCAAAAAACTAATCGGTGGTCAACACGATTCCGTCAACTGCCGATTCTTTTCGCAAAGTACTTTTCTATAATTCTACTATTTATTGGAAAAAAAATTAAACGAATCTTTTGTCCATGTAAAAAACTAAAGTTTCTGAATAAAATGCCCCCCATTTATGCAATTAAAAAAATTAAAATGTCTCTTATTAGATAAGGCATATTTTCATCTGATAAGGTACTTCTTCTTCAATGATTTCTAGGATATTTGAGTTTTGATCAAGAAAATTGTATTTTTTATGACTTTTCGTAAAATATGTTAATGGCATCTGAAAGAGGAACAGATAAGCTTTCCATCGAGCTCTTAGTCGAAGAAGTCGGTCGAAGGATGCAAGAGTTATTAGCAAAAAACTAATCGGTGGTCAACACGATTCCGTCAACTGCCGATTCTTTTCGCAAAGTACTTTTCTATAATTCTAGTATTTAAGGGATAAAATTAAACGAATTTTTTGTCCATGTAAAAAACTATTAATTCTGAATTAAATGCCGCCCATTTATGCAATTAAAAAAATTTAAATGTCTCTTATTAGCTTAGGCAAATTTTCGTCTGATAAGGTAGTTCTTCTTCAATGATTTCGATGATATTTTAGTTTTGACCAAAAAAATTTTATTTCTTACGATTTTTCGTAAAATATGTTAATGCCATCTGAAAGAGGAACAGATAAGCTTTACATCGAGCCTTTAGTTGAAGAAGTCGGTAGAAGAATGCAAGAGTTATTAGCAAAAAACATATCGGTGGTCAATACGATTCCGTCCTACTGCCGATTATTTTCGCAAAGTAGTTTTCTCTAATTCTAGCATTAAATGGGAAAAAATTAAACGAATTTTTTGTCCATGTAAAAAACTATTGATTCTGAATAAAATGCCGCCCATTGATGCAATAAAAAAAATTTAAATGTCTCTTATTAGATAAGGCATATTTTCGTCTTTTACGGTACTTCTTTTTCAATGATTTCGACGATATTTTAGTTTTGATTTAAAAAATTTTATTTCTTATGACTTTTCGTAAAATATGTTTATGCCATCTGAAAGAGGAACAGAAAAGCTTTCCATCGAGCTCTAAGTTTAAGAAGTCGGTCGAAAGATGCAAGAGTTATTAGCAAAAAACTAATCGGTGGTCAACACGATTCCGTCCTACTGCCGATTGTTTTCGCAAAGTAGTTTTCTCTAATTCTAGCATTAAATGGGAAAAAATTAAACGAATTTTTTGTCCATGTAAAAAACTATTGATTCTGAATAAAATGCCGCCCATTGATGCAATAAAAAAAATTTAAATGTCTCTTATTAGATAAGGCATATTTTCGTCTTTTACGGTACTTCTTTTTCAATGATTTCGACGATATTTTAGTTTTGATTTAAAAAATTTTATTTCTTACGACTTTTCGTAAAATATGTTAATGCCATCTGAAAGAGGACAGATAAGCATTCCATCGAGCCTTTAGTCGAAGAAGTCGGTCGATGGATTTAAGAGTTATTAGCAAAAAATTGGTCAACACGATTCCGTCCTACTGCCGATTATTTTCGCAAAGTAGTTTTGTCTAATTCTAGCATTTAATGGGAAAAAATTAAACGAATTTTTTGTTCATATAAAAAACTATTAATTCTGAATAAAATGCTATCCATTTATGCAATTATAAAAATTTAAGTGTCTCTTATTAGATAAGGAATATATTCGTCTGATAAGGTACTTCTTCTTCAATGATTTCGAGGATATTTTAGATTTGATCAAAGAAATTTTATTTCTTACGACTTTTCGTAAAATATGTTAATGCCATCTGAAAGAGGAACAGATAAGCTTTCCGTCGAGCTCTTAGTCGAAGAAGTCGGTCGAAGGATGCAAAAGTTAGTAGCAAAAAACTAATCGGTGGTCAACACGATTCCGTCAACTGCCGATTCTTTTCGCAAAGTACTTTTCTATAATTCTAGTGTTTAATGGGAAAAAATTAAACGAATTTTTTGTCCATGTAAAAAATTGAATAAAATGGCGCCCATTTATGAAATTAAAAAAATTTAAATGTCTCTTATTAGATAAAACTTATTTTCGTCTTTTATGGTACTTCTTTTTCAATGATTTCGAGGATATTTTAGTTTTGATCCAAAAAATTTTATTTCTCACGACTTTTCGTAAAATATGTTAATGCCATCTGAAAGAGGAACAGATAAGCTTTCCATCGAGCTCTTAGTCGAAGAAGTCGGTCGAAGGATGCAAAAGTTAGTAGCAAAAAACTAATCGGTGGTCAACACGATTCCGTCAACTGCCGATTCTTTTCGCAAAGTACTTTTCTATAATTCTACTATTTATTGGAAAAAAATTAAACGAATCTTTTGTCCATGTAAAAAACTAAAGTTTCTGAATAAAATGCCCCCCATTTATGCAATTAAAAAAAAGTAAATGTCTCATATTAGATAAGGCATATTTTCGTCTGTTAAGGTACTTCTTCTTCAATGATTTCGGGGATAATTTAGTTTTGATCAAAAAAAATTTATTTCTTACGACTTTTCGTAAAATATGTTAATGCCATCTAAAAGAGGAACAGATAAGCATTCCATCGAGCTCTTAGTCGAAGAAGTCGGTCGAAGGATGCAAGAGTTATTAGCAAAAAACTAATCGGTGGTCAACACGATTCCGTCCTACTGCCGATTATTTTCGCAAAGTAGTTTTCTCTAATTCTAGCATTTAATGGGAAAAAATTAAACGAATTTTTTGTCCATGTAAAAAACTATTGATTCTGAATAAAATGCCGCCCATTGATGCAATAAAAAAAATTTAAATGTCTCTTATTAGATAAGGCATATTTTCGTCTTTTACGGTACTTCTTTTTCAATGATTTCGACGATATTTTAGTTTTGATTTAAAAAATTTTATTTCTTATGACTTTTCGTAAAATATGTTTATGCCATCTGAAAGAGGAACAGAAAAGCTTTCCATCGAGCTCTAAGTTTAAGAAGTCGGTCGAAAGATGCAAGAGTTATTAGCAAAAAACTAATCGGTGGTCAACACGATTCCGTCCTACTGCCGATAGTTTTCGCAAAGTACTTTTCTATAATTCTAGTATTTAATGGGAAAAAATTAAACGAATTTTTTGTCCATGTAAAAAACTGAATAAAATGGCGCCCATTTATGAAATTAAAAAAATTTAAATGTCTCTTATTAGAAAAAACTTATTTTCGTCTTTTACGGTACTTCTTTTTCAATGATTTCGAGGATATTTTAGTTTTGATCCAAAAAATTTTATTTCTTACGACTTTTCGAAAAATATGTTAATGCCATCTGAAAGAGGACAGATAAGCATTCCATCGAGCCTTTAGTCGAAGAAGTCGGTCGATGGATTTAAGAGTTATTAGCAAAAAATTAATCGGTGGTCAACACGATTCCGTCCTACTGCCGATAGTTTTCGCAAAGTACTTTTCTATAATTCTAGTATTTAATGGGAAAAAATTAAACGAATTTTTTGTCCATGTAAAAAACTGAATAAAATGGCGCCCATTTATGAAATTAAAAAAATTTAAATGTCTCTTATTAGAAAAAACTTATTTTCGTCTTTTACGGTACTTCTTTTTCAATGATTTCGAGGATATTTTAGTTTTGATCCAAAAAATTTTATTTCTTACGACTTTTCGTAAAATATGTTAATGCCATCTGAAAGAGGAACAGATAAGCTTTCCATCGAGCTCTTAGTCGAAGAAGTAGGTCGAAGGATGCAAAAGTTAGTAGCAAAAAACTAATCGGTGGTCAACACGATTCCGTCAACTGCCGATTCTTTTCGCAAAGTACTTTTCTATAATTCTACTATTTATTGGAAAAAAAATTAAACGAATCTTTTGTCCATGTAAAAAACTAAAGTTTCTGAATAAAATGCCCCCCATTTATGCAATTAAAAAAATTAAAATGTCTCTTATTAGATAAGGCATATTTTCATCTGATAAGGTACTTCTTCTTCAATGATTTCTAGGATATTTGAGTTTTGATCAAAAAAATTGTACTTTTTATGACTTTTCGTAAAATATGTTAATGGCATCTGAAAGAGGAACAGATAAGCTTTCCATCGAGCTCTTAGTCGAAGAAGTCGGTCGAAGGATGCAAGAGTTATTAGCAAAAAACTAATCGGTGGTCAACACGATTCCGTCAACTGCCGATTCTTTTCGCAAAGTACTTTTCTATAATTCTAGTATTTAAGGGATAAAATTAAACGAATTTTTTGTCCATGTAAAAAACTATTAATTCTGAATTAAATGCCGCCCATTTATGCAATTAAAAAAATTTAAATGTCTCTTATTAGCTTAGGCAAATTTTCGTCTGATAAGGTAGTTCTTCTTCAATGATTTCGATGATATTTTAGTTTTGACCAAAAAAATTTTATTTCTTACGATTTTTCGTAAAATATGTTAATGCCATCTGAAAGAGGAACAGATAAGCTTTACATCGAGCTCTTAGTCGAAGAAATCGGTCGAAGGTTGCAAGAGTTATTAGCAAAAAACTAATCGGTGGTCAACCCGATTCCGTCCTACTGCCGATTCTTTTCGCAAAGTACTTTTCTATAATTCTAGTATTTAATGGAAAAAAATTAAACGAATCTTTTGTCCATGTAAAAAACTATAATTTCTGAATAAAATGCCGCCCATTTATGCAATTAAAAAAAAGTAAATGTCTCATATTAGATAAGGCATATTTTCGTCTGTTAAGGTACTACTTCTTCAATGATTTCGGGGATAATTTAGTTTTGATCAAAAAAAATTTATTTCTTACGACTTTTCGTAAAATATGTTAATGCCATCTAAAAGAGGATTAGATAAGCATTCCATCGAGCTCTTAGTCGAAGAAGTCGGTCGAAGGATGCAAGAGTTATTAGCAAAAAACTAATCGGTGGTCAACACGATTCCGACCTACTGCCGATTCTTTTCGCAAAGTACTTTTCTATAATTCTAGTTTTTAATGGGAAAAAATTAAACGAATTTTTTGTCCATGTTAAAAACTATTAATTCTGAATAAAATGCCGCCCATTTATGTAATTAAAAAAAAGTAAATGTCTCTTATTAGATAAGGCATATTTTCGTCTGATAAGGTACTTCTTTTTCAATGATTTCGAGGATATTTTAGTTCTAATCAAAAAAATTTTATTTCTTATGACTTTTCGTAAAATATGTTAATGCCATCTGAAAGAGGAACAGATAAGCTTTCTATCGAGCTCTTAGTTGAAGAAGTCGGTCGAAAGATGCAAGTGTTATTAGCAAAAAACTAATTGGTGGTCAACACGTTTCCGTCGTACTGCTATTGTTTTCGGAAGGTACTTTTCTATAATTCTAGTATTTAATGGGAAAAATTAAACGAATTTTTTGTCCATGTAAAAAACTGAATAAAATGACGCCCATTTATGAAATTAGGCATATTTTCGTCTTTTACGGTACTTCTTTTTCAATGATTTCGAGGATATTTTAGTTTTGATCCAAAAAATTTTATTTCTTATGACTTTTCGTAAAATATGTTAATGCCATCTAAAAGAGGAACAGATAAGCTTTCCATTGAGCTCTTAGTCGAAGAAGTCAGTCGAAGGATGCAAGAGTTATTAGCAAAAAACTTATCGGTGGTCAACACGTTTCCGTCCTACTGCCGATTCTTTTCGCAAAGTACTTTTCTATTATTCTAGTATTTAATGGGAAAAAATTAAACGAATTTTTTGTCCATGTAAAAAACTATTAATTCTGAATAAAATGCCACCCATTTATGCAATTAAAAAAATTTAAATGTCTCGCATATTTTCGTCTTATAAGGTACTTCTTCTTCAATGATTTCGAGGATATTTAAGTTTTGATTTAAAAAATTTTATTTCTTACGACTTTTCGTAAAATATGTTAATTCCGCCGCCCATTTATGAAATTAAAAAAATTTAAATGTGTCTTCTTATATAAGGCATATATGCGTCTATTACGGTACTTCTTTTTCAATGATTTCGAGGATATTTTAGTTTTGATCCAAAAAATTTTATTTCTTATGACTTTTCGTAAAATATGTTAATGCCATCTGAAAGAGGAACAGATAAGCTTTCCATCGAGCTTTTAGTCGAAGAAGTCGGTCGAAGGATGCAAGAGTTATTAGCAAAAAACTAATCGGTGGTCAATACGATTCCGTCCTACTGCCGATTCTTTTCGCAAAGTACTTTTCTATAATTGTAGTATTTAATGGGAAAAAATTAAACGAATTCTTTGTCCATTAAAAAACTATTAATTCTGAATCAAATGCCGCCCATTTATGCAATTAAAAAAATTTAAATGTCTCTTATTAGATAAGGCGTATTTTCGTCTGATAAGGTACTGTTTTTTCAATGATTTCGAGGATATTTTAGTTTTGATTTAAAAAAATTTTATTTCTTATGACTTTTCGTAAAATATGTTAATGCCATATGAAATAGGAACAGATAAGCTTTTCATCGAGCTCTTTGTTGAAGAAGTCGGTCGAAAGATGCAAGAGTAATTAGCAAAAAACTAATTGGTGGTCAACACGATTCCGTCCTACTGCCGATTCTTTTCGCAAAGTACTTTTCTATAATTCTAGTATTTAATGGAAAAATTAAACGAATTTTTGTCTATGTAACAAACTATTAATTCTGAATAAAATGACGCCCATTTATGCAATTAAAAAAACGTAAATGTCTCTTATTAGATAAGGCATATGTGCGTCTAATAAGGTACTTCTTCTTCAATGATTTCGAGGATATTTTAGTTTTGATCAAAAAAATTTTATTTCCTATGACTTTTCGTAAAATATGTTAATGCCATCTGAAAGAGGAAAAGAAAAGCTTTCCATCGAGCTCTTAGTCGAAGAAGTCGGTCAAAGGATGCAATAACTAATCGGTGGACAACACTATTCCGTCCTACTGCCGATTCTTTTCGCAAAGTACTTTTCTATAATTCTAGTATTTAATGAGAAAAAATTAAACGATTTTTTTGTCTATGTAAAAAACTATTAATTCTGAATAAAATGCCGCCCATTTATGCAATTGAAAAAGTTAAAATGTCTCTTAGTAGATAAGGCATATTTTCGTCTTATAAGGTACTTCTTTTTCAATGATTTCAAGGATATTTTAGTTTTGATCCAAAAAATTTTATTTCTTATAACTCTTCGTAAAATATGTTAATGCCATCTGAAAGAGGAACAGAAAAGCTTTCCATCGAGCTCTTAGTTGAAGAAGTCGGTCGAAAGATGCAGGAGTTATTGGCAAAAAACTAATCGGTGGTCAACACGATTCCGTCCTACTGCCGATTCTTTTCGCAAAGTACTTTTCAATAATTCTAGTATTTAATGGGAAAAAATTAAACGAATTTTTTGTCCATGTAAAAAACTGCATTAAATGTCGCCCATTTATAAAATTAAAAAAATTTATATGTCTCTTATTAGATAAGGCATATTTTCGTCTTTTACGGTACTTATTTTTCAATGATTTCGAGGATATTTTAGTTTTGATCCAAAAAATTTTATTTCTTATGACTTTTCGTAAAATATGTTAATCCCATCTGAAAGAGGAACAGATAAGCTTTCCATCGAGCTCTTAGTCGAAGAAGTCGTTCGAAGGATGCAAGAGTTATTAGCAAAAAACTAATCGGTGGTCAACACGTTTCCGTCCTTCTGCCGATTCATTTCGCAAAGTACTTTTCTTTAATTCTTGTATTTAATGGGAAAAAATTAAACGAATTTTTTGTCCATGTAAAAAACTGAATAAAATGCCGCCCATTTATGAAATTAAAAAAATTTAAATGTCTCTTATTAGATAAGGCATATTTTTGTCTTGTACGGTACTTCTTTTTCAATGATTTCGAGGATATTTTAGTTTTAATCAAAAAAATTTTATTTCTTATGACTTTTCGTAAAATATGTTACTGCCATCTGAAAGAGGAACAGAAAAGCTTTCCATCGAGCTCTAAGTTGAAGAAGTCGGTCGAAAGATGCAAGAGTTATAAGCAAAAACTAATCGGTGGTCAACACGATTCTTTTCGCAAAGTACTTTTCTATAATTCTATAATTCTAGTATTTAATGGAAAAATTAAACGAATTTTTTGTCCATGTAAAAAACTGAATAAAATGCCGCCCATTTATGAAATTAAAAAAATTTAAATGTGTCTTCTTATATAAGGCATATATGAGTCTTTTACGGTACTTCTTTTTCAATGATTTCGAGGATATTTTAGTTTTGATCCAAAAAATTTTATTTCTTACGACTTTTCGAGAAATATGTTGATGCAATCTGAAAGAGGAACAGATAAGCTTTCCATCGAGCTTTTAGTCGAAGAAGTCGGTCGAAGGATGTAAGAGTTATTAGCAAAAAACTAATCGGTGGTCAACACGATTCCGTCCTACTGCCGATTCTTTTCGCAAAGTACACTTCTATAATTCTAGTATTTAATGGGAAAAAATTAAACGAATTTTTGTCTATGTAACAAACTATTAATTCTGAATAAAATGACGCCCATTTATGCAATTAAAAAAACGTAAATGTCTCTTATTAGATAAGGCATACGTTCGTCTAATAAGGTACTTCTTCTTCAATGATTTCGAGGATATTTTAGTTTTGATCAAAAAAATTTTATTTCCTATGACTTTTCGTAAAATATGTTAATGCCATCTGAAAGAGGAAAAGAAAAGCTTTCCATCGAGCTCTTAGTCGAAGAAGTCGGTTAAAGGATGCAATAACTAATCGGTGGACAACACGATTCCGTCCTACTGCCGATTCTTTTCGCAAAGTACTTTTCTATAATTCTAGTATTTAATGGGAAAAAATTAAACGATTTTTTTGTCTATGTAAAAAACTATTAATTCTGAATAAAATGCCGCCTATTTATGCAATTGAAAAAGTTAAAATGTCTCTTAGTAGATAAGGCATATTTTCGTCTTATAAGGTACTTCGTTTTCAATGATTTCAAGGATATTTTAGTTTTGATCCAAAAAATTTTATTTCTTATAACTCTTCGTAAAATATGTTAATGCCATCTGAAAGAGGAACAGAAAAGCTTTCCATCGAGCTCTAAGTTGAAGAAGTCGGTCGAAAGATGCAGGAGTTATTGGCAAAAAACTAATCGGTGGTCAACACGATTCCGTCCTACTGCCGATTCTTTTCGCAAAGTACTTTTCAATAATTCTAGTATTTAATGGGAAAAAATTAAACGAATTTTTTGTCCATGTAAAAAACTGCATTAAATGTCGCCCATTTATAAAATTAAAAAAATTTATATGTCTCTTATTAGATAAGGCATATTTTCGTCTTTTACGGTACTTCTTTTTCAATGATTTCGAGGATATTTTAGTTTTGATCCAAAAAATTTTATTTCTTATGACTTTTCGTAAAATATGTTAATCCCATCTGAAAGAGGAACAGATAAGCTTTCCATCGAGCTCTTAGTCGAAGAAGTCGTTCGAAGGATGCAAGAGTTATTAGCAAAAAACTAATCGGTGGTCAACACGTTTCCGTCCTTCTGCCGATTCATTTCGCAAAGTACTTTTCTTTAATTCTTGTATTTAAAGTGAAAAAATTAAACGAATTTTTTGTCCATGTAAAAAACTGAATAAAATGCCGCCCATTTATGAAATTAAAAAAATTTAAATGTCTCTTATTAGATAAGGCATATTTTTGTCTTGTACGGTACTTCTTTTTTTATACCCTGTACACACACTGTGTATCAGGGTATATTAAGTTTGTTTGAGACGGTTTGTATGTAACGCATAGAAGGAGGGGAGGGGGACCCTATAAAGTATATATATTCTTGATCAGGATGACAAGACGAATTGATATAGCCCTGTCTGTCCGTCCGTCCGTCCGTCCGTCCGTCCGTCCGTCCTCACCAATGGTTCTCGAAAACTATAAGAGCTAGAGACTTGAAATTTGGTGGATAGACTCGTGAGGTCAAACGCTAGATCAAGTTTGAAGGATTTTTTGCCACGCCCACTCCTTCCCGCCCATCGAGCACCACCCATTTTTTCAAAAGGCTGTAGCTCGAAAACCTGATGAGTTAGAAACATGAAAATGAGTAGGTAGACTCAGTATGTATAGCTCTACAAAACTGCATACCACATTTTTTCCCCCTCCCCTTCGTTTCCCCTCAAAAAGTTGTTTTCTTAAAATTGCTGTATCTCCTAAACTATAAAAGATACAATGCTGAAATTTTGTATGCAAACTCAGTAAACATACCTTTTTAAAACTGCATACCACAAACTTTCATTTTTAACGCTGTGTGACAACGCAAAGACAAACAAGTTGAAATTTGGCATAAATTGCGCTTTGAGCACTGCTTTATCCTATTTATAACAAAAACCGTACTTAACACTGCGAAAACTATTAAAGCTAGAGACTTGAAATTGGGAAGATAGACTCGTGTGGTCGAACACTAGATCAAGTTTGAAGGAATTTTTGCCACGCCCATTCCTTCCCGCCCATCGAGCACAACAAAAGGTCATTTTTTTCTTAAAATTGCTGTATCTCCTAAAGTATAAAGAATACAATGCTGAAATTTTGTATGCAAACTCAGATAACATACCTTTTTAAAACTGCATACAACAAACTACCACTTTCCCCGCAAAGACCAACAGACTAAAATTTTGCAGCAATGCTTTGTAACAAAACCCGTACTAAAGCGCCATCTAATGGCAACATTGCACTGTGAGCCCTGCCTCACTATTAGCAAATACACAAACCATATCGTGGTACACTGCTTTTGCTGTCGGCGAATGTTTAACGTGTTATCAACATAGGTGTGTGTACAGGGTATTATATAGTTGAGAATACTCAACTATACCGCCCTTACTGGTTTTCAATGATTTCGAGGATATTTTAGTTTTAATCAAAAAAATTTTCTTTCTTATGACTTTTCGTAAAATATGTTAATGCCATCTGAAAGAGGACCAGAAAAGCTTTCCATCGAGCTGTAAGTTGAAGAAGTTGGTCGAAAGATGCAAGAGTTATAAGAAAAAACTAATCGGTGGTCAACACGTTTGCGTACTACTGCCGATTCTTTTCGCAAAGTACTTTTCTATAATTATAGTATTTAATGGGAAAAAATTAAACGAATTTTTTGTCCATGTAAAAAACTGATTAAAATGCGGCCCATTTATGAAATTAAAAAAATTTAAATGTCTCTTATTAGATAAGGTATATTTTTGTCTTTTACGGTACTTCTTTTTCAATGATTTCGAGGATATTTTAGTTTTAATCAAAAAAATTTTATTTCTTATGACTTTTCGTAAAATATGTTACTGCCATCTGAAAGAGGAACAGAAAAGCTTTCCATCGAGCTCTAAGTTGAAGAAGTCGGTCGAAAGATGCAAGAGTTATAAGCAAAAACTAATCGGTGGTCAACACGATTCCGTCCTACTGCCGATTCTTTTCGCAAAGTACTTTTCTATAATTCTAGTATTTAATGGGAAAAAATTAAACGAATTCTTTTTCCATTTAAAAAACTAATAATTCTTAATAAAATGCCGCCCATTTATGCAAATAAAAAAATTAAAATGTCTCTTATTAGATAAGGCATATTTTCGTCTTTTACGGTACTTCTTTTTCAATGATTTCGAGGATATTTTAGTTTTGATCCAAAAAATCTTATTTCTTATGACTTTTCGTAAAATATGTTACTGCCATCTGAAAGAGGAACAGAAAAGCTTTCCATCGAGCTCTAAGTTGAAGAAGTCGGTCGAAAGATGCAAGAGTTATAAGCAAAAACTAATCGGTGGTCAACACGTTTCCGTCCTACTGCCGATTCTTTTCGCAAAGTACTTTTCTATAATTCTAGTATTTAATGGAAAAATTAAGCGAATTTTTTGTCCATGTAAAAAACTGAATAAAATGCCGCCCATTTATGAAATTAAAAAAATTTAAATGTGTCTTCTTATATAAGGCATATATGCGTCTTTTACGGTACTTCTTTTTCAATGATTTCGAGGATATTTTAGTTTTGATCCAAAAAATTTTATTTCTTACGACTTTTCGAGAAATATGTTGATGCAATCTGAAAGAGGAACAGATAAGCTTTCCATCGAGCTTTTAGTCGAAGAAGTCGGTCGAAGGATGTAAGAGTTATTAGCAAAAAACTAATCGGTGGTCAACACGATTCCGTCCTACTGCCGATTCTTTTCGCAAAGTACACTTCTATAATTCTAGTATTTAATGGGAAAAAATTAAACGAATTTTTGTCTATGTAACAAACTATTAATTCTGAATAAAATGACGCCCATTTATGCAATTAAAAAAACGTAAATGTCTCTTATAAGATAAGGCATATGTTCGTCTAATAAGGTACTTCTTCTTCAATGATTTCGAGGGTATTTTAGTTTTGATCAAAAAAATTTTATTTCCTATGACTTTTCGTAAAATATGTTAATGCCATCTGAAAGAGGAAAAGAAAAGCTTTCCATCGAGCTCTTAGTCGAAGAAGTCGGTCAAAGGATGCAATAACTAATCGGTGGACAACACGATTCCGTCCTACTGCCGATTCTTTTCGCAAAGTACTTTTCTATAATTCTAGTATTTAATGAGAAAAAATTAAACGATTTTTTTGTCTATGTAAAAAACTATTAATTCTGAATAAAATGCCGCCCATTTATGCAATTGAAAAAGTTAAAATGTCTCTTAGTAGATAAGGCATATTTTCGTCTTATAAGGTACTTCTTTTTCAATGATTTCAAGGATATTTTAGTTTTGATCCAAAAAATTTTATTTCTTATAACTCTTCGTAAAATATGTTAATGCCATCTGAAAGAGGAACAGAAAAGCTTTCCATCGAGCTCTAAGTTGAAGAAGTCGGTCGAAGGATGCAAGAGTTATTGGCAAAAAACTAATCGGTGGTCAACACGTTTCCGTCCTACTGCCGATTCTTTTCGCAAAGTACTTTTCAATAATTCTAGTATTTAATGGGAAAAAATTAAACGAATTTTTTGTCCATGTAAAAAACTGCATTAAATGTCGCCCATTTATAAAATTAAAAAAATTTATATGTCTCTTATTAGATAAGGCATATTTTCGTCTTTTACGGTACTTCTTTTTCAATGATTTCGAGGATATTTTAGTTTTGATCCAAAAAATTTTATTTCTTATGACTTTTCGTAAAATATGTTAATCCCATCTGAAAGAGGAACAGATAAGCTTTCCATCGACCTCTTAGTCGAAGAAGTCGTTCGAAGGATGCAAGAGTTATTAGCAAAAAACTAATCGGTGGTCAACACGTTTCCGTCCTTCTGCCGATTCATTTCGCAAAGTACTTTTCTTTAATTCTTGTATTTAAAGGGAAAAAATTAAACGAATTTTTTGTCCATGTAAAAAACTGAATAAAATGCCGCCCATTTATGAAATTAAAAAAATTTAAATGTCTCTTATTAGATAAGGCATATTTTTGTCTTGTACGGTACTTCTTTTTCAATGATTTCGAGGATATTTTAGTTTTAATCAAAAAAATTTTCTTTCTTATGACTTTTCGTAAAATATGTTAATGCCATCTGAAAGAGGACCAGAAAAGCTTTCCATCGAGCTGTAAGTTGAAGAAGTTGGTCGAAAGATGCAAGAGTTATAAGAAAAAACTAATCGGTGGTCAACACGTTTGCGTACTACTGCCGATTCTTTTCGCAAAGTACTTTTCTATAATTATAGTATTTAATGGGAAAAAATTAAACGAATTTTTTGTCCATGTAAAAAACTGATTAAAATGCGGCCCATTTATGAAATTAAAAAAATTTAAATGTCTCTTATTAGATAAGGTATATTTTTGTCTTTTACGGTACTTCTTTTTCAATGATTTCGAGGATATTTTAGTTTTAATCAAAAAAATTTTATTTCTTATGACTTTTCGTAAAATATGTTACTGCCATCTGAAAGAGGAACAGAAAAGCTTTCCATCGAGCTCTAAGTTGAAGAAGTCGGTCGAAAGATGCAAGAGTTATAAGCAAAAACTAATCGGTGGTCAACACGATTCCGTCCTACTGCCGATTCTTTTCGCAAAGTACTTTTCTATAATTCTAGTATTTAATGGGAAAAAATTAAACGAATTCTTTTTCCATTTAAAAAACTAATAATTCTTAATAAAATGCCGCCCATTTATGCAAATAAAAAAATTAAAATGTCTCTTATTAGATAAGATATTTCGTCTTTTACGGTACTTCTTTTTCAATGATTTCGAGGATATTTTAGTTTTGATCCAAAAAATCTTATTTCTTATGACTTTTCGTAAAATATGTTACTGCCATCTGAAAGAGGAACAGAAAAGCTTTCCATCGAGCTCTAAGTTGAAGAAGTCGGTCGAAAGATGCAAGAGTTATAAGCAAAAACTAATCGGTGGTCAACACGTTTCCGTCCTACTGCCGATTCTTTTCGCAAAGTACTTTTCTATAATTCTAGTATTTAATGGAAAAATTAAGCGAATTTTTTGTCCATGTAAAAAACTGAATAAAATGCCGCCCATTTATGAAATTAAAAAAATTTAAATGTGTCTTCTTATATAAGGCATATATGCGTCTTTTACGGTACTTCTTTTTCAATGATTTCGAGGATATTTTAGTTTTGATCCAAAAAATTTTATTTCTTACGACTTTTCGAGAAATATGTTGATGCAATCTGAAAGAGGAACAGATAAGCTTTCCATCGAGCTTTTAGTCGAAGAAGTCGGTCGAAGGATGTAAGAGTTATTAGCAAAAAACTAATCGGTGGTCAACACGATTCCGTCCTACTGCCGATTCTTTTCGCAAAGTACACTTCTATAATTCTAGTATTTAATGGGAAAAAATTAAACGAATTTTTGTCTATGTAACAAACTATTAATTCTGAATAAAATGACGCCCATTTATGCAATTAAAAACACGTAAATGTCTCTTATTAGATAAGGCATATGTTCGTCTAATAAGGTACTTCTTCTTCAATGATTTCGAGGATATTTTAGTTTTGATCAAAAAAATTTTATTTCCTATGACTTTTCGTAAAATATGTTAATGCCATCTGAAAGAGGAAAAGAAAAGCTTTCCATCGAGCTCTTAGTCGAAGAAGTCGGTCAAAGGATGCAATAACTAATCGGTGGACAACACGATTCCGTCCTACTGCCGATTCTTTTCGCAAAGTACTTTTCTATAATTCTAGTATTTAATGAGAAAAAATTAAACGATTTTTTTGTCTATGTAAAAAACTATTAATTCTGAATAAAATGCCGCCCATTTATGCAATTGAAAAAGTTAAAATGTCTCTTAGTAGATAAGGCATATTTTCGTCTTATAAGGTACTTCTTTTTCAATGATTTCAAGGATATTTTAGTTTTGATCCAAAAAATTTTATTTCTTATAACTCTTCGTAAAATATGTTAATGCCATCTGAAAGAGGAACAGAAAAGCTTTCCATCGAGCTCTAAGTTGAAGAAGTCGGTCGAAAGATGCAGGAGTTATTGGCAAAAAACTAATCGGTGGTCAACACGATTCCGTCCTACTGCCGATTCTTTTCGCAAAGTACTTTTCAATAATTCTAGTATTTAATGGGAAAAAATTAAACGAATTTTTTGTCCATGTAAAAAACTGCATTATATGTCGCCCATTTATAAAATTAAAAAAATTTATATGTCTCTTATTAGATAAGGCATATTTTCGTCTTCTACGGTACTTCTTTTTCAATGATTTCGAGGATATTTTAGTTTTGATCCAAAAAATTTTATTTCTTATGACTTTTCGTAAAATATGTTAATCCCATCTGAAAGAGGAACAGATAAGCTTTCCATCGAGCTCTTAGTCGAAGAAGTCGTTCGAAGTATGCAAGAGTTATTAGCAAAAAACTAATCGGTGGTCAACACGTTTCCGTCCTTCTGCCGATTCATTTCGCAAAGTACTTTTCTTTAATTCTTGTATTTAATGGGAAAAAATTAAACGAATTTTTTGTCCATGTAAAAAACTGAATAAAATGCCGCCCATTTATGAAATTAAAAAAATTTAAATGTCTCTTATTAGATAAGGCATATTTTTGTCTTGTACGGTACTTCTTTTTCAATGATTTCGAGGATATTTTAGTTTTAATCAAAAAAATTTTCTTTCCTATGACTTTTCGTAAAATATGTTAATGCCATCTGAAAGAGGACCAGAAAAGCTTTCCATCGAGCTGTAAGTTGAAGAAGTTGGTCGAAAGATGCAAGAGCTATTAGAAAAAACTAATCGGTGGTCAACACGTTTGCGTACTACTGCCGATTCTTACCGCAAAGTGCTTTTCTATAATTATAGTATTTAATGGGAAAAAATTAAACGAATTTTTTGTCCATGTAGAAAACTGATTAAAATGCGGCCCATTTATGAAATTAAAAAAATTTAAATGTCTCTTATTAGATAAGGTATATTTTTGTCTTTTACGGTACTTCTTTTTCAATGATTTCGAGGATATTTTAGTTTTAATCAAAAAAATTTTATTTCTTATGACTTTTCGTAAAATATGTTACTGCCATCTGAAAGAGGAACAGAAAAGCTTTCCATCGAGCTTTTAGTTGAAGAAGTCGGTCGAAAGATGCAAGAGTTATAAGCAAAAACTAATCGGTGGTCAACACGATTCCGTCCTACTGCCGATTCTTTTCGCAAAGTACTTTTCTAAAATTCTAGTATTTAATGGGAAAAAATTAAACGAATTCTTTTCCCATTTAAAAAACTAATAATTCTTAATAAAATGCCGCCCATTTATGCAAATAAAAAAATTAAAATGTCTCTTATTAGATAAGGCATATTTTCGTCTTTTACGGTACTTCTTTTTCAATGATTTCGAGGATATTTTAGTTTTGATCCAAAAAATCTTATTTCTTATGACTTTTCGTAAAATATGTTAATGCCATCTGAAAGAGCAACAGATAAGCTTTCCATCGAGCTCTAAGTCGAAGAAGTCGGTCGAAGGATGAAAGAGTTACTAGCAAAAAACTAATCGGTGGTCAACACGTTTCCGTCCTACTGCCGATTCTTACCGCAAAGTGCTTTTCTATAATTCTAGTATTTAATGGGAAAAAATTAAACGAATTTTTTGTCCATGTAAAAAACTCTTAATTCTGAATAAAATGCCGCCCATCTATGCAGTTAAAAAAATTTATATGTCTCTTTTCGTCTGATAAGGTACTTTTTCTTCAATGAATTCGAGAATATTTTAGTTTTGATCAAAACAATTTTATTTCTTATGACTTTTCGTAAAATATGTTAATGCCATCTGAAAGAGCAACAGATAAGCTTTCCATCGAGCTCTTAGTCGAAGAAGTCGGTCGAAAGATGCAGGAGTTATTAGCAAAAAACTAATCGGTGGTCAACACGATTCCGTCATCTTGCCCATTCTTTTCGTAAAGTACTTTTCAATAATTATAGTATTTAATGGGAAAAAATTAAACGAATTTTTTGTCCATGTAAAAAACTATTAATTCTGAATAAAATGCCGCTCATTTATGCAATAAAAAAAATTTAAATGTCTCCTATAAGATAAAGCATATTTTCGTCTGATAAGGTACTTCTTCTTCAATGATTTCGGGGATATTAAAGCTTTGATTTAAAAAATTTTATTTCTTATGACTTTTCGTAAAATATGTTAATGCCATCTGAAAGAGGAACAGATAAGCTTTCCATCGAGCTCTTAGTCGAAGAAGTCGTTCGAAGTATGCAAGAGTTATTAGCAAAAAACTAATCGGTGGTCAACACGTTTCCGTCCTTCTGCCGATTCATTTCGCAAAGTACTTTTCTTTAATTCTTGTATTTAATGGGAAAAAATTAAACGAATTTTTTGTCCATGTAAAAAACTGAATAAAATGCCGCCCATTTATGAAATTAAAAAAATTTAAATGTCTCTTATTAGATAAGGCATATTTTTGTCTTGTACGATACTTCTTTTTCAATGATTTCGAAGATATTTTAGTTTTAATCAAAAAAATTTTCTTTCTTATGACTTTTCGTAAAATATGTTAATGCCATCTGAAAGAGGAACAGAAAAGCTTTCCATCGAGCTGTAAGTTGAAGAAGTTGGTCGAAAGATGCAAGAGTTATAAGAAAAAACTAATCGGTGGTCAACACGATTCCGTCTTACTGCCGATTCTTTTCATAAAGTACTTTTCTATAATTCTAGTATTTAATGGGAAAAAATTAAACGAATTTTTTGTCCATGTAAAAAACTATTAATTCTGAATAAAATGCCGCCCATTTATGCAATTAAAAGAATTTAAATGTCTCTAAGTAGATAAGGCTTATTTTCGTTTTATAAGGTACTTCTTTTTCAATGATTTCGAGGATATTTTAGTTTTGATCAAAAAAATCTTA
This sequence comes from Phortica okadai, assembly GCA_034638295.1. Classification (NCBI taxonomy): domain Eukaryota; kingdom Metazoa; phylum Arthropoda; class Insecta; order Diptera; family Drosophilidae; genus Phortica; species Phortica okadai. The sequence continues at coordinate 1,211,967 of CM067853.1, forward strand.
TTTCTTACGACTTTTCATAAAATATGTTAGAGGAACAGAAAAGCTTTCCATCGAGCTCTTAGTCGAAGAAGTCGGTCGAAGCATGCAAGAGTTATTAGCAAAAAACTAATCGGTGGTCAATACGTTTCCGTTCTACTGCCGATTCTTACCGCAAAGTGCTTTTCTATAATTATAGTATTTAATGGGAAAAAATTAAACGAATTTTTTGTCCATGTAAAAAACTGAATAAAATGCCGCCCATTTATGCAATTAAAAAAATTTAAATGTCTCTTGTTATATAAAGCATATTTGCGTCTTTTACGGTACTTCTTTTTCAATGATTTCGAGGATATTTTAGTTTTGATTTAAAAAATTTTATTTCTTATGACTTTTCGTAAAATATGTTAATGCCATCTGAAAGAGGAACAGATAAGCTTTCCATCGAGCTCTTAGTTGAAGAAGTCGGTCGAAAAATTCAAGAGTTGTTAGCAAAAAACTAATCGGTGGTCAACACGATTCCGTCCTACTGCCGATTCTTTTCGCAAAGTACTTTTCTATAATTCTAGTATTTAATGGGAAAAAATTAAACGAATTCTTTGTCCATTTAAAAAACTAATAATTCTTAATAAAATGCCGCCCATTTATGCAAATAAAAAAATTAAAATGTCTCTTATTAGATAAGGCATATTTTCGTCTTTTACGGTACTTCTTTTTCAATGATTTCGAGGATATTTTAGTTTTGATCCAAAAAATCTTATTTCTTATGACTTTTCGTAAAATATGTTAATGCCATCTGAACGAGCAACAGATAAGCTTTCCATCGAGCTCTAAGTCGAAGAAGTCGGTCGAAGGATGAAAGAGTTACTAGCAAAAAACTAATCGGTGGTCAACACGTTTCCGTCCTACTGCCGATTCTTACCGCAAAGTGCTTTTCTATAATTCTAGTATTTAATGGGAAAAAATTAAACGAATTTTTTGTCCATGTAAAAAACTCTTAATTCTGAATAAAATGCCGCCCATCTATGCAGTTAAAAAAATTTATATGTCTCTTATTAAATAAGGCATATTTTCGTCTGATAAGGTACTTTTTCTTCAATGAATTCGAGAATATTTTAGTTTTGATCAAAACAATTTTATTTCTTATGACTTTTTGTAAAATATGTTAATGCCATCTGAAAGAGAAATAGATAAGCTTTCCATCGAGCTCTTAGTCGAAGAAGTCGGTCGAAAGATGCAGGAGTTATTAGCAAAAAACTAATCGGTGGTCAACACGATTCCGTCATCTTGCCCATTCTTTTCGTAAAGTACTTTTCAATAATTATAGTATTTAATGGGAAAAAATTAAACGAATTTTTTGTCCATGTAAAAAACTATTAATTCTGAATAAAATGCCGCTCATTTATGCAATTAACAAAATTTAAATGTCTCCTATAAGATAAAGCATATTTTCGTCTGATAAGGTACTTCTTCTTCAATGATTTCGGGGATATTTAAGTTTTGATTTAAAAAATTTTATTTCTTATGACTTTTCGTAAAATATGTTAATGCCATATGAAAGAGGAACAGATAAGCTTTCCATCGGATGTAAGAGTTATTAGCAAAAAACTAATCGGTGGTCAACACGTTTCCGTCCTTCTGCCGATTCATTTCGCAAAGTACTTTTCTTTAATTCTTGTATTTAATGGGAAAAGATTAAACGAATTTTTTGTCCATGTAAAAAACTGAATAAAATGCGGCCCATTTATGAAATTAAAAAAATTTAAATGTCTCTTATTAGATAAGGTATATTTTTGTCTTTTACGGTACTTCTTTTTCAATGATTTCGAGGATATTTTAGTTTTAATCAAAAAAATTTTATTTCTTATGACTTTTCGTAAAATATGTTACTGCCATCTGAAAGAGGAACAGAAAAGCTTTCCATCGAGCTCTAAGTTGAAGAAGTCGGTCGAAAGATGCAAAAGTTATAAGCAAAAACTAATCGGTGGTCAACACGATTCCGTCCTACTGCCGATTCTTTTCGTAAAGTACTTTTCTATAATTCTAGTATTTAATGGGAAAAAATTAAACGAATTTTTTGTCCATGTAAAAAACTATTAATTCTGAATAAAATGCCGCCCATTTATGCAGTTAAAAGAATTTAAATGTCTCTAAGTAGATAAGGCATATTTTCGTTTTATAAGGTACTTCTTTTTCAATGATTTCGAGGATATTTTAGTTTTGATCAAAAAAATCTTATTTCTTACGACTTTTCGTAAAATATGTTAATGCCATCTGAAAGAGGAACAGATAAGCTTTCCATCGAGCTCTTAGTCGAAGAAGTCGGTCGAAGCATGCAAGAGTTATTAGCAAAAAACTAATCGGTGGTCAATACGTTTCCGTACTACTGCCGATTCTTACCGCAAAGTGCTTTTCTATAATTATAGTATTTAATGGGAAAAAATTAAACGAATTTTATGTCCATGTAAAAAACTGAATAAAATTCCGCCCATTTATGCAATTAAAAAAATTAAAATGTCTCTTGTTATATAAAGCATATTTGCGTCTTTTACGGTACTTCTTTTTCAATGATTTCGAGGATATTTTAGTTTTGACTTAAAAAATTTTATTTCTTATGACTTTTCGTAACGGACGGAGGTTGGTGCGGCCGAAAAGCCGACCACTTCCAAAAACGCAGCGATGCAACGCTCAAGGGCTGTGGTCGCGTCGGACTCGGACCTGGAGAGCGTTGTGTCGGCTAACACAATAGAGGAGGCGATCCTACTATCGTCGCCGACTAAACCGGTGGACGCTGTTTCCCCAAGAAGGGACGGGTTCAGGGTTAAGTCGCGTGAAGGGCAGAGAGAGAAGGCGAAATATAAGGCGGCGCTGGGCATCTGCAGAAGGCTACAGGGCGTAGCGCGTCTCACCCCCGTCGAACAAGAGCGGCTGGCCTGGGCAAAACAACAAGTGCTCGAGGGCCGGAAGCATTTTGGTGATGACCCAAGGGCTGTAGCGTCAGACGGCAGGAGCGCAAATGCTCTGGAGGAGGCCTTGACGAAGCGGCAGAGGTCGGGTGAGACGGATACGCGTGTGAGCAAGAGGCCCAAGAAGGCGAGCCACGCGGTATCACACGAACGAGTGGAGTCCGCTAGTGATGTGGCCAAACGACACTTGGTCGTTGCCCTCATCGACAGATCGGATCCACTCGGAAAGATTACACAAGAGCAGTGGAAGAGAGTGGAAGAAAAGCTGCTGAACGCCCTTGTGGAGAGGATGGAGACGTCGCCGGACGCCCCAATGCCATCATTTGATGGGTCGGGGTGGACCAGCAGCGTCAAAGTCCTACGCTGCAAGGACGATCCTACGCTGGAGTGGCTGAAGGGTGTGGCCCCGACGTTACAGGGCCTTTGGGAGAACGCCAAGCTGGAGGTGGTGGACCGGACTAGCATCCCGGCCCCACCTAAGGCGAAAGTGTACATCCCAAGGGTACTGCCGAAGGAGACTGCGCTAAAGCTGCTCCAGAAACAAAATCCTGATGTCCCGACGGCGGACTGGAGGATACTGTACGTGTCGGAGCCAACTCCAAATAGGGATGGCGGCCAGCACTACATCTTGGCAATAAACAAGGAGTCTGAGGACGCCTTGTATGAGAGGAAGGGTAAGATGGCGTGGGGCCTAGGTTGTGTGTACCTTCGCCTCAAGAAGCGCCATCCTACCGACGGCAACGACAACACGCTACAAGCAGGGGAGGTTGACAAGGACCTTGGCCTAGAAGCCATGGTAGACCTCACCCTGACGGAGGACACGGGAGGTGTCGCGCTTGTGGAGGGACAGAGCAACAGACATGGATCTGAAGATCCTGCCGCTCAACCTCCACAAATCTAAAGTGGCGTCCACTGAGCTCCTTCTGACGCTGGAGGAAGGAGCCTATGATGTGGCCTTAGTCCAGGAACCGTGGATTGCGTCGGGTAACGTGGTCTCTGGACTGAGGTCTAAAAACTTCAACTTACATCACCCGACAGCAGTAAGTAGAATCAGATCAGCCATCCTAACAAGGAAAGGGTTGCACGCCTACTAATTACCTAATTACAGCACAGATGACCTCACAGTCGTGGCTATTGAAGGCCGCAAGAAGGAGGTGACGTGGCTGGCGTCGAGCTACATGGAGCACGACAAGCCAGCTCCGCCAACGGAAGTGACGACGCTGGTGTCTGCATCCGAAAAGATGGGACGCGACGTGGTGATTGGCACCGACGCCAACTCACACCATGAAGTGTGGGGAAGCGCGGATATTAATGAAAGGGGTGAGTCTCTTTTAGAATTTATACTATCAACTAACATAAGTATAGTAAACGTTGGCAGAGAGCCGACGTATGTAGGGCCGACCTCTGCCAATGTACTTGATTTAACGCTAATTGTCGGAAATAAACCAAGGGTGCGGGAATGGAGGGTGCTCGATCAGCCATCTTTCTCTGACCATAGGTACATCAGCTTTAAGCTGATGCTTTCAACGGAGCGCCCGGCTGGGCTTCGTCGGAATCCCAGAAATACGGACTGGGCGCTCTACGGTACGTTAGTGGAAAGCAGACTCCCAAACTGCAGGGGTGTGAGAACTGTGAAGGACATAGAGAGAGGTCTAAATGTCCTGACCGGCACACTGAACAGTGCATATAAAGAAGCTTGCAAACCCACTCTCCCCAGGCGACGTTCTCTTCCAGTCTGGTGGAACAAAGAACTCGCAGAGATGAGAAGGGATTTGAAGGAGCTGTTTAAGGCAACCAAAGTCGTGGACGATGATATGATACGGCTAGAGTACAAGGACAGACTCAGACTGTATAAGAATTTAATTCGTAGAGCGAGAAGGTCCTCCTGGAGGGATTTCTGTTCAAATTTGGAAAGGACGGCGGAAACCGCGAGGCTCAGGAAGATACTCTCCAGCGCTCCGGCGATGGAGAGTCAACTTCGGAAAGCAGATGGTAACTGGGCAGATGGCTGTGAAGAGGCGCTGGAGTCTCTTCTAGAACAGCATTTTCCAGGGTGTACAGCAGTGACTGAGATAGAAGGCATGGTCGAGGTTCGTGAGCACACCCAAAGCCACCTACCGGAAGGACTGATAACGGGAAGTAAGGTCCAATGGGCAATTGACTCATTCGAAGCGTACAAATCGCCAGGGCTAGATGGGATCTTCCCGGCTATGCTTCAGAAAGCGAAGAATGCAGTGGTACCCTGGGTGACTGCGATCTTTAAGAAGTGTGTTCAACTAAGGTACGTACCAAAGCCGTGGAGGACGGCGAGAGTGGTCTTCCTACCAAAGGCGGGGAAATGCAGCCACGTGTACCCCAAGGACTTCAGACCTATCAGTCTGACGTCCTTCATGCTAAAAACATTAGAAAAGCTGTTGGATGTGTTCATAAGAGGTGGTCTTAGCACCACGCATGTCGCTCCAAATCAGCATGCGTACACCAGAGGGAAATCAGTGGACTCTGCTCTTCACTCCCTGGTCGCTAACATTGAAACGGCTCTTCATCACAAAGAATATGCCTTGGGCGCCTTCGTAGATGTATCCGGTGCTTTTAACAACGTTGCAACGACAGCGATTATACGGGCATTACGAGCGGCTAATGTACCCGCAGTTATAACCCAATGGATCATACAACTCTTGAGCATGAGACGTATAAAAGCCACATGGGGAGCGGCCACGACAGAGAAGGACGCACACAGGGGCACCCCACAGGGAGGGGTGTTGTCGCCGTTGCTGTGGAACCTTGTCGTGAACGAACTACTCATAACCATGGCAGGTAGCGCCCCCAAGATTACAGCCTATGCCGACGACATAAGCTTGATTATTACGGGACGCTGTCCAGCCACGGTCAGTGAAGTCATGGGCACAAAACTTAAGGAAGTGTCGAGGTGGGCGGAAGGAGCAGGCCTGTCCATAAATCCAGATAAAACCGAGCTAGTATTGTTCACTAGAAGGTACAAAGTTCCTAAATGGATACCACCAAAGCTAAACGGTGTGAGGCTAAAACCGGTATCACATACGAAGTACCTCGGAGTCGTGTTGGACAGTAAATTGATGTGGAAGCTCCAAGTTGAAGAAAGGGTGAAGAGGGCAACTGTAGCGCTCTATGCATCTAAGAAGATGCTAGGCAGCAGATGGGGTCTCTCCCCCCGACTGATGCATTGGATCTTCACAGCAGTGGTGCAGCCAACGATGCTCTACGGGGTATGCGTGTGGTGGCATGCCCTTCAGAAACGAACGTACGCAAATGCGCTCGCCAAAGCGCAGCGTCAGGCGATGTTATGTATCACTGGGGCGCTGAGAACAACCCCAAGCAAGGCGTTAGAGACGCTTCTAAACATCTTTCCCGTAGAGGTGCAGGCGAGGATGACTGCCCAACGGACGCTGCAGCGTCTGGCTGTGACAGGCAACCTCGTGCGGTGTGCCCAGGGACATTGTGCAAAAACGAATAGTTTAACGAGGGAGTCGGACTATTTGGTACCAATCTCCCAATTCGAAACGATAGTCAAGGTTTCCCTGAGCCCCAATGAGTGGCAGAAATGCCAGAGAAGAAGGCCAAGAACAGTAAACATTTACACTGACGGATCCAAGATGGACTGTGGTGTAGGTGCGGCGGTTTACTGCATGGAGGGTGGCGAGAGCCATTTCTACAGGCTGCCGGATCAGAGCAGCATATTCCAGGCTGAGGTGTTTGCCATAGGGAAGGCTGCAGAGATAGGCGCATCATTAGATGTAAGTATAAACAGAGTAAATATCCTGGTGGATAGCCAAGCGGCGTTGAGGGCGATGGCATCCGCCACCATAAGTTCCAGATGTGTGCTGGAAAGCAGGGAGGCAGTAAGGGCCTTACGCAGTGGCAGGAGGGTAAGGTTATACTGGGTTCCCAGCCATCAGGACATAGATGGAAACGAAATGGCGGACAGGCTGGCCAAAGAGGGCGCCCAACTGCCAAGCGAGGTAGCGCAACCCATGGGGGTGCCCATAAGATGTCTATATGGCAGCATCACAGAAGAATGCAAGGAACACGTAGATCGTGCATGGAGAGACACGACCACGTGCAAACTAACCAGGAAGTTGTGTGGAGGTGCGTGCGCCAAGCGTACGAAGTTCCTACTGTCTCTGGAAAGGGCCAAATGTCGTTTATTAGTAGGCCTGCTGACGGGGCACTGTTTGACAGCAGTTCATGCTAAAAATATGGGCCTTACACGGGACGATGGCTGCAGGAAATGCAGAGAGCCTGAAGTGAGAGAAACACTGGAGCATCTAATATGCCAGTGTCCAGCCCTTGGGAGGCAAAGGCTTGATCTGTTAGGCAAGCCGATCCTGGAGTCACTGGAAGCAGTGGAGAAAGGACACTACAGCATGCTGCTCAAGTTTGCACTTAAAGCAAACCTGGTAGCGGACACATTTGCTTGAACTAAGCTCTCTATGTACTACCGGTACGCTAAGGACCAACACGGTCTATGCGAAGATCTCTCATGGATCACCGGACCAACCTACCTACCTTTCGTAAAATATGTTAATGCCATCTGAAAGAAGAACAGATAAGCTTTCCATCGAGCTCTTAGTTGAAGAAGTCGGTCGAAAAATTCAAGAGTTGTTAGCAAAAAACTAATCGGTGGTCAACACGATTCCGTCCTACTGCCGATTCTTTTCGCAAAGTACTTTTCTGTAATTCTAGTATTTAATGGGAAAAAATTAAACGAATTCTTTGTCCATTTAAAAAACTAATAATTCTTAATAAAATGCCGCCCATTTATGCAAATAAAAAAATTTAAATGTCTCTTATAAGATAAGGCATATTTTCGTCTGATAAGGTACTTTTTCTTCAATGAATTCGAGAATATTTTAGTTTTGATCAAAACAATTTTATTTGTTATGACTTTTTGTAAGATATGTTAATGCCATCTGAAAGAGAAATAGATAAGCTTTCCATCGAGCTCTTAGTCGAAGAAGTCGGTCGAAAGATGCAGGAGTTATTAGCAAAAAACTAATCGGTGGTCAACACGATTCCGTCATCTTGCCCATTCTTTTCGTAAAGTACTTTTCAATAATAATAGTATTTAATGGGAAAAAATTAAACGAATTTTTTGTCCATGTAAAAAACTATTAATTCTGAATAAAATGCCGCTCATTAATGCAATTAAAAAAATTTAAATCCGTCCTATTAGATAAAGCATATTTTCGTCTGATAAGGTACTTCTTCTTCAATGATTTCGGGGATATTTAAGTTTTGATTTAAAAAATTTTATTTCTTATGACTTTTCGTAAAATATGTTAATGCCATCTGAAAGAGGAACAGATAAGCTTTCCATCGAGCTCTAAGTTGAAGAAGTCGGTCGAAAAACTCAAGAGTTGTTAGCAAAAAACTAATCGGTGGTCAACACGATTCCGTCCTACTGCCGATTCTTTTCGCAAAGTACTTTTCTATAATTCTAGTATTTAATGGGAAAAAAATAAACGAATTTTTTGTCCATGTAAAAAACTATTAATTCTGAATAAAATGCCGCTCATTTATGCAATTAAAAAAATTTAAATGTTTCTTATTAAAAAAGGCATATTTTCGTCTTATAAAGTACTTCTTCTTCAATGATTTCGAGGATATTTAATTATGATCAAAAAAATTTCAGTTCCTATGACTTTTCGTAAAATATGTTAATGCCATCTGAAAGAGGAACAGATAAGCTTTCCATCGAGCTCTTAGTTGAAGAATTCGGTCGAAGGACGGAAGAGTTATTAGCAAAAAACTAATCGGTGGTCAACACGTTTCCGTCCTACTGCAGATTCTTTTCGCAAAGTACTTTTCTATAATTCTAGTATTTAATGAGAAAAAATTAAACGATTTTTTTGTCCATGTAAAAAATATTAATTCTGAATCAAATGCCGCCCATTTATGCAATTAAAAAAATTTAAATGTTTCTTATTAAAAAATGCATATTTTCGTCTTATAAAGTACTTCTTCTTCACTGATTTCGAGGATATTTAATTATGATCAAAAAAATTTCAGTTCCTATGACTTTTCGTAAAATATGTTACTGCCATCTGAAAGAGGAACAGAAAAGCTTTCCATCGAGCTCTAAGTTGAAGAAGTCGGTCGAAAGATGCAAGAGTTATAAGCAAAAACTAATCGGTGGTCAACACGATTCCGTCCTACTGCCGATTCTTTTCGCAAAGTACTTTTCTATAATTCTAGTATTTAATGGGAAAAAATTAAACGAATTCTTTGTCCATTTAAAAAACTAATAATTCTTAATAAAATGCCGCCCATTTATGCAAATAAAAAAATTTAAATGTCTCTTATAAGATAAGGCATATTTTCGTCTGATAAGGTACTTCTTCTTCAACGATTTCGAGGATATTTTAGTTTTGATCAAAAAAATTTTATTTCTTAATACTTTTCGTAAAATATGTTAATGCCATCTGAAAGAGGAACAGATAAGCTTTCCATCGAGCTCTTAGTTGAAGAATTCGGTCGAAGGACGGAAGAGTTATTAGTATTTAATGAGAAAAAATTAAACGATTTTCTTGTCCATGTAAAAAATATTAATTCTGAATCAAATGCCGCCCATTTATGCAATTAAAAAAAATTAAATGTTTCTTATTAAAAAAGGCATATTTTCGTCTTATAAAGTACTTCTTCTTCACTGATTTCGAGGATATTTAATTATGATCAAAAAAATTTCAGTTCCTATGACTTTTCGTAAAATATGTTAATGCCATCTGAAAGAGGAACAGATCAGCTTTCCATCGAGCTCTTAGTTGAAGAATTCGGTCGAAGGACGGAAGAGTTATTAGCAAAAAACTAATCGGTGGTCAACACGTTTCCGTCCTACTGCAGATTCTTTTCGCAAAGTGCTTTTCTATAATTCTAGTATTTAATGGGAAAAAATTAAACGAATTCTTTGTCCATTTAAAAAACTTATAATTCTTAATAAAATGCCGCCCATTTATGCAAATAAAAAAATTTAAATGTCTCTTATAAGATAAGGCATATTTTCGTCTGATAAGGTACTTTTTCTTCAATGAATTCGAGAATATTTTAGTTTTGATCAAAACAATTTTATTTCTTATGACTTTTTGTAAAATATGTTAATGCCATCTGAAAGAGAAATAGATAAGCTTTCCATCCAGCTCTTAGTCGAAGAAGTCGGTCGAAAGATGCAGGAGTTATTAGCAAAAAACTAATCGGTGGTCAACACGATTCCGTCATCTTGCCCATTCTTTTCGTAAAGTACTTTTCAATAATTATAGTATTTAATGGGAAAAAATTAAACGAATTTTTTGTCCATGTAAAAAACTATTAATTCTGAATATAATGCCGCTCATTAATGCAATTAAAACCAGTAAGGGAGCTATTTTCAGATTTGCTGAAACTTATATACTCTTGCAAGCATTTGGAATATACGTTTTATAGTTTTGCCAATAAGAATCTTATAAGTTTATAACGATAAAGGGGCGTAACCCCGCCCATTTTCTATTTTTTTTAACGAATACAATGCAATCATTCTACACTTCATTTTACGATTTTCTATCTCGTCTGCCTATAGATAAATCACATTTTTAAGTTTTTCTCTATATGGGCGGTGCCACGCCCTTATGTCCGATTCTTATGAAACTTTGTAATACGGTCAAGGATTCTTAAAAAAGCGTAACTGCAAGGTTTCATTTGTTTATAGTTGAAAACAAAAAAGTTTTTCTAACAAAAACCGAATTTTTTACCGATTGTTCCTATGGGAGCTATATGCTATATTTATCCGATCTTCACATATTTTGCAGTGTGTTTTAATTTACGTCCAAGATGTTCTTATGCAAAAATTCGAGGCGATAGCTTGAAAATCAAAGAGTTTATTGAGCAAAAACCTCATTCTTGACCGATCGTTCCTATGGCAGCTATATGCTATAGTATTCCGATCAAGCTGGTTTCTACATATAAACTGCCTGCAATGAAAAGAAAATTTTCTGCGTTTAAATTTTTTTGCTAACTTCAAAACTCTGGGAGGAGTTCGCATTGAAACAGACAGACAGACAGACGGATAGACGGACATGGCTATTTGAACTCGTCTCGTCGTGCTGATCAAGAATATATATACTTTATATAGTCGGAGATGTCTCCTTCTATGCGTTGCAAACTTCACGACAAGTTAATATACTCTTGCAAGAGTATAAAACTTTAAATCTCTCCTATTAGATAAAGCATATTTTCGTCTGATAAGGTACTTCTTCTTCAACGATTTCGGGGATATTTAAGTTTTGATTTAAAAAATTTTATTTCTTATGACTTTTCGTAAAATATGTTAATGCCATCTGAAAGAGGAACAGATAAGCTTTCCATCGAGCTCTAAGTTGAAGAAGTCGGTCGAAAAACTCAAGAGTTGTTAGCAAAAAACTAATCGGTGGTCAACACGATTCCGTCCTACTGCCGATTCTTTTCGCAAAGTACTTTTCTATAATTCTAGTATATAATGGGAAAAAATTAAACGAATTTTTTGTCCATGTAAAAAACTATTAATTCTGAATAAAATGCCGCTCATTTATGCAATTAAAAAAATTTAAATGTTTCTTATTAAAAAAGGCATATTTTCGTCTGATAAGGTACTTCTTCTTCAATGATTTCGGGGATATTTAAGTTTTGATCCAAAAAATTATATTTCTTACGACTTTTCGAGAAATATGTTAATGTCATCTGAAAGAGGAACAGATAAGCTTTCCATCGAGCTCTTAGTCGAAGAAGTCGTTCGAAGGATGCAATAGCTATTAGCAAAAAACTAATCGGTGGTCAACACGATTCCGTCCTACTGCCGACTATTTTCGCAAAGTACTTTTCTATAATTCTAGTATTTAATGGGAAAAAAATAAACGAATTTTTTGTCCATGTAAAAATCTATTAATTCTGAATAAAATGCCGACCATTTATGCAATTACAAAAATTTAAATGTCGCTGATTAGATAAGGCATATTTTCGTCTGATAAGGTACTTCTTCTTCAATGATTTCGAGGATATTTAATTATGATCAAAAAAATTTCAGTTCCTATGACTTTTCGTAAAATATGTTAATGCCATCTGAAAGAGGAACAGATAAGCTTTCCATCGAGCTCTTAGTCGAAGAAGTCGGTCAAAGTATGCAAGAGTTATTAGCAAAAAACTAATCGGTGGTCAACACGTTTCCGTCCTACTGCCGATTCTTTTCGCAAAGTACTTTTCTATAATTCTAGTATTTAATGGGAAAAAGTTAAATGAATTTTCTGTCCATGTAAAAAACTATTAATTCTGAATAAAATGGGCGGCATTTATGCAATTAAAAAAATTTAAATGTCTCTTATTAGATAAGGCATATTTTCGTCTTATAAGGTACTTCTTTTTCAATGATTTCGAGGATATTTTAGTTTTGATCCAAACAATTTTAATTCTTATGAGTTTTCGTAAAATATGTTAATGCCACCTAAAAGAGGAACAGATAAGCTTACCATCGAGCTCTTAGTCAAAGAAGTCGGTCGAAGGATGCAAGAGTTATTAGCAAAAAACTAATCGGTGGTCAACACATTTCCGTCCTTTTGCAGATCCTTTTCGCAAAGTACTTTTCTATAATTCTAGTATTTAATGGGAAAAAATTAAACGAATTTTTTGTCCATGTAAAAAACTATTAATTCTGAATAAAATGCCGCCCATTTATGCAATTTTAAAAATTTAAATGTTTCTTATTAGATAAGGCATATTTTCGTTTTATAAGGTACTTCTTTTTCAATGATTTCGAGGATATTTTAGTTTTGATCAAAAAAATCTTATTTCTTTCGCCTTTTCGTAAAATATGTTAATGCCATCTGAAAGAGAAACAGATAAGCTTTCCATCGAGCTCTTAGTCGAAGAAGTCGGTCGAAGGATGCAAGAGTTATTAGCAAAAAACTAATCGGTGGTCAACACTTTTCCGTCTTTCTGCCGATTCTTTTCGCAAAGTACTTTTCTATAATTCTAGTATTTAATGGGAAAAAATAAACGAATTTTTTGTCCATGTAAAAAACTATTAATTCAAAATAAAATGCCACCCATTTATGCAATTAAAAAAATTTAAATGTCTCTTATTAGATAAGGCATATTTTCGTCTGATAAAGTACTTCTTTTTCAATGATTTCGAGGATATTTTAATTTCGATCCACAAAATTTTATTTCTTATGACTTTTCGTAAAATATGTTAATGCCATCTGAAAGAGGAACAGATAGGCTTTCCATCGAGCTCTTAGTTGAAAAAGTCGATCGAAGGATGCAAGAGTTATTAGCAAAAAACTAATCGGTGGTCAACACGTTTCCGTCCTACTGCCGATTATTTTCGCAAAGTACTCTTCTATAATTCTGGTATTTAATGGGAAAAAACTAAACGAATTTTTTGTCCATTTAAAAAACTATTAATTCTTAATAAAATGATTCGTCTGATAAGGTACTTATTCTTCAACGATTTCGAGGATATTTTAGTTTTGATCAAAAAAAGTTTATTTCCTATGACTTTTCTTAAAATGTGTTAATGCCATCTGAAAGAGAAACAGATTAGCTTTCCATCGAGCTCTAAGTCGAAGAAGTCGGTCGAAAGATGCAGGAGTTATTAGCAAAAAACTAATCAGTGGTCAACACGATTCCGTCCTTTTGCCGATTCTTTTCGCAAAGTACTTTTCTATAATTCTAGTATTTAATGGGAAAAAATTAAACGAATTTTTTGTCCATGTAAAAAACTATTAATTCTGAATAAAATGCCGCCCATTTATGCAATTAAAAAAATTTAAATGTCTCTTATTAGATAAGGCATATTTTCATCTTTTACGGAACTTATTTTTCAATGATTTCGAGGATATTTTAGTTTTGGTTTAAAAAATTTTATTTCTTATGACTTTTCGTAAAATATGTTAATGCCATCTGAAAGAGGAGCAGAAAAGCTTTCCATCGAGCTCTAAGTTGAAGAAGTCGGTCGAAAGATGCAAGAGTTATTAGCCAAAAACTTATCGGTGGTCAACACGATTCCGTCCTACTGCCGATTCTTTTCGCAAAGTACTTTTCTATAATTCTAGTATTTAATGGGAAAAAATTAAACGAATTTTTTGTCCATGTAAAAAACTATTAATTCTGAATAAAATGCCGCCCATTTATGCAATTAAAAAAATTTAAATGTCTCTTATTAGATAAGGCATATTTTCGTTTTATAAGGTACTTCTTTTTCAATGATTTCGAGGATATTTTATTTTTGATCAAAAAAATCTTATTTCTTACGCCTTTTCGTAAAATATGTTAACGCCATCTGAAAGAGGAACAGATAAGCTTTCCATCGAGCTCTTAGTCGAAGAAGTCGGTCGAAAGATGCAGGAGTTATTGGCAAAAAAATAATCGGTGGTCAACACGATTCCGTCCTATTGCCGATTCTTTTCGCAAAGTACTTTTCAATAATTCTTGTATTTAATGGGAAAAAATTAAACAAATTTTATGTTCATGTAAAAAAGTGAGTAAAATGCCGCCCATTTATGCAATTAAAAAAAATTAAATGTCTTTTGTTAGATAAGGCATGTTTTCATCTTTTACGGAACTTATTGTTAAAAAATTTTATTTCTTATGACTTGTCGTAAAATATGTTAATGCCATCTGAAAGAGGAACAGAAAAGCTTTCAATCGAGCTCTTAGTTGAAGAAGTCGGTCGAAAGATGAAAGAGTTATTAGCGAAAAACTTATCGGTGGTCAACACGATTCCGTTCTACTGCCGATTCTTTTCGCAAAGTACTTTTCTATAATTCTAGTATTTAATGGGAAAAAATTAAACGAATTTTTTGTCCATGTAAAAAACTATTAATTCTGAATAAAATGCCGCCCATTTATGCAATTTTAAAAATTTAAATGTTTCTTATTAGATAAGGCATATTTTCGTTTTATAAGGTACTTCTTTTTCAATGATTTCGAGGATATTTTAGTTTTGATCAAAAAAATCTTATTTCTTTCGCCTTTTCGTAAAATATGTTAATGCCATCTGAAAGAGAAACAGATAAGCTTTCCATCGAGCTCTTAGTCGAAGAAGTCGGTCGAAGGATGCAAGAGTTATTAGCAAAAAACTAATCGGTGGTCAACACTTTTCCGTCTTTCTGCCGATTCTTTTCGCAAAGTACTTTTCTATAATTCTAGTATTTAATGGGAAAAAATAAACGAATTTTTTGTCCATGTAAAAAACTATTAATTCCAAATAAAATGCCACCAATTTATGCAATTAAAAAAATTAAAATGTCTCTTGTTATATAAGGCATATTTGCGTCTTTTACGGTACTACTTTTTCAATGATTTCGAGGATATTGTAGTTTTGATTTAAAAAATTTTATTTCTTATGACTTTTCGTAAAATATGTTAATGCCATCTGAAAGAGGAACAGATAAGGTTTCCATCGAGCTCTTAGTCGAAGAAGTCGGTCGAAGGATGCAAGAGTTATTAGCAAAAAACTAATCGGTGGTCAACACGTTTCCGTCCTACTGCCGATTCTTTTCGCAAAGTACTTTTCTATAATTCTAGTATTTAATGGGAAAAAATTAACGAATTCTTTGTCCATATAAAAAACTATTAATTCTGAATAAAATGCCGCCCATTTATGCAATTAAAAAAATTTAAATGTCTCTTATTAGATAAGGCATATTTTCGTTTTATAAGGTACTTCTTTTTCAATGATTTCGAGGATATTTTAGTTTTGATCAAAAAGATCTTATTTCTTACGCCTTTTCGTAAAATATGTTAATGCCATCTGAAAGAAGAACAGATAAGCTTTCCATCGAGCTCTTAGTCGAAGAAGTCGGTCGAAGGATGCAAGAGTTATTAGCAAAAAACTAATCGGTGGTCAACACTTTTCCGTCCTTCTGCCGATTCTTTTCGCAAAGTACTTTTCTATAATTCTAGTATTTAATGGGAAAAAATTAAACGAATTTTTTGTCCATGTAAAAAACTATTAATTCAAAATAAAATGGCACCCATTTATGCAATTAAAAAAATTAAAATGTCTCTTGTTATATAAGGCATATTTGGGTCTTTTACGGTACTACTTTTTCAATGATTTCGAGGATATTTTAGTTTTGATTTAAAAAATTTTATTTCTTATGACTTTTCGTAAAATATGTTAATGCCATCTGAAAGAGGAACAGATAAGCTTTCCATCGAGCTCTTAGTTGAAGAAGTCGGTCGAAAGATGCAAGAGTTATTTGCAAAAAACTAATCGGTGGTCAACACGTTTCCGTCCTACCCACCCACCCATTTATGCAATTAAAAACAATTTAAATGTCTTTTGTTAGATAAGGAATATTTTCATCTTTTACGGAACTTATTTTTCAATGATGTCGAGGATATTTTAGTTTTGGTTTAAAAAATTTTATTTCTTATGACTTTTCGTAAAATATGTTTATGCCATCTGAAAGAGGAACAGAAAAGCTTTCCATCGAGCTCTAAGTTGAAGAAGTCGTTCGAAAGATGCAAGAGTTATTAGCAAAAACTTATCGGTGGTCAACACGATTCCGTCCTACTGCTAAGTACTTTTCTATAATTCTAGTATTTAATGGGAAAAAATTAAACGAATTTTTTGTCCATGTTAAAAACTATTAATTCTGAATAAAATGCCGCCCATTTATGCAATTAAAAAAATTTAAATGTCTCTTATTAGATAAGGCATATTTTCGTTTTATATGGTACTTCTTTTTCAATGATTTCGAGGATATTTTAGTTTTGATCAAAAAAATTTTATTTCTTACGCCTTTTCGTAAAATATGTTAATGCCATCTGAAAGAGGAACAGATAAGCTTTCCATCGAGCTCTTAGTCGAAGAAGTCGGTCGAAGGATGCAAGAGTTATTAGAAAAAAACTAATCGGTGGTCAACACTTTTCCGTCATTCTGCCGATTCTTTTCGCAAAGTACTTTTCTATAATTATAGTATTTAATGGGAAAAAATTAAACGAATTTTTTGTCCGTGGAAAAAACTATTAATTCAAAATAAAATGCCACCCATTTATGCAATTAGAAAAATTAAAATGTCTCTTGTTATATAAGGCATATTTGCGTCTTTTACGGTACTACTTTTTCAATGATTTCGAGGATATTTTAGTTTTGATTTAAAAAATTTTATTTCTTATGACCTTTCGTAAAATATGTTAATGCCATCTGAAAGAGGAACAGATAAGGTTTCCATCGAGCTCTAAGTCGAAAAAGGCGGTCGAAGGATGCAAGAGTTATTAGCAAAAAACTAATCGGTGGTCAACACGTTTCCGTCCTACTGCCGATTCTTTTCGCAAAGTACTTTTCTATAATTCTAGTATTTAATGGGAAAAAATTAAACGAATTTTTTGTCCATGTAAAAAACTGAATAAAATGCCGCCCATTTATGCAATTAAAAAAAATTAAATGTCTTTTGTTAGATAAGGCATATTTTCATCTTTTACGGAACTTATTTTTCAATGATTTCGAGGATATTTTATTTATTTTTGGTTTAAAAAATTTTATTTCTTATCACTTTTCGTAAAATATGTTAATGCCATCTGAAAGAGGAACAGAAAAGCTTTCCATCGAGCCTTAAGTTGAAGAAGTCTGTCGAAAGATGCAAGAGTTATTAGCAAAAAACTAATTGGTGGTCAACACGATTACGTCCTACTGCCGATTCTTTTCTAAAATTCTAGTATTTAATGGGAAAAAATTAAACGAATTTTTTGTCCATGTAAAAAACTATTAATTCTGAATAAAATGCCGCCCATTTATGCAATTAAAAAAATTTAAATGTCTCTTATTAGATAAGGCATATTTTCGTTTTATAAGGTACTTCTTTTTCAATGATTTCGAGGATATTTTAGTTTTGATCAAAAAAATCTTATTTCTTATGCCTTTTCGTAAAATATGTTAATGCCATCTGAAAGAGGAACAGATAAGCTTTCCATCGAGCTCTTAGTCGAAGAAGTCGGTCGAAGGATGCAAGAGTTATTAGCAAAAAACTAATCGGTGGTCAACACTTTTCCGTCCTTCTGCCGATTCTTTTCGCAAAGTACTTTTCTATAATTTTAGTATTTAATGGGAAAAAATTAAACGAATTTTTTTTCCATGTAAAAAACTATTAATTCTGAATTAAATGCCACCCATTTATGTAATTAAAAAAATTAAAATGTCTCTTGTTATATAAGGCATATTTGCGTCTTTTACGGTACTACTTTTTCAATGATTTCGAGGATATTTTAGTTTTGATTTAAAAAATTTTATTTCTTATGACTTTTCGTAAAATATGTTAATGCCATCTGAAAGAGGCACAGATAAGCTTTCCATCGAGCTCTTAGTTGAAGAAGTCGGTCGAAGGATACAAGAGTTATTAGCAAAAAACTAATCGGTGGTCAACACGTTTCCGTCCTACTGCCGATTCTTTTCGCAAAGTACTTTTCTGTAATTCTAGTATTTAATGGGAAAAGTTAAACGAATTTTTTGTCCATGTAAAAAACTATTAATTCTGAATAAAATGCCGCCCATTTATGCAATTAAAAAAAATTAAATGTCTTTTGTTACATAAGGCATATTTTCATCTTTTACGGAACCTCTTTTTCAATGATTTCGAGGATATTTTAGTTTTGATCAAAAAAATCTTATTTCTTACGCCTTTTCGTAAAATATGTTAATGCCATCTGAAAGAGGAACAGATAAGCTTTCCATCGAGCTCTTAGTCGAAGAAGTCGGTCGAAGGATGCAAGAGTTATTAGCAAAAAACTAATCGGTGGTCAACACTTTTCCGTCCTTCTGCCGATTCTTTTCGCAAAGTACTTTTCTATAATTCTAGTATTTAATGGGAAAAAATTAAACGAATTTTTTGTCCATGTAAAAAACTTTTAATTCTGAATAAAATGCCGCCCATTTATGCAATTAAAAAAATTTAAATGTCTGGACACGATTCCGTCCTACTGCCGATTCTTTTCGCAAAGTACTTTTCTATAATTTTAGTATTTAATGGGAAAAAATTAAACGAATTTTTTTTCCATGTAAAAAACTATTAATTCTGAATTAAATGCCACCCATTTATGTAATTAAAAAAATTAAAATGTCTCTTGTTATATAAGGCATATTTGCGTCTTTTACGGTACTACTTTTTCAATGATTTCGAGGATATTTTAGTTTTGATTTAAAAAATTTTATTTCTTATGACTTTTCGTAAAATATGTTAATGCCATCTGAAAGAGGAACAGATAAGCTTTCCATCGAGCTCTTAGTTGAAGAAGTCGGTCGAAAGATGCAAGAGTTATTTGCAAAAAACTAATCGGTGGTCAACACGTTTCCGTCCTACTGCCGATTCTTTTCGCAAAGTACTTTTCTATAATTTTAGTATTTAATGGGAAAAAATTAAACGAATTTTTTTTCCATGTAAAAAACTATTAATTCTGAATTAAATGCCACCCATTTATGTATTTCAAAAAATTAAGATGTCTCTTGTTATATAAGGCATATTTGCGTCTTTTACGGTACTACTTTTTCAATGATTTCGAGGATATTTTAGTTTTGATTTAAAAAATTTTATTTCTTATGACTTTTCGTAAAATATGTTAATGCCATCTGAAAGAGGAACAGATAAGCTTTCATTCGAGCTCTTAGTTGAAGGAGTCGGTCGAAAGATGCAAGAGTTATTTGCAAAAAACTAATCGGTGGTCAACACGTTTCCGTCCTACTGCCGATTCTTTTCGCAAAGTAGTTTTCTTTAATTCTAGTATTTAATGGGAAAAAATTAAACGAATTCTTTGTCCATGTAAAAAACTATTAATTCTGAATAAAATGCCACCCATTTATGCAATTAAAAAAATTTAAATGTCTCTTATTAAATAAGGCATATTTTCGTCTTATGAGGTATTTCTTTTTCAATGATTTCGAGGATATTTTAGTTATAATCAAAAAAATTTTATTTCATAAGACTTTTCGTAAAATATGTTAATGCCATCTGAAAGAGGAACAGATAAGCTTTCCATCGAGCTCTTAGTCGAAGAAGTCGGTCGAAGGATACAAGAGTTATTAGCAAAAAACTAATCGGTGGTCAACACGTTTCCGTCCTACTGCCGATTCTTTTCGCAAAGTACTTTTCTGTAATTCTAGTATTTAATGGGAAAAGTTAAACGAATTTTTTGTCCATGTAAAAAACTATTAATTCTGAATAAAATGCCGCCCATTTATGCAATTAAAAAAAATTAAATGTCTTTTGTTACATAAGGCATATTTTCATCTTTTACGGAACTTCTTTTTCAATGATTTCGAGGATATTTTAGTTTTGATCAAAAAAATCTTATTTCTTACGGCTTTTCGTAAAATATGTTAATGCCATCTGAAAGAGGAACAGATAAGCTTTCCATCGAGCTCTTAGTCGAAGAAGTCGGTCGAAGGATGCAAGAGTTATTAGCAAAAAACTAATCGGTGGTCAACACTTTTCCGTCCTTCTGCCGATTCTTTTCGCAAAGTACTTTTCTATAATTCTAGTATTTAATGGGAAAAAATTAAACGAATTTTTTGACCATGTAAAAAACTATTAATTCAAAATAAAATGCCACCCATTTATGCAATTAAAAAAATTAATATGTCTCTTGTTATATAAGGCATATTTGCGTCTTTTACGGTACTACTTTTTCAATGATTTCGAGGAGATTTTAGTTTTGATTTAAAAAATTTTATTTCTTATGACTTTTCGTAAAATATGTTAATGCCATCTGAAAGAGGAACAGATAAGCTTTCCATCGAGCTCTTAGTTGAAGAAGTCGGTCGAAAGATGCAAGAGTTATTAGCAAAAAACTAATCGGTGGTCAACACGTTTCCGTCCTACTGCCGATTCTTTTCGCAAAGTACTTTTCTATAATTCTAGTATTTAATGGGAAAAAATTAAACGAATTTTTTGTCCATGTAAAAACTATTAATTCTGAATAAAATGGCGCCCATTTATGAAATTAAAAAAATTTAAATGTCTCTTATTAGATAAGGCATATTTTCGTCTTTTACGGTACTTCTTTTTCAATGATTTCGAGGAAATTTTAGTTTTGATCCAAAAAATTTCATTTCTTATGACTTTTCGTAAAATATGTAAATGCCATCTTAAAGAGGAACAGATAAGCTTTCCATCGAGCTCTTAGTCGAAGAAGTCGGTCGAAGGATGCAAGAGTTATTAGCAAAAAACTAATCGGTGGTCAACACGTTTCCGTCCTACTGCCGATTCTTTTCGCAAAGTACTTTTCTTTAATCCTTGTATTTAATGGGAAAAAATTAAACAAATTTTTTGTCCATGTAAAAACTATTAATTCTGAATAAAATGGCGCCCATTTATGCAATTAAAAAAATTTAAATGTCTCTTATTAGATAAGGCATATTTTCGTTTTATAAGGTACTTCTTTTTCAATGATTTCGTGGATATTTTAGTTTTGATCCAAAAAATTTTATTTCTTATGACTTTTCGTAAAATATGTTAATGCCATCTGAAAGAGGAACAGATTAGCTTTCCATCGAGCTCTTAGTTGAAGAAGTCGGTCGAAAGATGCAAGAGTTATTTGCAAAAAACTAATCGGTGGTCAACACGTTTCCGTCCTACTGCCGATTCTTTTCGCAAAGTACTTTTCTTTAATTCTAGTATTTAATGGGAAAAAATTAAACGAATTCTTTGTCCATGTAAAAAACTATTAATTCTGAATAAAATGCCACCCATTTATGCAATTAAAAAAATTAAAATGTCTCTTGTTATATAAGGCATATTTACGTCTTTTACGGTACTTCTTTTTCAATGATTTCGAGGAAATTTTAGTTTTGATTTAAAAAATTTTATTTCTTATGACTTTTCATAAAATATGTTAATGCCATCTGAAAGAGGAACAGATAAGCTTTCCATCGAGCTCTTAGTTGAAGAAGTCGGTCGAAAGATGCAAGAGTTATTTGCAAAAAACTAATCGGTGGTCAACACGTTTCCGTCCTACTGCCGATTCTTTTCGCAAAGTACTTTTCTTTAATTCTAGTATTTAATGGGAAAAAATTAAACGAATTCTTTGTCCATGTAAAAAACTATTAATTCTGAATAAAATGCCACCCATTTATGCAATTAAAAAAATTTAAATGTCTCTTATTAAATAAGGCATATTTTCGTCTTATGAGGTACTTCTTTTTCAATGATTTCGAGGATATTTTAGTTATAATCAAAAAAATTTTATTTCATAAGACTTTTCGTAAAATATGTTAATGCCATCTGAAAGAGGAACAGATAAGCTTTCCATCGAGCTCTTAGTCGAAGAAGTCGGTCGAAGGATACAAGAGTTATTAGCAAAAAACTAATCGGTGGTCAACACGTTTCCGTCCTACTGCCGATTCTTTTCGCAAAGTACTTTTCTGTAATTCTAGTATTTAATGGGAAAAGTTAAACGAATTTTTTGTCCATGTAAAAAACTATTAATTCTGAATAAAATGCCGCCCATTTATGCAATTAAAAAAAATTAAATGTCTTTTGTTACATAAGGCATATTTTCATCTTTTACGGAACTTCTTTTTCAATGATTTCGAGGATATTTTAGTTTTGATCAAAAAAATCTTATTTCTTACGCCTTTTCGTAAAATATGTTAATGCCATCTGAAAGAGGAACAGATAAGCTTTCCATCGAGCTCTTAGTCGAAGAAGTCGGTCGAAGGATGCAAGAGTTATTAGCAAAAAACTAATCGGTGGTCAACACTTTTCCGTCCTTCTGCCGATTCTTTTCGCAAAGTACTTTTCTATAATTCTAGTATTTAATGGGAAAAAATTAAACGAATTTTTTGTCCATGTAAAAAACTATTAATTCAAAATAAAATGCCACCCATTTATGCAATTAAAAAAATTAATATGTCTCTTGTTATATAAGGCATATTTGCGTCTTTTACGGTACTACTTTTTCAATGATTTCGAGGAGATTTTAGTTTTGATTTAAAAAATTTTATTTCTTATGACTTTTCGTAAAATATGTTAATGCCATCTGAAAGAGGAACAGATAAGCTTTCCATCGAGCTCTTAGTTGAAGAAGTCGGTCGAAAGATGCAAGAGTTATTAGCAAAAAACTAATCGGTGGTCAACACGTTTCCGTCCTACTGCCGATTCTTTTCGCAAAGTACTTTTCTATAATTCTAGTATTTAATGGGAAAAAATTAAACGAATTTTTTGTCCATGTAAAAACTATTAATTCTGAATAAAATGGCGCCCATTTATGAAATTAAAAAAATTTAAATGTCTCTTATTAAATAAGGCATATTTTCGTCTTATAAGGTACTTCTTTTTCAATGATTTCGAGGATATTTTAGTTATGGTCAAAAAAATTTTATTTCATATGAATTTTCGTAAAATATGTTAATGCAATCTGATAGAGGAACAGATAAGCTTTCCATCGAGCTCTTAGTTGAAGAAGTCGGTCGAAAGATGCAAGAGGTATTAGCAAAAAACTAATCGGTGGTCAACACGTTTCCGTCCTACTGCCGATTCTTTTCGCAAAGTACTTTTCTTTAATCCTTGTATTTAATGGGAAAAAATTAAACGAATTTTTTGTCCATGTAAAAACTATTAATTCTGAATAAAATGGCGCCCATTTATGCAATTAAAAAAATTTAAATGTCTCTTATTAGATAAGGCATATTTTCGTTTTATAAGGTACTTCTTTTTCAATGATTTCGTGGATAATTTAGTTTTGATCCAAAAAATTTTATTTCTTATGACTTTTCGTAAAATATGTTAATGCCATCTGAAAGAGGAACAGATTAGCTTTTCATCGAGCTCTTAGTCGAAGAAGTCGGTCGAAGGATGCAAGAGTTATTAGCAAAAAACTAATCGGTGGTCAACACGTTTCCGTCCTACTGCCGATTCTTTTCGCAAAGTACTTTTCTATAATTCTAGTATTTAATGAGAAAAAATTAAACGATTTTTTTGTCCATGTAAAAAACTATTAATTCTGAATAAAATGTCGCCCATTTATGCAATTAAAAAAATTTAAATGTCTCTTAGTAGATAAGGCATATTTTCGTCTGACAAGGTACTTCTTCTTCAACGATTTCAAGGATATTTTGGTTTTGATCAAAAAAATTTTATTTCTTATGTTTTTTCGTAAAATGTATTAATGCCATCTGAAAGAGGAACAGATAAGCTTTCCATCGAGCTCTTAGTCGAAGAAGTCGGACGAAAGATGCAAGAGGTATTAGCAAAAAACTAATCGGTGGTCAACACGTTTCCGTCCTACTGCCGATTCTTTTCGCAAAGTACTTTTCTATAATTCTAGTATTTAATGGGAAAAAATTAAACGAATTTTTTGTCCATGTAAAAACTATTAATTCTGAATAAAATGGCGCCCATTTATGAAATTAAAAAAATTTAAATGTCTCTTATTAGATAAGGCATATTTTCGTCTTTTACGGTACTTCTTTTTCAATGATTTCGAGGAAATTTTAGTTTTGATCCAAAAAATTTCATTTCTTATGACTTTTCGTAAAATATGTAAATGCCATCTTAAAGAGGAACAGATAAGCTTTCCATCGAGCTCTTAGTCGAAGAAGTCGGTCGAAGGATGCAAGAGTTATTAGCAAAAAACTAATCGGTGGTCAACACGTTTCCGTCCTACTGCCGATTCTTTTCGCAAAGTACTTTTCTTTAATCCTTGTATTTAATGGGAAAAAATTAAACGAATTTTTTGTCCATGTAAAAACTATTAATTCTGAATAAAATGGCGCCCATTTATGCAATTAAAAAAATTTAAATGTCTCTTATTAGATAAGGCATATTTTCGTTTTATAAGGTACTTCTTTTTCAATGATTTCGTGGATATTTTAGTTTTGATCCAAAAAATTTTATTTCTTATGACTTTTCGTAAAATATGTTAATGCCATCTGAAAGAGGAACAGATTAGCTTTCCATCGAGCTCTTAGTTGAAGAAGTCGGTCGAAAGATGCAAGAGTTATTTGCAAAAAACTAATCGGTGGTCAACACGTTTCCGTCCTACTGCCGATTCTTTTCGCAAAGTACTTTTCTTTAATTCTAGTATTTAATGGGAAAAAATTAAACGAATTCTTTGTCCATGTAAAAAACTATTAATTCTGAATAAAATGCCACCCATTTATGCAATTAAAAAAATTAAAATGTCTCTTGTTATATAAGGCATATTTACGTCTTTTACGGTACTTCTTTTTCAATGATTTCGAGGATATTTTAGTTATAATCAAAAAAATTTTATTTCATAAGACTTTTCGTAAAATATGTTAATGCCATCTGAAAGAGGAACAGATAAGCTTTCCATCGAGCTCTTAGTCGAAGAAGTCGGTCGAAGGATACAAGAGTTATTAGCAAAAAACTAATCGGTGGTCAACACGTTTCCGTCCTACTGCCGATTCTTTTCGCAAAGTACTTTTCTGTAATTCTAGTATTTAATGGGAAAAGTTAAACGAATTTTTTGTCCATGTAAAAAACTATTAATTCTGAATAAAATGCCGCCCATTTATGCAATTAAAAAAAATTAAATGTCTTTTGTTACATAAGGCATATTTTCATCTTTTACGGAACTTCTTTTTCAATGATTTCGAGGATATTTTAGTTTTGATCAAAAAAATCTTATTTCTTACGCCTTTTCGTAAAATATGTTAATGCCATCTGAAAGAGGAACAGATAAGCTTTCCATCGAGCTCTTAGTCGAAGAAGTCGGTCGAAGGATGCAAGAGTTATTAGCAAAAAACTAATCGGTGGTCAACACTTTTCCGTCCTTCTGCCGATTCTTTTCGCAAAGTACTTTTCTATAATTCTAGTATTTAATGGGAAAAAATTAAACGAATTTTTTGTCCATGTAAAAAACTATTAATTCAAAATAAAATGCCACCCATTTATGCAATTAAAAAAATTAATATGTCTCTTGTTATATAAGGCATATTTGCGTCTTTTACGGTACTACTTTTTCAATGATTTCGAGGAGATTTTAGTTTTGATTTAAAAAATTTTATTTCTTATGACTTTTCGTAAAATATGTTAATGCCATCTGAAAGAGGAACAGATAAGCTTTCCATCGAGCTCTTAGTTGAAGAAGTCGGTCGAAAGATGCAAGAGTTATTAGCAAAAAACTAATCGGTGGTCAACACGTTTCCGTCCTACTGCCGATTCTTTTCGCAAAGTACTTTTCTATAATTAATATATTTAATGGGAAAAAATTAAACGAATTTTTTGTCCATGTAAAAACTATTAATTCTGAATAAAATGGCGCCCATTTATGAAATTAAAAAAATTTAAATGTCTCTTATTAAATAAGGCATATTTTCGTCTTATAAGGTACTTCTTTTTCAATGATTTCGAGGATATTTTAGTTATGGTCAAAAAAATTTTATTTCATATGAATTTTCGTAAAATATGTTAATGCAATCTGATAGAGGAACAGATAAGCTTTCCATCGAGCTCTTAGTTGAAGAAGTCGGTCGAAAGATGCAAGAGGTATTAGCAAAAAACTAATCGGTGGTCAACACGTTTCCGTCCTACTGCCGATTCTTTTCGCAAAGTACTTTTCTTTAATCCTTGTATTTAATGGGAAAAAATTAAACGAATTTTTTGTCCATGTAAAAACTATTAATTCTGAATAAAATGGCGCCCATTTATGCAATTAAAAAAATTTAAATGTCTCTTATTAGATAAGGCATATTTTCGTTTTATAAGGTACTTCTTTTTCAATGATTTCGTGGATAATTTAGTTTTGATCCAAAAAATTTTATTTCTTATGACTTTTCGTAAAATATGTTAATGCCATCTGAAAGAGGAACAGATTAGCTTTTCATCGAGCTCTTAGTCGAAGAAGTCGGTCGAAGGATGCAAGAGTTATTAGCAAAAAACTAATCGGTGGTCAACACGTTTCCGTCCTACTGCCGATTCTTTTCGCAAAGTACTTTTCTATAATTCTAGTATTTAATGAGAAAAAATTAAACGATTTTTTTGTCCATGTAAAAAACTATTAATTCTGAATAAAATGTCGCCCATTTATGCAATTAAAAAAATTTAAATGTCTCTTAGTAGATAAGGCATATTTTCGTCTGACAAGGTACTTCTTCTTCAACGATTTCAAGGATATTTTGGTTTTGATCAAAAAAATTTTATTTCTTATGTTTTTTCGTAAAATGTATTAATGCCATCTGAAAGAGGAACAGATAAGCTTTCCATCGAGCTCTAAGTCGAAGAAGTCGGTCGAAAGATGCAGGAATTATTGGAAAAAAAATAATCGGTGGTCAACACGATTCCGTCCTACTGCTGATTCTTTTCGCAAAGTACTTTTCAATAATTCTAGTATTTAATGGGAAAAAATTCAACGAATTTTTTATCCATGTAAAAAACTGAATAAAATGCCGCCCATTTATGCAATTAAAAAAATTTAAATGTCTCTTATTAGATAAGGCGTATTTTCGTCTTATAAGGTACTTCTTTTTCAATGATTTCGAGGATATTTTAGTTTTGATCCAAAAAATTTTATTTCTTATGTTTTTTCGTAAAATATGTTGATGCCACCTGAAAGAGGAACAGATAAGCTTTCCATTGAGCTCTTATTCGAAGAAGTCGGTCGAAGGATGCAAGAGTTATTAGCAAAAAACTAATCGGTGGTCAACACGTTTCCGTCCTACTGCCGATTCTTTTCGCAAAGTACTTTTCAATAATTCTAGTATTTAATGGGAAAAAATTAAACGAATTCTTTGTCCATGTAAAAAACTATTAATTCTGAATAAAATGCCGCCCATTTATGCAAATAAAAAAAATTAAATGTCTCTTATTAGATAAGGCATATTTTCGTCTGATAAGGTACTCCTTTTTCAATGATTTCGAGGAAATTTTAGTTTTGATCCAAAAAATTTCATTTCTTATGACTTTTCGTAAAATATGTAAATGCCATCTTAAAGAGGAACAGATAAGCTTTCCATCGAGCTCTTAGTCGAAGAAGTCGGTCGAAGGATGCAAGAGTTATTTGCAAAAAACTAATCGGTGGTCAACACGTTTCCGTCCTACTGCCGATTCTTTTCGCAAAGTACTTTTCTTTAATTCTAGTATTAATGGGAAAAAATTAAACGAATTCTTTGTCCATGTAAAAAACTATTAATTCTGAATAAAATGCCACCCATTTATGCAATTAAAAAAATTTAAATGTCTCTTATTAAATAAGGCATATTTTCGTCTTATGAGGTACTTCTTTTTCAATGATTTCGAGGATATTTTAGTTATAATCAAAAAAATTTTATTTCATAAGACTTTTCGTAAAATATGTTAATGCCATCTGAAAGAGGAACAGATAAGCTTTCCATCGAGCTCTTAGTCGAAGAAGTCGGTCGAAGGATACAAGAGTTATTAGCAAAAAACTAATCGGTGGTCAACACGTTTCCGTCCTACTGCCGATTCTTTTCGCAAAGTACTTTTCTGTAATTCTAGTATTTAATGGGAAAAGTTAAACGAATTTTTTGTCCATGTAAAAAACTATTAATTCTGAATAAAATGCCGCCCATTTATGCAATTAAAAAAAATTAAATGTCTTTTGTTACATAAGGCATATTTTCATCTTTTACGGAACTTCTTTTTCAATGATTTCGAGGATATTTTAGTTTTGATCAAAAAAATCTTATTTCTTACGCCTTTTCGTAAAATATGTTAATGCCATCTGAAAGAGGAACAGATAAGCTTTCCATCGAGCTCTTAGTCGAAGAAGTCGGTCGAAGGATGCAAGAGTTATTAGCAAAAAACTAATCGGTGGTCAACACTTTTCCGTCCTACTGCCGATTCTTTTCGCAAAGTACTTTTCTTTAATTCTAGTATTAATGGGAAAAAATTAAACGAATTCTTTGTCCATGTAAAAAACTATTAATTCTGAATAAAATGCCACCCATTTATGCAATTAAAAAAATTTAAATGTCTCTTATTAAATAAGGTATATTTTCGTCTTATGAGGTACTTCTTTTTCAATGATTTCGAGGATATTTTAGTTATAATCAAAAAAATTTTATTTCATAAGACTTTTCGTAAAATATGTTAATGCCATCTGAAAGAGGAACAGATAAGCTTTCCATCGAGCTCTTAGTCGAAGAAGTCGGTCGAAGGATACAAGAGTTATTAGCAAAAAACTAATCGGTGGTCAACACGTTTCCGTCCTACTGCCGATTCTTTTCGCAAAGTACTTTTCTGTAATTCTAGTATTTAATGGGAAAAGTTAAACGAATTTTTTGTCCATGTAAAAAACTATTAATTCTGAATAAAATGCCGCCCATTTATGCAATTAAAAAAAATTAAATGTCTTTTGTTACATAAGGCATATTTTCATCTTTTACGGAACTTCTTTTTCAATGATTTCGAGGATATTTTAGTTTTGATCAAAAAAATCTTATTTCTTACGCCTTTTCGTAAAATATGTTAATGCCATCTGAAAGAGGAACAGATAAGCTTTCCATCGAGCTCTTAGTCGAAGAAGTCGGTCGAAGGATGCAAGAGTTATTAGCAAAAAACTAATCGGTGGTCAACACTTTTCCGTCCTTCTGCCGATTCTTTTCGCAAAGTACTTTTCTATAATTCTAGTATTTAATGGGAAAAAATTAAACGAATTTTTTGTCCATGTAAAAAACTATTAATTCAAAATAAAATGCCACCCATTTATGCAATTAAAAAAATTAATATGTCTCTTGTTAAATAAGGCATATTTGCGTCTTTTACGGTACTACTTTTTCAATGATTTCGAGGAGATTTTAGTTTTGATTTAAAAAATTTTATTTCTTATGACTTTTCGTAAAATATGTTAATGCCATCTGAAAGAGGAACAGATAAGCTTTCCATCGAGCTCTTAGTTGAAGAAGTCGGTCGAAAGATGCAAGAGTTATTAGCAAAAAACTAATTGGTGGTCAACACGTTTTCGTCCTACTGCTATTGTTTTCGCAAAGTACTTTTCTATAATTCTAGTATTTAATGGGAAAAAATTAAACGAATTTTTTGTCCATGTAAAAACTATTAATTCTGAATAAAATGGCGCCCATTTAGGAAATTAAAAAAATTTAAATGTCTCTTATTAGATAAGGCATATTTGCGTCTTTTACGGTACTCCTTTTTCAATGATTTCGAGGAAATTTTAGTTTTGATCCAAAAAATTTAATTTCTTATGACTTTTCGTAAAATATGTAAATACCATCTTAAAGAGGAACAGATAAGCTTTCCATCGAGCTCTTAGTCGAAGAAGTCGGTCGAAGGATGCAAGAGTTATTAGCAAAAAACTAATCGGTGGTCAACACGTTTCCGTCCTACTGCCGATTCTTTTCGCAAAGTACTTTTCTTTAATCCTTGTATTTAATGGGAAAAAATTAAACGAATTTTTTGTCCATGTAAAAACTATCAATTCTGAATAAAATGGCGCCCATTTATGCAATTAAAAAAATTTAAATGTCTCTTATTAGATAAGGCATATTTTCGTTTTATAAGGTACTTCTTTTTCAATTATTTCGTGGATATTTTAGTTTTGATCCAAAAAATTTTATTTCTTATGACTTTTCGTAAAATATGTTAATGCCATCTGAAAGAGGAACAGATTAGCTTTCCATCGAGCTCTTAGTCGAAGAAGTCGGTCGAAGGATGCAAGAGTTATTAGCAAAAAACTAATCGGTGGTCAACACGTTTCCGTCCTACAGCCGATTCTTTTCGCAAAGTACTTTTCTATAATTCTAGTATTTAATGAGAAAAAATTAAACGATTTTTTTGTCCATGTAAAAAACTATTAATTCTGAATAAAATGTCGCCCATTTATGCAATTAAAAAAATTTAAATGTCTCTTAGTAGATAAGGCATATTTTCGTCTGATAAGGTACTTCTTCTTCAACGATTTCAAGGATATTTTGGTTTTGATCAAAAAAATTTTATTTCTTATGTTTTTTCGTAAAATGTATTAATGCCATCTGAAAGAGGAACAGATAAGCTTTCCATCAAGCTCTTAGTCGAAGAAGTCGGTCGAAAGATGCAGGAATTATTGGAAAAAAAATAATCGGTGGTCAACACGATTCCGTCCTACTGCTGATTCTTTTCGCAAAGTACTTTTCAATAATTCTAGTATTTAATGGGAAAAAATTCAACGAATTTTTTATCCATATAAAAAACTGAATAAAATGCCGCCCATTTATGCAATTAAAAAAATTTAAATGTCTCTTATTAGATAAGGCGTATTTTCGTCTTATAAGGTACTTCTTTTTCAATGATTTCGAGGATATTTTAGTTTTGATCCAAAAAATTTTATTTCTTATGTTTTTTCGTAAAATATGTTGTTGCCACCTGAAAGAGGAACAGATAAGCTTTCCATTGAGCTCTTAGTCGAAGAAGTCGGTCGAAGGATGCAAGAGTTATTAGCAAAAAACTAATCGGTGGTCAACACGTTTCCGTCCTACTGCCGATTCTTTTCGCAAAGTACTTTTCAATAATTCTAGTATTTAATGGGAAAAAATTAAACGAATTCTTTGTCCATGTAAAAAACTATTAATTCTGAATAAAATGCCGCCCATTTATGCAAATAAAAAAAATTAAATGTCTCTTATTAGATAAGGCATATTTTCGTCTGATAAGGTACTCCTTTTTCAATGATTTCGAGGAAATTTTAGTTTTGATCAAAAAAATTTCATTTCTTATGACTTTTCGTAAAATATGTAAATGCCATCTTAAAGAGGAACAGATAAGCTTTCCATCGAGCTCTTAGTCGAAGAAGTCGGTCGAAGGATGCAAGAGTTATTAGCAAAAAACTAATCGGTGGTCAACACGTTTCCGTCCTACTGCCGATTCTTTTCGCAAAGTACTTTTCAATAATTCTAGTATTTAATGGGAAAAAATTCAACGAATTTTTTATCCATATAAAAAACTGAATAAAATGCCGCCCATTTATGCAATTAAAAAAATTTAAATGTCTCTTATTAGATAAGGCGTATTTTCGTCTTATAAGGTACTTCTTTTTCAATGATTTCGAGGATATTTTAGTTTTGATCCAAAAAATTTTATTTCTTATGTTTTTTCGTAAAATATGTTGTTGCCACCTGAAAGAGGAACAGATAAGCTTTCCATTGAGCTCTTAGTCGAAGAAGTCGGTCGAAGGATGCAAGAGTTATTAGCAAAAAACTAATCGGTGGTCAACACGTTTCCGTCCTACAGCCGATTCTTTTCGCAAAGTACTTTTCTATAATTCTAGTATTTAATGAGAAAAAATTAAACGATTTTTTTGTCCATGTAAAAAACTATTAATTCTGAATAAAATGTCGCCCATTTATGCAATTAAAAAAATTTAAATGTCTCTTAGTAGATAAGGCATATTTTCGTCTGATAAGGTACTTCTTCTTCAACGATTTCAAGGATATTTTGGTTTTGATCAAAAAAATTTTATTTCTTATGTTTTTTCGTAAAATGTATTAATGCCATCTGAAAGAGGAACAGATAAGCTTTCCATCAAGCTCTTAGTCGAAGAAGTCGGTCGAAAGATGCAGGAATTATTGGAAAAAAAATAATCGGTGGTCAACACGATTCCGTCCTACTGCTGATTCTTTTCGCAAAGTACTTTTCAATAATTCTAGTATTTAATGGGAAAAAATTCAACGAATTTTTTATCCATATAAAAAACTGAATAAAATGCCGCCCATTTATGCAATTAAAAAAATTTAAATGTCTCTTATTAGATAAGGCGTATTTTCGTCTTATAAGGTACTTCTTTTTCAATGATTTCGAGGATATTTTAGTTTTGATCCAAAAAATTTTATTTCTTATGTTTTTTCGTAAAATATGTTGTTGCCACCTGAAAGAGGAACAGATAAGCTTTCCATTGAGCTCTTAGTCGAAGAAGTCGGTCGAAGGATGCAAGAGTTATTAGCAAAAAACTAATCGGTGGTCAACACGTTTCCGTCCTACTGCCGATTCTTTTCGCAAAGTACTTTTCAATAATTCTAGTATTTAATGGGAAAAAATTAAACGAATTCTTTGTCCATGTAAAAAACTATTAATTCTGAATAAAATGCCGCCCATTTATGCAAATAAAAAAAATTAAATGTCTCTTATTAGATAAGGCATATTTTCGTCTGATAAGGTACTCCTTTTTCAATGATTTCGAGGAAATTTTAGTTTTGATCAAAAAAATTTCATTTCTTATGACTTTTCGTAAAATATGTAAATACCATCTTAAAGAGGAACAGATAAGCTTTCCATCGAGCTCTTAGTCGAAGAAGTCGGTCGAAGGATGCAAGAGTTATTAGCAAAAAACTAATCGGTGGTCAACACGTTTCCGTCCTACTGCCGATTCTTTTCGCAAAGTACTTTTCAATAATTCAGGTATTTAATGGGAAAAAATTCAACGAATTTTTTATCCATATAAAAAACTGAATAAAATGCCGCCCATTTATGCAATTAAAAAAATTTAAATGTCTCTTATTAGATAAGGCGTATTTTCGTCTTATAAGGTACTTCTTTTTCAATGATTTCGAGGATATTTTAGTTTTGATCCAAAAAATTTTATTTCTTATGTTTTTTCGTAAAATATGTTGTTGCCACCTGAAAGAGGAACAGATAAGCTTTCCATTGAGCTCTTAGTCGAAGAAGTCGGTCGAAGGATGCAAGAGTTATTAGCAAAAAACTAATCGGTGGTCAACACGTTTCCGTCCTACTGCCGATTCTTTTCGCAAAGTACTTTTCAATAATTCTAGTATTTAATGGGAAAAAATTAAACGAATTCTTTGTCCATGTAAAAAACTATTAATTCTGAATAAAATGCCGCCCATTTATGCAAATAAAAAAAATTAAATGTCTCTTATTAGATAAGGCATATTTTCGTCTGATAAGGTACTCCTTTTTCAATGATTTCGAGGAAATTTTAGTTTTGATCAAAAAAATTTCATTTCTTATGACTTTTCGTAAAATATGTAAATGCCATCTTAAAGAGGAACAGATAAGCTTTCCATCGAGCTCTTAGTCGAAGAAGTCGGTCGAAGGATGCAAGAGTTATTAGCAAAAAACTAATCGGTGGTCAACACGTTTCCGTCCTACTGCCGATTCTTTTCGCAAAGTACTTTTCTTTAATCCTTGTATTTAATGGGAAAAAATTAAACGAATTTTTTGTCCATGTAAAAACTATTAATTCTGAATAAAATGGCGCCCATTTAGGAAATTAAAAAAATTTAAATGTCTCTTATTAGATAAGGCATATTTGCTTCTTTTACGGTACTCCTTTTTCAATGATTTCGAGGAAATTTTAGTTTTGATCCAAAAAATTTCATTTCTTATGACTTTTCGTAAAATATGTAAATGCCATCTTAAAGAGGAACAGATAAGCTTTCCATCGAGCTCTTAGTCGAAGAAGTCGGTCGAAGGATGCAAGAGTTATTAGCAAAAAACTAATCGGTGGTCAACACGTTTCCGTTCTACTGCCGATTCTTTTCGCAAAGTACTTTTCTTTAATTCTAGTATTTAATGGGAAAAAATTAAACGAATTCTTTGTCCATGTAAAAAACTATTAATTCTGAAAAAAATGCCGCCCATTTATGCAATTAAAAAAATTTAAATGTCTCTTATTAGATAAGGCATATCTTCGTCTTTTACGGTACTTCTTTTTCAATGATTTCGAGGATATTTTAGTTTTGATCCAAAATATATTATTTCTTATGACTTTTCGTAAAATAAGTTAATGCCATCTGAAAGAGGAACAGATAAGCTTTCCATCGATCTCTTAGTCGAAGAAGTCGGTCGAAGGATGCAAGAGTTATTAGCAAAAAACTAATCGGTGGTCAACACGTTTCCGTCCTACTGCTATTGTTTTCGCAAAGTACTTTTCTATAATTTTAGTATTTAATGAGAAAAAATTAAACGATTTTTTTGTCCATGTAAAAAACTATTAATTCTAAATAAAATGCCGCCCATTTATACAATTAAAAAAATTTAGATGTCTCTTAGTAGATAAGGCATATTTTCGTCTTATAAGGTACTTCTTTTTCAATGATTTCGAGGATATTTTAGTTTTGATCCAAAAAATTTTATTTCTTATGACTTTTCGTAAAATATGTTAATGCCATCTGAAAGAGGAACAAATAAGGTTTCCATCGAGCATTTAGTCGAAGACGTCGGTCGAAGGATGCAAGAGTTATTAGCAAAAAATTAATCGGTTGTCAACACGTTTCCGTCCTACTGCCGATTATTTGCGCAAAGTACTTTTCTATAATTCTAGTATTTAATGGGAAAAAACTAAACGAATTTTTTGTCTTTTTAAAAAACTATTAATTCTTAATAAAATGCCGCCCATTTATGCAAATAAAAAAAATTAAATGTCTCTTATTAGATAAGGAATATTTTCGTCTGATAAGGTACTTCTTCTTCAACGATTTCGAGGATATTTTAGTTTTGACCAAAAAAATTTTATTTCTTATGACTTTTCTTAAAATGTGTTAATGCCATCTGAAAGAGGAACAGATAAGCTTTCCATCGAGCTCTTAGTTGAAGAAGTCTGTCGAAAGATGCAGGAGTTATTGGCAAAAAAATAATCGGTGGTCAACACGATTCCGTCCTATTGCCGATTCTTTTCGCAAAGTACTTTTCAATAATTCTTGTAGTTAATGGGAAAAAATTCAACGAATTTTTTGTCCATGTAAAAAACTGAATAAAATGCCGCCCATTTATACAATTAAAAAAATTTAAATGTCTCTTAGTAGATAAGGCATATTTTCGTCTTATAAGGTACTTCTTTTTCAATGATTTCGAGGAAATTTTAGTTTTGATCCAAAAAATTTTATTTCGAAGGATGCAAGAGTTATTAGCAAAAAACTAATCGGTGGTCAACACGATTCCGTCTCACTGCCGATTCTTTTCGCAAAGTACTTTTCTATAATTCTAGTATTTAATGGGAAAAAATTAAACGAATTTTTTGTCCATGTAAAAAACTATTAATTCTGAATAAAATGCCGCCCATTTATGCAATTAAAAAAATTTAAATGTCTCTTATTAGATAAGGCATATTTTCGTCTGATAAGGTACTTCTTCTTCAATGATTTCGAGGATATTTTAGTTTTGGTCCAAATAATTGCATTTCTTATGACTTTTCGTAAAATATGCTAATGCCATATAAAAGAGGAACTGATAAGCTTTCCATCGAGCTCTTAGTCGAAGAAGTCGGTCGAAGGATGCAAGAGTTATTAGAAAAAAGCTAATCGGTGGTCAACACGTTTCCGTCCTACTGCCGATTCTTTTCGCAAAGTACTTTTCTATAATTCTAGTATTTAATGGGAAAAAATTAAACGAATTTTTTGTCCATGTAAAAAACTATTAATTCTGAATAAAATGCCGCCCATTTATGCAATTAAAAAAATTTAAATGTCTCTTATTAGATAAGGCATATTTTCGTCTGATAAGGTACTTCTTCTTCAATGATTTCGAGGATATTTTAGTTTTGGTCCAAAAAATTGCATTTCTTATGACTTTTCGTAAAATATGCTAATGCCATATAAAAGAGGAACTGATAAGCTTTCCATCGAGCTCTTAGTCGAAGAATTCGGTCGAAGGATGCAAGAGTTATTACCAAAAAGCTAATAGGTTTTCAACACGTTTCCGTCCTACTGCCGATTCTTTTCGCAAAGTATTTTTCTATAATTCAAGTATTTAATGGGAAAATTTTTTTTTTTTTTTATTAAAACTTTGCTTTATTTATTGAATCTTCTCTTTATGAGACTAACAATAAGTTTGCAGATCTTATGCTTATATATTAACTAGCAGTTCTTTTGAACTGCAGATAGGTTGCGGGGCCCTAGGGTCTATCGCTGGGTTGGAAGGTCATTTCGACGAAGACGGGATTGGCTGCTCAACCTTGTTAATCTTCTGGCGAGATGGTTAGGGTGCGTAGAAAGCTTGCTGTAGTATTGTTCCTTGAGTTCTGCTATTACATCTCTGACTGGTTGAATAATTAAATCTTTTTGTATGTTTTCGTTTCGAACATACCACGGTGCCCCGGTGATGGTTCTCAATATCTTTGACTGGGTTCTCTGAATGATTTCAATGTTGCTACTGCTAGCGTTTCCCCATAACTGGGAGCCGTAGGTCCAGATAGGTTTGAGAACAGAATTGTAGAGCAGGACTTTGTAGTCAAGACTAAGGGAAGGCGAGCGTTGATAAGCCAATGGAGGCTATTTGCTTTTAGTTTTAAATGCGTTCTCTTGGCCTCGATGTGCCTGCGCCATGTGAGTCTTCTATCGAGGTGTACTCCGAGGTATGTCACTTCGTTTGTTTGCGGAAGCGTAGTGTTGTTTAACATCAGCGGTGGGCAATCTTGCCTGTTTAGAGTGAACGTAACGTGTTTGCATTTTTGTTCGTTGACTTTTATTCGCCAGTCAGCTAGCCATTTTTCTATGTCGACCAGGTGAAGAGCTAACTGTGCTGTTGCTTGCATAGGGCATCTGGAACGGCTGAGAATAGCTGTATCGTCAGCAAAGGTGGATGTTGTTAGACGTCTGCTTGTTGGGATGTCTGATGTGTAGAGGCCATATAACGTAGGACCGAGTACGCTACCTCGAGGAACTCCAGCTCTAATGGTGTGGTCGTCGGACATATCACTGTTACATCTCACTGTAAACTTCCTGTCGTAGAGGTATGACTTTAGTAGCTTGTGCGTGTTGTTTGGAAGCATTGTTTTAATTTTATGCATTAAACCGTCTAACCAAACTCTGTCGAATGCTTGTGAGACATCCAAAAATATTGCTGTGCAGTATTCTCGATTTTCAAACGCGCTTCGTATTTCTGATGTTATGCGATTAACCTGCTCAATAGTTCCGTGTTTTTCACGAAAGCCGAACTGGTGTGAAGGGATTTTGTTGTGTGTTCTCAGGAATGAGTTGATCCGAGTTAGCACGCATTTTTCGAAAAGTTTTGATAGACACGATAATAAACTTATAGGTCTGTACGACGAGGGAATCGTGTGGTCTTTTCCTGGCTTTGGTATCATTATGATGATAGACTTTTTCCATCTTTCTGGAAAATAGCCAAGTTTAGTGATGGCATTGAAGAGCTTCGCGATAGTGCAAACAGCACAACATGGGAGCCCAATAATCATTTTTGGGGTTATTAAATCGCAGCCCAGTGATTTTTTTGGGTTCAGTTCCTTTTTGATAATATTAGCGATGTCGTTTGGTCGAAACTCGATTGGGTCACGGTGAAGCTCGGCGTCGTTTGTTAATGCTGGTAGTGTAGTCGCATTTGTGCAAGGATTTGGTTGACACACATTTTCAAGGTGGGCGGCAAATGTTCTTGCTCTATCTTCGTCGCTGCGGGCCCAGCCGCCTGCAGGGTTTCGTATAGGCATCACGGTTTCTGTCGGTGAGCTTAGGGTTGGGTGAGCTCTCCACAGTGAGTTTCTTGTACTGGATGTGGATAGTTGTTCTATGTACCGGCGTTGGTTATATGCTTCTTCTTGCTGTAACGCTTTAGAGAGGTTGCGTGCGGCGCTCTTAAGCCTATGTCGTGCAGATGGCGATCTGGTTGATTGCCATTCTCGACGTAAGTGTCGCTTTTCGATAACGAGCTGCTCGATTTGTAGATTCGTCTTCTTTTGGTTACGTGGAGCTTGCGCCGTTTGAGGTGTTGAGATACGAGCTGCGGTAACGAAGACTGATTCTAGATTGTTTACGAAGCTGTCGATCTCAGCTTCAACGGTTAGGGGAGGATCTAGCTCAATGTGTGAGCTAAAATATTTTTTGTAACTGACCCAGTTGGTTTTATGCGAGGTCAATCTAATTGGTTGATCTACGATGTCGAAGTAGGTTAATTAATACAGGCGAGTGATCAGACGAGAGATCTGAAAGACTTTCGGCGCTTAGCAGGGTTCGGGGAATATTTTTTGTTATTGCAAAGTCAATTAGGTCGGGTAGTTTATTGGGGTCAGCCGGCCAGTATGTTGGTCTGCCGGGAAAGAGATGGTCGAGCTTATTGCTGGCTTTTATAATTGCATTGTATAATTGTTTTCCTTTTGGGGTCACTAGACGAGATCCCCAGTGAGTGTGCTTGGCATTGTAATCTCCTGCTGCTATGAAGTGTTCTCCGAGTGTGTTAAAGAACTGCATGAACTCAGTTTCAGATATATTGAAGCGAGGTGGGCAGTATACAGCGGCTAGTGTTAGATGGTTACCACTATCTAATTGTATGTTTATAGATGTGGCCTGTAGATAGTTTTCTGCAAATCTTCTATGGCAGTGGTGTTTGAGACGGTTTCTAATCAGAATACCAGTCCCCCCATGTGCTTTACCATCAGGATGGTTTGTTCCATAAAATACGTAGCCTCGTATGTTAAAATTATATTTGTTTGTAAGGTGTGTTTCTGAGAGTAGCATTACGTCAATGTGTTTGTCAAGTAGAAATTGAGCTAGCTCAAGTTTGTGCTGTGAGACGCCATTAGCATTCCACGTAGATATGCGTAGGGAAGGCATGGTTTATTTGGACTGTTGTGAAATCAGCATTTGTATCAGTAGATTTTGGTTACGCATTAAATCCTGCATAGTTGTCCGCATAAAAGACATAAACTCCATTAGACTTTGCTGCATGGTTGATAACATTGCTTCAAAGTTGCTTTGTTGCTGCCCCGGCATTTGGTGGAGTTGAGTCGCGTTTAAATCTGCATGTGCTAGTTGTGGGTTCGGCGTGTTTGGGGTAGGGGGAACCAGTCCTGATTTTAGAGCACTGGCAAATGTCACGTTTTTGGTTGAGATTCCGCCAAGTGAAGATCTGGCTGCGGTCGAAAAGAAAACGTCTGGGTTTAATTTAGATGGTGTAAATGTAGGCTGTGCGTTTTGAGAGCGTGTAGTGGTCACTCGCTGGTGGATTCGTGTTTTCAGTTCCTTGTAAATTGGGCAACCTTTATAGTTAGCTGTGTGGTTACCACCACAGTTGGCGCATTTTTTTGTGCTGGCGTCGTCTTTGCTCGCTGGGCAGTGTGTAATGTCGTGAAGCTCTCCACAAGCTACACACACGGGGCGCAGAGTACAATACGACCTTGTATGGCCATATTCTTGGCAATTCGTACATTGTACGGGACCATTGCGTTTGTGCGGTTCTTCTACGGTGATTCTGCGGTGCAGTAGAAATTGAAGTTTGTATATCGGGTGCACTTCGTTTTTCTTTAGCGGCTTGCTTTCTGGATTAAGTTCTACCTTAAAGAGTGGTTGCGGCTTTCTATCCTTATTTTGGATGTTGAAAACAGTTTTGGCACTGAGTCCTTTCTCTTGTAACGCGTTGATTACTTCCGCAGGAGTGACTTCAGGCTCTATGCCCTTTAGTACGACTTGCAGGCCTTTGCTGCTTTTTAGCTGGTACGTATAGAAGTTCTTTTTGTTGTCGCTCAGGTACTTCGACAGTACTCTGTAGTTATCTTCGGACTTAGTTTGTACCTTTGTTTCATGTATATTTCCCTTTACAAGGGGGATTATATGAAAGTTGTCCTTTCCAATAAGCTCGATAAATTTGCTGACTAAGGCGTTGCAGCTTTTTTCACGGATGTAAATTGGTGGTGGCTTTGGCATTCATTTAACGCTTTCTGTTTCGGGGGCCAGATCAGAAGTGTTATCTGCCAGAATTTTGAACCTGTTGGTATTATCAGGCATTTCGCTTGGTGGTCGGCTGAAGCTAACACGGGTAATTTTCGGCTTCGAGTTTAGGGGGCTCAACTTTCTTTTAAATCGAATGTAGCGATCCATTCCAGTCTGTACGGCCGGCCTTTTTGTTTCTTTGTTTGCGTTTTCTTTAGGTAATGTTGCGCCAGTTATATTTGCATTGGCAGAAATGATTCGTGCGAATTCCGTCAAGTACGGACGTGTTTTTCTTGTGCTCCGGAAAATTAACTTAAAACCCATCAGTGCAGTGAAAGATCTAATAATAATTAGTGTATATCGCGAAAAGACGCTTAGTGCGATAAATTCGCACAAATCTATCAACTAATTAATCAATTGATTAGCCACAATAAACAATAAAAAACAATTAAAACCAAATCTCTATTAATACAATGAGTACAAAAGAAATCGAAACTCGCAGTGAACTGCAGCGTAAGCAAGACGAGCGTCGGCTCTCTTTGCAACGGAACAACGCGTATTTCACCTATAACGCCGCGTCAACCGAAAATACTACAGCTCTAGAGCGATCGAGGGCAATGACCAATGTAGCGCACGAACTATTGCACGTAGCGAGCGGGAGAGCGCGTTCTTGCTCTCCGTCGCTACCGTCCACGTCTCAAACGCCACAGAGCGCCGTGTCCGCTCATCAGCAGATATGTACTGGCCAGAGAGACCTGTGGGAAAAAATTAAACGAATTTTTTGTCCATGTAAAAACTATTAATTCTGAATAAAATGGGGCCCATTTATGCAATTAAAAAAATTTAAATGTCTCTTATTAGATAAGGCATATCTTCGTCTTATAAGGTACTTCTTTTTTAATGATTTCGAGGATATTTTAGTTTTGATCCAAAATATTTTATTTCTTATGACTTTTCGTAAAATATGTTAATGCCATCTGAAAGAGGAACAGATAAGCTTTCCATCGATCTCTTAGTCGAAGAAGTCGGTCGAAGGATGCAAGAGTTATTAGCAAAAAACTAATCGGTGGTCAACACGATTCCGTCCTACTGCCGATTCTTTTCGCAAAGTACTTTTCTATAATTCTAGTATTTAATGGGAAAAAATTAAACGAATTCTTTGTCCATGTAAAAAACTGAATAAAATGCCGCCCATTTATGAAATTAAAAAAATTCAAAAGTCTCTTATTAGATAAGGCATATTTTCGTCGTAAAGGGTACTTTTTTTTCAATGATTTCGAGGATATTTTAGTTTTAGTCAAAAAAATTTTATTTCTTATGACTTTTCGTAAAATATGTTAATGCCATCTGAAAGAGGAACAGATAAGCTTTCCATCGAGCTCTTAGTCGAAGAAGTCGGTCGAAGGATGCAATAGTTATTAGCAAAAAACTAATCGGTGGTCAACACGATTCCGTCCGACTGCCGATTCTTTTCGCAAAGTACTTTTCTATAATTCTAGTATTTAATGGGAAAAAACTAAACGAATTTT
Organism: Phortica okadai; assembly: GCA_034638295.1. NCBI lineage: Eukaryota > Metazoa > Arthropoda > Insecta > Diptera > Drosophilidae > Phortica > Phortica okadai. The sequence continues at coordinate 1,254,002 of CM067853.1, forward strand.
TTGTCCATTTAAAAAACTATTGATTCTTAATAAAATGCCGCCCATTTATGCAATTAAAAAAATTTAAATGTCTCTTATTAAATAAGGCATATTTTCGTCTTATAAGGTGTTTCTTTTTCAATGATTTCGAGGATATTTTAGTTTTAGTCAAAAAAATTATATTTCTTATGACTTTTCGTAAAATATGTTAATACCATCTGAAAGAGGAACAGATAAGCTTTCCATCGAGCTCTTAGTTGAAGAAGTCGGTCGAAAGATGGAAGAGTTATTAGCAAAAAACTAATTGGTGGTCAACACGTTTCCGTCCTACTGCTATTGTTTTCGCAAAGTACTTTTCTATAATTCTAGTATTTAATAGGAAAAAACTAAACGAATTTTTTGTCCATTTAAAAAACTATTAATTCTTAATAAAATGCCGCCTTATGCAAATAAAAAGAATTAAATGTCTCTTATTAGATAAGGCATATTTTCGTCTGATAAGGTACTTCTTCTTCAACGATTTTGAGGATATTTTTGTTTTGACCAAAAAAATTTTATTTCTTATGACTTTTCTTAAAATGTGTTAATGCCATCTGAAAGAGGAACAGATAAGCTTTCCATCGAGCTCTTAGTCGAAGAAGTCGGGCGAAAGATGCAGTAGTTATTGGCAAAAAAATAATTGGTGGTCAACACGATTCCGTCCTATTGCCGATTCTTTTCGCAAAGTACTTTTCAATAATTCTTGTATTTAATGGGAAAAAATTCAACGAATTTTTTGTCCATGTAAAAAACTGAATAAAATGCCGCCCATTTATGAAATTAAAAAAATTTAAATGTCTCTTAGTAGATAAGGCATATTTTCGTCTTATAAGGTACTTCTTTTTCAATGATTTCGAGGATATTTTAGTTTTGATCCAAAAAATTTTTTTTCTTATGACTTTTCGTAAAGTATGTTAATGCCATCTTAAAGAGGAACAGATAAGCTTTCCATCGATCTCTTAGTCGAAGAAGTCGGTCGAAGGATGCAAGAGTTTTTAGCAAAAAACTAATCGGTGGTCAACACGTTTCCGTCCTACTGCCGATTTTTTTCGCAAAGTACTTTTCTATAATTCTAGTATATAATGGAAAAAAATTAAACGAATTTTTAGTCCAAGTAAAAAACTATTAATTCTGAATACAATGCCGCGCATTTATGCAATTAAAAAAATTTAAATGTCTCTTATTAAATAAGGCATATTTTCGTCTTTTACGGTACTTCTTTTTCAATGATTTCGAGGAAATTTTAGTTTTGATCCAAAAAATTTTATTTCTTATGACTTTTCGTAAAATAGGTAAATGCCATCTTAAAGAAGAACAGATAAGCTTTCCATCGATCTCTTAGTCGAAGAAATCGGTCGAAGGATGCAAGAGTTATTAGCAAAAAACTAATCTGTGGTCAATACGTAAAATATGTTAATGCCATCTGAAAGAGGAACAGATAAGCTTTCCATCGATCTCTTAGTCGAAGAAGTCGGTCGAAGGATGCAAGAGTTATTAGCAAAAAACTAATCGGTGGTCAACACGATTCCGTCCTACTGCCGATTCTTTTCGCAAAGTACTTTTCTATAATTCTAGTATTTAATGGGAAAAAATTAAACGAATTCTTTGTCCATGTAAAAAACTATTAATTCTGAATAAAATGCCACCCATTTATGCAATTAAAAAAATTTAAATGTCTCTTATTAAATAAGGCATATTTTCGTCTTAAAGGGTACTTCTTTTTCAATGATTTCGAGGATATTTTAGTTTTAGTCAAAAAAATTTTATTTCTTATGACTTTTCGTAAAATATGTTAATGCCATCTGAAAGAGGAACAGATAAGCTTTCCATCGAGCTCTTAGTCGAAGAAGTCGGTCGAAGGATGCAAGAGTTATTAGCAAAAAACTAATCGGTGGTCAACACGATTCCGTCCGACTGCCGATTCTTTTCGCAAAGTACTTTTCTATAATTCTAGTATTTAATGGGAAAAAACTAAACGAATTTTTTGTCCATTTAAAAAACTATTGATTCTTAATAAAATGCCGCCCATTTATGCAATTAAAAAAATTTAAATGTCTCTTATTAAATAAGGCATATTTTCGTCTTATAAGGTGTTTCTTTTTCAATGATTTCGAGGATATTTTAGTTTTAGTCAAAAAAATTATATTTCTTATGACTTTTCGTAAAATATGTTAATACCATCTGAAAGAGGAACAGATAAGCTTTCCATCGAGCTCTTAGTTGAAGAAGTCGGTCGAAAGATGGAAGAGTTATTAGCAAAAAACTAATTGGTGGTCAACACGTTTCCGTCCTACTGCTATTGTTTTCGCAAAGTACTTTTCTATAATTCTAGTATGTAATAGGAAAAAACTAAACGAATTTTTTGTCCATTTAAAAAACTATTAATTCTTAATAAAATGCCGCCTTATGCAAATAAAAAGAATTAAATGTCTCTTATTAGATAAGGCATATTTTCGTCTGATAAGGTACTTCTTCTTCAACGATTTTGAGGATATTTTTGTTTTGACAAAAAAAATTTTATTTCTTATGACTTTTCTTAAAATGTGTTAATGCCATCTGAAAGAGGAACAGATAAGCTTTCCATCGAGCTCTTAGTCGAAGAAGTCGGGCGAAAGATGCAGTAGTTATTGGCAAAAAAATAATTGGTGGTCAACACGATTCCGTCCTATTGCCGATTCTTTTCGCAAAGTACTTTTCAATAATTCTTGTATTTAATGGGAAAAAATTCAACGAATTTTTTGTCCATGTAAAAAACTGAATAAAATGCCGCCCATTTATGAAATTAAAAAAATTTAAATGTCTCTTAGTAGATAAGGCATATTTTCGTCTTATAAGGTACTTCTTTTTCAATGATTTCGAGGATATTTTAGTTTTGATCCAAACAATTTTTTTTCTTATGACTTTTCGTAAAGTATGTTAATGCCATCTTAAAGAGGAACAGATAAGCTTTCCATCGATCTCTTAGTCGAAGAAGTCGGTCGAAGGATGCAAGAGTTTTTAGCAAAAAACTAATCGGTGGTCAACACGTTTCCGTCCTACTGCCGATTTTTTTCGCAAAGTACTTTTCTATAATTCTAGTATATAATGGAAAAAAATTAAACGAATTTTTAGTCCAAGTAAAAAACTATTAATTCTGAATACAATGCCGCGCATTTATGCAATTAAAAAAATTTAAATGTCTCTTATTAAATAAGGCATATTTTCGTCTTTTACGGTACTTCTTTTTCAATGATTTCGAGGAAATTTTAGTTTTGATCCAAAAAATTTTATTTCTTATGACTTTTCGTAAAATAGGTAAATGCCATCTGAAAGAAGAACAGATAAGCTTTCCATCGATCTCTTAGTCGAAGAAGTCGGTCGAAGGATGCAAGAGTTATTAGCAAAAAACTAATCTGTGGGCAATACGTTTCCGTCCTACTGCCGCTTCTTTTCGCAAAGTACTTTTCTATAATTCTAGTATTTAATGGGAAAAAATTAAACGAATTCTTTGTCCATGTTAAAAACTGAATAAAATGCCGCCCATTTATACAATTAAAAAAATTTAAATGTCTCTTTGTTGATAAGGCATATTTTCGTCTTATAAGGTACTTCTTTTTCAATGATTTCGATGATATTTTAATTTTGATCAAAAAAATTTTATTTCTTATGACTTTTCGAAAAGTATGTTAATGCCATCTGAAAGAGGAACAGATAAGCTTTCCATCGATCTCTTAGTCGAAGAAGTCGGTCGAAGGATGCAAGAGTTATTAGCAAAAAACTAATCTGTGGGCAATACGTTTCCGTCCTACTGCCGCTTCTTTTCGCAAAGTACTTTTCTATAATTCTAGTATTTAATGGGAAAAAATTAAACGAATTCTTTGTCCATGTTAAAAACTGAATAAAATGCCGCCCATTTATGCAAATAAAAAAAATTAAATGTCTCTTATTAGATAAGGCATATTTTCGTCTGATAAGGTACTTCTTCTTCAACGATTTCGAGGATATTTTAGTTTTGACCAAAAAAATTTTATTTCTTATGACTTTTCTTAAAATGTGTTAATGCCATCTGAAAGAGGAACAGATAAGCTTTCCATCGAGCTCTTAGTTGAAGAAGTCTGTCGAAAGATGCAGGAGTTATTGGCAAAAAAATAATCGGTGGTCAACACGATTCCGTCCTATTGCCGATTCTTTTCGCAAAGTACTTTTCAATAATTCTTGTATTTAATGGGAAAAAATTCAACGAATTTTTTGTCCATGTAAAAAACTGAATAAAATGCCGCCCATTTATACAATTAAAAAAATTTAAATGTCTCTTAGTAGATAAGGCATATTTTCGTCTTATAAGGTACTTCTTTTTCAATGACTTCGAGGAAATTTTAGTTTTGATCCAAAAAATTTTATTTCGAAGGGTGCAAGAGTTATTAGCAAAAAACTAATCGGTGGTCAACACGATTCCGTCCTACTGCCGATTCTTTTCGCAAAGTACTTTTCTATAATTCTAGTATTTAATGGGAAAAAATTAAACGAATTCTTTGTCCATGTAAAAAACTATTAATTCTGAATAAAATGCCACCCATTTATGCAATTAAAAAAATTTAAATGTCTCTTATTAAATAAGGCATATTTTCGTCTTAAAGGGTACTTCTTTTTCAATGATTTCGAGGATATTTTAGTTTTAGTCAAAAAAATTTTATTTCTTATGACTTTTCGTAAAATATGTTAATGCCATCTGAAAGAGGAACAGATAAGCTTTCCATCGAGCTCTTAGTCGAAGAAGTCGGGCGAAAGATGCAGTAGTTATTGGCAAAAAAAATAATCGGTGGTCAACACGATTCCGTCCTACTGCCGCTTCTTTTCGCAAAGTACTTTTCTATAATTCTAGTATTTAATGGGAAAAAATTAAACGAATTCTTTGTCCATGTTAAAAACTGAATAAAATGCCGCCCATTTATACAATTAAAAAAATTTAAATGTCTCTTTGTTGATAAGGCATATTTTCGTCTTATAAGGTACTTCTTTTTCAATGATTTCGATGATATTTTAATTTTGATCAAAAAAATTTTATTTCTTATGACTTTTCGAAAAGTATGTTAATGCCATCTGAAAGAGGAACAGATAAGCTTTCCATCGAGCTCTTAGTCGAAGAAGTCGGTCGAAGGATGCAAGAGTTATTAGCAAAAAACTAATCGGTGGTCAACACGTTTCCGTCCTATTGCCGATTATTTGCGCAAAGTACTTTTCTATAATTCTAGTATTTAATGGGAAAAAACTAAACGAATTTTTTGTCCTTTTAAAAAACTATTAATTCTTAATAAAATGCCGCCCATTTATGCAAATAAAAAAAATTAAATGTCTCTTATTAGATAAGGCATATTTTCGTCTGATAAGGTACTTCTTCTTCAACGATTTCGAGGATATTTTAGTTTTGACCAAAAAAATTTTATTTCTTATGACTTTTCTTAAAATGTGTTAATGCCATCTGAAAGAGGAACAGATAAGCTTTCCATCGAGCTCTTAGTTGAAGAAGTCTGTCGAAAGATGCAGGAGTTATTGGCAAAAAAATAATCGGTGGTCAACACGATTCCGTCCTATTGCCGATTCTTTTCGCAAAGTACTTTTCAATAATTCTTGTATTTAATGGGAAAAAATTCAACGAATTTTTTGTCCATGTAAAAAACTGAATAAAATGCCGCCCATTTATACAATTAAAAAAATTTAAATGTCTCTTAGTAGATAAGGCATATTTTCGTCTTATAAGGTACTTCTTTTTCAATGACTTCGAGGAAATTTTAGTTTTGATCCAAAAAATTTTATTTCGAAGGATGCAAGAGTTATTAGCAAAAAACTAATCGGTGGTCAACACGATTCCGTCCTACTGCCGATTCTTTTCGCAAAATACTTTTCTATAATTCTAGTATTTAATGGGAAAAAATTAAACGAATTCTTTGTCCATGTAAAAAACTATTAATTCTGAATAAAATGCCACCCATTTATGCAATTAAAAAAATTTAAATGTCTCTTATTAAATAAGGCATATTTTCGTCTTAAAGGGTACTTCTTTTTCAATGATTTCGAGGATATTTTAGTTTTAGTCAAAAAAATTTTATTTCTTATGACTTTTCGTAAAATATGTTAATGCCATCTGAAAGAGGAACAGATAAGCTTTCCATCGAGCTCTTAGTCGAAGAAGTGGGTCGAAGGATGCAAGAGTTATTAGCAAAAAACTAATCGGTAGTCAAAACGTTTCCGTCCTACTGCCGATTCTTTTCGCAAAGTACTTTTCTTTAATTGTTGTATTTAATGGGAAAAATTTTTTTTTTTTTATTAAAACTTTGCTTTATTTATTGAATCTTCTCTTTATGAGACTAACAATAAGTTTGCAGATCTTATGCTTATATATTAACTAGCAGTTCTTTTGAACTGCAGATAGGTTGCGGGGCCCTAGGGTCTATCGCTGGGATGGAAGGTCATTTCGACGAAGACGGGATTGGCTGCTCAACCTTGTTAATCTTCTGGCGAGATGGTTAGGGTGCGTAGAAAGCTTGCTGTAGTATTGTTCCTTGAGTTCTGCTATTACATCTCTGACTGGTTGAATAATTAAATCTTTTTGTATGTTTTCGTTTCGAACATACCACGGTGCCCCGGTGATGGTTCTCAATATCTTTGACTGGGTTCTCTGAATGATTTCAATGTTGCTACTGCTAGCGTTTCCCCATAACTGGGAGCCGTAGGTCCAGATAGATTTGAGAACAGAATTGTAGAGCAGGACTTTGTAGTCAAGACTAAGGGAAGAGCGAGCGTTGATAAGCCAATGGAGGCTATTTGCTTTTAGTTTTAAATGCGTTCTCTTGGCCTCGATGTGCCTGCGCCATGTGAGTCTTCTATCGAGGTGTACTCCGAGGTATGTCACTTCGTTTGTTTGCGGAAGCGTAGTGTTGTTTAACATCAGCGGTGGGCAATCTTGCCTGTTTAGAGTGAACGTAACGTGTTTGCATTTTTGTTCGTTGACTTTTATTCGCCAGTCAGCTAGCCATTTTTCTATGTCGACCAGGTGAAGAGCTAACTGTGCTGTTGCTTGCATAGGGCATCTGGAACGGCTGAGAATAGCTGTATCGTCAGCAAAGGTGGATGTTGTTAGACGTCTGCTTGTTGGGATGTCTGATGTGTAGAGGACATATAACGTTGGACCGAGTACGCTACCTCGAGGAACTCCAGCTCTAATGGTGTGGTCATCGGACATATCACTGTTACATCTCACTGTAAACTTCCTGTCGTAGAGGTATGACTTTAGTAGCGTGTTGTTTGGAAGCATTGTTTTAATTTTATGCATTAAACCGTCTAACCAAACTCTGTCGAATGCTTGTGAGACATCCAAAAATATTGCTGTGCAGTATTCTCGATTTTCAAACGCGCTTCGTATTTCTGATGTTATGCGATTAACCTGCTCAATAGTTCCGTGTTTTTCACGAAAGCCGAACTGGTGTGAAGGGATTTTGTTGTGTGTTCTCAGGAATGAGTTGATCCGAGTTAGCACGCATTTTTCGAAAAGTTTTGATAGACACGATAATAAACTTATAGGTCTGTACGACGAGGGAATCGTGTGGTCTTTTCCTGGCTTTGGTCTATCATCAGACTTTTTCCATCTTTCTGGAAAATAGCCAAGTTTAGTGATGGCATTGAAGAGCTTCGCGATAGTGCAAACAGCACAACATGGGAGCCCAATAATCATTTTTGGGGTTATTAAATCGCAGCCCAGTGATTTTTTTGGGTTCAGTTCCTTTTTGATAATATTAGCGATGTCGTTTGGTCGAAACTCGATTGGGTCACGTTGAAGCTCGGCGTCGTTTGTTAATGCTGGTAGTGTAGTCGCATTTGTGCAAGGATTTGGTTGACACACATTTTCAAGGTGGGCGGCAAATGTTCTTGCTCTAACTTCGTCGCTGCGGGCCCAGCCGCCTGCAGGGTTTCGTATAGGCATCACGGTTTCTGTCGGTGAGCTTAGGGTTGGGTGAGCTCTCCACAGTGAGTTTCTTGTACTGGATGTGGATAGTTGTTCTATGTACCGGCGTTGGTTATATGCTTCTTCTTGCTGTAACGCTTTAGAGAGGTTGCGTGCGGCGCTCTTAAGCCTATGTCGTGCAGATGGCGATCTGGTTGGGCAGTATACGGCGGCTAGTGTTAGATGGTTACCACTATCTAATTGTATGTTTATAGATGTGGCCTGTAGATAGTTTTCTGCAAATCTTCTATGGCAGTGGTGTTTGAGACGGTTTCTAATCAGAATACCAGTCCCCCCATGTGCTTTACCATCAGGATGGTTAGTTCCATAAAATACGTAGCCTCGTATGTTAAAATTATATTTGTTTGTAAGGTGTGTTTCTGAGAGTAGCATTACATCAATGTGTTTGTCAAGTAGAAATTGAGCTAGCTCAAGTTTGTGCTGTGAGACGCCATTAGCATTCCACGTAGATATGAGTAGGGAAGGCATGGTTTATTTGGACTGTTGTGAAATCAGCATTTGTATCAGTAGATTTTGGTTACGCATTAAATCCTGCATAGTTGTCCGCATAAAAGACATCAACTCCATTAGACTTTGCTGCATGGTTGATAACATTGCTTCAAAGTTGCTTTGTTGCTGCCCCGGCATTTGGTGGTGTTGAGTCGCGTTTAAATCTGCATGTGCTAGTTGTGGGTTCGGCGTGTTTGGGGTAGGGGGAACCAGTCCTGATTTTAGAGCACTGGCAAATGTCACGTTTTTGGTTGAGATTCCGCCAAGTGAAGATCTGGCTGTGGTCGAAAAGAAAACGTCTGGGTTTAATTTAGATGGTGTAAATGTAGGCTGTGCGTTTTGAGAGCGTGTAGTGGTCACTCGCTGGTGGATTCGTGTTTTCAGTTCCTTGTATATTGGGCAACCTTTATAGTTAGCTGTGTGGTTACCACCACAGTTGGCGCATTTTTTTGTGCTGGCGTCGTCTTTACTCGCTGGGCAGTGTGTAATGTCGTGAGGCTCTCCACAAGCTTACACACGGGGCGCAGAGTACAATACGACCTTGTATGGCCATATTCTTGGCAATTCGTACATTGTACGGGACCATTGCGTTTGTGCGGTTCTTCTACGGTGATTCTGCGGTGCAGTAGAAATTGAAGTTTGTATATCGGGTGCACTTCGTTTTTCTTTAGCGGCTTGCTTTCTGGATTAAGTTCTACCTTAAAGAGTGGTTGCGGCTTTCTATCCTTATATTGGATGTTGAAAACAGTTTTGGCACTGAATCCTTTCTCTTGTAACGCGTTGATTACTTCCGCAGGAGTGACTTCAGGCTCTATGCCCTTTAGTACGACTTGCAGGCCTTTGCTGCTTTTTAGCTGGTACGTATAGAAGTTCTTTTTGTTGTCGCTCAGGTACTTCGACAGTAATCTGTAGTTATCTTCGGACTTAGTTTGTACCTTTGTTTCATGTATATTTCCCTTTACAAGGGGGATTATATGAAAGTTGTCCTTTCCAATAATCTCGATAAATTTGCTGACTAAGGCGTTGCAGCTTTTTTCACGGATGTAAATTGGTGGTGGCTTTGGCATTCTTTTAACGCTTTCTGTTTCGGGGGCCAGATCAGAAGTGTTATCTGCCAGAATTTTGAACCTGTTGGTATTATCAGGCGTTTCGCTTGGTGGTAGGCTGAAGCTAACACGGGTAATTTTCGGCTTCGAGTTTAGGGGGCTCAACTTTCTTTTAAATCGAATGTAGCGATCCATTCCAGTCTGTACGGCCGGCCTTTTTGTTTCTTTGTTTGCGTTTTCTTTAGGTAATGTTGCGCCAGTTATATTTGCATTGGCAGAAATGATTCGTGCGAATTCCGTCAAGTACGGACGTGTTTTTCTTGTGCTCCGGAAAATTAACTTAAAACCCATCAGTGCAGTGAAAGATCTAATAATAATTAGTGTATATCGCGAAAAGACGCTTAGTGCGATAAATTCGCACAAATCTATCAACTAATTAATCAATTGATTAGCCACAATAAACAATAAAAAACAATTAAAACCAAATCTCTATTAATACAATGAGTACAAAAGAAATCGAAACTCGCAGTGAACTGCAGCGTAAGCAAGACGAGCGTCGGCTCTCTTTGCAACGTAACAACGCGTATTTCACCTATAACGCCGCGTCAACCGAAAATACTACAGCTCTAGAGCGATCGAGGGCAATGACCAATGTAGCGCACGAACTATTGCACGTAGCGAGCGGGAGAGCGCGTTCTTGCTCTCCGTCGCTACCGTCCACGTCTCAAACGCCACAGAGCGCCGTGTCCGCTCATCAGCAGATATGTACTGGCCAGAGAGACCTGTGGGAAAAAATTAAACGAATTTTTTGTCCATGTAAAAACTATTAATTCTGAATAAAATGGGGCCCATTTATGCAATTAAAAAAATTTAAATGTCTCTTATTAGATAAGGCATATCTTCGTCTTATAAGGTACTTCTTTTTTAATGATTTCGAGGATATTTTAGTTTTGATCCAAAATATTTTATTTCTTATGACTTTTCGTAAAATATGTTAATGCCATCTGAAAGAGGAACAGATAGGCTTTCCATCGATCTCTTAGTCGAAGAAGTCGGTCGAAAGATGGAAGAGTTATTAGCAAAAAACTAATTGGTGGTCAACACGTTTCCGTCCTACTGCTATTGTTTTCGCAAAGTACTTTTCTATAATTCTAGTATTTAATAGGAAAAAACTAAACGAATTTTTTGTCCATTTAAAAAACTATTAATTCTGAATAAAATGCCGCCCATTTATGCAATTAAAAAAATTTAAATGTCTCTTATTAAATAAGGCATATTTTCGTCTTATAAGGTACTTCTTTTTCAATGATTTCGAGGATATTTTAGTTTTAGTCAAAAAAATTTTATTTCTTATGACTTTTCGTAAAATATGTTAATACCATCTGAAAGAGGAACAGATAAGCTTTCCATCGAGCTCTTAGTTGAAGAAGTCGGTCGAAAGATGGAAGAGTTATTAGCAAAAAACTAATTGGTGGTCAACACGTTTCCGTCCTACTGCTATTGTTTTCGCAAAGTACTTTTCTATAATTCTAGTATTTAATAGGAAAAAACTAAACGAATTTTTTGTCCTTTTAAAAAACTATTAATTCTTAATAAAATGCCGCCTTATGCAAATAAAAAGAATTAAATGTCTCTTATTAGATAAGGCATATTTTCGTCTGATAAGGTACTTCTTCTTCAACGATTTTGAGAATATTTTAGTTTTGACCAAAAAAATTTTATTTCTTATGACTTTTCTTAAAATGTGTTAATGCCATCTGAAAGAGGGACAGATAAGCTTTCCATCGAGCTCTTAGTCGAAGAAGTCGGGCGAAAGATGCAGTAGTTATTGGCAAAAAAATAATCAGTGGTCAACACGATTCCGTCCTATTGCCGATTCTTTTCGCAAAGTACTTTTCAATAATTCTTGTATTTAATGGGAAAAAATCCAGCGAATTTTTTGTCCATGTAAAAAACTGAATAAAAAGCCGCCCATTTATGAAATTAAAAAAATTTAAATGTCTCTTAGTAGATAAGGCATATTTTCGTCTTATAAGGTACTTCTTCTTCAACGATTTCGAGGATATATTAGTTTTGACCAAAAAAATTTTATTTCTTATGACTTTTCTTAAAATGTGTTAATGCCATCTGAAAGAGCAACAGATAAGCTTTCCATCGAGCTCTTAGTCGAAGAAGTCGGTCGAAGGATGCAAGAGTTATTAGCAAAAAACTAATCGGTGGTCAACACGTTTCCGTCCTACTGCCGATTTTTTTCGCAAAGTACTTTTCTATAATTCTAGTATATAATGGAAAAAAATTAAACGAATTTTTAGTCCATGTAAAAAACTATTAATTCTGAATACAATACCGCGCATTTATGCTATTAAAAAAATTTAAATGTCTCTTAGTAGATAAGGAATATTTTCGTCTGATAAGGTACTTCTTTTTCAATGATTTCGAGGAAATTTTAGTTTTGATCCAAAAAATTTTATTTCTTATGACTTTTCGTAAAATATGTAAAGGCCATCTGAAAGAAGAACAGATAAGCTTTCCATCGATCTCTTAGTCGAAGAAGTCGGTCGAAGGATGCAAGAGTTATTAGCAAAAAACTAATCGGTGGTCAACACGTTTCCGTCCTACTGCCGATTTTTTTCGCAAAGTACTTTTCTATAATTCTAGTATTTAATGGGAAAAAATTAAACGAATTCTTTGTCCATGTTAAAAACTGAATAAAATGCCGCCCATTTATACAATTAAAAAAATTTAAATGTCTCTTAGTAGATAAGGCATATTTTCGTCTTATAAGGTACTTCTTTTTCAATGATTTCGATGATATTTTAATTTTGATCAAAAAAATTTGATTTCTTATGACTTTTCGTAAAGTATGTTAATGCCATCTGAAAGAGGAACAGATAAGCTTTCCATCGAGCTCTTAGTCGAAGAAGTCGGTCGAAGGATGCAAGAATTATTAGCAAAAAATTAATCGGTGGCCAACACATTTCCGTCCTACTGCCGATTATTTTCGCAAAGTACTTTTCTATAATTTTAGTATTTAATGAGAAAAAATTAAACGATTTTGTTGTCCATGTAAAAAACTATTAATTCTTAATAAAATACCGCCCATTTATGCAAATAAAAAAAATTAAATGTCTCTTATTAGATAAGGCATATTTTCGTCTGATATGGTACTTCTTCTTCAACGATTTCCAGGATATATTAGTTTTGACCAAAAAAATTTTATTTCTTATGTCTTTTCTTAAAATGTGTTAATGCCATCTGAAAGAGGAACAGATATGCTTTCCATCGAGCTCTTAGTCCAAGAAGTCGGTTGAAAGATGCAGGAGTTATTGGCAAAAAAAATAATCGGTGGTCAACACGATTCCGTCCTATTGCCGATACTTTTCGCAAAATACTTTTCAATAATTCTTGTATTTAATGGGAAAAAATTCAACGAATTTTTTGTCCATGTAAAAAACTGAATAAAATGCCGCCCATTTATACAATTAAAAAAATTTAAATGTCTCTTAGTAAATAAGGCATATTTTCGTCTTATAAGGTACTTCTTTTTCAATGATTTCGATGATATTTTAATTTTGATCAAAAAAATTTTATTTCTTATGACTTTTCGTAAAGTATGTTAATGCCATCTGAAAGAGGAACAGATAAGCTTTCCATCGAGCTCTTAGTCGAAGAAGTCGGTCGAAGGATGCAAGAGTTATTAGCAAAAAATTAATCGGTGGTCAACACGTTTCCGTCCTACTGCCGATTATTTTCGCAAAGTACTTTTCTATAATTCTAGTATTTAATGGGAAAAAATTAAACGAATTCTTTGTCCATGTAAAAAACTATTAATTCTGAATAAAATGCCACCCATTTATGCAATTAACAAAACTTAAATGTCTCTTATTAAATAAGGGATATATTCGTCTTATAAGGTACTTCTTTTTCAATGAATTCGAGGATATTTTAGTTTTAGTCAAAAATATTTTATTTCTTATGACTTTTCGAAAAATATGTTATTGCCATCTGAAAGAGGAACAGATAAGCTTTCCATCGAGCTCTTATTTGAAGAAGTCGGTCGAAAGATGCAAGAGTTATTAGCAAAAAACTAATTGGTGGTCAACACGTTTCCGTCCTACTGCTATTGTTTTCGCAAAGTACTTTTCTATAATTCTAGTATTTAATAGGAAAAAGTTCAACGAATTTTTTGTCCATGTAAAAAACTGAATAAAATGCCGCCCATTTATGAAATTAAAAAAATTCAAATGTCTCTTATTAGATAAGGCATATTTTCGTCTTTTACGGTACTTCTTTTTCAATGATTTCGAGGAAATTTTAGTTTTGATCCAAAAAATTTTATTTCTTATGACTTTTCATAAAATATGTAAATGCGATCTTAAAGAGGAACAGATAAGCTTTCCATCGAGCTCTTAGTCGAAGAAGTCGGTCGAAGGATGCAAGAGTTATTAGCAAAAAACTAATTAGTGGTCAACACGTTTCCGTCCTACTGCCAATTCTTTTCGCAAAGTAATTTTCTTTAATTCTTGTATTTAATGGGAAAAAATTAAACGAATTCTTTGTCCATGTAAAAAACTATTAATTCTGAATAAAATGCCGCCCATTTATGCAATTAAAAAAATTTAAATGTCTCTTAGTAGATAAGGAATATTTTCGTCTGATAAGGTACTTCTTCTTCAACGATTTCGAGGATATTTTAGTTTTGATCAAAAAAATTTTATATCTTACGACTTTTCGTAAAATATGTTAAAGCCATCTGAAAGAGGAGCAGATAACTTTCCATCGAGCTCTTAGTCGAAGAAGTCGGTCGAAGGATGCAAGAGTTATTAGCAAAAAACTAATCGGTGGTCAACACGTTTCCGTCCTACTGCCGATTGTTTTCGCTAAGTACTTTTCTATAATTCTACTATTTAATGGGAAAAAATTAAACGACTTTTTTATCTATGTAAAAAACTATTAATTCTGAACAAAGTGCCGCCCATTTATGCAATTAAAAAAATTTAAATGTCTCTTATTAAATAAGGGATATTTTCGTCTTATAAGGTACTTCTTTTTCAATGATTTCGAGGATATTTTAGTTTTAGTCAAAAATATTTTATTTCTTATGACTTTTCGTAAAATATGTTAATGCCATCTGAAAGAGGAACAGATAACTTTCCATCGAGCTCTTAGTCGAAGAAGTCGGTCGAAGGATGCAAGAGTTATTAGCAAAAAACTAATCGGTGGTCACCACGTTTCCGTCCTACTGCCGATTCTTTTCGCAAAGTACATTTCAATAATTCTAGTATTTAATGGGAAAAACTTAAACGAATTCTTTGTCCATGTAAAAAACTAATAATTCTGAATAGAACGCCACCCATTTATGCAATTAAAAAAATTTAAATGTCTCTTATTAAATAAGGCATATTTTCGTCTTTAACGGTACTTCTTTTTCAATGATTTCGATAAAATTTTAGTTTTGATCCAAAAAATTTTATTTCTTATGACTTTTCGTAAAATATGTAAATGCCATCTTAAAGAGGAACATATAAGCTTTCCATCGAGCTCTTTTTCGCAAAGTACTTTTCTATAATTCTAGTATATAATGGAAAAAAAATTAAACGAATTTTTAGTCCATGTAAAAAACTATTAATTCTGAATACAATACCGCGCATTTATGCTATTAAAAAAATTTAAATGTCTCTTATTAAATAAGGCATATTTTCGTCTTTTACGGTACTTCTTTTTCAATGATTTCGAGGAAATTTTAGTTTTGATCCAAAAAATTTTATTTCTTATGACTTTTCGTAAAATATGTAAATGCCATCTGAAAGAAGAACAGATAAGCTTTCCATCGATCTCTTAGTCGAAGAAGTCGGTCGAAGGATGCAAGAGTTATTAGCAAAAAACTAATCGGTGGTCAACACGTTTCCGTCCTACTGCTATTGTTTTCGCAAAGTACTTTTCTATAATTTTAGTATTTAATGAGAAAAAATTAAACGATTTTTTTGTCCATGTAAAAAACTATTAATTCTGAATAAAATGCCGCCCATTTATACAATTAAAAAAATTTTAATGTCTCTTATTAGATAAGGCATATTTTCGTCTGATATGGTACTTCTTCTTCAACGATTTCCAGGATATATTAGTTTTGACCAAAAAAATTTTATTTCTTATGACTTTTCTTAAAATGTGTTAATGCCATCTGAAAGAGGAACAGATATGCTTTCCATCGAGCTCTTAGTCCAAGAAGTCGGTTGAAAGATGCAGGAGTTATTGGCAAAAAAAATAATCGGTGGTCAACACGATTCCGTCCTACTGCCGCTTCTTTTCGCAAAGTACTTTTCTATAATTCTATTATTTAATGGAAAAAAATTAAACGAATTCTTTGTCCATGTTAAAAACTGAATAAAATGCCGCCCATTTATACAATTAAAAAAATTTAAATGTCTCTTAGTAGATAAGGCATATTTTCGTCTTATAAGGTACTTCTTTTTCAATGATTTCGATGATATTTTAATTTTGATCAAAAAAATTTTATTTCTTATGACTTTTCGTAAAGTATGTTAATGCCATCTGAAAGAGGAACAGATAAGCTTTCCATCGAGCTCTTAGTCGAAGAAGTCGGTCGAAGGATGCAAGAATTATTAGCAAAAAATTAATCGGTGGCCAACACATTTCCGTCCTACTGCCGATTATTTTCGCAAAGTACTTTTCTATAATTTTAGTATTTAATGAGAAAAAATTAAACGATTTTGTTGTCCATGTAAAAAACTATTAATTCTTAATAAAATACCGCCCATTTATGCAAATAAAAAAAATTAAATGTCTCTTATTAGATAAGGCATATTTTCGTCTGATATGGTACTTCTTCTTCAACGATTTCCAGGATATATTAGTTTTGACCAAAAAAATTTTATTTCTTATGACTTTTCTTAAAATGTGTTAATGCCATCTGAAAGAGGAACAGATATGCTTTCCATCGAGCTCTTAGTCCAAGAAATCGGTTGAAAGATGCAGGAGTTATTGGCAAAAAAAATAATCGGTGGTCAACACGATTCCGTCCTATTGCCGATACTTTTCGCAAAGTACTTTTCAATAATTCTTGTATTTAATGGGAAAAAATTCAACGAATTTTTTGTCCATGTAAAAAACTGAATAAAATGCCGCCCATTTATACAATTAAAAAAATTTAAATGTCTCTTAGTAAATAAGGCATATTTTCGTCTTATAAGGTACTTCTTTTTCAATGATTTCGATGATATTTTAATTTTGATCAAAAAAATTTTATTTCTTATGACTTTTCGTAAAGTATGTTAATGCCATCTGAAAGAGGAACAGATAAGCTTTCCATCGAGCTCTTAGTCGAAGAAGTCGGTCGAAGGATGCAAGAGTTATTAGCAAAAAATTAATCGGTGGTCAACACGTTTCCGTCCTACTGCCGATTATTTTCGCAAAGTACTTTTCTATAATTCTAGTATTTAATGGGAAAAAATTAAACGAATTCTTTGTCCATGTAAAAAACTATTAATTCTGAATAAAATGCCACCCATTTATGCAATTAACAAAACTTAAATGTCTCTTATTAAATAAGGGATATATTCGTCTTATAAGGTACTTCTTTTTCAATGAATTCGAGGATATTTTAGTTTTAGTCAAAAATATTTTATTTCTTATGACTTTTCGAAAAATATGTTATTGCCATCTGAAAGAGGAACAGATAAGCTTTCCATCGAGCTCTTATTTGAAGAAGTCGGTCGAAAGATGCAAGAGTTATTAGCAAAAAACTAATTGGTGGTCATCACGTTTCCGTCCTACTGCTATTGTTTTCGCAAAGTACTTTTCTATAATTCTAGTATTTAATAGGAAAAAGTTCAACGAATTTTTTGTCCATGTAAAAAACTGAATAAAATGCCGCCCATTTATGAAATTAAAAAAATTCAAATGTCTCTTATTAGATAAGGCATATTTTCGTCTTTTACGGTACTTCTTTTTCAATGATTTCGAGGAAATTTTAGTTTTGATCCAAAAAATTTTATTTTTTATGACTTTTCATAAAATATGTAAATGCGATCTTAAAGAGGAACAGATATGCTTTCCATCGAGCTCTTAGTCCAAGAAGTCGGTTGAAAGATGCAGGAGTTATTGGCAAAAAAAATAATCGGTGGTCAACACGATTCCGTCCTACTGACGCTTCTTTTCGCAAAGTACTTTTCTATAATTCTAGTATTTAATGGGAAAAAATTAAACGAATTCTTTGTCCATGTTAAAAACTGAATAAAATGCCGCCCATTTATACAATTAAAAAAATTTAAATGTCTCTTAGTAGATAAGGCATATTTTCGTCTTATAAGGTACTTCTTTTTCAATGATTTCGATGATATTTTAATTTTGATCAAAAAAATTTTATTTCTTATGACTTTTCGTAAAGTATGTTAATGCCATCTGAAAGAGGAACAGATAAGCTTTCCATCGAGCTCTTAGTCGAAGAAGTCGGTCGAAGGATGCAAGAATTATTAGCAAAAAATTAATCGGTGGCCAACACATTTCCGTCCTACTGCCGATTATTTTCGCAAAGTACTTTTCTATAATTTTAGTATTTAATGAGAAAAAATTAAACGATTTTGTTGTCCATGTAAAAAACTATTAATTCTTAATAAAATACCGCCCATTTATGCAAATAGAAAAAATTAAATGTCTCTTATTAGATAAGGCATATTTTCGTCTGATATGGTACTTCTTCTTCAACGATTTCCAGGATATATTAGTTTTGACCAAAAAAATTTTATTTCTTATGACTTTTCTTAAAATGTGTTAATGCCATCTGAAAGAGGAACAGATATGCTTTCCATCGAGCTCTTAGTCCAAGAAGTCGGTTGAAAGATGCAGGAGTTATTGGCAAAAAAAATAATCGGTGGTCAACACGATTCCGTCCTATTGCCGATACTTTTCGCAAAGTACTTTTCAATAATTCTTGTATTTAATGGGAAAAAATTCAACGAATTTTTTGTCCATGTAAAAAACTGAATAAAATGCCGCCCATTTATACAATTAAAAAAATTTAAATGTCTCTTAGTAGATAAGGCATATTTTCGTCTGATAAGGTACTTCTTTTTCAATGATTTCGATGATATTTTAATTTTGATCAAAAAAATTTTATTTCTTATGACTTTTCGTAAAGTATGTTAATGCCATCTGAAAGAGGAACAGATAAGCTTTCCATCGAGCTCTTAGTCGAAGAAGTCGGTCGAAGGATGCAAGAGTTATTAGCAAAAAATTAATCGGTGGTCAACACGTTTCCGTCCTACTGCCGATTATTTTCGCAAAGTACTTTTCTATAATTCTAGTATTTAATGGGAAAAAATTAAACGAATTCTTTGTCCATGTAAAAAACTATTAATTCTGAATAAAATGCCACCCATTTATGCAATTAACAAAACTTAAATGTCTCTTATTAAATAAGGGATATATTCGTCTTATAAGGTACTTCTTTTTCAATGAATTCGAGGATATTTTAGTTTTAGTCAAAAATATTTTATTTCTTATGACTTTGCGAAAAATATGTTATTGCCATCTGAAAGAGGAACAGATAAGCTTTCCATCGAGCTCTTATTTGAAGAAGTCGGTCGAAAGATGCAAGAGTTATTAGCAAAAAACTAATTGGTGGTCAACACGTTTCCGTCCTACTGCTATTGTTTTCGCAAAGTACTTTTCTATAATTCTAGTATTTAATAGGAAAAAGTTCAACGAATTTTTTGTCCATGTAAAAAACTGAATAAAATGCCGCCCATTTATGAAATTAAAAAAATTCAAATGTCTCTTATTAGATAAGGCATATTTTCGTCTTTTACGGTACTTCTTTTTCAATGATTTCGAGGAAATTTTAGTTTTGATCCAAAAAATTTTATTTCTTTTGACTTTTCATAAAATATGTAAATGCGATCTTAAAGAGGAACAGATAAGCTTTCCATCGAGCTCTTAGTCGAAGAAGACGGTCGAAGGATGCAAGAGTTATTAGCAAAAAACTAATCGGTAGTCAACACGTTTCCGTCCTACTGCCAATTCTTTTCGCAAAGTAATTTTCTTTAATTCTTGTATTTAATGGGAAAAAATTAAACAAATTTTTTGTCCATGTAAAAAACTATTAATTCTGAATAAAATGCCGCCCATTTATGCAATTAAAAAAATTTAAATGTCTCTTAGTAGATAAGGCATATTTTCGTCTGATAAGGTACTTCTTCTTCAACGATTTCGAGGATATTTTAGTTTTGATCAAAAAAATTTTATATCTTACGACTTTTCGTAAAATATGTTAAAGCCATCTGAAAGAGGAGCAGATAACTTTCCATCGAGCTCTTAGTCGAAGAAGTCGGTCGAAGGATGCAAGAGTTATTAGCAAAAAACTAATCGGTGGTCAACACGTTTCCGTCCTACTGCCGATTGTTTTCGCTAAGTACTTTTCTATAATTCTACTATTTAATGGGAAAAAATTAAACAACTTTTTTATCTATGTAAAAAACTATTAATTCTGAACAAAGTGCCGCCCATTTATGCAATTAAAAAAATTTAAATGTCTCTTATTAAATAAGGGATATTTTCGTCTTATAAGGTACTTCTTTTTCAATGATTTCGAGGATATTTTAGTTTTAGTCAAAAATATTTTATTTCTTATGACTTTTCGTAAAATATGTTAATGCCATCTGAAAGAGGAACAGATAACTTTCCATCGAGCTCTTAGTCGAAGAAGTCGGTCGAAGGATGCAAGAGTTATTAGCAAAAAACTAATCGGTGGTCACCACGTTTCCGTCCTACTGCCGATTCTTTTCGCAAAGTACATTTCAATAATTCTAGTATTTAATGGGAAAAACTTAAACGAATTCTTTGTCCATGTAAAAAACTAATAATTCTGAATAGAATGCCACCCATTTATGCAATTAAAAAAATTTAAATGTCTCTTATTAAATAAGGCATATTTTCGTCTTTAACGGTACTTCTTTTTCAATGATTTCGATAAAATTTTAGTTTTGATCCAAAAAATTTTATTTCTTATGACTTTTCGTAAAATATGTAAATGCCATCTTAAAGAGGAACATATAAGCTTTCCATCGAGCTCTTAGTCGAAGAAGTCGGTCGGAGGATGCAAGAGTTATTTTTTGTCCATGTAAAAAACTGAATAAAATGCCGCCCATTTATACAATTAAAAAAATTTAAATGTAGATAAGGCATATTTTCGTCTTATAAGGTACTTCTTTTTTAATGATTTCGAGGATATTTTAGTTTTTTTTTTTTTTTTTTTTTTTTTACTTTGCTTTATTTATTGGATCTTCTCTTTCATATGAGACTAACAATAAGTTTGCAGATCTTAAGACTAAACGTTAATTAACAGTTCTTTTGAACTGTAGTTTGCTCGTGGGGCCCTAGGGTCTATCGCTGGGTTGGAAGGTCATTTCGACGAAGACGGGATTGGCTGCACAACCTTGTTAATCTTCTGGCGAGATGGTTAGGGTGCGTAGAAAGCTTGCTGTAGTATTGTTCCTTGAGTTCTGCTATTACATCTCTGACTGGTTGAATATTTAAATCTTTTTGTATGTTTTCGTTTCGAACATACCACGGTGCCCCGGTGATGGTTCTCAATATCTTTGACTGGGTTCTCTGGATGATGTCAATGTTGCTACTGCTAGCGTTTCCCCATAACTGGGAGCCGTAGGTCCAGATAGGTTTGAGAACAGAATTGAAGAGCAGGACTTTGTAGTCAAGACTAAGTGAAGAGCGAGCGTTGATAAGCCAGTGGAGGCTATTAGCTTTTAGTTTTAAATGCGTTCTCTTGGCCTCGATGTGCCTGCGCCATGTGAGTCTTCTATCGAGGTGTACTCCGAGGTATGTCACTTCGTTTGTTTGCGGAAGCGTAGTGTTGTTTAACATCAGCGGTGGGCAGTCTTGCCTGTTTAGAGTGAACGTAACGTGTTTGCATTTTTGTTCGTTGACTTTTATTCGCCAGTCAGCTAGCCATTTTTCTATGTCGACCAGGTGAAGAGGTAACTGCGCTGTTGCTTGCGTAGGGCATCTGGAACGGCTGAGAATAGCTGTATTATCAGCAAAGGTGGATGTTGTTAGTCGTCTGCTTATTGGGATGTCTGATGTGTAGAGGACATATAGCGTTGGACCAAGTACGCTACCTTGAGGAACTCCAGCTCTAATGATGTGGTCATCGGACATATCACTGTTACATCTCACTGTAAATTTCCTGTCGTAGAGGTATGACTTTAGTAGCTTGTGCGTGTTGTTTGGAAGCATTGTTTTAATTTTATGCATTAAGCCGTCCAACCAAACTCTGTCGAATGCTTGTGAGACATCCAAAAATATTGCTGTGCAGTATTCTCGGTTTTCAAACGCGCTTCGTATTTCTGATGTTATGCGATTAACCTGCTCAATAGTTCCGTGTTTTTCACGAAAGCCGAACTGGTGTGAGGGGATTTTGTTGTGTGTTCTCAGGAATGAGTTGATCCGAGTTAGCACGCATTTTTCGAAGAGTTTTGATAGACACGATAATAAACTTATAGGTCTGTAAGACGAGGGAATCGTGTGATCTTTTCCTGGCTTTGGTATCATTATGATGATAGACTTTTTCCATCTTTCTGGAAAATAGCCAAGTTTAGTGATGGCATTGAAGAGCTTCGCGATAGTGCAAACAGCACAATATGGGAGCTCAATAATCATTTTTGGGGTTATTAAATCGCAGCCCGGTGACTTTTTTGGGTTCAGTTCCTTTTTGATAATACTAGCGATTTCGTTTGGTCGAAACTCGATTGGGTCACGTTGAAGCTCGGCGTCGTTTGTTAATGCTGGTAGTGTAGTCGCATTTGTGCAAGGATTTGGTTGAAACACATTTTCAAGGTGGGCTGCAAATGTTCTCGCTCTATCTTCGTCGCTGCGGGCCCAGCCACCTGCGGGGTTTCGTATAGGCATCACGGTTTCTGTCGGTGAGCTTAGGGATGGGTGAGCTCTCCACAGTGAGTTTCTTGTACTGGTTGTTGATAGTTGTTCTATGTACCGGCGTTGGGTATATGCTTCTTCTTGCTTTAACGCTTTAGAGAGGTTGCGTGTGGCGCTCTTAAGCCTATGTCGTGCAGATGGCGATCTGGTTGATTGCCATTCTCGACGGAAGCGTCGCTTTTTTAGTTTTAGTTTTGATCCAAAAAATTTTATTTCTTATGACTTTTCGTAAAATATGTTAATGCCATTTGAAAGAGGAACAGATAAGCTTTCCATCGAGCTCTTAGTCGAAGAAGTCGGTCGAAGGATGCAAGAGTTATTAGCAAAAAATTAATCGGTGGTCAACACGATTCCGTCCTACTGCCGATTCTTTTCGCAAAGTACTTTTCTATAATTCTAGTATTTAATGGGAAAAAATTAAACGAATTCTTTGTCCATGTAAAAAACTCTTAATTCTGAATAAAATGCCACCCATTTATGCAATTAACAATATTTAAATAACTCTTATTAAACAAGGGATATTTTCGTCTTATAAGGTATTTCTTTTTCAATGATTTCGAGGATATTTTAGTTTTAGTCAAAAATATTTTATTTCTTATGACTTTTCGTAAAATATGTTAATGCCATCTGAAAGAGGAACAGATAAGCTTTCCATCGAGCTCTTAGTTGAAGAAGTCGGTCGAAGGATGCAAGAGTTATTAGCAAAAAACTAATTGGTAGTCAAAACGTTTCCGTCCTACTGCTATTGTTTTCGCAAAGTACTTTTCTATAATTCTAGTATTTAATAGGAAAAAGTTCAACGAATTTTTTGTCCATGTAAAAAACTGAATAAAATGCCGCCCATTTATGAAATTAAAAAAATTCAAATGTCTCTTATTAGATAAGGCATATTTTCGTCTTTTACGGTACTTCTTTTTCAATGATTTCGAGGAAATTTTAGTTTTGATCCAAAAAATTTTACTTCTTATGACTTTTCGTAAAATATGTAAATGCCATCTTAAAGAGCAACAGATAAGCTTTCCATCGAGCTCTTAGTCGAAGAAGTCGGTCGAAGGATGCAAGAGTTATTAGCAAAAAACTAATCGGTAGTCAACACGTTTCCGTCCTACTGCCGATTATTTTCGCAAAGTACTTTTCATTAATTCTTGTATTTATTGGGAAAAAATTAAACGAATTTTTTGTCCATGTAAAAACTATTAATTCTGAATAAAATGCCGCCCATTTATGCAATTAAAAAAATTTAAATGTCTCTTTTTAGATAAGGGATATTTTCGTCTTATAAGGTACTTCTTTTTCAATGATTTCGAGGATATTTTAGTTTTGATCCAAAAAATTTTATTTCTTATGACTTTTCGTAAAATATGTTAATGCCACCTAAAAGAGGAACAGATAAGCTTTCCATCGAGCTCTTAGTCAAAGAAGTCGGTCGAAGGATGCAAGAGTTATTAGCAAAAAACTAATCGGTGGTCAACACCTTTCCGTCCTTTTGCAGATTCTTTTCGCAAAGTACTTTTCTATATTTCTAGTATTTAATGGGAAAAAATTAAACGATTTTTTTGTCCATGTAAAAAACTATTAATTCTGAGTAAAATGCCGCCAATTTATGCAATTAAAGAAATTTAAATGTCTCTAGGTAGATAAGGCATATTTTCGTCTTATAAGGTACTTCTTCTTCAACGATTTCGAGGATATTTTAGTTTTGATCCAAAAAATTTTATTTCTTAATACTTTTCGTAAAATATGTTAATGCCACCTAAAAGAGGAACAGATAAGCTTTCCATCGAGCTCTTAGTCGAAGAAGTCGGTCGAAGGATGCAAGAATTATTAGCAAAAAATTAATCGGTGGTCAACACGTTTCCGTCCTACTGCCGATTATTTTCGCAAAGTTCTTTTCTTTAATTCTTGTATTTAATGGGAAAAAATTAAACGAATTTTTTGTCCATGTAAAAACTATTAATTCTGAATAAAATGCCGCCCATTTATGCAATTAAAAAAATTTAAATGTCTCTTTTTAGATAAGGCATATTTTCGTCTTATAAGGTACTTCTTTTTCAATGATTTCGAGGATATTTTAGTTTTGATCCAAAAAATTTTATTTCTTATGACTTTTCGTAAAATATGTTAATGCCACCTAAAAGAGGAACAGATAAGCTTTCCATCGAGCTCTTAGTCGAAGAAGTCGGTCGAAGGATGCAAGAATTATTAGCAAAAAATTAATCGGTGGTCAACACGATTCCGTCCTACTGCCGATTCTTTTCGCAAAGTACTTTTCTATAATTCTAGTATTTAATGGGAAAAAATTAAACGAATGCTTTGTCCATGTAAAAAACTATTAATTCTGAATAAAATGCCACCCATTTATGCAATTAACAATATTTAAATAACTCTTATTAAATAAGGGATATTTTCGTCTTATAAGGTACTTCTTTTTCAATGATTTCGAGGATATTTTAGTTTTAGTCAAAAATATTTTATTTCTTATGACTTTTCGTAAAATATGTTAATGCCATCTGAAAGAGGAACAGATAAGCTTTCCATCGAGCTCTTAGTTGAAGAAGTCGGTCGAAGGATGCAAGAGTTATTAGCAAAAAACTAATTGGTAGTCAACACGTTTCCGTCATACTGCTATTGTTTTCGCAAAGTACTTTTCTATAATTCTAGTATTTAATAGGAAAAAGTTCAACGAACTTTTTGTCCATGTAAAAAACTGAATAAAATGCCGCCCATTTATGAAATTAAAAAAATTCAGATGTCTCTTATTAGATAAGGCATATTTTCGTCTTTTACGGTATTTCTTTTTCAATGATTTCGAGGAAATTTTAGTTTTGATCCAAAAAATTTTACTTCTTATGACTTTTCGTAAAATATGTAAATGCCATCTTAAAGAGGAACAGATAAGCTTTCCATCGAGCTCTTAGTCGAAGAAGCCGGTCGAAGGATGCAAGAGTTATTAGCAAAAAACTAATCGATAGTCAACACGTTTCCGTCATACTGCTATTGTTTTCGCAAAGTACTTTTCTATAATTCTAGTATTTAATAGGAAAAAGTTCAACGAACTTTTTGTCCATGTAAAAAACTGAATAAAATGCCGCCCATTTATGAAATTAAAAAAATTCAGATGTCTCTTATTAGATAAGGCATATTTTCGTCTTTTACGGTATTTCTTTTTCAATGATTTCGAGGAAATTTTAGTTTTGATCCAAAAAATTTTACTTCTTATGACTTTTCGTAAAATATGTAAATGCCATCTTAAAGAGGAACAGATAAGCTTTCCATCGAGCTCTTAGTCGAAGAAGCCGGTCGAAGGATGCAAGAGTTATTAGCAAAAAACTAATCGATAGTCAACACGTTTCCGTCCTACTGCCGATTATTTTCGCAAAGTACTTTTCATTAATTCTTGTATTTAATGGGAAAAAATTAAACGAATTTTTTGTCCATGTAAAAAACTATTAATTCTGAATAAAATGCCGCCCACTTATGCAATTAAAAAAATTTATATGTCTCTTATTAGATAAGGCATATTTTCGTCTGATGAGGTACTTCTTCTTCAACGATTTCGAGGATATTTTAGTTTTGATCAAAAACATTTTATTTCTTACGTTTTTTCGTAAAATATATTTATGCCACCTAAAAGAGGAACAGATAAGCTTTCCATCGAGCTCTTAGTCGAAGAAGTCGGTCGAAGGATGCAAGAATTATTAGCAAAAAATTAATCGGTGGTCAACACGATTCCGTCCTACTGCCGATTCTTTTCGCAAAGTACTTTTCTATAATTCTAGTATTTAATGGGAAAAAATTAAACGAATGCTTTGTCCATGTAAAAACTATTAATTCTGAATAAAATGCCGCCCATTTATGCAATTAAAAAAATTTAAATGTCTCTTTTTAGATAAGGCATATTTTCGTCTTATAAGGTACTTCTTTTTCAATGATTTCGAGGATATTTTAGTTTTGATCCAAAAAATTTTATTTCTTTTGACTTTTCGTAAAATATGTTAATGCCACCTAAAAGAGGAACAGATAAGCTTTCCATCGAGCTCTTAGTCGAAGAAGTCGGTCGAAGGATGCAAGAATTATTAGCAAAAAATTAATCGGTGGTCAACACGTTTCCGTCCTACTGCCGATTATTTTCGCAAAGTTCTTTTCTTTAATTCTTGTATTTAATGGGAAAAAATTAAACGAATTTTTTGTTCATGTAAAAACTATTAATTCTGAATAAAATGCCGCCCATTTATGCAATTAAAAAAATTTAAATGTCTCTTTTTAGATAAGGCATATTTTCGTCTTATAAGGTACTTCTTTTTCAATGATTTCGAGGATATTTTAGTTTTGATCCAAAAAATTTTATTTCTTATGACTTTTCGTAAAATATGTTAATGCCACCTAAAAGAGGAACAGATAAGCTTTCCATCGAGCTCTTAGTCGAAGAAGTCGGTCGAAGGATGCAAGAATTATTAGCAAAAAATTAATCGGTGGTCAACACGATTCCGTCCTACTGCCGATTCTTTTCGCAAAGTACTTTTCTATAATTCTAGTATTTAATGGGAAAAAATTAAACGAATGCTTTGTCCATGTAAAAAACTATTAATTCTGAATAAAATGCCACCCATTTATGCAATTAACAATATTTAAATAACTCTTATTAAATAAGGGATATTTTCGTCTTATAAGGTACTTCTTTTTCAATGATTTCGAGGATATTTTAGTTTTAGTCAAAAATATTTTATTTCTTATGACTTTTCGTAAAATATGTTAATGCCACCTAAAAGAGGAACAGATAAGCTTTCCATCGAGCTCTTAGTCGAAGAAGTCGGTCGAAGGATGCAAGAATTATTAGCAAAAAATTAATCGGTGGTCAACACGATTCCGTCCTACTGCCGATTCTTTTCGCAAAGTACTTTTCTATAATTCTAGTATTTAATGGGAAAAAAATAAACGAATGCTTTGTCCATGTAAAAAACTATTAATTCTGAATAAAATGCCACCCATTTATGCAATTAACAATATTTAAATAACTCTTATTAAATAAGGGATATTTTCGTCTTATAAGGTACTTCTTTTTCAATGATTTCGAGGATATTTTAGTTTTAGTCAAAAATATTTTATTTCTTATGACTTTTCGTAAAATATGTTAATGCCACCTAAAAGAGGAACAGATAAGCTTTCCATCGAGCTCTTAGTCGAAGAAGTCGGTCGAAGGATGCAAGAATTATTAGCAAAAAATTAATCGGTGGTCAACACGATTCCGTCCTACTGCCGATTATTTTCGCAAAGTTCTTTTCTTTAATTCTTGTATTTAATGGGAAAAAATTAAACGAATTTTTTGTCCATGTAAAAACTATTAATTCTGAATAAAATGCCGCCCATTTATGCAATTAAAAAAATTTAAATGTCTCTTTTTAGATAAGGCATATTTTCGTCTTATAAGGTACTTCTTTTTCAATGATTTCGAGGATATTTTAGTTTTGATCCAAAAAATTTTATTTCTTATGACTTTTCGTAAAATATGTTAATGCCACCTAAAAGAGGAACAGATAAGCTTTCCATCGAGCTCTTAGTCGAAGAAGTCGGCCGAAGAATGCAAGAATTATTAGCAAAAAATTAATCGGTGGTCAACACGTTTCCGTCCTACTGCCGATTATTTTCGCAAAGTTCTTTTCTTTAATTCTTGTATTTAATGGGAAAAAATTAAACGAATTTTTTGTCCATGTAAAAACTATTAATTCTGAATAAAATGCCGCCCATTTATGCAATTAAAAAAATTTAAATGTCTCTTTTTAGATAAGGCATATTTTCGTCTTATAAGGTACTTCTTTTTCAATGATTTCGAGGATATTTTAGTTTTGATCCAAAAAATTTTATTTCTTATGACTTTTCGTAAAATATGTTAATGCCACCTAAAAGAGGAACAGATAAGCTTTCCATCGAGCTCTTAGTCGAAGAAGTCGGTCGAAGGATGCAAGAATTATTAGCAAAAAATTAATCGGTGGTCAACACGATTCCGTCCTACTGCCGATTCTTTTCGCAAAGTACTTTTCTATAATTCTAGTATTTAATGGGAAAAAATTAAACGAATGCTTTGTCCATGTAAAAAACTATTAATTCTGAGTAAAATGCCGCCAATTTATGCAATTAAAGAAATTTAAATGTCTCTAGGTAGATAAGGCATATTTTCGTCTTATAAGGTACTTCTTCTTCAACGATTTCGAGGATATTTTAGTTTTGATCCAAAAAATTTTATTTCTTAATACTTTTCGTAAAATATGTTAATGCCACCTAAAAGAGGAACAGATAAGCTTTCCATCGAGCTCTTAGTCGAAGAAGTCGGTCGAAGGATGCAAGAATTATTAGCAAAAAATTAATCGGTGGTCAACACGTTTCCGTCCTACTGCCGATTATTTTCGCAAAGTTCTTTTCTTTAATTCTTGTATTTAATGGGAAAAAATTAAACGAATTTTTTGTCCATGTAAAAACTATTAATTCTGAATAAAATGCCACCCATTTATGCAATTAACAATATTTAAATAACTCTTATTAAATAAGGGATATTTTCGTCTTATAAGGTACTTCTTTTTCAATGATTTCGAGGATATTTTAGTTTTAGTCAAAAATATTTTATTTCTTATGACTTTTCGTAAAATATGTTAATGCCACCTAAAAGAGGAACAGATAAGCTTTCCATCGAGCTCTTAGTCGAAGAAGTCGGTCGAAGGATGCAAGAATTATTAGCAAAAAATTAATCGGTGGTCAACACGATTCCGTCCTACTGCCGATTCTTTTCGCAAAGTACTTTTCTATAATTCTAGTATTTAATGGGAAAAAAATAAACGAATGCTTTGTCCATGTAAAAAACTATTAATTCTGAATAAAATGCCACCCATTTATGCAATTAACAATATTTAAATAACTCTTATTAAATAAGGGATATTTTCGTCTTATAAGGTACTTCTTTTTCAATGATTTCGAGGATATTTTAGTTTTAGTCAAAAATATTTTATTTCTTATGACTTTTCGTAAAATATGTTAATGCCACCTAAAAGAGGAACAGATAAGCTTTCCATCGAGCTCTTAGTCGAAGAAGTCGGTCGAAGGATGCAAGAATTATTAGCAAAAAATTAATCGGTGGTCAACACGATTCCGTCCTACTGCCGATTATTTTCGCAAAGTTCTTTTCTTTAATTCTTGTATTTAATGGGAAAAAATTAAACGAATTTTTTGTCCATGTAAAAACTATTAATTCTGAATAAAATGCCGCCCATTTATGCAATTAAAAAAATTTAAATGTCTCTTTTTAGATAAGGCATATTTTCGTCTTATAAGGTACTTCTTTTTCAATGATTTCGAGGATATTTTAGTTTTGATCCAAAAAATTTTATTTCTTATGACTTTTCGTAAAATATGTTAATGCCACCTAAAAGAGGAACAGATAAGCTTTCCATCGAGCTCTTAGTCGAAGAAGTCGGTCGAAGGATGCAAGAATTATTAGCAAAAAATTAATCGGTGGTCAACACGATTCCGTCCTACTGCCGATTCTTTTCGCAAAGTACTTTTCTATAATTCTAGTATTTAATGGGAAAAAATTAAACGAATGCTTTGTCCATGTAAAAAACTATTAATTCTGAGTAAAATGCCGCCAATTTATGCAATTAAAGAAATTTAAATGTCTCTAGGTAGATAAGGCATATTTTCGTCTTATAAGGTACTTCTTCTTCAACGATTTCGAGGATATTTTAGTTTTGATCCAAAAAATTTTATTTCTTAATACTTTTCGTAAAATATGTTAATGCCACCTAAAAGAGGAACAGATAAGCTTTCCATCGAGCTCTTAGTCGAAGAAGTCGGTCGAAGGATGCAAGAATTATTAGCAAAAAATTAATCGGTGGTCAACACGTTTCCGTCCTACTGCCGATTATTTTCGCAAAGTTCTTTTCTTTAATTCTTGTATTTAATGGGAAAAAATTAAACGAATTTTTTGTCCATGTAAAAACTATTAATTCTGAATAAAATGCCGCCCATTTATGCAATTAAAAAAATTTAAATGTCTCTTTTTAGATAAGGCATATTTTCGTCTTATAAGGTACTTCTTTTTCAATGATTTCGAGGATATTTTAGTTTTGATCCAAAAAATTTTATTTCTTATGACTTTTCGTAAAATATGTTAATGCCACCTAAAAGAGGAACAGATAAGCTTTCCATCGAGCTCTTAGTCGAAGAAGTCGGTCGAAGGATGCAAGAATTATTAGCAAAAAATTAATCGGTGGTCAACACGATTCCGTCCTACTGCCGATTCTTTTCGCAAAGTACTTTTCTATAATTCTAGTATTTAATGGGAAAAAATTAAACGAATGCTTTGTCCATGTAAAAAACTATTAATTCTGAATAAAATGCCACCCATTTATGCAATTAACAATATTTAAATAACTCTTATTAAATAAGGGATATTTTCGTCTTATAAGGTACTTCTTTTTCAATGATTTCGAGGATATTTTAGTTTTAGTCAAAAATATTTTATTTCTTATGACTTTTCGTAAAATATGTTAATGCCATCTGAAAGAGGAACAGATAAGCTTTCCATCGAGCTCTTAGTTGAAGAAGTCGGTCGAAGGATGCAAGAGTTATTAGCAAAAAACTAATTGGTAGTCAACACGTTTCCGTCATACTGCTATTGTTTTCGCAAAGTACTTTTCTATAATTCTAGTATTTAATAGGAAAAAGTTCAACGAACTTTTTGTCCATGTAAAAAACTGAATAAAATGCCGCCCATTTATGAAATTAAAAAAATTCAGATGTCTCTTATTAGATAAGGCATATTTTCGTCTTTTACGGTATTTCTTTTTCAATGATTTCGAGGAAATTTTAGTTTTGATCCAAAAAATTTTACTTCTTATGACTTTTCGTAAAATATGTTAATGCCATCTGAAAGAGGAACAGATAAGCTTTCCATCGAGCTCTTAGTTGAAGAAGTCGGTCGAAGGATGCAAGAGTTATTAGCAAAAAACTAATTGGTAGTCAAAACGTTTCCGTCCTACTGCTATTGTTTTCGCAAAGTACTTTTCTATAATTCTAGTATTTAATAGGAAAAAGTTCAACGAATTTTTTGTCCATGTAAAAAACTGAATAAAATGCCGCCCATTTATGAAATTAAAAAAATTCAAATGTCTCTTATTAGATAAGGCATATTTTCGTCTTTTACGGTACTTCTTTTTCAATGATTTCGAGGAAATTTTAGTTTTGATCCAAAAAATTTTACTTCTTATGACTTTTCGTAAAATATGTAAATGCCATCTTAAAGAGCAACAGATAAGCTTTACATCGAGCTCTTAGTCGAAGAAGTCGGTCGAAGGATGCAAGAGTTATTAGCAAAAAACTAATCGGTAGTCAACACGTTTCCGTCCTACTGCCGATTATTTTCGCAAAGTACTTTTCATTAATTCTTGTATTTATTGGGAAAAAATTAAACGAATTTTTTGTCCATGTAAAAACTATTAATTCTGAATAAAATGCCGCCCATTTATGCAATTAAAAAAATTTAAATGTCTCTTTTTAGATAAGGGATATTTTCGTCTTATAAGGTACTTCTTTTTCAATGATTTCGAGGATATTTTAGTTTTGATCCAAAAAATTTTATTTCTTATGACTTTTCGTAAAATATGTTAATGCCACCTAAAAGAGGAACAGATAAGCTTTCCATCGAGCTCTTAGTCAAAGAAGTCGGTCGAAGGATGCAAGAGTTATTAGCAAAAAACTAATCGGTGGTCAACACGTTTCCGTCCTTTTGCAGATTCTGTTCGCAAAGTACTTTTCTATATTTCTAGTATTTAATGGGAAAAAATTAAACGATTTTTTTGTCCATGTAAAAAACTATTAATTCTGAGTAAAATGCCGCCAATTTATGCAATTAAAGCAATTTAAATGTCTCTTAGTAGATAAGGCATATTTTCGTCTGATAAGGTACTTCTTCTTCAACGATTTCGAGGATATTTTAGTTTTGATCTAAAAAATTTTATTTCTTAATACTTTTCGTAAAATATGTTAATGCCACCTAAAAGAGGAACAGATAAGCTTTCCATCGAGCTCTTAGTCGAAGAAGTCGGTCGAAGGATGCAAGAATTATTAGCAAAAAATTAATCGGTGGTCAACACGTTTCCGTCCTACTGCCGATTATTTTCGCAAAGTACTTTTCTTTAATTCTTGTATTTAATGGGAAAAAATTAAACGAATTTTTTGTCCATGTAAAAACTATTAATTCTGAATAAAATGCCGCCCATTTATGCAATTAAAAAAATTTAAATGTCTCTTTTTAGATAAGGCATATTTTCGTCTTATAAGGTACTTCTTTTTCAATGATTTCGAGGATATTTTAGTTTTGATCCAAAAAATTTTATTTCTTATGACTTTTCGTACTTAGCTCTTAGTCGAAGAAGTCGGTCGAAGGATGCAAGAATTATTAGCAAAAAATTAATCGGTGGTCAACACGTTTCCGTCCTACTGCCGATTATTTTCGCAAAGTTCTTTTCTTTAATTCTTGTATTTAATGGGAAAAAATTAAACGAATTTTTTGTCCATGTAAAAACTATTAATTCTGAATAAAATGCCGCCCATTTATGCAATTAAAAAAATTTAAATGTCTCTTTTTAGATAAGGCATATTTTCGTCTTATAAGGTACTTCTTTTTCAATGATTTCGAGGATATTTTAGTTTTGATCCAAAAAATTTTATTTCTTATGACTTTTCGTAAAATATGTTAATGCCACCTAAAAGAGGAACAGATAAGCTTTCCATCGAGCTCTTAGTCGAAGAAGTCGGTCGAAGGATGCAAGAATTATTAGCAAAAAATTAATCGGTGGTCAACACGTTTCCGTCCTACTGCCGATTATTTTCGCAAAGTTCTTTTCTTTAATTCTTGTATTTAATGGGAAAAAATTAAACGAATTTTTTGTCCATGTAAAAACTATTAATTCTGAATAAAATGCCGCCCATTTATGCAATTAAAAAAATTTAAATGTCTCTTTTTAGATAAGGCATATTTTCGTCTTATAAGGTACTTCTTTTTCAATGATTTCGAGGATATTTTAGTTTTGATCCAAAAAATTTTATTTCTTATGACTTTTCGTAAAATATGTTAATGCCACCTAAAAGAGGAACAGATAAGCTTTCCATCGAGCTCTTAGTCGAAGAAGTCGGTCGAAGGATGCAAGAATTATTAGCAAAAAATTAATCGGTGGTCAACACGATTCCGTCCTACTGCCGATTCTTTTCGCAAAGTACTTTTCTATAATTCTAGTATTTAATGGGAAAAAATTAAACGAATGCTTTGTCCATGTAAAAAACTATTAATTCTGAATAAAATGCCACCCATTTATGCAATTAACAATATTTAAATAACTCTTATTAAATAAGGGAAATTTTCGTCTTATAAGGTACTTCTTTTTCAATGATTTTCAATGATATTTTATTTCTTATGACTTTTCGTAAAATATGTTAATGCCATCTGAAAGAGGAACAGATAAGCTTTCCATCGAGCTCTTAGTTGAAGAAGTCGGTCGAAGGATGCAAGAGTTATTAGCAAAAAACTAATTGGTAGTCAACACGTTTCCGTCATACTGCTATTGTTTTCGCAAAGTACTTTTCTATAATTCTAGTATTTAATAGGAAAAAGTTCAACGAACTTTTTGTCCATGTAAAAAACTGAATAAAATGCCGCCCATTTATGAAATTAAAAAAATTCAGATGTCTCTTATTAGATAAGGCATATTTTCGTCTTTTACGGTATTTCTTTTTCAATGATTTCGAGGAAATTTTAGTTTTGATCCAAAAAATTTTACTTCTTATGACTTTTCGTAAAATATGTAAATGCCATCTTAAAGAGGAACAGATAAGCTTTCCATCGAGCTCTTAGTCGAAGAAGCCGGTCGAAGGATGCAAGAGTTATTAGCAAAAAACTAATCGATAGTCAACACGTTTCCGTCCTACTGCCGATTATTTTCGCAAAGTACTTTTCATTAATTCTTGTATTTAATGGGAAAAAATTCAACGAATTTTTTGTCCATGTAAAAACTATTAATTCTGAATAAAATGCCGCCCATTTATGCAATTAAAAAAATTTAAATGTCTCTTTTTAGATAAGGCATATTTTCGTCTTATAAGGTACTTCTTTTTCAATGATTTCGAGGATATTTTAGTTTTGATCCAAAAAATTTTATTTCTTATGACTTTTCGTAAAATATGTTAATGCCATCTGAAAGACAAACAGATAAGCTTTCCATCGAGCTCTTAGTCAAAGAAGTCGGTCGAAGGATGCAAGAGTTATTAGCAAAAAACTAATCGGTGGTCAACACGTTTCCGTCCTTTTGCAGATTCTTTTCGCAAAGTACTGTTCTATAATTCTAGTATTTAATGGGAAAAAACTAAACGATTTTTTTGTCCATGTAAAAAACTATTAATTCTGAGTAAAATGCCGCCAATTTATGCAATTAAAGCAATTTAAATGTCTCTTAGTAGATAAGGCATATTTTCGTCTGATAAGGTACTTCTTCTTCAACGATTTCGAGGATATTTTAGTTTTGATCTAAAAAATTTTATTTCTTAATACTTTTCGTAAAATATGTTAATGCCACCTAAAAGAGGAACAGATAAGCTTTCCATCGAGCTCTTAGTCGAAGAAGTCGGTCGAAGGATGCAAGAATTATTAGCAAAAAATTAATCGGTGGTCAACACGTTTCCGTCCTACTGCCGATTATTTTCGCAAAGTACTTTTCTTTAATTCTTGTATTTAATGGGAAATAATTAAACGAATTTTTTGTCCATGTAAAAACTATTAATTCTGAATAAAATGCCGCCCATTTATGCAATTAAAAAAATTTAAATGTCTCTTTTTAGATAAGGCATATTTTCGTCTTATAAGGTACTTCTTTTTCAATGATTTCGAGGATATTTTAGTTTTGATCCAAAAAATTTTATTTCTTATGACTTTTCGTAAAATATGTTAATGCCACCTAAAAGAGGAACAGATAAGCTTTCCATCGAGCTCTTAGTCAAAGAAGTCGGTCGAAGGATGCAAGAGTTATTAGCAAAAAACTAATCGGTGGTCAACACGTTTCCGTCCTTTTGCAGATTCTTTTCGCAAAGTACTTTTCTATATTTCTAGTATTTAATGGGAAAAAATTAAACGATTTTTTTGTCCATGTAAAAAACTATTAATTCTGAGTAAAATGCCGCCAATTTATGCAATTAAAGAAATTTAAATGTCTCTTTTTAGATAAGGCATATTTTCGTCTTATAAGGTACTTCTTTTTCAATGATTTCGAGGATATTTTAGTTTTGATCCAAAAAATTTTATTTCTTATGACTTTTCGTAAAATATGTTAATGCCACCTAAAAGAGGAACAGATAAGCTTTCCATCGAGCTCTTAGTCGAAGAAGTCGGTCGAAGGATGCAAGAATTATTAGCAAAAAATTAATCGGTGGTCAACACGATTCCGTCTTACTGCCGATTCTTTACGCAAAGTACTTTTCTATAATTCTAGTATTTAATGGGAAAAAATTAAACGAATGCTTTGTCCATGTAAAAAACTATTAATTCTGAATAAAATGCCACCCATTTATGCAATTAACAATATTTAAATAACTCTTATTAAATAAGGGATATTTTCGTCTTATAAGGTACTTCTTTTTCAATGATTTCGAGGATATTTTAGTTTTAGTCAAAAATATTTTATTTCTTATGACTTTTCGTAAAATATGTTAATGCCATCTGAAAGAGGAACAGATAAGCTTTCCATCGAGCTCTTAGTTGAAGAAGTCGGTCGAAGGATGCAAGAGTTATTAGCAAAAAACTAATTGGTAGTCAACACGTTTCCGTCATACTGCTATTGTTTTCGCAAAGTACTTTTCTATAATTCTAGTATTTAATAGGAAAAAGTTCAACGAATTTTTTGTCCATGTAAAAAACTGAATAAAATGCCGCCCATTTATGAAATTAAAAAAATTCAGATGTCTCTTATTAGATAAGGCATATTTTCGTCTTTTACGGTACTTCTTTTTCAATGATTTCGAGGAAATTTTAGTTTTGATCCAAAAAATTTTACTTCTTATGACTTTTCGTAAAATATGTAAATGCCATCTTAAAGAGGAACAGATAAGCTTTCCATCGAGCTCTTAGTCGAAGAAGCCGGTCGAAGGATGCAAGAGTTATTAGCAAAAAACTAATCGATAGTCAACACGTTTCCGTCCTACTGCCGATTATTTTCGCAAAGTACATTTCATTAATTCTTGTATTTAATGGGAAAAAATTCAACGAATTTTTTGTCCATGTAAAAACTATTAATTCTGAATAAAATGCCGCCCATTTATGCAATTAAAAAAATTTAAATGTCTCTTTTTAGATAAGGCATATTTTCGTCTTATAAGGTACTTCTTTTTCAATGATTTCGAGGATATTTTAGTTTTGATCCAAAAAATTTTATTTCTTATGACTTTTCGTAAAATATGTTAATGCCATCTGAAAGACAAACAGATAAGCTTTCCATCGAGCTCTTAGTCAAAGAAGTCGGTCGAAGGATGCAAGAGTTATTAGCAAAAAACTAATCGGTGGTCAACACGTTTCCGTCCTTTTGCAGATTCTTTTCGCAAAGTACTTTTCTATAATTCTAGTATTTAATGGGAAAAAACTAAACGATTTTTTTGTCCATGTAAAAAACTATTAATTCTGAGTAAAATGCCGCCAATTTATGCAATTAAAGCAATTTAAATGTCTCTTAGTAGATAAGGCATATTTTCGTCTGATAAGGTACTTCTTCTTCAACGATTTCGAGGATATTTTAGTTTTGATCCAAAAAATTTTATTTCTTAATACTTTTCATAAAATATGTTAATGCCACCTAAAAGAGGAACAGATAAGCTTTCCATCGAGCTCTTAGTCGAAGAAGTCGGTCGAAGGATGCAAGAATTATTAGCAAAAAATTAATCGGTGGTCAACACGTTTCCGTCCTACTGCCGATTATTTTCGCAAAGTACTTTTCTTTAATTCTTGTATTTAATGGGAAAAAAATAAACGAATTTTTTGTCCATGTAAAAACTATTAATTCTGAATAAAATGCCGCCCATTTATGCAATTAAAAAAATTTAAATGTCTCTTTTTAGATAAGGCATATTTTCGTCTTATAAGGTACTTCTTTTTCAATGATTTCGAGGATATTTTAGTTTTGATCAAAAAAATTTTATTTCTTATGACTTTTCGTAAAATATGTTAATGCCACCTAAAAGAGGAACAGATAAGCTTTCCATCGAGCTCTTAGTCGAAGAAGTCGGTCGAAGGATGCAAGAATTATTAGCAAAAAATTAATCGGTGGTCAACACGATTCCGTCCTACTGCCGATTCTTTTCGCAAAGTACTTTTCTATAATTATAGTATTTAATGGGAAAAAATTAAACGAATTCTTTGTCCATGTAAAAAACTATTAATTCTGAATAAAATGCCACCCATTTATGCAATTAACAATATTTAAATAACTCTTATTAAATAAGGGATATTTTCGTCTTATAAGGTACTTCTTTTTCAATGATTTCGAGGATATTTTAGTTTTAGTCAAAAATATTTTATTTCTTATGACTTTTCCTAAAATATGTTAATGCCGTCTAAAAGAGGAACAGATAAGCTTTCCATCGAGCTCTTAGTCAAAGAAATCGGTCGAAGGATGCAAGAGTTATTAGCAAAAAACTAATTGGTAGTCAACACGTTTCCGTCATACTGCTATTGTTTTCGCAAAGTACTTTTCTATAATTCTAGTATTTAATAGAAAAAAGTTCAACGAATTTTTTGTCCATGTAAAAAACTGAATAAAATGCCGCCCATTTATGAAATTAAAAAAATTCAGATGTCTCTTATTAGATAAGGCATATTTTCGTCTTTTACGGTACTTCTTTTTCAATGATTTCGAGGAAATTTTAGTTTTGATCCAAAAAATTTTACTTCTTATGACTTTTCGTAAAATATGTAAATGCCATCTTAAAGAGGAACAGATAAGCTTTCCATCGAGCTCTTAGTCGAAGAAGCCGGTCGAAGGATGCAAGAGTTATTCGCAAAAAACTAATCGATAGTCAACACGTTTCCGTCCTACTGCCGATTATTTTCGCAAAGTACTTTTCATAAATTCTTGTATTTAATGGGAAAAAATTCAACGAATTTTTTGTCCATGTAAAAACTATTAATTCTGAATAAAATGCCGCCCATTTATGCAATTAAAAAAATTTAAATGTCTCTTTTTAGATAAGGCATATTTTCGTCTTATAAGGTACTTCTTTTTCAATGATTTCGAGGATATTTTAGTTTTGGTCCAAAAAATTTTATTTCTTATGACTTTTCGTAAAATATGTTAATGCCATCTGAAAGACAAACAGATAAGCTTTCCATCGAGCTCTTAGTCAAAGAAGTCGGTCGAAGGATGAAAGAGTTATTAGCAAAAAACTAATCGGTGGTCAACACGTTTCCGTCCTTTTGCAGATTCTTTTCGCAAAGTACTTTTCTATAATTCTAGTATTTAATGGGAAAAAATTAAACGATTTTTTTGTCCATGTAAAAAACTCTTAATTCTGAGTAAAATGCCGCCAATTTATGCAATTTAAGAAATTTAAATGTCTCTTAGTAGATAAGGCATATTTTCGTCTGATAAGGTACTTCTTCTTCAACGATTTCGAGGATATTTTAGTTTTGATCCAAAAAATTTTATTTCTTAATACTTTTCGTCAAATATGTTAATGCCACCTAAAAGAGGAACAGATAAGCTTTCCATCGAGCTCGTAGTCGAAGAAGTCGGTCGAAGGATGCAAGAATTATTAGCAAAAAATTAATCGGTGGTCAACACGTTTCCGTCCTACTGCCGATTATTTTCGCAAAGTACTTTTCTTTAATTCTTGTATTTAATGGGAAAAAATTAAACGAATTTTTTGTCCATGTAAAAACTATTAATTCTGAATAAAATGCCGCCCATTTATGCAATTAAAAAAATTTAAATGTCTCTTTTTAGATAAGGCATATTTTCGTCTGATAAGGTACTTCTTTTTCAATGATTTCGATGATATTTTAGTTTTGATCCAAAAAATTTTATTTCTTATGACTTTTCGTAAAATATGTTAATGCCACCTAAAAGAGGAACAGGTAAGCTTTCCATCGAGCTCTTAAACGAAGAAGTCGGTCGAAGGATGCAAGAATTATTAGCAAAAAACTAATCGGTGGTCAACACGATTCCGTCCAACTGCCGATTCTTTTCGCAAAGTACTTTTCTATAATTCTAGTATTTAATGGGATAAAACTAAACGAATTCTTTGTCCATGTAAAAAACTATTAATTCTGAATAAAATGCCACCCATTTATGCAATTAACAAAACTTAAATGTCTCTTATTTAATAAGGGATATATTCGTCTTATAAGGTACTTCTTTTTCAATGAATTTGAGGATATTTTAGTTTTAGTCAAAAATATTTTATTTCTTATGACTTTTCGTAAAATATCTTAATGCCATCTGAAAGAGGAACAGATAAGCTTTCCATCGAGCTCTTAGTTGAAGATGTCGGTCGAAGGATGCAAGAGCTATTAGCAAAAAACTAATTGGTGGTCAACACGTTTCCGTCCTACTGCTATTGTTTTCGCAAAGTACTTTTCTATAATTCTAGTATTTAATAGGAAAAAGTTCAACGAATTTTTTGTCCATGTAAAAAACTGAATAAAATGCCGCCCATTTATGAAATTAAAAAAATTCAAATGTCTCTTATTAGATAAGGCATATTTTCGTCTTTTACGGTACTTTTTTTTCAATGATTTCGAGGAAATTTTAGTTTTGATCCAAAAAATTTTATTTCTTATGACTTTTCGTAAAATATGTAAATGCCATCTTAAAGAGGAACAGATAAGCTTTCCATCGAGCTCTTAGTCGAAGAAGTCGGTCGAAGGATGCAAGAGTTATTAGCAAAAAACTAA
Organism: Phortica okadai; assembly: GCA_034638295.1. Lineage (NCBI taxonomy): Eukaryota > Metazoa > Arthropoda > Insecta > Diptera > Drosophilidae > Phortica > Phortica okadai. The sequence continues at coordinate 1,294,497 of CM067853.1, forward strand.
TCGGTAGTCAATACGTTTCCGTCCTTCTGCCGATTATTTTCGCAAAGTACTTTTCTTTAATTCTTGTATTAAATGGGAAAAAATTAAACGAATTCTTTGTCCATGTAAAAAACTATTAATTCTGAATAAAATGCCACCCATTTATGCAATTAACAATATTTAAATAACTCTTATTAAATAAGGGATATTTTCGTCTTATAAGGTACTTCTTTTTCAATGATTTCGAGGATATTTTAGTTTTAGTCAAAAATATTTTATTTCTTATGACTTTTCGTAAAATATGTTAATGCCATCTGAAAGAGGAACAGATAAGCTTTCCATCGAGCTCTTAGTTGAAGATGTCGGTCGAAGGATGCAAGAGCTATTAGCAAAAAACTAATTGGTGGTCAACACGTTTCCGTCCTACTGCTATTGTTTTCGCAAAGTACTTTTCTATAATTCTAGTATTTAATAGGAAAAAGTTCAACGAATTTTTTGTCCATGTAAAAAACTGAACAAAGTGCCGCCCATTTATGAAATTAAAAAAATTCAAATGTCTCTTATTAGATAAGGCATATTTTCGTCTTTTACGGTACTTCTTTTTCAATGATTTCGAGGAAATTTTAGTTTTGATCCAAAAAATTTTATTTCTTATGACTTTTCCTAAAATATGTACATGCGATCTTAAAGAGGAACAGATAAGCTTTCCATCGAGCTTTTAGTCGAAGAAGTCGGTCGAAGGATGCAAGAGTTATTAGCAAAAAACTAATCGGTAGTCAACACGTTTCCGTCCTACTGCCGATTCTTTTCGCAAAGTACTTTTCTTTAATTCTTGTATTTAATGGGAAAAAATTAAACAAATTTTTTGTCCATGTAAAAAACTATTAATTCTGAATAAAATGCCGCCCATTTATGCAATTAAAAAAATTTAAATGTCTCTTAGTAGATAAGGCATATTTTCGTCTGATAAGGTACTTCTTCTTCAACGATTTCGAGGATATTTTAGTTTTGATCAAAAAAATTTTATATCTTACGACTTTTCGTAAAATATGTTAAAGCCATCTGAAAGAGGAGCAGATAACTTTCCATCGAGCTCTTAGTCGAAGAAGTCGGTCGAAGGATGCAAGAGTTATTAGCAAAAATCTAATCGGTGGTCAACACGTTTCCGTCCTACTGCCGATTGTTTTGCTAAGTACTTTTCTATAATTCTACTATTTAATGGGAAAAAATTAAACGACTTTTTTATCTATGTAAAAAACTATTAATTCTGAACAAAGTGCCGCCCATTTATGCAATTAAAAAAATTTAAATGTCTCTTATTAAATAAGGGATATTTTCGTCTTATAAGGTACTTCTTTTTCAATGATTTCGAGGATATTTTAGTTTAAGTCAAAAATATTTTATTAATTATGACTTTTCGTAAAATATGTTAATGCCATCTGAAAGAGGAACAGATAACTTTCCATCGAGCTCTTAGTCGAAGAAGTCGGTCGAAGGATGCAAGAGTTATTAGCAAAAAACTTATCGGTGGTCAGCACGTTTCCGTCCTACTGCCGATTCTTTTCGCAAAGTACATTTCAATAATTCTAGTATTTAATGGGAAAAAATTAAACGAATTCTTTGTCCATGTAAAAAAATAATAATTCTGAATAGAATGCCACCCATTTATGCAATTAAAAAAATTTAAATGTCTCTTATTAAATAAGGGATATATTCGTCTTATAAGGTACTTCTTTTTCAATGAATTCGAGGATATTTTAGTTTTAGTCAAAAATATTTTATTTCTTATGACTTTTCGAAAACTATGTAAATGCCATCTGAAAGAGGAACAGATAAGCTTTCCATCGAGCTCTTAGTTGAAGAAGTCGGTCGAAAGATGCAAGAGTTATTAGCAAAAAACTAATTGGTGGTCAACACGTTTCCGTCCTACTACTATTGTTTTCGCAAAGTACTTTTCTATAATTCTAGTATTTAATAGGAAAAAGTTCAACGAATTTTTTGTCCATGTAAAAAACTATTAATTCTGAATAAAATGCCACCCATTTATGCAATTAACAATATTTAAATAACTCTTATTAAATAAGGGATATTTTCGTCTTAAAAGGTACTTCTTTTTCAATGATTTCGAGGATATTTTAGTTTTAGTCAAAAATATTTTATTTCTTATGACTTTTTGTAAAATATATTAATGCCATCTGAAAGAGGAACAGATAAGCTTTCCATCGAGCTCTTAGTTGAAGATGTCGGTCGAAGGATGCAAGAGCTATTAGCAAAAAACTAATTGGTGGTCAACACGTTTCCGTCCTACTGCTATTGTTTTCGCAAAGTACTTTTCTATAATTCTAGTATTTAATAGGAAAAAGTTCAACGAATTTTTTGTCCATGTAAAAAACTGAATAAAATGCCGCCCATTTATGAAATTAAAAAAATTCAAATGTCTCTTATTAGATAAGGCATATTTTCGTCTTTTACGGTACTTCTTTTTCAATGATTTCGAGGAAATTTTAGTTTTGATCCAAAAAATTTTACTTCTTATGACTTTTCGTAAAATATGTAAATGCCATCTTAAAGAGGAACAGATAAGCTTTCCATCGAGCTCTTAGTCAAAGAAATCAGTCGAAGGATGCAAGAGTTATTAGCAAAAAACTAATCGGTGGTCAACACGTTTCCGTCCTTTTGCAGATTCTTTTCGCAAAGTACTTTACTATAATTCTAGTAATTAATGGGAAAAAATTAAACGATTTTTTTGTCCATGTAAAAAACTATTAATTCTGAGTAAAATGCCGCCCATTTATGCAATTAAAAAAAATTAAATGTCTCTTAGTAGATAAGGCATTTTTATACTTTTCACGTATGTGAAATAGTATAATAACTTTGTGCTGAAGTTTGTAACAGATCGAAATATTCATTTCCGACTATATAAAGTATATATATTCTTGATCAGGACGACAAGACGAGTTGATTTAGCCATGTCCGTCTGTCCGTCTGTCCGTCTGTCTGTATATATACAATCTCCTCCCACAGTTTTGAAGATATCGAGCTGAAATTTTGCACAGAGACTTCTTATTCGTGCAGTCAAATCATTGGTCGGAACCGGCCATATCGGACCACTGGAACTGGTAGCCCCCATACGAAAAGAAGAAGAAAAATGAACAAAACTTGAATCGTTGTATGGAAAACTTTTTTGTTTTGTATGATAGAGTGCTGAAATTTTAAACATAGTAGTTCTACATAGTCCGACTACATGCCTGAAAGTTTCAATGAGATTGGACATCTGGAACTGGTAGCTCCCATACAAAATGAAGAAGAGGAAGAGAAGCCATATTCACGTCGTTGTATGGAAAACTTTTTTGTTTCTTAACCAATTGACTTGAAATTTTAAAGTTATGTTCTTAGGGAGGAATGAAATCTATTTTGACCAAAAGTGGGCGTAGCCAGGGGTAGCCACGCCCACTTATAGCGAAAATTGACCCGTTGTATGGAAAACTTTTTTGTTTTTTAACCAATTGACTTGAAACTTTACAGTTATGTTCTTAGAGAGGAATGAAAACTATTTTGACCAAAAGTGGGCGTAGCCACGCCCACTTATAGCAAAAATTGACCCGTTGTATGGAACACTTTTTTGTTTTTCAACGAATTGACTTGAAACTTTACAGTTATGTTCTTAGGGAGGAATGAAAACTATTTTGACCAAAAGTGGGCATGGCCACGCCCTTTTATAGCGAAATTTGACCCGATGTATGGAAAACTTTTGTGTTTTTTAACCAATTGACTTGAAACTTTACAGTTATGTTCTTAGGGAGGAATGAAAACAATTTTGACCAAAAGTGGGCGCGGCCACGCCCTTTTATAGCGAAATTTGACCCGTTGTATGGAAAACTTTTTTGTTTTTTAACCAATTGACTTGAAACTTTACAGTTATGTTCTTAGGTAGGAATGAAAACTATTTTGACCAAAAGTGGGCGTGGCCACGCCCTTTTATAGCGAAATTTGACCCGTTGTATGGAAAACTTTTGTGTTTTTTAACCAATTGACTTGAAACTTTACAGTTATGTTCTTAGGGAGGAATGAAAACAATTTTGACCAAAAGTGGGCGCGGCCACGCCCTTTTATAGCGAAATTTGACCCGTTGTATGGAAAACTTTTTTGTTTTTTAACCAATTGACTTGAAACTTTACAGTTATGTTCTTAGGGAGGCATGAAAACTATTTTGACCCAAAGTGAGCGTAGCCACGCCCACTTCTAGCGAAATTTGACCCGTTGTATGGACAACTTTTTTGTTTTTCAACCAATTGACTTGAAACTTTGCAGTTATGTTCTTAGGGAGGAATGAAAACTATTTTGACCAAAAGTGGGCGTGCCCACGCCTTTTTTTTGCGAAAATTGACCAATTGACTTGAAACCTTACAGTTATCTTCTTAGGGAGGAATGAAAACGATTTTGCCCAAAAGTGGGCGCGGCCACGCCCTTTTATAGCGAAATTTGACCCGTTGTATGGAAAACTTTTTTGTTTTTTAACCAATTGACTTGAAACTTTACAGTTATGTTCTTAGGGAGGAATGAAAACAATGTTGACCAAAAGTGGGCGTGTCCACGCCCTTTGTTAGTGAAAATTGACCCGTTGTATGGAAAACTTTTTTGTTTTTTAACCAATTGACTTGAAACTTTACAGTTATGTTCTTAGGGAGGCATGAAAACTATTTTGACCCAAAATGAGCGTAGCCACGCCCACTTATCGCAAAACTTGAACCGCTGTATGGAAAACTTTTTTGTTTTTTAACCAATTGACTTGAAACCTTACAGTTATGTTGTTAGGGAGGCATGAAAACTATTCATTTAGTTTTTTAGTGACACAACGTGAAAAGTATTATAGCTTCAGCCTTGCTGAAGATAGCGTCCTTAGTGGTTTCGTCTGATAAGGTACTTCTTCTTCAATGATTTCGAGGAAATTTTAGTTTTGATCCAAAAAATTTTACTTCTTATGACTTTTCGTAAAATATGTAAATGCCATCTTGAAGAGGAACAGATAAGCTTTCCATCGAGCTCTTAGTCGAAGAAGTCGGTCGAAGGATGCAAGAGTTATTAGCAAAAAACTAATCGGTAGTCAACACGTTTCCGTCCTACTGCCGATTATTTTCGCAAAGTACTTTTCTTTAATTCTTGTATTTAATGGGGAAAAATTAAACGAATTTTTGTCCATGTAAAAACTATTAATTCTGAATAAAATGCCGCCCATTTATGCAATTAAAAAAATTTAAATGTCTCTTTTTAGATAAGGCATATTTTCGTCTTATAAGGTTCTTCTTTTTCAATGATTTCGAGGATATTTTAGTTTTGATCCAAAAAATTTTATTTCTTATGACTTTTCGTAAAATATGTTAATGCCACCTAAAAGAGGAACAGATAAGCTTTCCATCGAGCTCTTAGTCAAAGAAGTCGGTCGAAGGATGCAAGAGTTATTAGCAAAGACTAATCGGTGGTCAACACGTTTCCGTCCTTTTGCAGATTCTTTTCGCAAAGTACTTTACTATAATTCTAGTATTTAATGGGAAAAAATTAAACGATTTTTTTGTCCATGTAAAAAACTATTAATTCTGAGTAAAATGCCGCCCATTTATGCAATTAAAAAAATTTAAATATCTCTTAGTAGATAAGGCATATTTTCGTCTGATAAGGTACTTCTTCTTCAACGATTTCGAGGATATTTTAGTTTTGATCAAAAAAATTTTATTTCTCAATAGTTTTCGTAAAATGTGTTAATGCCATCTGAAAGAGGAACAGATAAGCTTTCCATCGAGCTCGTAGTCGAAGAAGTCGGTCGAAAGATGCAGGAGTAATTGGCAAAAAAATAATCGGTGGTCAACACGATTCCGTCCTACTGCCGATTCTTTTCGCAAAGTACATTTCAATAATTCTAGTATTTAATGGGAAAAAATTAAACGAATTTTTTGTCCATGTAAAAAACTGAATAAAATGCCGCCCATTTATGAAATTAAAAAAATTTAAATGTCTCTTATTAAATAAGGCATATTTTCGTCTTTTACGGTACTTCTTCTTCAACGATTTCGAGGATATTTTAGTTTTGATCAAAAAAATTTTATTTCTTAATACTTTTCGTAAAATGTGTTAATGCCATCTGAAAGAGGAACAGATAAGCTTTCCATCGAGCTCTTAGTCGAAGAAGTCGGTCGAAAGATGCAGGAGTAATTGGCAAAAAAATAATCGGTGGTCCACACGATTCCGTCCTACTGCCGATTCTTTTCGCAAAGTACATTTCAATAATTCTAGTATTTAATGGGAAAAAATTAAACGAATTCTTTGTCCATGTAAAAAAATATTAATTCTGTATAGAATGCCACCCATTTATGCAATTAAAAAAATTTAAATGTCTCTTATTAAATAAGGCATATTTTCGTCCTTTACGGTACTTCTTAGTCAATGATTTCGAGGAAATTTTAGTTTTGATCCAAAAAATTTTATTTCTTATGACTTTTCGTAAAATATGTAAATGCCATATTAAAGAGGAACAGATAAGCTTTCCATCGAGCTCTTAGTCGAAGAAGTCGGTCGAAGGATGCAAGAGTTATTAGCAAAAAATTAATCGGTGGTCAACACGTTTCCGTCCTACTGCCGATTATTTTCGCATATTCTAGTATTTTCTATAATTCTAGTATTTAATGTGAAAAAACTAAACGAATTTTTTGTCCATTTAAAAAACTATTAACTCTTAATAAAATTCCGCCCATTTATGCAAATAAAAAAAATTAAATGTCTCTTATTAGATAAGGCATATTTTCGTCTGATATGGTACTTCTTCTTCAACGATTTCGAGGATATTTTAGTTTTGACCAAAAAAATTTTATTTTTTATGACTTTTCGTAAAACATGTTAATGCCATCTGAAAGAGGAACAGATAACTTTCCATCGAGCTCTTAGTCGAAGAAGTCGGTCGAAGGATGCAAGAGTTATTAGCAAAAAACTAATCGGTGGTCAACACGTTTCCGTCCTACTGCCGATTCTTTTCGCAAAGTACATTTCAATAATTCTAGTATTTAATGGGAAAAAATTAAACGAATTCTTTGTCCATGTAAAAAACTAATAATTCTGAATAGAATGCCACCCATTTATGCAATTAAAAAAATTTAAATGTCTCTTATTAAATAAGGCATATTTTCGTCTTTTACGGTACTTCTTTTTCAATGATTTCGAGGAAATTTTAGTTTTGATCCAAAAAATTTTATTTCTTATGACTTTTCGTAAAATATGTAAATGCCATCTTAAAGAGGAACAGATAAGCTTTGCATCGAGCTCTTAGTCGAAGAAGTCGGTCGAAGGATGCAAGAGTTATTTTTTGTCCATGTAAAAAACTGAATAAAATGCCGCCCATTAATACAATTAAAAAAATTTAAATGTCTCTGTGTAGATAAGGCATATTTTCGTCTTATAAGGTACTTCTTTTTCAATGATTTCGAGGATATTTTAGTTTTGATCCAAAAAATTTTATTTCTTATGACTTTTCGTAAAGTATGTTAATGCCATTTGAAAGAGGAACAGATAAGCTTTCCATCGAGCTCTTAGTCGAAGAAGTCAGTCGAAGGATGCAAGAGTTATTAGCCAAAAACTAATCGGTGGTCAACACTTTTCCGTCCTTTTGCAGATTCTTTTCGCAAAGTACTTTTCTATAATTCTTGTATTTAATGAGAAAAAATTAAACGATTTTTTTTGACCATGTAAAAAACTATTAATTCTGAATAAAATGCCGCCCATTTATGCAATTAAAAAAATTTAAATGTCTCTTAGTAGATAAGGCATATTTTCGTCTGATAAGGTACTTCTTCTTCAACGATTTCGAGGATACCTTAGTTTTGATCAAAAAAATTTTATTTCTTAATACTTTTCGTAAAATGCGTTACTGCCATCTGAAAGAGGAACAGATAAGCTTTCCATCGAGCTCTTAGTCAAAGAAGTCGGTCGAAGGATGCAAGAGTTATCAGCAAAAAACTAATCGGTGGTCAACACGTTTCCGTCCTTTTGCAGATTCTTTTCGCAAAGTACTTTTCTATAATTCTTGTATTTAATGAGAAAAAATTAAACGATTTTTTTGTCCATGTAAAAAACTATTAATTCTGAATAAAATGCCGCCCATTTATGCAATTAAAAAAATTTAAATGTCTCTTAGTAGATAAGGCATATTTTCGTCTGATAAGGTACTTCTTCTTCAACGATTTCGAGGATATCTTAGTTTTGATCAAAAAAATTTTATTTCTTAATACTTTTCGTAAAATGTGTTAATGCCATCTGAAAGAGGAACAGATAAGCTTTCCATCGAGCTCTTAGTCGAAGAAGTCGGTCAAAGTATGCAAGAGTTATTAGCAAAAAACTAATCGGTGGTCAACACGTTTCCGTCCTACTGCCGATTCTTTTCGCAAAGTACTTTTCTATAATTCTAGTATTTAATGGGAAAAAGTTAAATGAATTTTCTGTCCATGTAAAAAACTATTAATTCTGAATAAAATGGGCGGCATTTATGCAATTAAAAAAACTTAAATGTCTCTTATTAGATAAGGCATATTTTCGTCTTATAAGGTACTTCTTTTTCAATGATTTCGAGGATATTTTAGTTTTGATCCAAAAATTTTAATTCTTATGACGAACACGTTTCCGTCCTACTGCCGATTCTTTTCGCAAAGTACTTTTCTTTAATTCTTGTATTTAATGTGAAAAAACTAAACGAATTTTTTGTCCAAGTAAAAAACTTTTAATTCTGAATAAAATGCCGCCCATTTATGCAATAAAAAAAATTTATATGTCTCTGATTAGATAAGGAATACCTTTGTCTGATAAGGTCCTTCTTCTTCAATGATTTCGAGGATATTTTAGTTTTGATCAAAAAAATTTTATTTCCTACGACTTTTCGTAAATTATATTTATGCCATCTGAAAGAGGAACAGATAAGCTTTCCATCGAGCTCTTAGTCGAAGAAGTCGGTCGAAGGATGCAAGAGTTATAAGCAAAAAATTAATCGGTGGTCAACACGTTTCCGTCCTACTGCCGATTCTTTTCGCAAAGTACTTTTCTATAATTCTAGTATTTAATGGGAAAAAGTTAAATGAATTTTCTGTCCATGTAAAAAACTATTAATTCTGAATAAAATGGGCGGCATTTATGCAATTAAAAAAATTTAAATGTCTCTTATTAGATAAGGCATATTTTCGACTTATAAGGTACTTCTTTTTCAATGATTTCGAGGATATTTTAGTTTTGATCCAAAAAATTTTAATTCTTATGACGAACACGTTTCCGTCCTACTGCCGATTCTTTTCGCAAAGTACTTTTCTTTAATTCTTGTATTTAATGGGAAAAAATTAAACGAAATTTTGTCCATGTAAAAACTATTAATTCTGAATAAAATGCCGCCCATTTATGCAATAAAAAAAATTTATATGTCTCTGATTAGATAAGGAATACCTTTGTCTGATAAGGTCCTTCTTCTTCAATGATTTCGAGGATATTTTAGTTTTGATCAAAAAAATTTTATTTCCTACGGCTTTTCGTAAATTATATTTATGCCATCTGAAAGAGGAACAGATAAGCTTTCCATCGAGCTCTTAGTCGAAGAAGTCGGTCGAAGGATGCAAGAGTTATTAGCAAAAAATTAATCGGTGGTCAACACGTTTCCGTCCTACTGCCGATTCTTTTCGCAAAGTACTTTTCTATAATTCTAGTATTTAATGGGAAAAAGTTAAATGAATTTTCTGTCCATGTAAAAAACTATTAATTCTGAATAAAATGGGCGGCATTTATGCAATTAAAAAAATTTAAATGTCTCTTATTAGATAAGGCATATTTTCGTCTTATAAGGTACTTCTTTTTCAATGATTTCGAGGATATTTTAGTTTTGATCCAAAAATTTTAATTCTTATGACGAACACGTTTCCGTCCTACTGCCGATTCTTTTCGCAAAGTACTTTTCTTTAATTCTTGTATTTAATGTGAAAAAACTAAACGAATTTTTTGTCCAAGTAAAAAACTTTTAATTCTGAATAAAATGC